>JAXIVH010000010.1:8326806-8498896 GCA_036785325.1 Urophycis tenuis | reverse complement strand
AAACATTTGAACACATGTAGAAATACACTGTCTCGGAACAAGTGGAAATGCCCTGAATATATGAGTGCCGTACGTAGGAAAGACAAGACCTTGCACAATATACACAAGCTTAAATTGAGCCTGTGTATTGACGGACTGCGTGTGGCTCAAAGAGCAGGAATTCCAGCGCTGTGGTGCCACCTACAAGAAACCTCTGGTCTCCTGAAACCCCCCCTGGCTGTCTGCTGAGCCAGCGGTAAAAGCAAGTGAAACACACACAGCTTTCATAAGGAAAGTCTGTGGAGACTTATTGTTAAAACATCAACCTTTAGGGCTGGCTGTGCACCACCACATCCTGTCACCACTTTCAGGGCCTTAATTACCGGGATAAAGAGTCGATCCCAGAGTGATTGAAGAGTGAAGAGTGAGTCCGGGAATTACTATTTGACCACTATTTAATCATTTAGCAGACGCTTGAATCCAAAGCCACTTACAGTGACTTCAGACGCTTATCAAAAAGGGTTGCTCAAGGACGGCTACAAGTACACTGGGGGCACTGGGGTTCAAACCCAGAACCTCTGGGCTGGGAGTCGTACACCCTTACCACTCAACTATGCGGCACTACTCAGTTATGTCTCTGGCGTTGAGGGACCTTGTTTGAGTTCATGTTGCCCAAACATAAATGCATCATGTTTTTTGGACAGCTCTTGTATGCGTTTAATTAAACCCAGCTAGATAGAATACCATATCAGTAGCTGCCACTTAAACTTACATTTGAGAACATTGGCTTGTTTGCCGTCACAAATCTATTTGTATAAGCACTTACAAAACAGCAGTTTGAATGTTATGGATTATATACACACAAAATAGCAACTGATTTACAGCTAGCATAACTGTTCCTTAATGACCAAAACTAGGATGGATGGGGGAAGGGGTGGTACTAACAATTATTTAACTTGCAATGCATTGAAAAGGTCCTGCAATGTTGAAGAACCAGAAGCAAGAATATTTACAGGACACTGGCATTACAACTCTCAAGAGTGAGTAAATCCTGGGGCGACAATGTCCCTCCTGTGGCAAATTGGGTGTTCAATCAGCCTAGCCAGTACCCAGGAGTCTTGGGAGACGTATCGAGCCAAACCCAATTTGGCGCATGGGAACCACCGTGGTCCATATTTCACAGACAGGGATTCCCACTGAAATGGCTTTCTGTTGCAGACCAGGCAGCATTTAGGACTGGCCTGGTTAAATGGAATGGTGCAAAAAATAAAAGTAGAATTCATGTAATGGCTTTACAATAAGGGGTGCATCAATGAGCCATTAATTAAAATGGGTTAATAGCAAAGGGGTTAGGGTTACAGTAAGGGTTAGGGTAGTGGGTTACCCCTAACCTAACCCCTAATAAAGTATCAATATAAAATCTTAAATATATATATATATCAAAATCTTAGTGAAGAATGGAGATGTATATGCAGCGAAGCCTTATTATTTTGTTAATTACGAACGCAGCGGGAGGTTGTCTGATGTGGTGTGTGCTGGTTGTTCTGCGAGGGTGAAACCGAAGCAGTGACTGGAAGCCATCCACAAAGGCCACAGCAGTAGCTTCAAGCAACAGCCACTCAACAGCAAACGGCATGGAGGACATGTTGGGGAGGACAGAGCAATATCAGGCCGGTAAAGTCTCTCAAGGGCTCTCCAGGTCTGACATTAGCAGTCTTGCAGGGTGGCACTGTTGGCGCCACATCGAATGTCGATTGCACGGGTTTAATCCTTCTCAACAAGGCCGTGAGAATGATTGAGTGAGTGGATTATGCTGAATTTATGCACGGGCTAGCATTTACCCGTAGCCTATATACAACACACACACAAGAATCCACTACCTCAGACTCAAATGACTTCAGACTTTTTTCGATCGTAATTATATTAAGTTATATATATATTATATATATAACTTATATAATTATAATTATAGTTATAATTATATATAAGTTAATCAGAGGCAGCCTCAGATGGCAAAATCACAGGTAGAGGTCTTCTTTTGTATCCTATTTTACAATCTGCACTTTGGCAACGTAAATGTACTTCGCCATTTAAAATGGAGAGAGGAGTGGACACGGACACAACACACACACACACAACACACCTCTCTTTTTTAAATCACAGTTGTTTCAATTGGAAACCGAATCTCGCTTGTATCACAGGTTATGTTACACAATGAGGCATAAATCAGGCATAAAACAGACACGCTGCTGCCCAGCTAGCGAGGGCACTGATAAGCCTGATGTACAACCTCTGCTGTCCCTACGTCCTTACATCGGACTCTTCTGTATGAGCGGCCCTCGCTCCGTCACTCAGCACTATACGCTCCCACACACATGGTCATTGGAGATAAGGAAGGGCCACCCCCCCACCCCATCTCCTGTCACACAGCACAGAGACAACATCATCAGGCCTGGCAAACACAGCGCCTGTGAATTATAGAGGACAATGCAGATGGGCCAGCTGAAGACGTCCCACGTGGGGAGGACAGACACACGAAGGGAGGGATGGGGGAGGGGATGGGAGAGAGGAGGAGAGGAGTGATGGGTGGAGAGGACAGGAGGAAGAGGAGTGATGGGTGGAGGAGGAGAGGGGGAAGAGGAGTGATGGGTGGAGAGGTAGGGAGGAGGAAGAGGAGTGATGGGTGGAGAGGAGAGGAGGAAGAGAGAAGGATGGGGAGATGGGATGGTGGAGGGCGGAGAGGTGAAAGAGGAAGGGGCAAATGGAGAGAAAGGGAGAGTTTGAGGGAGTCGGACTGGGGGAGAGCGAGGAGAAAAAAACGAGCAGAAGGATAGAGGAGGCGAGGATGAGGAGGAGTGATGGGTGGAGATGAGTACAGGAGGAAGAGACCAGTGAGGGTGGACAATAAGGAGGAGAGCAGGTAGAATGACGTTGTGGAAAAAGCCGACGAGTAAAAGAGCGAGAGTGAGGTGGAGAGACAGTAGACTGGAAGAGAGAGAGAGAGAGACAGACCAGAATGGCTAATCATTCTCGTCATAAATTAAGTCAGGAATTTCCCGTTGTACTGAAGTTGGAACAATCGGACCCCTTCCGTCAGGGGATTCGCACACGCACACGCACATGCACACACACACGCACACACACACAACCCATGTACTCACAAAGACACTCACAAAGACGCGGGCTGATTAGTTAATCAGGCCGATTCCAACCGGCCCACATGAAGGGGAATAGTTCAGCAGAGCAGCCCCTTGGAGATCAGGGTGTGACGGGGAGCCGAGGTATTTCTGACACGAGGACGAAGGTGCATCAAATAATAATGGCGCATCAAAGCGTGATGGCAGAGGAGCGCGCAGAGGACGGTCACTTTAAAGACATCTCCCTCGGGCGTCGTCTGCAAACACAACTGGATAGTGTAGGCGGCTGGGACGCCAATCCCAGCGCCCACAGTTTTAACCTGAACAAAACACACGTCACTCCGGGTAAAAGGTTCTGACTAAAATATAAAGTTAAGACCGTCAATGGAAGTAAACAATTAAAAAAAAAAACAGTATAGTGAGGAGCAGCTGAAGCCCTGGTTCTATCCTCCCTCAAGATGATGGACTGACCTGGTACAGAACCCCATCCTTCAAGGTCTCACTTTTCAGGTCAGTTAAACAAAGATAAAGGTAAGGGAGATTATAGGGCAAAACTAATTAGGTGGGACATGATCCAGGACATGATCGATCTCTCTCTCTCTCTCTCTCTCTCTCTCTCTCTCTCTCTCCCTCTCTCTCTCTCTCTCTCTCTCTCCTCTCTCTCTCTCTCTCTCTCCTCTCTCTCTCTCTCTCTCTCTCTCTCCTCTCTCTCTCTCTCTCTCTCTCTCTCTCTCCTCTCTCTCTCTCTCTCTCTCTCTCGTCTCTCTCTCTCTCTCTCTCTCTCTCTCTCAAGTAAAGAGAAAACTCATTAAAATTCACATTAAATGGTGACTTAAAAAATAAATGCTATGTGTACAGTACATTTTTGCTCACCAGCGGTATCCAATTCACCAGTGGGATCAAGAGGAGATGACTTCAATCATCGGAATCGGGGGGGACTTAAAATGTAAATAGGAAAAAATGAAGCCTGAGAGCTACTATTGAGTTGTAACTTGTTGCATTGCATAGCCATTCGCCAAGAGTATTAGTGAGTGAAATGAGAGAATATCTGTCTGGATTTGACTGCACCAGCCCTCTGTATGGAGCTTATTTGAGCTGATTTTTAAACTGATCAAATGAAGGCATCATTCTTGCCCGTCAATCGGCAGATCGAACGAATACGGCATTGCATTTGTCAACGGTGGAGAAACGTCAAAAACCATTCTCTCTCTCTCTCTCTCTCTCTCTCTCTCTCTCTCTCTCTCTCTCTCTCTCCTCTCTCTCTCTCTCTCTCTCTCTCTCTCACTCTCTCTCTCTCTCTCTCTCTCTCTCTCTCCTCTCTCTCTCTCTCTCTCTCTCTCTCTCATCTCTCTCTCTCTCTCTCTCTCTCTCTCTCTCTCTCTCTCCTCTCTCTACTCTCTCTCTCTCTCTCTCGCTCAAATCACACCTACAGCCGCTTTAATGCCAATGTCCTTAATATAGTAATGTACTGGAAACTCATGTTTGATGTGCCTTAAGCCAACAAGTAAACAACCCTCTCACGCTAGATCCTAAAAATAAAATGACCCCTGAGATGGCGTGGCCCGATAATTGAAAACATCCAAAGGGAGAGGTGGGGGGGGGGGGGGGGGCCACAATTAACAGAGTCCGGGCCTGCAGAAAACACGAACCGAAGACCAGGGGCGTGTGAGCCATGCAGAAAAGTCTGAGCCCCAAAGTGTTGCGGGCAACCCCATTCCTCATGGATACACACGTGCCTGGGAAACGCAGGGTACGCCTTGCGTGGTTCATTCAATGGTTCTTAATTAGGACAAATAAGACCTAAACTGAGTGAATTAAGTGGATTACGTGGATTGGTCTAATGCCATTGTCCCGTGTCTCAACGCGACAGGGGGGTAACGGCGACGTTGAATACAAAGAGTGCATCTTTTGTGAACAACTTTTTCTTCCAAACCCACAGTGGAGAGGTCGGCTGTCGGTGGAGAGACTGGAACAGGTTGTCCCTGTGCGGCTGCAGACGAGGATGCCGTCATTTCGGCAAAGGATCAAAGTCTTCCTCTGGCCCGGAGTGCTACACAACGATGAGTTACAATGGGACTCTATTGTCTAGTAAAGTGTTTCGGAGGGGGGAGACTGTTAATGGGAGGACAAAGACAAATGCAGTAACACTAATAGAAGTAAAACGTCCTGCGTAAGGGAAATTTCCGCTGTGTGTGTGTGTGAATAAATAAAAATGTATTTTACAGATCTACTGTATACAGATGCAATTTTCTTTGAAATAAGCTTTGGATCACTCTGCTGAAAAATCAGCAATGTTATCGTGCAGGCTAGAGAAGTCAACCCCGGTCTAGTCTGAACATCAACCCAAGACTTCACACGAATACTCCAACCAGCCTCATGAGGTTCGGGACGACAGGCAGGAGAAGAGGGAGGACAGCGAGAGAGCGCAGGGAGGGAGCCACGATGAGAGGATGAGCTGAGACAGCAGTCGAGAGACTGGGCCCTCTGAAAAACCGAGGGGAAAGACACTCTTTGTTGTGTCTTTGTTGTTCTTTTTAAGTTCAAGGTTTGGGAAGTATCGAGCTATTCCGCCCCAGAGGCCGACAATCTCCGCATCGAATTCTTCAAAAGGGCTGCGGCGACAGATATCGGTATAATTGCACTTTCGCTTTTTCACGTTTTGCCAACGTGGGCATATATTTTTTCCTGGAGGTGGCGTCTGCGGCGGCGCAGCATTTGGCCCTGATTGATCTGAAAGTAGGGCGGCAGGGCGCGAGCCTGCACATACATTACCTCACCTTGCTAGGTTATTTCCATGGCATTCACCTACTCAACAAATATCAACCACTCCCCGGTATGCAAGGCCTGGAGAGGGCTACCCCCGCTGCCAGCTAACGCACACACAGCTAATGCGTTGGGTCAAGTTAGCTCAATCCAATCAAATCCCATGAAGGCTCTAATCCCAGTCCATCTGCGCGTTCTCTTGTTTGTTTTGCCAGGAAATGTGTCATATTATCCACGTTAAGATGCACTCTCGATGCCATTTCACGTCTGGTTTCTGTTTTGTATTGACATGAACAAAAGTTTGATCGGGGACCCGCTCACCCTCATTCCCCCATCGACTCTCTCTCTCTCTCTCTCGCTACCTTGGATGACTCCACGCCGCTCCACAGGGTGCTGCCTGAGCAGAGGAGCACGTTCAGCAACAGCCTCTTGGCAGGGAGGAGTTCCATGGAGCGCCACAGGAAAGCCTTCATTCCGATTGCCCATCTAACGCCACTCACTACTGTGAGTTAGTCACTCTGAACTAACTCAGTCCCTTTGAATCCAATGAATCCTTCCAATCCATTTAAATAGTTCATCATCTCCAGATGACCTGGGAAATGTGCCTTTGATATACCTGAGACACTTCCCTTTACTTAGCTTCAGTTACATTTATATTTTATTTTTTTACAAGCATGTTGGTTAGATACCTATTTTATCTACAATTAGAATGATGTATTTATGCTGTATTTTGTGTTTATACTACTAGTTGTGTTTATTAAACTATATATTTGATGTTTCTTTCTTGAGTTGAGTGCCTGTAACAAACTGGGATCGATGAAGTCATGTATCTGAATATCAATCCAGTTTAAGTAGAAACTCTGTTTTTACAGGAACAAAAGAGCATCCAAGGATTTAAGCTTCTGACCAAGAGTATCAATACATGAGATAAAGAGAAATGACAACAGGCTTTCCATGAACTAGATCTATTCAGAAGCCATTCACACTATGGCCTTGGCATATAACACAAGTGTTGTGTTACAGTCAGTGTGTGTGTGTGTGTGTGTGTGTGTGTGTGTGTGTGTGTGTGTGTGTGTGTGTGCGTGTGTAAGAGAGTGACAGTCTGAATGAACAAGCAATACACCAAATGAACTGAGTGAAAAGGTAAGCAGACAAAAAAAACTGAAAGCAAGCAATAAAAAAAAGAGACAATGAAAGGACGAAATATGAAATCAGAAAGGTAAAATGAAAAAGATGACTTAAAAACAAAAGAATGCTAAAAGAAACAAAAGAACAACACAAGGAAGGGAAACTCCGTTGGGACGGTATGTGCGTCGCTCTGTGCTGTGCCGGGTTAGCACATTAGAGCACTGCTGAGCAAGCAGAGCTAACTGCGCTAACACCGCTAACAGCCTTAGCTCTCTGGACACCCAGGCAAGAACAAGGGGCTCCTTGAATAAGTCATTTAGCTATACAAGCTCACAAACGGCACAAGAACTGAACACATAGCAACTCAAGTTAGTCGAAAAGTGTTTGAAAAAGTATTATAAAAAGTATACACACACAACACACACACGCATTATTCGTCAATATAGAAATGCATTATGGTATCACACACACACACACATACATACACACGCATTATTCTTCAATATAGAAATGCATTATGGTATCACACACACACACAAGTGTGTGCGCACACAATAGACGCATGCTAACACACAGGCGTACTGACACACACCTTCATTTCTATATGTTATGCTTTCTTACTTCAAGGTTACTTTTTAAATGTGCGGGCGAACATGCACACGCATGCGCACACACACACACACACACACACACACACACACACACACACACACACACACACACACACACACACACACACACACCCCCCTCTGGTAGAAGAATAAAGAATAAGTGAGGGTGAGGTGACTGTAGACTGAGGATATTATTGCTGGTTGCAGCTTTTAGGCCAGACCTCAGTATGGTGGCATCTAGCTATAAGACGACAGGAAATTGCTGCCCTGGTATGCGTCTCTTCCCCAGGAGCCACAGTCACATTATGGGGGACGTTTTGTCTTAGTTCAGCAGAAATAATGAGGCTGATTTGAACTGTATGTGAACCTTTGTTTTACCTAGTCCCATCCTGTGTGTCTTGTTGTGTTTTAAGTCCTCAAGCAATAGAGTCAACCAACGAGAAGTGTTTCAAATCAAGCATTTGTCACACAGTTTCCACGATATTTCACCAACGGTAGGAAAACCACCTAGCATAGAAACACAACCTAGCGTAGCCGTGCAGCTAAATTCGCTGTGACGAAACAGCCAAGTCCAACCATTCAGCACTGTTCTATACAATTTGTCAGCCATTATCTCATAATCGATTTGAATAATTCATGTTACAGCATCAATTTTAAGTCAGAGGGGAATAAATAGTGATATTGATATATGACATGAGCTCATGAATGGTGCCTGGGATGAATAAAAAAAAACAAATAAAAAAAACAAAAGACTTAGTTATTATCAGGCTGTGATGCTCAGTAACAAAAGCACACGAAAATGCACACCTAATCACCAGTGATATAACCAGAAGTGTCAAGTTTGATCTTAACGTGTGGGAATTATTAGGACCGTTACAACATTAAGATTGCATTTTCTCATCGCTATTGTTGTGCCTCTTACCGGGAGAGACTGCCAGATGAAAGTGATGCAGTTTGTCTTCGTCTGGGAAATTGGCTTTGCACGTGGCTGCAGGAAAGACATGAAGCAAGAGTTTATTATTGTTTGTGCGGTGGCAGAGGTTATGCGTCACATTCCCTAGACTAGAGAACGACGAGTTTCTGAGCTTCAACACCTCAGCCTGATTGCTACCCCCGAGCCCTTGAGCAAAACTCACAACCATCACCCAAGCGGTCGTTCCATATCTCCAGGTGGATAGGCAAGCAGTGATAGAATTATCCCAAAGCACAATGAACTATTATGTATATAAATATAAAATAAATCAGGTAATAATTACACAATAGTCAGGGGAAATACAGGAATTTGAGTTTATATATGATACTGACATACAGTGACGTTTTGGTTCTTTGTATCTTGTCTTATCAGTGAGTGATTTTTGTTTCATGTGGGTCGGGGCTTTAGTCTAAATGGCACACCATCACCCCCTATTGGCCACGGGATAGCTTACAGATAAGGTCATTAAATCCACTTCGCCAACACATGATAGACATAATGAAATGTCGTAAGCCTTTTTTTTTTTTTACATTTTAGACAGTGTATTTACAAATACGTCTATATCACATGTAGTTCTATATGATGTACACTGACCTTGCATGTTTTTTATCAGCGTTTAAAAAGGTTACAGTTATAAAAAGGTCTGCAAGTCGAGTGTGAATATTACTTTTTTTTAAAAGATTTGTTTTACTTTGTTTGTGACATTGGTGAGCACTTTGTGAGCATTTCATTGCCATTGGCTTCAACATGCATTGGGACATGTTTGTAAAATTTAAATGAATCAGAACCTATCACACCACAGCCAGACCGGAGCACGTGGAACACCTGACCCAACAGTGTCTGAACAGAACCCGGCCTGAAGCCGACTGGGCCATTCAGACCCTGTGCCTCTGATCCACTTCAGGATAGCATTAATAGTCAAAGGGAAAGGGAGGCAGGCTCTTCCCCCCAAGAATTAACTTAATCAATAATCTAATTAAAACAGCTGCTCTCCTGTGGATGGGCACAATCTCTAGTCTGACCATCTAAAGGAATCGCTTCAGGCTAACACAAGCACTTTACTGATCCCAGTTGGAAAATCACAGTGCATACGGTGCGGAGTATAGGATGGTAGGGAAATAACAAATAAGGGATACAAATTTAAGAATACAACCGCAAAATACATAAGGAAATTATGTCTATATACCCAATAAGAGTGGGAGAATTGTACTCGCATTATAGATAGTATAACACAAAAAAAACTCTCTGTAGAGTCCTGATATGAAAACAGGAAATACATTTTGGGGCCGTTGAGTCACCGCGGCTTGTTGTCATTGTAAATCAATGTCATGGTTTGACACGGTCTTCTTGGTGCGGCACAGGAAACCCAGTTAGGGCCCCGGTGCACATGCAGATTCACAGCCGAACCGCACACTGCCATGTTTTGGTTTTGGTTTGATCTCGTAATCCTCCGCTGCGAGCTCACAGATCAATGGAGCGGAGCTACGACAGAGAGACACTACTGACGCAACAGTTGGTCAGTCTGGACTATGAGAAATGTTGCAGAGCACAGGAAGTGCATGCGAGTTCCCCGGGGCTGTCTTGTCCTTGTGTGTGGGAGTCTCCTGGCGGGGACGATGCCGGCACAGTTAGCCTTCTAGTAAAACCATATAGCTGGACATGTTTCACGTCAGCAGAATCCTTTGCCCAAAAGCGACGTCAGTCAAAGTTAGACTCAGAGCTCCGGCAGACATAAACTAACTCATAAAGAGTGAGTTGGGTTAGGGCATCCTGCCGACACGTAAACCCAGCACCTTCTATTAGCATATTGTAAATATTGTATTATCAAATTGCAAACTTGATATTGCTAATAAGCTACATAAGTTATACATAATGCAATAAGGTAACAAATAACACCAAGTCCCGCACTGACTCCCCACACAGCAAGTCTAATAAGCTACGTGTCCGTGTATAATGATGAGCACAGGCCCAACCTTAGTTCTCTGGCCTCATCACCACCGGGGGAGGAGAACATGTGAGGATTTGCGTTCATGATTAAAACATAAGGTGATGGAAGATCACTGAAGGCCAACTGATCGCTCAGAGAAGCCGCTGTACGCCTGGGTTAATCGAGTGTGTGTGAGAGAGAAGACAGAGCAGGCCCCTAGCTTTACTTACTCGGCAGGTGGGCTTCCAGGTCTGCAACTTCTGTTGAGAGAGAAGACGAAAAGGGGCAGTTAGCACACACCGCGGCTGGAGGGGAATCCAGGAAAACATCCATTCATCTGACGCTCACAACAAGGACAAGTCGAGGCACTTGGAAGGACTGGGGACTGCCGGCCTCTTGGGTTCATTGGTTTTAATTGGTTTTTATTTTTAAAACCTTGCATGGCTTTAGCCACGTTTCTCTCTCCAAGCCGGCATTATAGAGGCTAATTGTCTCATAGATGAATGCTCCTTTCTCCCGCCTCACTGGGCGGTTTGGTTTGATCAGGATTAGTGACCAACATTCAAAGACAAACCAATACAAAAGAAAGACAGCAAAAACCCCAAGAGAAGGCTTTCAAATTAGGAACAAAATCTGTCCCTCCAATCAGCAGCAAAAAGTTGCTGATTGGTTAATCGGACACAGTATTCAGTATGAGCCACAACAAAGATAGATTATGTCATCGGTGGCCATGAGGATGAAGGTGTGCCAATGTTTCCTTGGATGTTAACTCGTCTCCTCTTCCCATTGTTGGCTAAGTGTAAATTAATTTGGATACAAATAAGATCCTCTTATGCAAAACAGTTTTGATGTGCCGCACTTCTCTACCGCCATCTTGTGCTCTGCTACGGTATGACTCATGCATCTCTTATTTATCACTAGGAAAAATAAGATGCAGGTCCTTTACCGTAACCCAACGGCCAGCGGGCAATAACAAGATGGCTAAATGAATGCGAGATTAAGATAAGAATAGAACAGAATAGAAAAGTGTGTGAAGACGAATAGGAAATAGATAGAGGAGAGTTCTGCTGAAGTTGCCTGAAGGCTATGTTCTGTCCAGAATTAATGTTCTAGAGTTGTGCTCTCTTTCAAACTCCTTTTTCACTCTTCAGTTGAACTGCACAAATTGATCTCCTCCCCAAGCTCAACCCAGAGTTTCCTCAATGATTGGGATTCAGTTGGGAGAGGCTGCTAAATCATCAAAGGATCCACACAGTAGGGCTTCATCTGAAGAAGAAGAAGAATTACTCTTTTGGATCTGGAAGTCAAGACCTTTCCTTTGACGAGTGAGTTCAGTAGGGCGTCACTTTCCTCTTGAGAGACAGACAGATACCTTCAACACAGACCCATTGTCTTAAGGCTATGGGTCACAGATAAGTTCTGATCTTGTTTTGTTGTCTTCAAAATGGCGGGAGGATGTGAAACTACGAAGGACAGCAAAAGCATTAGACAGCCGGACGCCTGACTAATGAAGCATTTGAATGAAACCTCCCTTCTACAGAACTCTGTGAAAGGTTTGCATGGGTTCTGAACGCCAGAGAGCTCTCTGGGTTTCAGCTTCCAAAAGCTTAGAACATTTCCATAATGTGTACAAATTAAACCAGCAGCACCAGAAAGATGACGACCCTAGCCCCTTGACATAATGTGGTACTGCCTTTGTTCTTATTTATTTTTGTATAAGCCTCAGCACGTCACCATCGGTGCCACGTCAATACACCTAAATATCTGCTCCACAGGGGGATCTTCACACATTCAAATATCTTTAACACCAGAAAAAGAACAACGGCATCGTTTCCAAGTGAAAACGGTGAGCTGACGGTGAGCTGGTGAGCTGGTGAGCATTCGTCACCGAGAATTCACACAAGTATTTTTTTCTTTTATTTGGGCCGAGCGGCTTGGACGCTCCGCAACCCGGTTGGTAGTCGTTGTTGATAGTGAGGAGATTGTTGTTGATGCCGAAGAAGAAGAAGTGCAAGGAACTCTATACAGTTTAAGCTGAAGTTGTTTATTGGTCTCGTAGGCCTACGAGGAGAAGCAGAGGATTTCATCGAGCAAGAGATTTGTGCGTGTATTATATACAAGTCCCAAATCGGAACAGCATGACAGGAGTGTCCCATTCTGATTGGCTTATAATGTATAAAGATTACATGTTACTAAACAGATTTGACATGACGTAGGTGTATCCTTCAATCACTTTATGTTATGTCTCCAAGTTCCAGAGAGCCAGACTTAAAGTCGCCAAGAGGAATACAATCTTCACTATGTCCTTCTTCAGAACGTCAGATCTACCTAACCGTACCATTGCTAGATAATATTCTTCCTAACAGTTGTGGTGGCATTACCCGACCAGACGCGAAAGCTGCGGGGACGCTCGCCGAACGCAGTGCTCGGTGGCTTTAGCGAAACCCCTGGTAGGAAGGCAAAGGAAGAAAGGGAAAAGATGTGGAGAAGGAAAGCAGAGAAGGAGCTGATGAAATTTGACAGATGTGCAGAGAGTGAAAGAGAGCCGGAAAGCAAAGAAAGCAAAGAGAGAGAGAGAGGGGGGGGCTGTCCAGAGGCAGCAGACAAGAAAGAGAGGGAGAGAGAGAGAGAGAGACAGTACGTTTACATGCAGCAAGAAATTAGAATTTCTGATCGGATCAGATAATGACATGCGTAAGACCGGATCACTTACATACATGCCGTTAAAAGTCCGACTATGAACGAATTATCCAGGTGTTGTTATCCGATTTTGAGATGTCCGAAGTACGTAAGGTGTACGTACGTTAAGGTGTTTACATGCACTTAAAAAGTCCGAACGATGTCTTATACGATTAGAAATTCAAATTTCTTGCTGCATGTAAACGTACTGAGTGAGAGAGAGATGACAAAAGAGAGGAACAGATAGAAAGGGAGAACAGGGGAGAGAGATGAAGCAACAGAGAGAGGGGACAACTGAAGAGTAAATGAGAGAAGGGATGGATAGGGGGAGTGAGGGGAAAAAGGGGGGAGAGAGGGGGAAGAGAGGGGGCAGAGGGGGAGAGAGGGGAAAGAGAGGAGGGAGAGAGGGGAAAGAGAGGGGGAGACAGGGGGAGTGAGGGGAAAGAGTTTGAGAGAGGGAGAGATTGGAGAATGAGAAGGGGTGAGAGGGGGACAGAGGGGGACAGAGGGGGAGCCAGGGGAAAAAGAGTGGGAGAGAGGGGGAGAGAGGAGAAAGAGAGGGGGTGAGAGGGAGAGAGGGGGACTGAGGCGAACACAGGCTGGATTCTAAGGCAAGGTTACATGGGCATCTGTCACAAACAGTGTTCTTTCCGACACATGCCCCCAGTACCTTTGTGCGCCTTGCGTTAAATAAAGCAGCCTGAGAAACGAGAGCAGGCCAAGACAATGTGCAAAAAAAGGACTGCTTGCACGTGTGGTGTCTCAAAGTGGTACGGAAAACCTAATAACGGGCATAATCAACACTGTTGATCTGCTGCCATCATGACTGTGAGATTACAATGAATCATTCTTTGCTTTCTTTCTTGTTTTTAATGGAGTCATCACTTCTCTGGTACTTGGCTACTGGATACTGTGTATATGCTACTTATAGATACCTAACTGGAGGGCATTTCTCTCTGTGTTCTTCTACTCGTCGTTATTACATTTTTCTAATGAAATAATCGAAACCTTTGTACTACAGTGTGTAAAATGTACTTCCGGTGCCCCAACACAGGTTCATTCTGATTTATTTTACTGGAACTGTGTGTGTGTGGTGTGCGTGCGCGCGTGTGTGTGTGAGCGCGTGCATGAGTAGTGCGTACCTTTGGTGAGCAGGCGGTCTCTGATGGAGACCCTGTGTGTGGAGTCCGAGGTGGCGGGTGCCCGGCCCGGCTTGCCCCCGTCCTCCCTCTTCAGCTTACTGGCCAGGGTCAGCATGGCTCCGACCGCCCGGTGTTCTCCCCTGGTCCTGTCCCGGTCTGGCCCGGCTACCACGCTACCTGCCCCGCCTGAACTCCCGGTCCTGCAGACACACCACGAAGAACTACAGGTTAGGCCGTTGTGCTATTGCTACTGATCCTCAAGTCCAATGGAAGATGCGTACGCCATCCCACGTACAGTTCAAATAGCGTAGCACACACTGGTCGCTCATGTGCAACGGTCAACAATGGGTGGTTTCGTTAATGCAGCATGATATACTGTCAATATTACACTGGCTAACATCCTTGACTGTCGCTAATGTTGACAGTTATTGCATCTGCATTTCTACATGTCGGTAAACAGTACAGCTGCTGAAGCCTTCAATGCACAGGCCTCACCAATCAATGCTTTCTTGATGGATGCTTTTATTCAAAGTGACTTATAGTGCATTCAGATGTCATTCACATGTCATTATTGAGCAGGTAGGGGTCAGGAAATCTTTCTCAAGTACCACAGTTGGGTTGTGGACATAGGGGGTTTATACCAAATGCCTTTTAGCTGGGAGTTGATTACCCTTACCATGATCATGCTAAACCCTAATATCTTTTGATTTATGCATAACGTGAAGGCAGGAATGCTATTTCAGTCTCTCACACAGTTGACATCGATTACACTTATGTCTTATGGATGACAGCATCACTCCCAGCTAAACTGAATGATAAGACAATTCATTACTGCAGCATAACAAAGTGCTTGTCATCAATTGTGCATAGCAATTGCAATCGGGCCGTTTGTATGGGGAGTGAGGGACGTGTTGGCCTAGAAAGCACCAGGTGCAATTTGAATGTGCTGTGGACTCTTCAAAATCAACCCATTAGCACAAGCTAGCTTATGCAAATGAACAACACAGATGGGTGTTGATATTAACACTGGCTCCCCATTAGCTTTAGGATCCACTTCAAAGTCCTTCTGATTGTCTTTAAGGCACTGCATGGGTTGGCTCCCTCATATATTTCAGACCTCCTCCATCCCCTCTCAGCATCCAGGTCCCTTAGATCTGCCGACAAGGGTCTTCTCTCTGTGGCCCGCACCCGCCTCAAGCAAAGAGGTGATAGAGCTTTTGCGGTAGCAGCCCCACGTCTGTGGAATTGTCTGCCCCCAGATGTTAGACTGTCTCCCTCTATCACCACCTTTAAATCAAGACTAAAGACCCACCTTTACTCCTTGGCCTTCCCTGCTTCCTAGCTGTCCATCTCTCTCCTCTCTTCTTCATATTCAAGTGTCTTCTGTACTGTTGCTATTTATTTGTTAGGGCTGTCTATTTGTCAATTGTATTTCTGTATTTGTCTTGCTTACTTTCTCTGTGTTTGCCTTTTTATATTTTGCTGTTCTGATCTGCTTTTATTTCTATTTCTATTTTTAGCCATATCCTCTGTACAGCACTTTGGTCAGTGTAAACTGTTTTAAACGTGCTCTATAAATTAAAATTACTTACTTACTTTACTTACTAAAAAGGGTATTGTACAGTTCACCTTTCATCCCACTGTGCAGAGCTGTTTTTGAGTTAATTATTACCTCATTATACACAGAGACAACAAATACAGAACAGGAATATATTCCTTAACCTTTTCTGCTATGCAATATTTAACACTAAACAATAATAGTACATGAATAAGCCAAAGGTGCACCCAAATTCCAGGAATAATTTACAGTCTTAAAAAATAAAAGAACTACAACACCAGCATATAATCTAGTCTTATACATCACAACACATGACATATATGTAGTTTAGTGGTGAATGTGATTTTGGAATGGGAAACCCTCGCAATTGTACAGTGCATAAAAACCAAATCAGTTATGGCGAGTTGGCGACATATTTATTTTACTAGATTTATACTGGAGGACCAGTAGACAGGAGGACTAGCACACTGGAGGGCTAGGAAACTGGACTAGCTCATTTGGTTGGCATCAGCTTGGGAGACGGCAAGGCAGGGGCGGGTGTCGTGTGTCAGTGTTCATAAAATGTGTGTCACCAAGACCAACTCACTCACACAAGACCAACGCCCTCCCACCTGCCTCAGATGTCAATCACTCTGCTGCACTACGATGAGTTTCCTCAGAAATGTCGATCATGTTGTACATGACATTGTTGTATTCAGCTTTTTACATTATGATTCTGTATGAAACTATTCAATAGTGTTCGCTAAAAATGTGTGCAACATGCTACAAAGTATATCATTAACCATTTTACTGGCTCAAACTACATCAGAAGTGTTGTTTGACTTGAGCTATATATTAACAGGTAATGGACCACCACACACATTTTCCAAACCCTGCTTCACAACGTAATCATGTAACCAGACGTAACCAAAGGTTGTCTAAGACGACAGACACATTCCATGAATAATATAACAGAGATAGCATGAGCTTTTAGAATATATTGGCCCATGACAGGTCATTTAACGTTGCATAACGTTGTTATGGAAAACAATTAACCGGTTGTGCCAAGAAGCTACAAGTGAATTCTGCATAAAGCTTTAAAACAGTTTGACATGGGTTCAAACAACCATACTTAAATGGAGAGAAAACAATAGAAACAACCGAAGCCGTGTCAGGTATGTTATGCTTGTCAGAAAAGATAAGGATCGTGGCAAAACCATCAGGGTTGGGCTGAATTTCAAGGCAACTTTAACTACCATACTGCCGTTGTCTTGACCAGGTATTTCTTGTAAAGCATGATGTTCACTCTTAATAAGACTAACCTGGTTAAATAAAGGTTACATGAAATATACCTACAGCCTTATCAACCAGTTTCCAATATGTGAAACAATGTTTTCCTCTGTCTCGGGTTTTATTGTGTTATTGTGCTGCCTGCTGCTGCTGAACATATGTGTAGTCTCTAAAAGACTAACCCGGTTAAATGAAATATAAATACAACTATTTGATAAAAGATATAATGTATGTATTCTTCTGAGGCCAGAGTGTTTTACCTTTCAGAAGCAGCGCTCCTCTCTACACCATAATCAACTAAAGTCCTGAGTTCAGGGCCTATGAGGTTCAAATAGGCTTTTCGAACAACAAAACTGGAGGAAAATAGTACAAAATATATACTAAAAGACAGATAAAATATCAATAAACATAAGATTCACTGTCAGTTACAACTTCAGTCCGGTGTCAGAGACAGCGGAAGTACAGTGTTTAGTCCGTCCGGTATTGTTGTCCGGATGGACACAAAAGAAGAACACTAAGGTTCCGCAGCACTTCCTTTTTTCTTTTATTTTTCTTTGTCAACAATGATGGTTTGATCAACGAGTAGCTTAAGGAAAAATAGAGCGCATATTTTTTCTTATAAAAGGGCAAAATGGGCTCGAAAATTTGTGTGCATGAGATGTGATATCTCATACACACAACTAGGTCGGTGCTCTGTCAGTGGTCTGTTTTTAATGAGAATAACACTAGTTGTAACTAAACTACAACTAATATTACTGTTATGACTACTTCTAATAACAAATTATAAGGAATACATGTTTTCGTCTTCATGAGATATTAACTGGTATTATTCTACACAGGTGTTCATAGAGCTTCTCAATGTTTATTCATATGTATTTACTTATTAATTCATATTTATCCAGTCACCCCCTATATAATTCAATGACCTTCAGTCAATAAGAATGATTGAGAAATCTCAGAGTAAGTGTGGATTTATTTAGATATACAGACATTAATACATCATTGCATTTCATAATGTATGTGTATTCAGAATTTGGTACATTTTGTGTTGATACATGATTACAGTACAAAAAGTACCCACCCAAGTAATACCAGGTTAAGATAAGACAAGAAAAAATATTTTAAAGTTGTCAATCAAATATAAACAAAAGAGTACACATGTCTTTTTTAATTAGTATTGAAAAAAAAGTTGTGTGGAATGTTATCTAATCAAAATTCCAAATCTACTTTTCCAAATCCCTGTTTTCCTGAGCAGACCACAACATTACCGAACTGATGTGTGAATAGATACATCTAGTTATCAAGTCTCAATCAACTAAGCAAATGGAGTGGGAAGACCACACCTTCTTGACATAACTCCCTCTGACGCTGCGTGACATGACACATTGTACACAGGAAACATGATTTGTTGTTAGCATGTGATGGAGGATCCGAGCATTCAATGTCTGCAGAAGAAGAAGAAGAGGAGAAGAAGAAGAAGAATCCACAGCCCATATCTGCAGTTGAGAGCTCACTACTCAGCCGGTTTGCAAGCGAGAACGCCAAAATACTTCACATCCACAATGACCTCTGTGTCCGGAGAGGTCACCTTCATGGCCGACATTAGCCTGGGACACGCACACAGGAAATAGTGTACATACTGAACATGGGCATGTATTTTTGCCCTAAATGTTGAAGGTGCATGTGTGCGTGTATACCTGTGTGTGGTCTGGTCGGACAGCCTGCGAGCCTCCTCCGGATCTTTCTTGAGGAGTGTTTGATAGCTGGAGAATGACTCCACCATCCCAATGAAGCCAGTCAGAGGGACTGTCTTGCTCACACGCACACAGTCATGCCTGGAATACAAAATGAACTTGCCCCTCCAGATCACTAGGCCTATAATCAAAACACGTTGATGACTGCCCCAAACCAAGCTGTCATGCTTAACATCTTTGATGAAATGATGACAATAAATACATTACAGAAAATAAAAAAAACTTTTTGCAATATTGATGCAATATTGACCAACAACGCTGGGGGGCGACCGTGCAACGCTTTCTTTTCTGCCGTAACAGTAGTAAGATGATCAGTTGTTCCTCCACCAGCGTCCTCGTGTTGTTCATTTACATGAGTATGCGCTTTTGTACGATTTCCGGATCTGTGTCTGATCCTCTGCGTCCAAAATTGGACGCCGTTGCCATGCTATGCCCTGAAATTATCTTCATTATCTCCAGTGTAAACACCAGACATGTCTGGTGTTGAAATGAAAATGGATGAAAATGCATCATTCCTAACGCATACACACATACATCTAAATGAGAGAAAATTCTTAATGAAGGGATGGTACTTAACTTTGGACACACAAAACTCAGTTTTTTATTTTATTTACTGTAATGTATTTATTGTCATCATTTTGGTGGACACACTCACCACTCCTTGTCTGGATAAGTAATGGCCTCGTAGCTTCTTTGGTAGATTGGTTTCGAGGTGGTTCCCAGATGAGCGCTGGCATGTGCCTGCAGGGCTGTGTAGAACTACACATACCAGACTGATGAGAAATAGGTAGCGCTTGTTGTCAATTAATTAGTGTGTCCTGTTGAGTCCTGTTGTTTGCTGTTGAAGAGCAACAGAGAGTTGCTGTTCAGCCCGTGAATGTACCAACCACACCTGCAAATATGGTTTCCTGGTTTTTAGAAATTCTGGTAAGAAATTCTGAAAATGGATCTAGGCTTAAATTTAAGTAATTAGTAGATTTTTTTAGTAAGCATCTCTTACCAACAGTCTATGCACTCATTGATAAAGTGGACATTTGAACCCAGAAACTTTTGGCAGGGGGTCGAACACCCTCACGACTGGACCAGGGGTTCTCTGATGTTCTCGCATCGTGACCCACCTGGGACTTTTGGCAGAGGTCCCACCAAATATTTTGTTCAACTTACAACCCTGCATAACATCCATCCTCTTAAAAAAAAAAAAAAAAATGAATGTGTGACAATCATGCAGGAGTTATTAGCGTTACAGAATTTGCTCAAAAACAGCGCCACTTAGAGGTCTTCCGAGTGTGTGACGTGAACGTGACGCATAGAATATATAATTTTTCACCAGGCCTGACAACTTTGCCAAAAAAAATTGACTTTTCTTATATGTTCAGATAGTGCAAATTGCCGTCAAAGTCCCTAGAAATAATAAATAAACGGACCAAAAACAAAAGGGACCTTCGTCCTGTTTCAAAGACTCAGTCCCTAAAAATAAAAAACAACCCATACCCCCATGCTCTTGTATGTTGTACGTCTTGGCACTTTAATCGCTCTTTGTAACTTGGCACTTAGTCAGAGATGTTGTACACTAGCAATGGTTCCCAAACTTGTTCTGGTGACATTGTTACTGTATTGGCAGCAATGAAATGCTTCACCTCTTTTTGACAAATGTGATGACATATGACTCGAGTCCATACCTCTGCAATTTAGCATCCGGCAGTTTCTAAATGCTGGGGACCCATACTGTACATTTCTGAACATAAAACTTTGGTGTACTCAACATTTGCGGGTTCACAATGGGACTCTGGCTGGCAAATAGACTATATATATTGTTTGTTTGTTTGTGACCCACATGGTCCCCTGCTGCTACCCACTAATAGGTCTGACCAGGGCCGACGGACTGGGGGGATACGTTGGAAAGCCCTGGGGGGGCCCAAGGCAGAGGGGGGCCCATGGGAAGTTTAGATTTTAATTTTTCTTTTTTTTTTAAAGAATTTATTTTCAATTTTTTTTGTTCACAGCCACAGTTAGAGAAATTTAAGTGTGACTCTCAGAAGAGAAAGGAGAAGAAAGACAGGGAGAGAAGTCAAAATGACAGAAGAGGAAATGAGAAATAGTCAGGTCGAGGCAGAACAGGATCCAGGATTATGGCCAGAAATGTTAACTAAGCAACAGAGAGAAATTATAGTATGTGCATTGGCGAGGAAAGATGCTGAAAAACAAACAAATTGCCACCTAAAGATATGGAGGGGAGACTATTTCCAATGTATCCTCAATTCGCAAAGTCAGCTAATGGCCGTGAGAAAATCAGAAGAGATTGGCTTATTCACAGTGAGAGTGCCAAGGCTCTTTATTGCATCCCATGCTGTTCTGTCATGAACTGTCAAAGTCATCCAAAAGTGCCCTGAACAGCAAGGATGGATATAAATTAGTGCACATTAAATGGCACAACATGTACAAAAAATTACCAGAGCATGAGACAGGCATGCCCTATAAACAGTGCTATTTCAAATGGAAAAACTTTCAGAGGCAATTCTCAAGCATGAAACTGGATGCTCATTTCAACGTCTCTAGGACACTATAGGTGGAGTGCCAAAATTGCCGCTGTAAAAGCCATGGCAACTCGTTTGCCCTCTATTCTGGTTGCACTGGAATGTTGTTAACACATGCAATCTGACAAGTGATGCCAAATCGGAGGCAAAACTTTTAAAAACCTATGTCCACACCATTGATGCAGTGATTTTGCTTATTGTGTGGGTTTAAGTGCTATAGTCAATCGACCATTGCAACCCGATTCTTCAGTCAGGTAATATATCCCTGGATATTCAGGCAGCAAACATTAGAGCACTAGAGGATGAAATGCAATACATTCAGAAACCAGAACTCTAGACCCTAGCCAGCATATATGAAACTTTTGCAGCTATTCTGAAGTTTGCTGATGTGCCAAAAGAACAAATAAAAGTATCATGCTGGACTCTGACAAGAACATGTCATAACGATCCTACGGCTGCATTGGAGAATGAAGTTTTGCACCTAAAAATGATATATGAAGCCACATTAACTCATAACCTGTCACCTCTTCAGCTCCTTAATTGCTTAATAGCGCACTATTGCACCACCTGTACACTTTCTTGTATTATATTATTATCTCTTGCACTACTTGTACATTGTTTACATTTCTGCTGCTACGTTTCTGCTACTGTTAGTTAACCGTTTACTGCCTCGACGATCACTACCTCCACTTGCACCGTTACTACCTCAACAATCATTGCCTCCACTTGCACTGTTTACTGTTCACCGTCACTTTAATAACTACTGCCACTTTAATAACTGCTGCCACTTTTCATGTTTTTCAATTTTGCGCTCCACACCTTATTCTGCATCTCAACCTGCACCTTTATCGCTCATTTGCACTTCTGGTTAGAACGCCAACTGCATTTCGTTGTCCCTGTACTTGTACTCTGCACAATGACAATAAAGTTGAATCTAATCTAATCTAATTTTAATGCCACACAGCTACAGCTACAGCATAAAGCATGTTTGGAGAAATCTTGTAGAAATCTTGAAACAGTCTTGTTCATTGGACTTTAAGGACCTCATCAGTGATTTTGTCAGCAAGAAGACCCATCAGTGGGCATTTTCTGCAGTGTAAACTTCTGTATTATGTTAAAACTGGAATCTATTTTTGTTTTTGGAATATTTGAGCAAGTTTCTTTTTGCCTTTTTTATCTTTACAGGAAGTCATGTTTTGTTTGGTTACCTTTTATGGATATATTTTTTTTGGCAATGTGTAGTAGGAAGTATGACATATTAAGCTTTGTTTTATGCCTTATGAGTATTGAATTGAAAAATATGTCCCATTCTTGTTCTCTCTGGAAATATAACGTAAATACAGTCTTGTGTGGTTCTGTTAACTTATACAGTATCTTAAGTAGCCTATTGAATTATGGTTAAGTCAGTAAGTAAGTAAATAATGGTAAGCTTTGTGATATAGCCAATGTTGGGGTATGGCGCTTGGGGGGGGGCATCAGGACTTCTTGTATGTAGGGCCCAGAATTTGGTGCTCGCCCCTGGGTCCGACCGACAGCTGGGAAAAGAACTACACTCGACTGTCTCTGCTGCGTTCACCTCTTTGCAGATGCCGTTCAGGGTGTCCGAGCTGCAGCCCGCCCGGCTCAGCTCCATGTTCAGGGTGTAGTTGAGCAGGGCCAGGCAGCCGCGGGGCTTTAGGACCCTGTGGGCCTCCTGGAGGAAGCGCGGTCGGTCGAACCAGTGGAAGGCGGACATGGCGGTCACCAGATCCACCGTGCCGGTGGCCATCGGCAGCTCCTCGGCCCCGCTCACCCTAGATAGAGCGGGGGTGGGGAGGGTTACGGGGTCAGCGTTTGATGCTTTTCTTCATATGTGCGTCCTTTGTGTGAACATCTCCCGCAGGTCACCTCCGGGTCACTTCCATTGAGAATGATTTGTTTCTTTGTGATGTATTTACATTTTTTACGTGTAAAACATATCTTCAAAATTGTGTTATTCACTCGCTACTCTACATTTTCATTTTTAAAACGAGGAAGTAAAGTAAAGCACCTTTTTTTAGAAATATGTTAACACGTTAAATATTCTTATGTCATGATTGTGTGATTGAAAAAAAAAAAGAAATGACAAGCAAAGTTGAAATTTGTTTCAACTTACTTGTAGGTTACATTAGGCATGCTAGCATGTGCCTCAGCCATTTCTATCTGGGCGGGGCTAATGTCTGTCGCAACCACAGACACAAAGTGCTTGGCCAATAGAACGGTGCCCTGGCCTGAGCCACACCCCACATCCAGAGCCAAATCAAAGGGGTGCCCTTTCTGAGAAGAAAACAGAGGAAACCCAGCCATGCATGTTAATCAGTTCATTTCACCTTTAAACACAGCATTCTTAAAGGCATAGTGTGCAGGGTTCTCTATGCAGAGGGAATCATGAACACAATTCTGCTTGCCAAATGTATGCCAAAGGTCCTATACATTAGCTTTAGAAATGTTGTTAGAAAGAATGTTAGAAATTACCTATTTTTTGCACACACTGGTAGTGGATTAGGGCTGATGTATGTGAAACACTTTGGGTGTCTTGAAAAGCATTATTATTATTGTTGTTGTTGTTGTTGTTGTTGTTATTATTATTATTGTCTCCATCTACCTATCACAATCAAACAATTAACAATGCATTTAATTGTTTGCAAAAGTTACCAAAAATGTATTTAAATTGTGTTAGCAACAAGCAACATACAACTTGTTACAATTCCCATCTCGAGTGCATAATGCAATGCATGTCGTACAGCAAATGTTGACCCCTTAGTCATGTTCCACATCCCACCTACCTGCTTCTCCACAAAGTCAACCACCTTCTGTATGAGATGATCCGAGGGCGAGACCCTGAACTTCAGGTACGCCGCCGCATGCTGCTTGTCCTCAAACAGCCGGTGAGTCATCGCTTGATCTCCTCCTCAGGTAATACTTCACTGTCTGGTAGAGGTAAGAGAGTGCACTTTCAACCAAACCAAACATTAAGAATCTGTTCTCTCTCTCTCTCTCTCTCTCTCTCTCTCTCTCTCTCTCTCTCTCTCTCTCTCTCTCTCTCTCTCTCTCTCTCTCTCTCTCTCTCTCTCTCTCTCACACACACACACACACACACACTCTCCCTCTCGCTCACATGCTCATTGGCCCTCACCCTCTAACTCCCTCTTTCTCTCTCTAACAACAACACCAATGGGGCCTAGATGGGGGAGGTGGCAAACTGTGTTGAAGGTCTGCTCTCATCGACTTCCTCTCAGAGAAAAATGTTTGATCAAACAGCTTGGTCCTCATACCCCTGAAATGACACGTACATTTCAATGCATGACAGGTACATTTCAATGCATGGACAGAGGCAAGAACTACATGATTTGGACAAATGTCCAAATCAATCAAGCTCACAGCCTGCCGATGCAGACATAAATCCGCTCCTTTTGCACCACCTACTGGTCAACTCAGGTGCCGCTACTGGATGTTCACGCGTGACAAGAAGCAATACTTGCTTTGAATCACATTTTCATCAAATAATAGGCCAGACTCCTTTGAGGAAAACACAGAACAGATTATTCCGTTCATGGTTAAATTTAAACCAATAGAATAAAGATAGATAAGTGATGAATAACAATGTGCAGTGTTAAAATAAATGTCAAATAAATGTAACTTTGCAAAAATGCTTTAACTTTTACACACTTTTAGGTTGCTTCAGGCAATGTAAGAGGACCTTGGTGTGTTAGGCCTGAACAGAGAACACTTTCTGGGTCAGCCATTTGTATTTATTGTTATAAATGTATCATCTTACCCAGGCGCGTAGAATACGGTGGGGACGGTGGGGACACGTACCTACCAGTTTTCGTCATGAGTCATTTTGTACCCACCACTTTTTATGAAAGAATCCCCCGTGTGGGACTCGCACCGGTGTCAGTAAATGCAGTCTGAGTTACGTCAAGCTCAACAAAGAGAGATGAACTCTACTCTTACAAGTCGCTTTCGTATGACAGGGTCTCAAGCAGACTTTTCACACGGTCACGAGCGGAGTGGTAGTGGTATGGCAAGATGCCATAGTGCGTTGAGTAATGGTGCTCCCTGACTCATCCCAAAAACAACAGTCAACAAAGTGAACGTAATGAAACAGTGAAATGCAACCCAACATGTCCTGAACATTCGCCTCCAAACCCTATCTAATAGCAATAAAATGTAATGACACAGAATGCCAGAATGTCGCAATGCATTCTGGGAAACACTCCCCCAACACGTTACAATATCCACGATTTCCTCAGGCAAGTACAACAAGTTGAACTGATAATACAAAAAAACACAAAAGCATTAACCTAATTTACACAAAATAGAAACAACATTTAATTTGATTTGTGTCCGATGACGAGAGAGAAGCTAGATGGTAACCATGGCAACGGAGACTCGATATCTCACAGTTTATTTATCAACGACAAGACAGACAGATCTCACTGCCCATCACTGATCAACTGCTGCGGTCGGGACGTGTGTGTGTGTGTGTGTGTGTCACTCAATGTTATGAATTAAAATGACAGTTTTGCAAGCACCCACACACGCAAGCACGCGCAATGTCTACAGAGACGTTGAGGTTAGGGTTAGTGTTAGGTTTACTTTACATTCACATTTAATTTGATTTGTGTCCGATGACGAGAGAGAGACGGAGAGAGATAGAGCACTTTGGTAGAGAGACGTACAATAACAGAGAGCGAGCGCCGGTCTCGATAAAGCCGTTAATCAGAGAAATGAATCGTTATTTCCCGATAGTTTCACAGCGGTTACATTCAGCAGGTAGACACGGCTGAACTGCACCGCCGTTAATCAGCGAAATGAATCGTTATTTCCCGATAGTTTCACAGCGGTTACATTCAGCAGGTAGACACGGCTGAACTGCACCTATCTGAATCGCAGTATCCAATGAAAAGTATTAGAGCTCTGTGCGAGAGCAAGACATCGCGTCTGTGTGTGTGTGTGTGTGTGTGTGTGTGTGTGTGTGTGTGTGTGTGTGTGTGTGTGTGTGTGTGTGTGTGTGTGCGCGCTGCGCGCGATCGATACAGGTCACTCACCCACACACGCAAGCACGCGAGGAAAACACAACACAGCACTTCCCGCTTTTCAGCTGGGCCAAACCATTAGAACACCAGGCCCCCCCTGGAGTTTGCAATGTCATGGTACGGACTACCAGTAACGAACCCATAACAAAGCCATGTTCTGCCTCGGCACTGGTCTCACATTTGGGCTTATTCTGACAAAACGATAGCTCCTATCAGAAAAAAAGCAAGACCATCATCGCCGTAAGGACTTCCCGAACGATTTGGTGTTTCTACAATGTTTCTAGAGTAAATATTTCGGAGACACTCGCAAGTTTAAAACAGGGGTCCGTTCTGCTTTTCTCTGAAAATATTTGTATTGGAGTCAATGAGGAGAAGACACCGACTGGCCGCACTTAGAGGCTGCTAATTCGGATTCTGTAAATCTCTCCGATTTTTTAAACACATTGTGAGAGACAGAACACGTATGTCTACAAAGTTGGAAAAAATCACGTGTGTACATTGTAAACTGTGGCCAGGAGCAGCGTGGAGAGAGATTTTTATTTTATTTTTCTGGGTCTCTCTCCACTTCTAGCTACACTCTAACCCTAATAAGGGCACGCAATACACACCCATTGTAATCTCATAATTTCTCCAAAAATGATCATGGTCATTGAACAGTGATTGATCAAAAAGTATATGACCTATCAAAACATGGAAATATACATCAAATACACAAGACTTGTGTCTACTGTTTAAAGTTGAAATGGAGTCTCTAGGTGAAAGTATGCAGGAGCAGCAGACAGCAGTAGGCAGCACCAAAAGTCTTTATTTTTTTACCTCCTCCCATTCATGGGAAAATATTCACAGTTTTTTGCAAATAACGTCATGAAAAATTAATATTATTTTAATTTGTATTGAAGCACACCTATCCCGATGAAGACGCACATTTTGATATATCATTTGTAGCGAATCAAAATCCATCCGGAAGAGGAATAATAAGAAGAAGAAAAAATCCACAGGACTGGCTCCACAGCTTTGCTGTAGGGCCAGTGCTCGGTGCGTTTGCCCCGTGCACTAATAATAAAAAGAAAAAATCCACAGAATAACAATAGTTATTTACACTAATTAGTTATTAACTAGTTATTAACACTAGTTAATAACTAGTTAACACTAGTTATTAACACTAATAATCTCAACAAACTTTCCAGCCTTTGTTGTTAATCTGATGCTTAGTAGAACACTACTCTTAAACCTACAGGTTGAGTCTTAAAAACACAGAGACAGTAATACACACGTGTATTGAGGGTGGAGGAAAAAAGTATACTTGTTGTTGAATCATTCAACAAAAAAACTTTTTTGGTGAATGATTTTTGCTGCAGCATATGGAGGGATATGTTGAAATGTTGCCTTATATTTGCAGCATAACACAAACAAGCAACAGAATCAGAATGTCAGAATGTCAATCAGAAAGGAGCAAAGCACACAAAGTCTCACATTTTTGAAAAACAAAATGAAACATACGAAAGGCTCCATGTGTAGCTCAGCTCGGTGTCAGCTGACTCAGCTCTAGAAACGGAAACACAGGGCTTCATTCAGCAGCTGTTCAATGCAATTTTAAGTAGTCAAATGTGTTATAAAGCATTTTCAACTAAGTTAAGAGAGAGAGAGAGAGAGAGAGAGAGAGAGAGAGAGAGAGAGAGAGAGAGAGAGAGAGAGAGAGAGACACACACACACACACACACACACACACACACACATATTATCATAGATTTTTACATTGTATATTGAATTTTTTATTCGTAATTGTAAGGTATTGGAAAATTCGTTATTCATAACCATTTACAGTTTTGTTTTGTTTCTGTTTGTTTTGTACCTTTATACCCACCCCAACATACCGGGAAATGTGTATGGCAATAAAGCTATTTCTGATTCACAGTCTTACTAAAAAATATTTCAACTGCAAGTAAAGGCAGGCAGATCACGTATTTAATGTTAATATTAAACCATGCCATGTCAACTGTTGTCAAGTTTATTCTCTCAGCTTTTCATCATAACACTGGGGACCATGTAGAAATTGTTTTGATGTGCGGTGTCCTTCTCCGAGTTTCTCATGAGAGTGTTTAATTACTCGCCAAGAGAGTGGATGAAATGTTGACCACTAATACAGCTTGTTTTGCATACATGTTTCCTCTTGGCACTCCTTTCCCTCAATCCCCGGGGGTATTCATTAGAGTGCTGCAGCTACAACCCCTAGGTCCACGCGGCTCTGGGGCAGTCTACTCCACATTACTTACACATAAACTGAGTAAGTAAGAGTTTGGATGGGTGTACTGTATATACTTCTTTGGACAAAAGTAAAATCAAACCCAGCCAGGAATCTCTGTTCCTCCAATTCAGGGGACTACTCTCACACACACACACACACACACACACACACACACCAGACCTTCAGGGCCAACGCCACGCGACTTGACCGGCCGGCTCTGAGGAATGCTCCCCCCCAGGGATACAAAGCACAAGATCGATTGATATTTTTAAAAACAAACCAATGAAACTTCTTTTTGACAAGCCTCCTATGAACCTATTTTTTCTACCCTTTCTTTTCATAAAGAATAAAGAATGCACCCAAAATGTAAGTTACTGTTATTGAAGTGACCTGTTGGTGTATTGGTTAAGGTTTTTGTCACCTCATTAGGGCAGTGACCACCAGGTTATAATTAGTGCTAAATGTGACGATTCCCTTAACAGTGTGCCACTGTGTACACTGGAGCCCAGGGGAAAACACAGACAACACAGACACCATGGCTGGCTGAAGTGCCCAGTCTCCAATACCATACATCAATAACAAGGTCTTTGTCAAAGGAAAGGTGCTTTGGGAATCAATAACCTCTCCAGAGTTTGAGGTATGTAGAGTGGGTGTGCAGTGTTTTTTTTGGCCTGTAGCACCATTTTTAGGGTGAACGTTTTTTGTGGACTCACCCACAACGTAGTAAGAACATTTTTGTTTTTAGGTCCATATAGTTGTTTTTCAAAACATACCTGTTTGAATAGTGACAATCTCTCAATGTGCCTGAAAGGTTATCTCTGTTATTTACTGGGAACTATGTGTGAAAGAGGCTTAACAATGATTTGTAGATTCAAACCATCTATGCATACGCGATAAACAGGCACATTATAAGCTGAAGAGACCAGCAAACTGTGATTATTTTATGAGGGGCCATGGGGATGGGGATAACAAGGTGATAAAAATAATCAGTGTTTGACTTCGAGCTGAAACACTTGCATTTCAAAGTAGAATAAGTCCATGCAATTGGTTGTAGAATTACTGATGTGAAATGTAAATGTAAAGGTGAACATCAAATATTCCCAAGAGTGTGATGACGCTGATGACATCAACCATGGCCTACAAAGTCGGCCATGAGGCATAGGGAAGCTCTTATAAAGTGGTACTGTAGTTCGGCTTCAACAAACACAATAGAGACTCTCCGTTGTCCACACGAAGACCATAACCATAAAAGGTATGTAAATGCATTCACGTACAATCTGACTAAAGCCAATCAACATTAGGATATTCCTTTCCTTTCCAACGTGACTTCCCTGTCATGTTTGAATAATTGTGGAGCTATGATACACAAGTCATTTTGTAGTTTTAATCAGTTGGAATTATAGTTCTTTTCACAGGTAACCGTAATAATATCGTCTGACAAAAGAAGTGTGTGAAGGAACTTCACACAAAACATGTGAGGAGCCCATTTGAGGAACATTTGTGAGGAACATTTTCTTCCCCTGAAGAAATCTTGGTCCATCGGTTGGTCCAATGGAAAATGGTTCACATCCACTTTATTTTAACCTCACTGCTTTTGGAAACATTGGACACTACCGCTACCCAGCGCTCGTGTTAAGTCTCCTTCTCTATGCCGTTATCGTATCGGCCAATGTCATCATCATACTGGTAATCTCACGAGAGAGGTCACTGCATCAGCCCATGTACATTTTGATTGTGTGTCTCTCCGTCAATTCTCTGTATGGATCTGCTGGCTTCTTCCCCAGGTTCCTGATAGACCTTCTGTCTGACACTCACACCATTTCCCGTCCAACTTGTTTCACTCAGATTTGGGTCATCTATACGTATGCAAACTATGAATTGACCGTCATGAGTGCAATAGCATATGACAGGTATGCGGCCGTGTGTCACCCCTTGCATTACCACAACAAGATGACAGCCAAAAAGGTGTTTACGATTGTAGCCGCAGCATACATCTACCCTACGTGTGCCCTGGCACCTGCTGCTGGCCTGTCTTTCACACTTCCCCTTTGTGGTAATAAAATACCAAAGGTGTTCTGTGCAAACTGGCCTGTTGTAAAGCTGTCGTGTGTGAACACTTTTATCAATAACCTGTTTGGACTTTTTCTTTCGGCTGCTATGTTTGTGCCATCATCTTTTGTTTTGTATACTTACTTGCGCATTTTACTTATTTGTAGAAAAGGCACCTCAGAGTTTAGGGTCAAAGTCTTACAGAGCTGCTTCCCACATATCGTTACTTTTGCTAATTTTGCTGTCTCAATATTTTGTGACGTTGTCCTGAGTCGGATTAATATCGAAGACGTGAGTCCACTTACAGCAATAGTTATTTCACTTGAATTTGTTGTGATTCCCCCAATTGTGAACCCTCTTATGTATGGTATCAAGTTACAAGAGATAAAAAAATGTATAATTAAAATGTTCTGTTTAAAGAGAAATACAGCTATGAAATAACTATCAACAATTACCATGAGGGGGATGCCAGTCTCAAACAACCTATTGATATCACAGATAAAAGCCAAGTATGTCAAAATATTTAGATATTTAACTTGCAAAATATGTTTTGCATGCTCTCATGATCTTGTGTAAAACCAGTTGTAACCACTTCTTCTCAACCTCACTGTAAAAAAAGAATCTGTGAAATTTATGGTAAAATACTGGCAGCTGTGGTTGCCAGAATTTCACTCAGTACGTTTACATGCAGCAAGAAATTCGAATTTCTAATCGTATAAGACATCGTTCAGACTTTTAAAGTGCATGTAAACACCTTAATCCGACCTACTTCAGACATCTCAAAATCGGATAACAACACCTAGATAATTCGTTCATAGTCGGACTTTTAATGGCATGTATACTCAGCAATCGGATCTGAATCGGATTTTGCATTCTGCGCATGCGCAGCGCCATTCTGCGCATGCGCAGTGCCACATAGCGTCCCGAGTCAGCCATGCTCCGGCTGTTAATCCGTTTCTCTGAACGGCATGTATACTCGGACAAGTGATCCGGTCTTACGCATGTCATTATCTGATCCGATCAGAAATTCGAATTTCTTGCTGCATGTAAACGTACTGCTAGATAATTCGTTCATAGTCTGACTTTTAACGGCATGTATACTCAGCAATCGGATCTGAATCGGATTTTGCATTCTGCGCATGCGCAACGCCATTCTGCACATGCGCAACGCCACATAGCGTCCGGAGTCAGCCATGCTCCGGCTGTTAATCCGTTTCTCTGAACGGCATGTATACTCGGACAAGTGATCCGGTCTTACGCATGTCATTATCTGATCCGATCAGAAATTCGAATTTCTTGCTGCATGTAAACGTACTGACTGTAAGAAATAAGGTGACAATGTAAAGGACATTACGGTAAGTTACATGCCCAACTATAAATTTGACAGTTTAAACAAGTTGCTTTTAAGGTAAATTACTATTAAAAACAAATTTAGTGTACACCTGTTTACAGTAATTTCCTGCTAAAACAACATCAATAATGTGAAGCTGTTTACAGCAAACTACTGTGAATAAATATATATTCTGTGAACCCCTTTACATTCTTTTACCATGACAAATACATCACAACTGTATATATCACGGTATTTTACTGCAAAAGAACAGCAATAATGTGAAGCTATTTACGATAAACTAATGTGAAAAAAACGAATATTCTGTTAACCCCATTACATTCTTTCACTGTGAAAGACACACCACAACTGTATCATATATCACAGTGTAAAGTTTGAATTATCGGCAGCTGTGGTTGCCAGAATATCACAGCATAAAATACAGTAGAACACACAAGAAATTACATTTGGTTGTCATTATTTTATTACACACAGCTATTCCATTTCTAAAAGGAATAAAACAAAACACAAACTTGTTATTATAGAAGCCACCCAAAGACCTGGAATGGATTTTACATTTGTTTGTCAGAATAATATTATTTTTAATGTGTGTGTGTGTGTGTGTGTGTGTGTGTGTGCCCACTTGTGTGTATGCATGTTTGTCTGTGCCTTAGAGAAGTTAAGAAGGATAAATGGTGTGTGTGTTTGTGCGCCATACAGAACTAAGGGCGAATGGTGTGTGCGTGTGTGTGTGTGTGTATACAACGAAACCTATTAAGAAAACCACACTTTAACAAAGACCTGGCATGGATTTTAAATTTGTTTTTCAGAATGTTATTTTGAATACCTCCAATTTTATTAAAGCTGTTGGTTATAGTCTAGAGATTGTTCAGAAAGCCAAATTTGCATACCATAAATGTCTTGAATTGAAATATGAAAAATCTTCATGATCATATATATCATGTACAGTATGTTAGTTTACTTTTTAACACTGTTACACTTCACTAGTGTAAAACTTAAATTTAACTAAATATACAACTGTTTCATTGTTACTCAGTGTTACTCAGTGTAGTTACATAGCCTGCTAATTCCATTTTCAAAATGATAAAGTTAGGCCATAAAAATGTACAAAATATGCCCACAGTTTAATTGGTCTCTCTCCACTCATGATCAGCGAGATCAGTGATGACGGTGAGGACTCTTGGGTTTACTGATAGTTGCTTTTTGTTCTTCTTTGTTTCAACTTTTGTCCCCCTCGCTGGAATGATGTTGAAGAAACACCTTTGTGAACAACCATTGAAATTCAAATAGTGATTTGTTCTAAATGTGTACAGAAAAATAAAAAAATGTGCACACACACTTACCTGTGAAGGAACTCAAGTGTGGAACCCAGGGGCGGTTCCACACTTGGAGTCTTAGCTTAAGAGTGATTCCAGAACATTCTCAGAGAGCTGAGCAAGGAATGGACAAAAACTCTTATTTTAGTGAGGAGGTTGCTAGGTATGACTCGTTCTTTTAAAAGACGTGATTGGTGGATCCTAAACGCTGGATAGAAATATACTCTTGGTGATACTGGGTATAGAATGGACCGTGAAATCAATAGACCTAATTATAGAATCTAATCTCTATGAAAACTGTGTAATTATGAATAATATTTACATAAAAGAACATATTTGTTAAATAAATAGTAAGCCATATGTGGCGCCCCCTAAGGGCAAGTTGACAACGCCACCCCTTGAACTAGGGCACCCACTGGAAGAGCAAGGGGAACTCAATAAAGTGGTCGTCACGTGGGTCAATTTATAAAAATATATATACTTTATTTAATACATATGGTCGCACAGATCAGTTGGTTGGTCACCAGATAAAAGAAAAGATAAAGCAAGAAAAGTAAATGATTAAGAAAAAAAATCACAGACATAGGGTGGGGACTGGGGAACCTCAGTAACAGGGCCAATAGGAGGACTAAGGCTAGGCCGGGTCTTAATGACAAGTGATCTGGAGCACACAAGAAAACACACGTTAGGTGCTGGGAAAATGCACTCTGGTGATGATAGTTCAAACCTGAAACACACACACAAATGTGACACAGCAATCAATAGTTCAACCCACACACACTGCAATCGCTATGGAGTGACAACGCTATAGGGACCGGCTAGCAAAAGCTAAATACTAATGGGCCTGTTAACCACTGAGGCTTTTAACTGGGAAAGGGAGACTTGAAATGAAAAGAGAACAAAAAAAATGAAAGAAAATAATAAACAAAATAAATCCACTCTAACCTACAGCTCACATTCACGCGTACACAGATACTAGGCCTGCAGGCTAGAGGAAAATAAACAAACAAACAAACTAAGGGCGGCACCAAACATACAATATAAGAGAACAGCAACTAGCACCTCTGTGGAGCTGCAAGCATAAAACAAACACTGGTAAGAAAAGTTACTAACATTGTACCACAGTGTAAAGTAGCAAGTACTAGAGTAACAGCAGCATTGCACATGAAAGCGGAAATGGAGGGACACATATTAAAAACAATATTACATAACGAGTTAGCCAGCCTACATGACAGCATTATCTCTTGATAGTCTAAAACCATGAATGGCCGCTATTGCCCGTCGGCACAACAAACAGTGTACGTATCAAGTTTAGCACATACCTGCTTAGGAAGGCTATAGATGAGTCCAGCGTCTCGTCACCAGCGATATGCTAATGAGCCCCAGAACGTCCACGCCCTCTTTTAGGTGAAGGAAGTAGGCACTCGGCTATTACTGTTGATAGAACAGTAGGCTATTTCCATGAGCAGGCACCATCCCTAAAAGCTGCTGTGTTGTATTTCACAATGCTAACAACAAAAAATGAGGATTTGCGATTTAGTATGTTGCCACAAAAAGAAAGGGAAGGGAAAAGAAGGGGTTTGTGGCTCCAGGCAATCGGAAGAGAGAATCCCGATGGGAGGCTGTGGGACCCGGCGTCTACATTTGTTTACGTCTGCGGCAAACACTTCGTTACAGATTAGTAGCTAAAATCAGTTGATGTTCGATGTTAAAGATGTCTAATCTAAAATAATGAAGGAATGAATTAAACTTTGCGAACTACTAGGAGCTGTGATTACATGTCATAGTTCAGCTCCGAGTTAGCCTGCACCACCTAGCACTAGTGCTATCATGGTTGCACTCTGCATGTTAAATGCGCTATAAAAAATAAAAGTGACTTGACTTGAATGAAAATAGATTGTTTTGGTGCCCTCATCTTCATTCATGATTCATACATTCATTGCTTAGGTAGTTCCATATGTCCCCGTAGTCCACCTCTGGCCACTCGTCTCGTTCGCCCCGAGCCCAGATTCCAGCGTGAAGGGACATCTGACATTGCCGATTAATTTAAGTTTTTCTAAAGAGCGACACCGGTCAGGACTTGGAAGAGAGTTGGTATAACTGGTCTGCTGGCTGGCCATAGTATTAGATCGGTATAAATGGCTATATATAATACTTGGGTAGAGTTCAGAAATGTAATGCACTGAAATTCTCATAGACCCCCATTCAAATATTTCCGGGTAGTTTCACCTAAAAATGCCCGGATGTGTCAAAAAAGTGGGAGGTACCCGGTTTGTTGGACTCATCTATCCCAACTGGGCGGATGCTTCCGGAGCACGTCTCGCTCCCACTGTTACGTTACCGTGCTCGGCGTGCACTAGTGAACGATACGCAAACACCTCGTTAAAGTCTGTGTCATTTTACAAACAGGAAAGTCTATGCAGCAGTTCTGTTTAACCAGCGTACCTTGCTACCTGCCCCAACACTGTGTCAACACACACGCACACACGCCAACATACAGCGGGTCTGTCACCGTCTGTACTCCTATGCAATTGTTAAACAAACAGACATTTAGAACGCAAACTACCAGTGACAAATGAGAAAGAAGACTCTCGCTCAGACATACCTGTAGACAGTGATGCTGCTACACCGACCCAGAACCAGCTGTGTTTACTAGCGCTCCCGCTTAAGGACCCGAGTGCCTATAAATAGGCCTGACGGTAATGTGTCAGGTGGCCTAATCAATGGCCCTCCCGTGCCCCAATTAGTGACGTTGCACTGGGTGAGTAGAGAGATAAATTAAAGACACCACCCTATTGCTACTGGCGCACCGCTACACATACTTTAAAATTATCCCACAATATATGTGAAAACTCAGGTCCACTTGCACAGTACTCACATGCTGATAGTTATATTTATTTGCTTACATTTATTTACCATGCTGGTGATTTTAGCACTTCATGCATTTGGTATTCACGAGGGTAAAATGGTTCAGCTTTCATCCATTTCTGTGATTGCTGGCTGGACTATAAGAAGCAGTGTTGGGTGGCATTCAAATCTACCACAAACCAGTGAACAGCAATGGAGAAAAAAAGGTCAAGGAAACCCAACTGGACCGAGGGACAGTGTGCTTCTGGCTCGATTGGTCAATGAGCATAAAGGTGTTTTAAGAGGTAGATTTGGCCCCGGTGTCACACAACAAGCCAAGAGGCAGGCATGGGAAAATATAGCAAAGCAGATAAATGCCTCTTTTCACCTGCTTGTGCGCACAAGTGAGGAGTGTGAGAAGCAGTGGTATGTGTTGCAGTCGAAAGCAAGAGAGGAGATTGCAGCACACAAACGTGAATCTTCACGCACAGGTGAGTGCTATACCAGTTACTTACGACTGCTGGCAAAGTTAATTTAAATACATAATTTATGTGTACATATTGGTTACTGGGTTGTTTTTTAGACGGTGGACCACCTGCTAAGCAGCTGTCCCAGGTTGCAGAAACAGTGTTTAATGTCCTGGGACAGTCAGAAGTCAGTATCACCGGGCTGAGGGAAGGCATTGACTCTTCAGCTGATTGAAATACAACAAAGGTGAGTTTTCATATATCAATAGGCAGGTAAACAAAATGTCAAGAACAATATTTATTTATTACATAAGCCATTTCTCATATTTCTCTGTATACATGCTCATTGCCCTGGTGGTCTATTCTGTGAAATCATAGAATAGACCACCAGGTCTATTTTCACAATTACACAACATAAAGAAAAACAACATACAATCTACTGCTGATGCTTACTGTGCATCATGCCACTCATCTGAAAGATCTTGAATCAATGTGATGACTCTGGAGTTCACATGAAGACAGGATGTTTTTGACTTTTCTACTTTAGTGCCCTTCTCAGGGTTGATGGAGAAAAAACACCTGTGGAAACAAGACAGACAACTATTAATAACAAAATATCTTCACATTAACATCCGACATGCTACATCTTTGTGTATGCTATTACCTCTAAAGTGTATGCCTGGATGTATGTACATTTATGTATATTTTATATTTCTTTATATATATATTGTATATTGTTTACATAGGTTTATATTATATATTTATATATTCTAACACTCTACTATACATAGAGTGTCTGTCTTTTCTTTTTTTTTCCCTGGAGTGTTATGACGAATGCAATTTCCCTCAGGGATCATTAAAGTATGTCTGTCTGTCTGTCTATAATAGGTCAAATGAAAAGTTCCCTAAGCCCCAAGTCATAGCAGATACTTCATACACCCTTATGAAATTAGACAAAACTCTTGATGTCTCCATGGAAATGGCCATTGATAACATGTCTTTGTTATTTTGGAAACAAATACAGAGAAAATGTTCACAAAGTTTGATTATGATCATTTTTTTTGGATACGAGTTTAAAGTGTATGTCAGGTTAAAAAAATGAAGGGACATGAAGCAAGATAGTAGTGAGCAGCGATATTTATTGAAAAATCAACTTTAAATACAATAGAACAATATTTACAGTTTTTTTATAACGGAATTTATGAACATTCCAGACACAGTGATGACCTCATAAGAGGGAGTCCAGCAAAGTTGAGTATAGGGGAGAATGGGTTTTAACTGCATTTTCTTTTACACTGGTAAGGTCAAAAATGTCCTCTATGACATACCAGTGGTTCATAAGCATGAGCCTGACTGGCAGGGACAAAATTAGGACAAATAGGTTACAAAATTTAGGTAAATCATGGCCATAAGTGAGAAATGAATTAGGGGTGAGTAGCATGGCTTCAAAATGTCAGTAATGTCATTTGCCATCACATAGCCTTTAATATACAACAAGTTAAGTACAATCAGTAAGCAAATGAATAGTCTGTCTATAGCTAATGTTAGTTGAAGCAGATTGATATAAAGAGAGGAAACGTGTGGTAGCTTATATACACTGATGGTTTTATAGTCAGGTATCTAAAGCAGGAAGCATATCATGTGCCCATGGTTGGCTGAACACAGACTAATAAGTTGCTTACTGGTTCTACTTAGTTTAGGATATATGATGGCCTATATGTGATGGCAAGTGACACAACCTGCACTTTCAAGCATTCCTACTTACCCATATCCTCTTCATCACATTTTAAGATCAATAATGGTTGCCAGTAAAGAAAAAATGTATCTGTCCTGATACAGCAGGTAGTAGACTCTAGCATGACATACTCGGATGAAGTCATGTTTTTAGCCCCATCAGTGTAAAAAAAAAACTACTGTATGATCCCTTATCCCATATGTTTTAATTGACCAACCTTGCTTGACTCCCTCTTATGAGGTCATCATTGTGTCTGGAATGTTGCCTGGAATGTTCATAAATTCAGTTATAAAAATAACTGTAAATATTTTTCTATTGTGTAACCTAGGTGTAAAACTTCGTTAACTAAGCCATAAGTTTAAACCTTAAAAATAAATAGTTGTTTCATATGTTAAAATATATTTAATGTTTTTCTGAGTTGCACTTGAAAGCAACACGTTCCAACTGCACTTGAAGGCAGCACTCAGGTTCACCGCAGCTAACCAATTAGTGCGCACGTTCCGCCTATGGTGAAGGTAGCAAGTCGTACGCACTACTTTCTGCTTTCTTTTGACTCCGGCCACGACAGCGAGAAGGCAGCAAATCGCTAAACGAAAGTGTTTAGCACATAGACTGTATATAAATATGGACAAACCCTCCATGACGTCACCCATAGACATTCTTAACAGCGGAGATGAAGCCTAAAATTGAGCTTCCGGGCGCCGCCATCTTGGACATTTCAGTCTGTGTTCTAAGCCCGCCTACCTCCGGCCAGACCAATCAAAGCCTCGAATCCGTGAAGGTCTTGCCGTGATGACAGATGACAGCTGCCAATCAAGTTGGCCACGCCCTTAATTATTCATAAAATAAATCCTTCTCTGTGCATTAAAATAATGGATTCTAAAAAAATTCACCCCCCTCAAAGTTGTCATGGACTCGAACACTACTGAAAGACACCAAAACCGTTTTTTGAACCAGGCTGTAAACATGTTTATTTTGGCTGTAAATTTTGACATTTTAACATGGGTGTCTATGGGAGTTGACTCCTTTCTGCAGCCAGCCTCAAGCGGCCAGTCGAGGAACTGCAAGTTTTTGCACTTCCGCATGGGCTTCATTTTTCAGCATGGAATGTTGCCGCTTGGTTTAGCACTGCATTCAAGTAGTTACACTGGCGAAAAAAAGAAGCGCATCGGTAAGAGTAACATTTTCGGTATTTCTGATGACTCGTAGGCTAAACGGGTTAGCTATAAGGGAATATACTGTAGTGAACTGTTTTTTGTCATTTATTAGCTGATCAACAAGCGTTTATGCTAGTACATGTGACTTTGGGCAGCACAAGGTACGTGTTGATCAGCCATTTGTGTCAATATGAGTGATAAAAGTGAATGAGTTTATTATTCTGTAATATAATTGCAATGTGAAGGAATTTTCTTCTTTCAGTTATGTGTTAGGAGTTAATTTCATGATCCTTATTATTGAAACTCATATGATGAATGAATTAATATTTTGCTCATGAGTTAAATCATAATTCCTGATATGTTATTGTTTTGAATTATTACCCAATGATTCATGGGAGGACATTTGATTTCTAGATTTGAAATTATTGAGCTGTAGTGTAATGAAAGGCCAGAATGTTAAAGGTGACATTGTCATTATACTTTAGTGTTATTGTTGTGCAACAGTTAGATTGTTTACTTAAAGGTCATGTTTGTCAAATTAAACAGGTCAGGTCTTTTGGAGACCCCTAGTCTCTATAGGAACATCCAGTCTATTGGAGAGGATCCAGAGCCTGGACGGAGTGATTCAGGATCATTCTTAGATGGCGAGCCCCCCAAAGATCCGAAGGAAGCTGGATTGATTCTTCGTATAGAACTGCAATTGGTGGTAGGGCCAACCTGGTTGACAGGATTGCCACACACCAAAAAGAGTTAGCGCGTGACTCTAAAGGAACACAAACCAAATAGTACCGGTACTAAGAACTAAAATAAGACTTTATTTTAAAGGCGCCACTTTATTTTCTTTGTTATTTTCCATATCATTGTTTATGTGGCGATACGAGTCGGGGCAGATATTTGCTTTGAACAATTATTTTGTGGATCCTGCCGACAACGCCAAGTGTGGCGATACGAGTGGGGGCAGATATTTGCTTTGAACAATTATTTTGTGGATGACACCGACAACGCCACCCGAGGGGTTTCACCTCGGGACCCTTATGTATTTTGCCAGCAATCTGGGGACCAAGGACCAGTGTGGCACGCAGGTTAGTGCTGCAGGGAGGCTCGGAGACGTGGCTCAATCGTCAAAATATACACATTTATTGAACATAGATTAGAATGATACATAGACTAAAAATGGACTAAAAGTGGGGACTAGGGAAGAGGGAACTCCCCAGTCCAGCTGAGGCCTGTGGAGAGAGGGATTAGTGCAGGGGGAGGAAAGTCAAAGAGGGAACACCAGACTCACCCGTGTCACACGAAAGGGGCAAACAAGATGAAGGGAGAAAATGCAAACAAAACAACCCAAAACCCAGGAACACCCGGCACACAGGAGGGACACCACCACCCGGGAACACCTCCTCCGCCAATGGCTCTCAGCTGAAAGGGACAAGGGAGAAATAGGGTCAGTGGGGCTACTTAAACTAATAAACAAAATTTGCAAAAGAAACAAATAACCAAGGAAAATCCGGAATCCGAAAAACAAACAAACAATCCAAAAGGGGGGAAGGCGGTATGCTATTCGCCAAACCAAGTAAACAAAAGATTTGGGAAATGTACAGAACCAAAAGAAACACGAATTGGAAAAACCCAATAAACGAAACGAAGGCTGCCAACGAGTGCAGCAAGGCACTGAACGTAACAGAAACAGTTAAGGAAATGTAAATGAACTAAACAGAACTGAGCTAACGGGAAATACAAAACGCGACATAAACCCGAAGGAAACAGATAAGGAATCCAGAAATAAAAAGAAACAGAAACTAACAAAATCAAAAATACCTGATTGGCAGATAAACAAAATTCTTACTTTTTTTATACACAAAATAAGGGTAATTAACACAGGAACACAGAGGTAATGCGAACGAAAAAAACTATGAAAGAAATAAACACAACGAAACCCCCAACCCTAGTTATGGCCCCCTTCCCTTCCCTCAATCACACATCCACGCACATGCACTCAGAACCCAAACATACACACACACACACACACACACAAACACGCCGGCGGCGAGTTGATGCCGTCGCTATGGCAACGGTGACTGACGGCCGCACGCACTCTCACAACAGCGTGCGCCGCACACAACACGCGCCAGCGGCGAGTTGATGTCGTCGCCGTGGCAGTACAACACAGGACGGGTCCTGACGTGGTCAAACGAAGGGGACCCGCACCCGGACAATGGCGGAGGTACACGAATCAGCAGGGCGAAGCAGCAGTGGATTCCCCACTGGACCTTGGCGGAGGGGGGGGGGGGGGGCGCCGAGCTCCGATCCGGCCAGCGAGGAGAAGTGGCGAGTACGGCAGCGGAGCTTCTCCAGCGCGAAGACGAGGCAAACTAAAAGAATAACACGGCCGTGAGTTAAGCACGAGAATAACGCCGCCGGAGCAATCGGAGCCTACCTGTTAGGATTGTTGCTGAGCACGCAGGGAAACGGCTGGTGGCCCGGTTCGGGAGCGAGGACGGACGCAAGTGTAACAATCTGTTTCGCAGCAGAGGCATAAGGAACATTAGCCGACGCGATCGAGGCGCTCAAACTGCAGCCCGGCTGCCACGTGCCTACCTGCTGTGGTGGTGGAGATGGGAGCGAGCGGCGGACGCGCCGGTGAACCAGGAAGTGCCAGAGGAGGAAGGGGAGGAGCCTAGCTCCCTCTTATATCCTCGCCGCGGGTGCCGATAGGGTAATTGGAAGATGAGCCGGCAACTAGTGCTGGTGCTATACGGCTACATTTATATAAATGCTGTAAACATTTGTTATACATTACTCACTAAAGAGTTTACTGTTGCAATTCACTTTGTTGTTGGTGTTGTTCATTGTTCGGCTGTTCAGGTCTATGGTACATGAGCTCCTTCCGAACCTAGTTATTCAGTTTATCTACTATAAGTGGGTTACAATTGTATTTAAAGTTGACATTTTCAAGAGAAATCACTACTCACTACTATCTTGCTTCACTTCCCTTCATTTATCTGAAAAGTTGGTTAACCTGACATATACACTTTAAACAAAAAAGAGCAAAAATGAGACATCTAAAATTATTAGCCCCCTGGCCATTAGTCAATAGTCAACCCAAAATTTTCAATGTTAACATTCTATTTTATGTTCAGCATGGTCAGACCTTTCAAAAAAAGTTGGTTTCGTTGGATTATGCAGGGGCTGCACGGTAAGGCCCCCTAGCTTGTGGCCTAATAGTGTACCCTTTCTGAGCCAGAGTAGTTCTTTACTTGGTTGGCACAGGTCTTCAGAGGGATTGTAGCCCATTCATCCATTGCAAATTGTTCAAGCTGGTCCAAAACGCATGGTTTCTGAGCATGGACTTTAACTTTGAGCACCCGACACAGATTCTCAATAGGATTGAGGTCTGGGCTCTGTGCGGGCAACTCTAGGTCCTTGCTTTTGTTTTGCTTCAGGAACTGTTAGACCAATTTCAATGTGTGCTTCAGGTCATTGTCTTGTTGGAAGACGCAGTGACGACCTAAGGCTAGACTACGAGCGGATTTCTGCATATTATTCTGTAAGATACTAACCTGGCCGTGGTTATAAGCACACGATTTCAAGAACTCTAGAAAGGAAAATAGTCAGAGGTGTCAGCAAGAATCACCGGGCATCTGCCAAGATGACTGTTGCTAACCTGACCTCTTCTGGAGTTGATGTTTCAAAAAACACCTCTTCATTGTGGTGGGCTTTAGGGCAATCATCCAACAAGTACCCCTTTACTCAAAGAGCTGCACACATCAAAGTCAGACTGAGGTTTGCCCGTGAACATTTGAAAGGTAAATATGAGTTTTGGAAGCCTGTCCTCTGGTCTGATGAGACCAAACCGGAATTATTTGGGGACATGGATGTTGCTTATGATTGGCGAAGAAAGGGAGAGGCCTTAAACCCTAGGACAACAGTTCCCACAGTTAAACATGGTGGTGGGAGCATCATGCTGTGCAGCCTCAGGCACAGGGAGCCTTGTTCAGGTGCATGGCATCATGAAAAAAGAAAATTATGTTGAAATTTTAAGGGATAATATGCAGAAATCTGCTCGTAGTCTAGCCTTACGTCGTCGCTGTGTCTTCCAACAAGACAATGACTCAAAGCACAGATCAAAATTGGTCCAACAGTTCCTGATACAGTACCAAAACCAAGGTCCTGGAATGGCCCCAGGCCTCAATCCTATTGAGAATCTATGGCTGGTGCTCAAAATGACGGAAAGCATCTCTCTGGGGTCTCTCCAAGGGGCAGGAATGCACCCATAGGTGTCTTGGACTGCTGCTCTTTGCTCTAGAGGGACTTCGTCTGTGTCATCAGAATCAGTGTGATGCTTCCTTTTTCTTATTTTTGGGGTTGTAGATCTCCTCACATTGTCAATCCTATTTTGCAGCTGTTTTACAAGAGAATGGTACACTGCCTCAATCACATCTCCCTCTATTACATCTTGCAAAGACTTAGGGTATTTTGCTACCATCTTTTTGGCAACTTCTGTGGAGCTCCTTATATTAATGCAATAACTATTTTTGCATCATCTCAGAGACCACGATTCGGACCATCTCCTGCCTCATTCATGGATTTGGTTGTTTCCTTCTTTCAAGCGACTATAAAAGTTCTTCTGGGAACTTATCCCACGGTATCAAAAAAATATCCACCCAGTGTGCATTAGGGCTTTGGCAGTTGTTGGAAGAGGTTGACGATGAACTTCTGGGTGAAGTAGACTCCAAGGATACGGGAGGCCTGCAAACACACACACTAGCCAATTACACCAAAAAAACACGTTAAAGATAACACTTCTTTAAGAAGATAACACTCTGAAATATTTTTTATCAAATGCAATGAAATTAAAAATATATAAATTGTATTTATTATTTATTTATTTTTTACTTTTTTTACCCATGAACTTGAGATTTTACCAAACAACAAAAAATATGTATTTTAACCTTCTACCAAATCCTATTTAGCCATATATTTATCATCAAACTATTTACTATATTGTACCTGCACAATTCACCTATCGCTAAGCCACGCTCCCTAATGTTACCGTGACGAACTCGGACAAACAAACCAGACTAGATAACAAAAACAACGGGAAAAATAACAGCTGATTGTATACCCAAGCAGGTTTTGGACAAGTTCTGGGCAAAAAAGAGATGGAGCGGGAAAATGAGTTGAGAGGGGGCTGAGAGACAAAGAGAGAAAGAGAGAGAGAAGGTTGGGGGGGAGAGAGTGGGTGACAGAGAAGGCCATTCTAAGAAGGCGTTCCACTCTCCAATGGCCTTCCTGTAGGAAGGGGTGACATCGCCATCAGGGGCGGTTTCTCGTATGTGCGACATGTGCGGTTGCACAGGGCGGCATCTTTGGGGGGGCGGCATCGGAGGCACGCCAATTTTTATTTATTTTTTTTGGACGAGCGCCTATGCTGCCCAGACATCATGCCAGTGCATGATTTGATTGATAACATGGGCACCGATAGGTTTTCTAATGCCCATCTCATTGTGGGGAGTGTGTGCGCCCTCCGTTTGGTGCAGGTCCGCCCTACCGCTGTGCTGGTCTCACACACACAACCTGAAGGGGAAGGGGGAGGTGGAGGGGGGAGCGCGATGTAGGCTTTCTCCCTTGCTGCAGCGGGCATCTAATGGCATCTAATAATGCAACAGGCTACCATAAGTTAATCACGCCAGTTATTACTTCCAAATAAAGTACATTAATTTTGAATCCAAGCCGATAATGTCACAATTATTTTTTCCTGGGTTGTGCGAAATCACTGGGGGACAAAAAACTATGTACCGAATCTGCACACCAAGGTGTAGGCTTATTAGTTTGCGCCCCCACCACGTGATTCTCGTGTTGGGGGATGGGTGTTTACTGGATATTGCCAAATTAAACCACTGGAAGATGGACAGGAAAAAGTCAAAGCCATCAGGTGCTAAGTTTCGGAAAAAGAGAAAAGAAGAGGAGGAGAAAAGAGCAAAAGATAAAGGTAGGCAGCTGTGTCATTGGATGATTACAGGTATTATGCATGTAGAAACAACATACCAATTAATAGTTGTAGGGAAAGCTATAACTTCTGTTTACGTTTGTTAGCCACTTGTTCTTTAGGCTACAATAGATGGTAGATAGTAGGCCTACACTGATGTAGCTTTTTGAATCTTTTGGACCGTGTGAAGCATAAGATTAATTATCCATTAACTAGAAGATGTTGATTTGTCTCCTATTCTCAATATATGACGAACTGGGTAGATAATGGTTATTTCTTAGCCGTTTCCATAGCCTACTATGTAGACTATACAGTTGACTTAGCAAAAAAAAAAAAAAAAAAAAAACCCTTAATCTACACTATTAGGCTACATTAGTTGGGAAAGCTATCTTAATTACAGAGTAATGCATTATCTCCAAACACAGATTTTGTGATAGCCTATTAAATAACTACTTAATGTTTGTTATAGCCTGTAATTCTGAATATTTGTTATATTGGGCAAAATTATTGTGTTTGTTTTAATTATGAAAATTATGCATGCATGATCAGATAGTTATTCTGTTTGAATGCAATTCAGGGGCGCTTCTGAAATATTTTGGAGCATCTTCTGCCACTGGCCAAGATGAGGAGCCGTCCACTTCCTCGGCCACACAGACCTCAGAAATGGTCTTGGAGCCTCAGGAAGAGGACCCTTCCACCCCCTCAGCTACATATGTGTCTCCACAAATGTCTGATCCTGAGGAGGAAGACCTATTTGCCTCCACTTCAGGTGTGTTTGCATGTAGCCTGAGTCAGTGAGAATGTGTGTGTGTGTTGCATAGTACATATTTTAATAATAATAATAATAATAATAATAATATATCAAGACTATTCCACCACTATGAATGCTGTGCATTCCAAATAACTTGGGTATACTAATGCAAATGTATGCCCATAGACGTGCCTGGAGCTGAACCCCCTGAGGATGAGCCCATGCCTACGGACCCTGCGAACTGGCCTTCAGTTATCACTGACAACATTCGAGTACAGCTGATTTGCAAAGGACCAAGTAAAGTAGCACCTGACTTTGTTTTCCCTCGAAATGAGGGTGATGGAAGAAGTTGCCACCACCAGTACTTTAAGAAGACTTTAGTCAGTGGTGAAAAGATACCTAGAAGCTGGTTAGTCTATTCAGAGAAAAACAACAGCCTTTTTTGCTTCTGTGCAAGCTGTTTTCCCAAAGAAATATACATTTAACACATTCTGGACTGACAGACTGGGGGCATGCCAGTTCTCTTCTCACCTCACATGACAATAGTCCCCAACACCATAACTCCATGAAAGCATGGAAAGAACTGTCAGTGAGGATTAAAAAAGGGAAAACAATTGACAAACAAGAGATGACACTTTTGCAGGTTGAGAGAATGAGATGGAGAGCAGTGCTGACTCATCTCACTGCTATCATTCAGTCTCTCGCAATCAGGAATTTAGCACTAAGGGGACATACGGAAACATTGTTTTCTCCATCAATTGGCAATTTTCTAAAGGAGGTTGAGTTGATGGCAAAGTTTGATCCCATAATGCAAGAGCACATTAACCGTGTCCAGAAAGGCACTTTCAGTCACACCAGCTACCTCGGTCACCATGTACAAAACGAACTCATTGATTTGTTGAGTAGCAAGATCACTTCAACAATGGTTGATGACATCAAGTTTTTCTCTATAATTCTAGATTGCACTCCAGATATCAGCCACACTGAACAGCTGTCAGTTGTGATTCGAATTGTGTCACTGCAAGAGAAGCCCCATATTAAGGAGTATTTTATGGGTTTTTTGGAAACTGAGGAATCCACAGGGAAACATTTGGCATCCTTGATTCTAAACAGGCTAGACGAGCTGAAAATTCCCTTTGATGACTGCAGAGGTCAGTCTTATGACAATGGGGCCAACATGAGGGAAAAAAACAAGGGTGTTCAAGCTAGGCTCCTTGAACTGAATCCTAGAGCACTCTTTGTTCCCTGTGGAGCTCACACATTGAATTTGATTGTGGCCGATGCTGCAAAGGGATCTATTGATGCCACAAGTTACTTTGGAGTTCTGTAAAAACTTTACTGTTTGTTTTCAGCCTCCACTCAGAGATGGGCCATCCTCAAAAACCATGCAAACTTTACACTGAAGGCGTGGTCTGAAACAAGGTGGGAAAGTAAGATCAACAGTGTTGAGCCCCTAAGGTACCAAGCAGCTGCAGTGAGAGAGGCTTTGATTGAGGTGAGAGACCACACCAAAAACTCAGTCATAAGGATTGAGGCCCAGTCTTTGTCTGAGGAGGTGGGATCATACCGATTTAGCATTTGTACAGTGGTGTGGTATGACATCCTTAACCAAACGCACCATGTGAGCAAGCTCATGCAGTCTCCCAACATGCATGTGGATGTAGCGGTCAATCTCCTCAAAAAGACAGAGGTCTCCGCAACTACAGGACAACAGGCTTTGCTTCTGCACAAATGTCAGCCAAGGATATGTGTGAGGACATGAATGTAGAGGCTGTTCTGCAACAGAAAAGACTGAGATCCACAAAGCGGCACTTCTCTTATGACTCATTTGATGAGCCTTTGAGTGATGCCTTAAAGAAGCTGGAGGTGACCTTTTTTAATGTTGCTGTCGATGCTGCAGTGTCTTCTATCCAAGAGAGATTCACCACATTGGAAAATGTGGGGGAGAAATTTGCAGTACTATCAAATTTTCCAAATCTTTCAAATGATGACCTCACTGAACAGTGTAAGGCCCTCAGTGATACTTTGCTTTTTCAGGAGCAATCAGATTTGGATGCCAGAGAGCTTGCACAGGAGCTTAAGAATTTCCCTGACTTGCCATCAAACTCTATGACCTCTCTTGAGCTGCTGAACTTTGTGCATGACACTGAACTCTCAGAAATATACCCAAATTTGTGGACTGCTCTGAGAATTGCAGTTACTCTTCCCGTAACTGTGGCTGAAGCAGAGAGGAGCTTTTCAAAGCTGAAACTTGGGAAGACATATCTGAGGTCCACTATGTCGCAGGAACGCCTCACTGGCCTTGCCATCATCAGCATCAATCATGCAATTGCTGAACAGATTTCATTTGATGACATAATTGATGACTTTGCATCAAATAAGGCAAGAAAGGTCCAGATTTAGATGACAAGTGTTTCATTTCATTTTGTGGTGTGTGAAGTGCATTCGTGTTAATTGTGCAATTTAGAAATGCCTTATTTTAATTGGATCTTTAATTATTTACTGCTTTACTACTTTAATTATTGTTTTATGTATGTTATGTATGTCTTATTTTAACTTCAGTGTGACTATGTTATTATGGCATAATGTGCATATATTTATATACATATTTATATATCTGTTTTATTTCAGTATTGTTCTGACAAGAGTTTTTACAATAAAATACATTATTGTACAATCCTAAACCTAAATGAACTGGTTTGACTTGGGGGGGGGGGGTGCCAGGTGGGGGGTTCGCACAGGGCACCAAACAGGCTAGGACCGCCCCTGATCGCTATCATGGAGTGTGTCTCCGACCACTTCAGTCTGTATCACAGAGAGGAGTGTGCAGATGGTCTTTGGATAACCTAGGTGGAAAACGTAGTAGCAGCCCACGAGGTAAAGGAGCGTTTCATGAAATTTCTTGCGTGGAAATGCGCACAATGTTGTTGCTCCAATGCAAGAAGGCAGTTTTCTTCTCCCAACAGGACAACTGGATAAGCTTGTGTGCGCAGGAAAGCGTCCGGGTTCTCTGAGGGCTGCAAAGACAAAGTGGACAAAATCAAACATGACTGCTGTTTCACTCATGTTTGTTTTAAAGCGCTCCTGCTGGTTTACATGCAATTGATGTATTAGCCTCTGTCAGTTTGTGAGCATGTTTGTATGTGTGTACACTGGCCCTTACAAAAGAAACATGAGTCATGTTCGACTCACCGTTAAAACGTGGAAAATTGCCTGGCTGCGTGCCTTCGAGTTTGATGGAAAGAGCTGCGGTAAAGCGGTGAAGACGGCAATGGCATGTTCAACTAAATCAAAAGAAAACAAAAATCAGATATGAGAAATAAACACTGAACTCAATATTCCCATCGCTAAACCCACCACACCATATAACTCACCCCTGTCCATGGTCAGGGGGGCTTCATCAGCAGAGCTGAGAATGTAGGTTGCGCCCAAGAAAATGTGCCATTTTTATTAGGCACAACATACATTCTGAGCTCTGCTGCTCATCCCACGAATGCAGGTTTCTTACAAATGTGGCACCATTAAAAAGGGGAGGCTTCAGGCTTTCCAAAAGTATAAGATACATCGCCAAGAAGCATTGCTACATCAACAATATGATCTACGTATATCTGATGGATGAACACAATCTAGGGTCACCCATTCATTTCCTATGGCGGTAATTTTTGACCGGGAACACCACAGGTGTTACTCAGTTGACTAAACCACTCAAAATTAAATGAAAGTGGTGATCAACAATTGTATTTTGTTCAAATGCCTAGTGTGGAGGAAGTCATAAGGCCTTGAGACAATCAAATGTAAAACACAATATTTATGATTGATTTAAGAGGGAAATCGGTCAGATATGACCGACCTTTCTGTATGAAAGGTTAACCTGACGCAGAAAGAGTCCCCCATTACCGGTTTCCATAATGGGGGAAGAGGTGGAGATGGTGGATACCTGCAAGTTCCTTGGGGTGCACCTAAACAACAAACTGGACTGGTCTAACAATACCGAGGCCCTCTACAGGAAGGGACAGAGCAGGCTGTTCTTCCTGAGGAGGCTCAGATCCTTCAATGTGTGCACTAGGCTGCTACGGATGTTCTACCAGTCGGTGGTAGCCAGTGTCACCTTCTTCGCCGTCGTGTGCTGGGGAGGAGGCATCGGGAGCGGTGGGGCCAGTAAGCTGAACAAGCTGGTGAGGAGGGCGAGCTCCGTGGTGGGGATGAAGCTGGACTGTGTGGAGGCGGTGACAGAGAGGAGGATGAGGGGAAAGCTGCAGGCGATCCTGGACAACCCCTCTCACCCTCTCTATGCCGAGCTGAGGCAACTCAGGAGCACGTTCAGCCATAGGCTCACTCAGCCACGTGCTTCAAAGCGCTTGGGGGGCTCTTTCATCCCATCAGCTATCAGGCTCTACAATACCTCAACTACCCGCTCCCAACGTCTCGGAAGCGCCAGCACCACCAGATAATGGATTTGTATACCACACCACACACCCCAGACTGTTTTTCTAGCCATTTTCATCTTATGTCTGTTCATCTCATTGATAACCACTGCCCATCTGTCATCTTTCATTGTGTGCACCAGGCTGCTACGGATGGTCTACCTGCCTGCGGTGGCCAGTGTCACCTTCTTCACTGCCGTGTGCTGGGGAGGAAGCATTGGGAGCAGTGGTGCCAGGAAGCTGTACAAGCCGGGGAGGAAGGCGAGCTCTGCAGTGGGGATGAAGCTGGACTGTGTGGAGGCGGCGACAGTGAGGAGGACGAGGGGAAAGCTGCTGGCGACCCGGAACTACCCTCTCACCCTCACTATGCCGAACTGAAGCAACTCAGGAACACGTTCAGCCACATGCTCACTCAGCCAAGTGCCTCAAAGTGCTTGGGCGCTCCTTGATCCCACCAACCATCAGGCTCAGGAAGCTCCAACACCACCAGACAAATGGAATGGACTGAACTTCACATTCACATACACCACACCACACACCTTGGACTGTGTCCTAGCCGTTGTTATTCCAGGTCTATTCATATGTTGTACCTGGAATACCTGTATAAATTTGCACATCTTGCACCTTGCACTTTCCGCATATTTGCACTATCTATCTATTTTGTATTTTGCATTTTGCACCATAAACAGCTATCAAGTACACTCGTATGCATACAGGTTCTCACTCGTCACCGACCTGACTTAAGAGCTCGTATTTAATCTAATTTATTGTTTATTGTGTATTGACTTTAGCCAGGCTCTTACTGCACATCTATCCCCTGTACTGCTGGTCACTGTGAATTTCTCCTGAGGGGATTAATAAAGGAATATCTTATCTTATCTCAATATCTACATTTAGTCATTTAGCAGACACTTTTATCCAAAATGACTTACAAGGGAGGATAACATTCAAGCTACGTTGCAACAGAGACATTAGTAAATAGGCTATGCTAGTTAGCGATACCTAGCCGTGCTGACTAGCACCTTAGCATGAACTTGATGAACTAGCCAATTGAAATAGCTTAAGTGAAATCTGAAATGAACAATATTACCTCTGAGCGTGGCAAGCGTTACATCATCAAAATCTTCCATGTCAGATCAATTTTGTGGCAACAAATAAATTCCTCTTCTTGGTCACTTCTCTTCTCTCTTCAAACACGATATCCAAATGCATACGTTAAAAAGTGCTGCGCGCCCAAACCGAACAGGTGGAATGTACCAAGTCGTTTCCCACCGGAAGGGGGAGGGTGGGTAATACAAATAAATGTTAAATTCCTCCTTGATATTGATTTCATTGTATTGTATTGGCACTGTAATTTCATGTTAGATAAATGCATTTATTTATTATTTGACCATGGACAATGGCATTAATTTTGCTAACACATTTGTTTGGACTCATCCAAAAAATCTGCGTCGCATCACTCACTATGGCTTGGCGGTGTGTTATGTGCTATGTATTCGTGGCTCTAACGCTTAAATCTTTATTGAGCCCCATTAATGTCACCCACAGTCGCAGTCCAGACTTTCGTGTAGTTTGTGGTATTGATGGCTGTGCCAAAGAGTATCGTGTGTACAATTTGTTTCGGTACCACATTAAACGATGTCATGGGAACACCTGATGGCAAGCAGTTTGTTTGACATTGCTCACTGTGTTCTTGATTTAAGAACATATTGTTCTTAAATCAAGAATGTGTATGAATAAAACATCACTCTTAAGCTATGACTCCTTGCTAGGAATTTTTAGGCTAAGTTAGGAGCTTTCTGAGAGGATTCTCAGAATCTTTAGTAATACCGCCCCTGGTCTTCTTGTTTTCTCAACTTATCTTCTCACAAAGTCATGCGAATGTTCCTTAAAGTAGCCAGCTGAACAGAAATGCAGAAGTGTCCTTGAGCAGGACACTGAACCCTGAACACCAACTCGCACCCTGGGCGCTGATCATAGCAGCCCACTGCTCCTATGTACAATAGGGGTGGGGTGGGTCAAATGCAGATAACAAATTTCGTTCCCATATCTAAAAAAAAAAATGGGAATGACAAATAAAATTGCAATTTCCCAGCTTGGGATTAATAAAGTATTTTTCTATTCTATTCTATAAAAACCGAAAGGTCCCAATAATAAAACAATAAAAGGTTGTTGCAGAGACAGACCCACCACTTCATTGAAATGAACCTGTTGGTGTATTGGTTAGGGTTTTTGTCACCTCATTAGGGCAGTGACCACCAGGTTATAATTAGTGCTAAATTTGACTATTCCCCTAATGGTGTGCCAATGTGTACGCTGGAGCCCAGGGAAAAACACAGACAACACAGACACCATGGCTGCCCAGTCTCCAATACTGTCCATCAATAACAAGGTCTTTGTCAAAGGAAAGGTGCTTTGGGAATCAATAACCTCTCCAGCGCTTGAGGTGCGTAGAATGGGTGCAGGGTTTTTTTGGCCTGTAGCACCATTTTTAGGGTTTTTAATGTTTTTTGTGGACTCACCCACAACATAGTCCAGATAGCTGTTTTTCAAAACATACCTGCCTGTTTGAATAGTGATAATCTCTCAAAGTGCCTCAAAGGTTATCCCTGTTATTTACTGGGAACTATGTGTGAAAGAGGCTTAACAATCATTTGTAGATTCAATCCATCCTATACATCATATACATCGTGGCTGAAGAGACCAGCAAACTGTGATTATTTTATGAGGGGCCATGGGGATGGGGATAACAAGGTGATGAAAATAATCAGTGTTCGACTTCGAGCTGAAACACTTACATTTCAAAGTAGAATAAGTCCATGCAATTGGTTGTAGAATTAGTGATGTGAACTGTAAAGGTAAAGGTGAACATCAAATATTCTCAAGAGTGTGATGACGCTGATGACATCAACCATGACCGGCAAAGTCAGCCATGAGGCATAGGGAAGCTCTTATAAAGTGGTACTGTAGTTCGGCTTCAACAAACAAAATTGAGACTCTCCGTTGTCCACACGAAGACCATTACCATAAAAGGTATGTAAAAGCATTCACGTACAATCTGACTAAAGCCAATCAACATTAGAATATTCCTTTCCTTTCCAATGTGACTTCCCCATCATGTTTGAATAATTGTGGAGCTATGTTACACAAGTCATTTTGTAGTTTTAATCAGTTGGAATTATAATTCTTTTCACAGGTAACCTTAATGATATCGTCCGACTAAAGACTTGGAAGGAACTTCACACAAAACATGTGAGGAGCCCATTTGAGGAACATTTGTGAGGAACATTTTCTTCCCCTGAAGAACTCTTGATCCTTCAGTTCGTCCAATGGAAAATGGCTCACATCCGTTTTATTTTAACCTCACTGCGTTTGGAAACCTTGAACACTACCGCTACCCAGCATTCGTGTTAAGTCTCCTTCTGTATGCCGTTATCGTATCGGCCAATGTCATCATCATACTGGTAATCTCACGAGAGAGGTCACTGCATCAGCCCATGTACATTTTGATTGTGTGTCTCTCCGTCAATTCTCTGTATGGATCTGCTGGCTTCTTCCCCAGGTTCCTGATAGACCTTCTGTCTGACACTCACACCATTTCCCGACCAGCTTGTTTCACTCAGATTTGGGTCATCTATACGTACGCAACCTTTGAATTGACTGTCATGAGCGCAATAGCATATGACAGGTATGTGGCCGTGTGCCACCCCTTGCATTACCACAACAAGATGACAGCCAAAAAGGTGTTAACGATTGTAGCCGCAGCATACATCTACCCTACGTGTGCCCTGGCACCTGCTGCTGGCCTGTCTTTCACACTTCCCCTTTGTGGTAATAAAATACCAAAGGTGTTCTGTGCAAACTGGCCTGTTGTAAAGCTGTCGTGTGTGACCACTTTCATCAATAACCTGGTTGGAATTTTTCTTTCGGGTAATATACTTGTGCCATTACTTTTTGTTTTGTATACTTACTTGCGCATTTTACTTATTTGTAGAAAAGGCACCTCAGAGTTTAGGGTCAAAGTCTTACAGAGCTGCTTCCCACATATCGTTACTTTTGCTAATTTTGCTGTCTCAATGTTTTGTGACGTTGTTCTGAGTCGGTTTAATATCGAAGACATGAGTCCACTTACAGCAATAGTTATTTCACTTGAATTTGTTGTGATTCCCCCAATTGTGAACCCTCTTATGTATGGTATCAAGCAACAAGAGATAAAAAGATGTATCATTAAAATGTTAACAAAAATACAGCTATGAAATGAGTTAACAATTACTATGAGGGGGATGCCAGTCTCAAACAACTTATTAAAATATATATTAAAAAAATTATCTTTTCGTTCTATCTCTCGATGAAACACCTCAGTTGATTTCATTCAGCACTCACTGTCGTCTCCTGTGCCAGTGCCCCGTTCTGATGGGATTTGTTTTTTTCCAAACCATAGATCGGGGTTAAAGCATGTTTGTGGTAGGCTATTTATTAAAGGTAGGCAACTACCAGACTACAACAATACCATATCTTGACTAATACTCCTTTCATATTATTTGTACTTCCTCAAGTACAAAAGGTACTGAAGGATATGGAATAGAGGATGAATTAATATGTGTTTTCCCTTATCCAGACAATACCAACGATTGAAAGCTACAATGACTTCCACCCACTTTCTAGTTTAGTCATATTATCACGGTTGCAAATGTCACGTTCAGGCGTGTGTCAAAATCTCCCACTCTTACTCCAGCCGGGGACCCAAAGTTGGTAACCCTGGTCCAATGGCCACTCAATTTGATTGAAAAAAAGGACTTACTATTACTATATTACTATTACTATTTCATTCACAATACGCCAACAAGTTGGAGTCGACACTCAATCACAAAGTGTCTCCCTAATGATTCAATACAAATCATTGTATGTGTCAGTCAATACATGTTTAGATCAACCAAACATTGCGGTTCAAGAAACAGCGCCACAAAAGTTTTTTTTCAGGAATCCATTATCTATCTATAAAGCAAGAAACGTCTGTCACTGTGTCTGTGTGTCAGTGGCTCGCATATTGCGCTGACTGTTTGTCAGATCGACCCAAGATTTTGGTTATGGGTTGAGCATGGCACTATGGTGAGCATCCTTGATTTTTACTTTTTTGGGAGTCATTTAAATTTTCACTGAATTTTCACGCTATGGCCATGCACAATTGATGGACGGGAGCGACTTACGGACGGGAGAGGAATAGCACGAACTTGGAATGAAAGCATGGCATTAGTTGTAATCAGATTAAAGTTAATTATCCAAGTCACTGTGCGTTACTATTTTCATATAATCAGGTTGTTGCATCTTTCTCCAGTTCCGTTAGCATGATTAAAATGCTCAAAGCTAAACAATCTTTAGCATAATATTCCAATAGCAGCAGGATGTAGGCTACCAAAAGTTTAGACAGCCTTCCGTTCAAAATGGGTGGGCTACATATTATATCAAGTTTAGTTAGACGATGGCGAACTTGAAAGCAGATGAGCAAAGCATCTGTTTGGTAAAGGCGGCTACACAGCAACCTGACGTCGGCCGTCGGGTGCCGTTGGCGGCAGCTTTTTTGCCGATTACACACATTGAATCTGCGCAAAAGCTATGGCTGGCATCGAGGTGGTGCGTTGGTGGATTCGGCGGTAGCTTTTGCGCCTATTCAACATGTGTTGAGGCTACGTTTCATAGATGAAGGACAGAATTCCATTACGGCAAGCCTTTTTAACATTATTCTACAGAGGCTATGGCAAGCCATTGCAGCCACATAGGCCTATGTGTAATTTCAGATAGGCCTACATATAGGCCTATTCTATGGGAATATGCACTTCCTACGGGCACTGCACTAAAAAAACAGTGCAAAGACCAAAAACAAAGATACGTGATAATGGGTATTTCTCATGATAAAGGTACATTATGAATGGGTGGTGGCGCCCTTACCAGTGTGGATGTGTTCATTAAGCATTCACATGAACCACTCTGCAGGCCACATGGGAACATGGTAAACACTTACATAGTGACTACATGACTCTGAAGGCACCAACAATGCCTGACTCACAGTGAAGGAGGGCGGCGAAGAGGAGGCTACTGTAGATCATGTCATGGTCATGGATAACACTTCTGTCACAACAATGTTGACACTTTCAGGCTTGAGCGACGAGACCACCAACCGAATGGTTCTGTTCTCCCTAACACTTTTGTGCTACTTTGTGATTTTGACGGTTAACATTTCCTTGGTTCTCACCATCATCTTGGACCAGAGCCTCCACCAACCCATGTATATTTTTGTGTGTAACTTGTGCCTCAACGCTCTTTATGGAACTGCTGGTTTCTACCCTAAGTTCCTTCTAGACCTGCTGTACTCTCGTCATGTGATCTCGTTTGGGGGCTGTGTGGTGCAGAGTTTGGTCATATATTCCTCGGTCTGCGTTGAATACTCTATCCTTGCACTGATGGCCTATGACAGGTATGCAGCAATATGTCGACCACTGGAATATCACTCTCTTCTGAAGAAGCAGAATGTCTGTCTGCTTACATGCTTCTCCTGGATTATTCCTTTTTTAAATGTGCTTGTTGGTCTGATGAAAACATCTACATTGAAATTATGTGGCTCACATATAGATAAACTCTACTGTGCCAGCTGGCTGATTGTTAAAATTGCTTGTTCTCCAGGTCTGACAAACACAGTTCTAGGTTACATTACCATTATCATTTATTTTTTTCATTTTGTTTATATTTTTGTGTCATACATTTATCTGCTCAAAACATTTGTGAAGTCCATAGAGAGCCGAGGGAAATTTATGCAGACTTGTTTGCCACATTTACTGACTCTGCTCAATGTGACTGTGGCTGTGCTGTTTGATGTGATGTTCATGCGGTTTGGCTCAGCAGACATGTCACCAAGAATTAAAAATGCATTATCATTAGAGTTTCTTATAATACCTCCTATTGTAAACCCACTAATATACGGTATTATACTTTCCAAAATTCGTAATCAGATTAGGTTTATTTTTGCTGGCAGGAAAGTTCAATTATGAGTTCAGAATTTTGGTTGATTATTGTTTTGAAATGGCTATTCATTTGTTGTTGAAAATATGATAAATATCATAATATTGTTAAATATCATTCATTGTCATGAGTGATAATAATTTAAATATGTATGCTAAATTGTTATAAGCAGTTATTAGAAAGATATATGCTAACAATTATTATAATATGCATGCTAATAAGCCTTTATATTTATTTGTTTTATATTTATAGGTTATATATATTGATGCACCATCAATTAGCCATGGGAACGGGTCACAGTCAATGTTATGGGAAAAAACAAAAATAATTATGTCCAGAAATATAAATGTCTGCATACAAAAGTAACTTTTTTCTGATCTACAATAAAAGTTTGCATTTGGATGGTTGGAAATGCAATTTTTCCACTGTGAACTACTCTTTATTGCATATGACAAAATCAAGAACTAATGTGATTTGTTATTTGTTTGTGAGAGGTAAACATGTAAGGGTGTGTGGACTATGACTAACTAGGTATCAGAGAATGAAATGAAATGAAAAGTGAAGCAAATGTATCTATGGCAGTATGTCATCAGTAATCTGTTGGACCCTTGCATTTGGGCATAAAGCAAGCTGCATGTTAAACTACAATGTGCTACAATCTCTATGAATAGGTTAATATTGTACATAATATTATATACATTATGAATCATAATTAAGGATTTAGTTATCCCAATTTCTAGTTCACTGTGCAACAATAACTTGTTGCACAGTTAAGGCCTACAGTATGAGTATCTGTGTGTTTTAAAGTATCTATTGGTTGTTACCATCCAAAATAACGTATTATGTAGTTTGAGTTGAGACCCGTTGTTTCCAAGTTTACTTTGTAACAAAGGTGGTGATGACTCATAGTAATTTCAATATTAAGAATCAACACTGGTATGTGTTTAAATCTGTGTCCCAGGGAAAGTAAATGGCAGCCAGTAGATTATATACCAATAATAACCCCTCGTTCTGTTCCCTAACGCGACTCAGTCCAGTTGTCACAACTCTTAACATTTATGAAACATCTCCAAAACTGACTGGACCTTTGGCTTGTTCCCAGTCTCACCTGTGAGTTGCTTTGGATAGAAGCATCGGCCAGCTGATGAAATGTAACTTATACTTCATACAACGCCAATGTACAACTGCGTTGTCAAATGTGGTCAGACACTTGCGTGTGTCCTGTAAAGGCAGGCCCAAATACCCGACTTCATGTTTGAATAATCGTCAGGTTTTCCAAAAGAATATCCAGAGAGAGAAAAAATAAAAAAGTTATTTCAGCGTAGGTCTACATGTCACTCGCTGCCTGATAGATATCAGGCGGATGACGTGACAAAAAAAAATATTTTTTATTACATTTGGGCAGGTGGCGGTTTAACTAATCAAATCAAAAATATATTGTGGCAAGATGAAGGAACGATTCAAACGGAGGTAGTTGAAGTTCTTTATTCATCAATTGCCAACACAAGAATAAATGAATGAGAAAGCGCGCCAAAACCACAAAAGGCACAAACCACACCTTCTACCCATAAACCTTCGCGATTATAAAAATTAACCATGCCCAGAAACTCCTGCAGGGCTTTAACTGAGACCGGACGGGTTTAATCTGCCACAGCCTGCACCTTGGAAGGCAACGGAACTGCGCCCCGCGACGAAATGCGGTGGCCCAAGAAATCAATATCTGGTAGTCCAAACTGGCACTTCGCCAGGTTGACAATCAGGCCGTGCTCATCCAGGCGCTGGAAAACCTGTTTAAGGTGCGACAGGTGCTCCTCAGCCGATGGGCTGGCCACCAGGATATCGTCCAAATAGACGAACACAAAAGCCAGGTCAGGCAATACTGAGTCCATCAATCTCTGGAATGTTTGTGCTGCCACTTTAAGGCCAAAAGGCATGCGCAAAAATTCGAAAAGGCTGAACGGGGTTATCACCGCAGTCTTGGGCACATCCTCTGCGCGATAGGGGACCTGGTGATGACCGCGCACCAGGTCCACCTTTGAAAAAAACGTCTGTACCCGCCAGGTGAACAGAAAAGTCCTGGATGTGAGGGATGGGTTAGTGATCATGCACGTTGATATTATTTAAACGGCGGAAATCACTGCATGGTCGTTGTAGGAGCCATTCCCTCAGTTTATTTATTTAGCAATTTCTTAATGCCTGCATTTGTATTTTGTAAGACTATGCCCCTACAGGCGAAAGATGTTTATAAATTGGGAGGCTACCTGGAGAAGGGGGCGTGGCTGACTGAGAGCACAGAGTCTTTGACCTTGCCTCGCACCTGTTTGCTGTGATTCACGCTGTTTAAACATTGTGCTTATTAAGTTAATTTACCCAGTCTGCCTTTATTTTCAATGGCTAAAGGAGCCTTATTGCGTTTGTATTTTGGAAAACTTTAAGAAACTAAAGGCAAAACATCAACTTCAAATCGTGTCTGTCTTTCTGGATTCCTGGATTTCATTTTGGTCATACAACAAACACAAGCGTCAAAGAGTTGTCAGTCACCACCAAAAAGGGACAAAACAAATGGACTTTTAAAACAGGATAATTTGTCAATACAGTCGTCATGACCCATCCGCTTTGGGTACCATGTGGAGGGGAGAAGCCCATGGACTTTTTGAGCGCCGCACTATCCCTAACCGCTCCATGGTAGCAAATTCCTCTTTCGCCAGAGCCAACTTTACAGCGTCAAGGCGTCGTGCACGAGCAAAAACTGGCGGGCCCGTGGTTGACATGGGTGCCAAATTCGGTGCCGTTGACGCTGGTGCTATGTTACCCCATAGGCAAATGGTCTGTGATCGGGCAAAGAAGCAGGCTTCCATTGATAAGAAGACACTTTCGGATGCCATCCAGAGAGCTCTAAGCAGCAATGGTGGTATTGCCATAACCACAGATATGTGGACTGATGAATTTAAAAAGAGGGCATATGTAACGGTTGTCTGGCAGTCAGGGATTGAGACAAGTTGTGGAATTATCTAGATTTATTCCTTAAGAAAATAAAACAAAATCATGCCTTCGGGGAAAGATGAACTTGACATACAGCATCTGATGCAGAGCATGTAGCTTCTCCCAAAAATAAATTCCCTTAACATGGATGCAATAAGATAGCATAAAGGAAATTGGAAAAAGTATAACTGAGTGCATAAAGTTACAGCACTTCATCAAAGCATATCATATTTGGCGCAACATACCTTATGAAAATAAAACAAAATCAAGCCTTCAGCAAAGATTAACTTGATATAGAGGACTTTAAAATATACAGTATATACAATACAGTACAGTAATATACAGTACTTTAAAATGTAACCTGATCATCACAATGCATAAAAAAATATATATCACCCATGTAATATGTTGAAGTTTTCAACAAACAACATTTTGCTATTACAAAACTAACATACATGGGGAGTGTACCTATATATATACCTATGATACTTCTCTGATCAGGTATGGCAAAGGCACAGAAACAAAACGCAGATCTGCAGTACACAAACTGTCCACCGGTGGCTTCACACACTCAAAACAAAGATGCTTTATTATGGTGAAAATCACATATAACACTATACTTACTTTCTAACTCTGTTACACATACACAGTCTTTATGTGTCACTACATCAGTGAGTGGAAGCTGGTAAATTATATCTCGCAAGAACAAGCAATAACTTTCTAGCCTCGCATCAGCAGCGCCTTGCATTGCAGGCGGGTGCGTTTTTGAAAATTGGTCAAAAAACGTTGCATTTTGTGACGCGGTTGCGGATCAAATAATAACCCATCCATGCATCTCTACTGTCTGAATGGGAGCCGGCGGAGACCGATGGCTGCAGAATTGCGTTTTTATCAACTTGACGTTTTTTCCCCCTTTTCATTTCTACAGTGATTTTACCAAAACAGCTGAAGCACAATATCACATAGGGTCACTCTGTGGACGTACGCTGTGTCTGTAGCCACCCGCTGGTCTGTGTCCCGCTGGCTTACGGCAGAGAGCGTCAACGCGAAACCTGAAGGTTTCTGAAGGCCCGCGGCTTCCGTACAATGAGAGAGGGCCTACTTTCAATCATCACAAGGCAACTAGGTGGTTTGAGCATTGTGAAAAGCTTGGGCGAAGAGTTTTCTAGAATACCATGGCCTCATTTAAGCATTATAATAGCTGCTAAATATGTTCATTATTGAAACACTTGGCAAACCTTAACCGCCCCCCTCTGTGTTAGCATGTTTACACCAGACTCTTATTTCTGTGGCTGCAGCTGAGTAGTGGGAGCACAACCCCGCAGAACAAAATCCTAGAACATTTAATACATATTATTATTATTATTATTATAACAACCAGTTAGTTTAATATCTGTCTCTGTCTTGCCGATCCTCCCACTGGAAGGCCGGTGTCAGAATGCTCCCAAAGTATTTGAGTAAGGTTCTATTATCCAAATTCAGTTGGCAAATTGTGGTTTAGGGAGATATACGACAATTGAACTATTATTCAATCTTGAGACATGAAACATTAATTTTTCTTGTTTTGTTTGAATGTTTGAATTGTGTGTGTGTGTGAGGTGGGTGGGTGGGCTGGGGGCATGACCTCTCCTGGCCCGATCGTGGCTCCGCCCCTGCCAGTGTTTGGGTGCAAGTTCTGCAGGCCACATGGGGATACGGTAAAGTTAATGAATGCAAGAGTTTGAAAGCACCAGCGATGCCTGACTCACAGTGAAGGTGGGAGGTGAAGAGGAGGCTACTGTAGATCATGTCATGGTCATGGATAACACTTCTGTCACAACAATGTTGACACTTTCAGGCTTGAGCGAGGAGACCACCAACAGAATGGTTCTGTTCTCCCTAACACTTTTGTGCTACTTTGTGATTTTGATTTTTAACATTTCCCTGGTTCTCACCATCATCTTGGACCAGAGCCTCCACCAACCCATGTATATTTTTGTGTGTAACTTGTGCCTCAACGCTCTTTATGGAACTGCTGGTTTCTACCCTAAGTTCCTTCTAGACCTGCTGTACTCTCGTCATGTGATCTCGTTTGGGGGCTGTGTGGTGCAGAGTTTGGTCATATATTCCTCGGTCTGCGTTGAATACTCTATCCTTGCACTGATGGCCTATGACAGGTATGCAGCAATATGTCGACCACTGGAATATCACTCTCTTCTGAAGAAGCAGAATGTCTGTCTGCTTACATGCTTCTCCTGGTTTGTTCCAATTTTTACTATACTTCTTTCTATTATCAGAACATCTACATTGAAATTATGTGGCTCACATATAGATAAACTCTACTGTGCCAGCTGGCTGATTGTCAAAATCACTTGTTCTCCAGGTCTGACAAACACAGTTCTAGGTTACATTACCATTATCATTTATTTTTTTCATTTTGTTTATATTCTTATGTCGTACATTCATCTGATCAGAGCATGTGTGAAGTCCACAGAGAGCCGAGGGAAATTCATGCAGACTTGTTTGCCACATTTACTGACTCTGCTCAATGTGACTGTGGCTGTGTTGTTTGATGTGATGTTCATGCGGTTTGGCTCAGCAGACATGTCCCCAAGAATTAAAAATGTATTGTCGATAGAGTTTCTTATAATACCTCCTATCGTCAACCCACTGATATATGGTTTTATACTGACCAAAATTCGAAATCGTATTAGGTTTATTTTTGTTAACAGGAAAGCTGAATCAGAATATTGACAATATCAGAATATTGGTCTCACAAAAGATGAAGTTCTAAATATATACAGTATATAATGTTAGATTCTGAAAGTCCTTTTTAGAATTTTCTTATTCGTCTATTTAACTAATGTATTATTATTTGACTATTTTCATAGTGGGTTATATACAGAAACTATGAATTGTGCCCAGACTGATATATGTATTTGTATTGCTTGCAGATATTGTATGCATACAATCAACTAGTTTTTAATTTTGTATCACTTCATCACATGATTTGGTTAATTAAAATGAATAATTCAAAAAAGGAAATGTAAGCCTTATTGTAATACACCCAAAAATATGTAATATGTAATATGGCTATTACAAGATTGAGTAATATGAATGTATCTATTTTCAGCATTTGGGATTCATTACTTCATTTTCTAGCACTTACATTTACATTTACATTTACATTTAGGGCAAAGCAACTTAAAAAGAGTACATTTGTCATAAGTTGAAAAATTTCATTGCTGCTAAGAAAGTCTCCAGAACAAGTTTCAAGCATTTCAATTGCTAGATTATCCATTGCTAGTATACAACATCTCTGACTAAGTGTCAAGTTACAAAGCGCAATTAAAGTGCCAAGACCTACAACAAATAAAAGCATGAGGGTAGGGTCATGCAGGGTTCAGATGAAGTCTGAACAAGTGGGTCTTGAGTCTCTTCCAGAAGATGGGGAGTGACTCTGCAGTCCTGACATTGGCAGGGAGCTCGTTCCACCACTGTGGTGCCAAAACAGAGAAGAGTTGAGATTTCACCATCCAACCTTTTCCTCCTTTTAGTGATGGCGGTACCAGTCGACCAACTGAGGTAATTGAACTGAGTGCTTGAGCAGGGGCGTGGTGTTTTACTAATGTTTGGAGGTAGGTAGAGGCAGTTCCATTGACGGCTTTGTAGGCCAGTAGCATCGTCTTGAATTTGATGCAAGCTGCTACAGGAAGCCAGTGGAGTTCTTGGAAGAGGGGGGTCACGTGGGAGAATTAGAACAGTTTCTAACTGTGCAGCACTAGAAACTGCTGCACAGTTTCTCATGCATGTAGGCCAAAACAAGATGATTGCTTCCCAGGTGCCTACGTCCCCCCTACTCAAAGCAACAACAAAAAGTATGTTTGTTCACAATATTCACGTTAGAATATCTTTAGACTCAACAAGAGCCACGATGGGCTGCGGTATTGCATTGGGGACCGAGAAACCACCATACCAGGAAGTGTTTAAGAGATTCTTCAACCAAATTATGAATGCATGAACATGCATAAACAAAGTCTTTGGGTAGTGAATATAAATAGGCTTTGAACATGCTTAGTCATCAGTGTGAATTATATTTTTATAGAGACAATGCCACATATATGGCAATTAATAAGGTGCAGTCCAGCTTCACCAACATTTTTTTAAAGCTTTGTGGCACAGATGAGGACAATAGAATAGTCTAGACAGTAGTTGATGTTCTTGATAATTGTAAGTATTTAGAGGAGAGAAATAAATTATGCATTTTGTAACTGCATTATGTAAACCGCACATTGAATAGAACATGTAATAGAACGAGTAATAGAACATGATGTTTTGTTGCCGTTTATCTGTGGCCCACGAACAGAGAGAGCAGCAACAAGGGAAGATCAAGTCCCATAGTAGAGAAGGGTATAAAAGATAACACAGTCAGCAATATCATGAAGCAAATGGTCACATACGCAGCAGAGTGGACATTTACCAGTGCACAAGCAAATATGAGGACTTCATACAGTTTGGGCATGTAGTCTTTGTCATTACGTATTCCATTTGTAGTTTTTACAACTATGTCTTAGTTATCCAAACAGTTATCAGTTACCACATATGTAATACATGTTATGATTCAAAAGGGATAAAAGAAAGTATTTTTCTCTCCCAATTGACACTCCGAATGAAGAGTAGAAAAGTTCAATGGAATCATTGTATTACCCTTTACACTTTTTTTTTAAGTGGGTCTACAGCCTCAGTTATCAGGCCAGTAGCTCAATGATTGGTCTGTTTCATTTCCTTGGGGATGTAGTCACTAACACAGTGAACTCTTAAGTAGCAAACACAAGGAGATCAAGGCATAACCATTGATGTGTTCTAATGAGTACTACTACTACTTCTACTACTACTGCTGCTGCTACAACAAAACTTTGGCAACCCAATATTCCATGTGGTTCTATGCAGAATTTTCTCCTTTACTTCTATAGCTTGAGCAGTACATCTTACTTATTTTACCAGTGATTTATTTCCAACAATGGATAACGTTTCAGTTATAACTGTGCTTACTCTTACAGGTTTAGAATACTCATTGGAAGAAAGACTAACCCTTTTTTCCCTTACTTTATTGTGGTATGCTTTGATTCTGTTTGTCAATGTAGCAGTCATTGTCGTCATTATTATGGATGAGCACCTTCATGAACCAATGTATATCTTCTTGTGTAATCTGTGCTTCAATGGGCTCTATGGAACAGCAGGGTTTTACCCCAAGTTTCTCTCAGATCTCGTAACATCTCATGTAATCTCTTATACACAGTGCATGCTACAGGGTTTTGTAATACATTCTTCAAACTGTGGAGACTTGTCCATCCTGGCTCTGATGGCCTATGACAGATATGTGGCTATCTGTCGACCTTTGACGTATCATTCAGTGATGACGAAACAGAGGATCTGCATATTTGTATTTTTGTCTTGGTTCATGCCTTTGTATGGTATGTTCATGAACTCAGTCTCACTGGCGGCAGAGGTCTCATTGTGTGGTTCTCACATTAACCGACTCTACTGTGTAAACTGGATGGTTTTTCAACTTGCATGCTCTCCTGCAAGGGCACACCTTATTCTTGGATATATTAATATCACTTTTTATTTTGCCCATGCTGTGTTTATCGTTTGGTCATATATATATTTAGTCAAGTCCTGCCTAGCATCCAAAGATAAGATGGGGAAATTCATCCAAACGTGTGTGCCACATTTAGTATCTGTGGTATTCTTTACCATTGGAATGATGATAGATGTATTATACATGAGGTATGGGGCATTTGACCTTGATCGAAGCGCCCTGAATTTTATGGCGATGGAAGTTCTTGTGATTCCCCCACTCATGAATCCCCTTATTTATGGATTCAAACTGACCAAAATTAGAAATCGCGTTATGAGCTTTTTTCCTGCCAGTAGAACAAATGAAGGGTGCACAGTCAACGCTATCAAACCCAGTGAAGAGCCTTGTTATTTAAAATCAAACATGATAGAAAGAAAGGTAATGGATAACACACACATGATGGGGCAGCTGTAGATCAGTGGGTAGAGCGCGTGGACAGAGCGGGTCGTCCGCTAACTGTAGGGTCAGTGGTTCGATCCCCTTGATCCCCCTCCTCCAACTGTCCACATGTCGAACCCCACAAATGTACTGCTTGTCACTTGGGACAAAAGTGTCTGCTAGATGCCCCTTTACATGACAAGCAGTCACTGTTTACACCTTGGTGATGTTAAGTATACACAGTGTTTCCTATTTGAAAGTAATATCATCATATCAATATCATCTAACATATTCTGCCTGCATTTTAATGTCCCTTGTAAATTATTTCAAAGGGTCAGGCTATCTTCTCAATTTCATGTAACATATTGTAACTCTAATCTGTTGGCTAAAATGTTGGTCTTTTTTGTCTCAAGTACATATTAGTGCGTCAGTATTTTATTTTGTTTTCAACTTAAGCTACTACTGTAAAGGGACAGTATATTCTACTTAGAGATTAGGGTGTTTGACTCCCAGCTGAAATGCTCTGGGTTCGAACCACAATGTCAGCAGTGTCAGCATCCCTGGGCTAGATGCCTAAACTCTCCCTGTGTCACAACTTGCGAAGTGAGATGAACACAATGAGATCAGACGCGGAAGGGGAGATTCAAAAGGAAGCTTTACTTCAAGTAAACAGGTTGACAGATGGACAAACAAGGAGCTGATGAACTCAGGAAATAAGGAACTTGAATACATGGAACTCACTCACATGGAACCCCCCACCCCCAAGGAGGGCCTTCCTTGGTGTTCCTCCAGGCTGTGCTGGAGGTTAAGTTGCGCCACCAGGCTATTGTGGAACCTTGTCAGGCCCAAGAACAGGGCCAGGCAGGTCAGGAACAAGGCTGGGTATCTAGGCTGGGTAGCTGTTCAGAGTTCACCTTTACCCTGCATCACATCCATCCTCTACCGACCCCCCCCCCCCCCCTCCAGAGATGTTGTATACTAGCAGGGGTTAACCTAGCAATTTAAATGCTTGAAACTTTTTCTGGTTAGTTTCTAACTGTATTGACAGCAATTAAATTTTTCACCTTCTTCTAAAAAATTAACTTTGTGTAAGTCGCTTTGGATAAAAGCGTCTGCTAAATGCCCTAAATGTGAATGTAAGTAGTGGTAAATGTATAGTTTTGTCTTTAGTTTTGTCATAATGTGGTGCTACATGTATAATCCACTTTACATAGAACATAGAACACTTCATACATTTTTGTATACAATTATTTTGATGATAAGCTTTCTGACTCATTAGGTTTTGGGAGAATTTTGTACATATCATGTTAGGTGATTTCAAAAGTTATCCTTGCCATCCTGGAAAAAAATAAATAAATAAAATGAGACATGTAATTGTGTGTATATAATAAGAGGTTTAGACTGTCAACATTATACTGAAACTAATGATAAGGGAGTTGAAGGGACACTGTGAGAACGACCACAATTACGGCTGGATGGTACAGCAAAGAATGATCCAAGGCAGGTTTGCGGTGGGTCACAGAGACCATTCTTTATTCAGCCCTGACAGCATAGAGTCCTCAGTACAAAAAGCCCCCTCGGTTGTTAACATGGCACCTATTTATAGGGTGTCCCAGCTAATGACTGAGGGAGATTCCATCTACCGGGATCCACTGCCTAACAACATGCTGAACCCACCATTTTATTTCTACATTCACCCAAACCTCATCAGTACTCTATATACACCCCATTTATATCCACTAACAAAGAAAATACACACATCCAAATCATCTGCTAAAATACAACACATACATCTCTTTCACCCCCACAACAATTTACACTTGGTTGCCCCCGGAACTATAAAAGCGGTGTCCGTTGCCTGGGGAAGCCTTTTGCCTGCACACCTTAAAGACAAAGACTGGTGAGTACCCAATACACTTCGCTTATTCAATGCACACTCATTAAGCAACACAATCCACGTTTTTATCATACATTTTAATAGGCACATTTAACCCCATGTCCCTCTGCTCTAGGTGAAACTGCGTGGCATACACAGCACCAGCAAAACCAAGACCTGACAAAGGATAATAAGTATGGTTAAAAGATATTCAATAAATATGATAAATATATCCAAACCCATGTGCCAAACAATGTGTTAAAATGTATTGTGCAAATATCCAATAAAGTGCTGTTACTCCTGTTAAAGTGTCTGTGCAATTATTAAAGTGCATATGTAGTCACACTCAGTCTAAAGTGCGTGGTGCCATGTGTGCAAGCCAGGTGACGATGTGCTCTTCGTCACAGACACACATTAATTATTAAGGAGCATGTTAACGTTGTCGAATCCTCACCAAAGAGTTCTGGGTTTAAACTGGCAGGGAGCTTGTTCCACCACTGCGGTGCCAAAACGGAGAAGAGTTGAGATATCACCGTCCAACTTTTTCCTCCTTTTAATGATGGCGGTACCAGTCGACAAGCTGAGGTAATTGAACTGAGTGCTTGAGCAGGGGCGTGGTGTTTTACTAATGTTTGGAGGTAGGTAGAGGCAGTTCCATTGACGGCTTTGTAGGCCAGAAGCATCGTCTTGAATTTGATGCAAGCTGCTACAGGAAGCCAGTGGAGTTCTTGGAAGAGAGGGGTCACGTGGGAGAATTAGAACATTTTCTAACTGTGCAGCACTAGAAACTGCTGCAGTTTCTCATGTATGTAGGCCAAAACATGATGATTGCTTCCCAGGTGCCTGCGTCCCCCCTACTTAAAGCAACAACAAAAAGTATGTTTGTTCACAATATTCACGTTAGAATATCTTTAGACTCAACAAGAGCCACGATGGGCTGCGGTATTGCATTGGGGACCGAGAAACCACCATACCAGGAAGTGTTTAAGAGATTCTTCAACCACATTATGAATGCATGAACATGCATAAACATAGTCTTTGGGTAGTGAATATAAATAGGCTTTGAACATGCTTAGTCATCAGTGTGAATTATATATTTCTAGAGACAATACCACATATATGGCAATTAATAAGGTGCAGTCCAGCTTCAACATTTTTTTTAAAAGCTTTGTGGCACAGATGAGGACAACAGAATAGTCCAGTGGTTCTCAAATGGGGGTACGTGGAGGTACTGCAGGGAGTACGTGAAGCTTTTCAATTTTTTTTTTTTTTTTAATCAGTAGGCTCCTCATAATAAGTCTTGGGAAAAATTATTTTGTAAAAAGTTTGTGTTCATGCACGAATTTTATATTCAGTATTTAGTTTCAATATCATTTAAAATAAAACGGACCCCCCCACCAAGTTAGTTTGACCCACTGACCCAGCGCACTCGTCAACGACCTGTCGTCATCATTACACGGTAACCATGGAGACGTGGCTAAAGCGCAGCAGTAATGCTGCTGAAAGTCAAGTGAAAAAGAAGGCAAAACCAGAGCCGACGAAGTACAGAAAGTACATGGAAGAGTATGTTTTAATGGGATTTATGTCCACAATCTCTGATCCCCCCCAGGCACTGTGTTTTTTTTGCGGGGAGAAATTAGCCAACGCCAGCATGAAGCCGGCACATCTCCAGCGGCATCTCACCACAAAACATGGATGTCACGTTGATAAGCCACCAGAGTTCTTCAGAAGAAAACTTTCTGACTTCAAGTCATCCCAAGCCACAATGTGAAAAGCCTCCACTACATCAGCCAAAGACCTTGAGGCTTCTTACGCAGTGTCTTTGCTCGTTGCTAAAGCCAAAAAACCGTTCACCATAGCGGAAGACCTACTGCTGCCCGCTGCTGTTGTATTGGCCGAAACTATGCTGGACAAAAAATCAGCGGATACATTAAAAACTGTGCCTCTGTCTAATGACACCGTTTGCCGCAGAATAGATAACATGGGCACAGACATTGTCGAACAAATTGTGGGGAAACTTGGCGACTCCTTTTCACTGCAGCTGGATGAATCCACAGATGTGAGTGGAAATGCGCAACTTGTTGCATTTGTAAGATACATTGACACGGACGACATCTGTGAACACATTCTATTCTGCAAAGAAATGGAGGGGCGAACAACCGGAGAGGACATTTTTAATGTCGTTAACATGTTTTTCACTGAAAACGCTGTCAGCTGGAAAATCCTGCAGCAGCGTCTGCACAGATGCGGCTGCATCAATGACGGGCAGCGCGAAAGGACTCATAGCGCGGATTAAAAAAGAAAATCCCGACATCAAGTGGACGCACTGTGTAATACACAGGGAAGCGCTAGCGTCCAAGAAAATGAGCCCTGGGTTGCACGATGTTTTGAACGACAGCATTAAAGTTATAAACTTCATCAAGTCAAGGCCACTTAACGCACGTTTGTTCCGCAGCCTCTGTGAAAATACGGGAGCTGAACACACAGAACTGCTCCTGCATACTGAAGTGCGCTGGCTGTCTCGTGGAAGAATACTGAACAGGCTGTTTGAGTTGCGAGCTGAAGTGCACACCTTCCTGACAGAGCACAGATCTCCCCATGCCACCTTGTTTGAGAACACGGACTGGCTTTTAAAGCTTTGCTATCTGGCAGATATATTCAGGAAACTGAATGAACTGAATATGTCCTTGCAGGGCAAGGACACCAGCATCCTGAACCTGTATGACAAGGTGGGTGGTTTCCTGAAGAAAGCAGAGATGTGGAAAAGGGCATGTGATCAGGAGGATTTCACCTGCTTTCCTCAACTGGATGCTTTTCTCTCCAATGAGGATGTGGCGACAGCTCCAGTGAAGTTACCTATAGTGGGACATTTGGCTAACTTGATCAGTGGTTTTCACTCCTACTTTGCTGACATGGATGAGAAATCTGCACAGCTGGATTGGGTGAGAAACCCATTTCTCTTGTCTGAAGAAAACAGAAGCAAGCTTCCTGTCACTCATCAGGAAAAACTCATGGAAGTAGCATCTGACCGTGGCCTGCAGATGAAGTTTGGTGCATCCACTCTCACACAGTTTTGGATGTGTGTGAGGCAGGAGCACCCTGAGCTGGGACAGAAAGCTTTGGAGCAGCTGCTACCCTTTGCATCCACATATTTATGTGAGGCCTCCTTCTCAGCAATGATGCTGATCAAAACGAAGCAAAGAAACAGACTGTGCCTGGAGAAGAGCTTGATCACTGCAGTTTCCTCCCTGCCACCAAGAATGACAAAGCTCCTCAGTGAGGTGCAAGCCCATATTTCTCACTGAAATGTACTGAGTGCATTTTTTTCCTGTTCATAAATCACTGCCTGTTACATACTGTTCAAATCAAATCAAATGTTCAATGCAAAGTGGTTAAAGTGCAATCTTCTTTTTTTTTTATCCTAAAAGAGGTAAAGTTAATTATTTTTTGTGAGCAAATCTTGATTTATTAAGTTAATTTATTTTGTAAACAAAATATAATTTATTTTTAATTAAGTTATAGATTTATTTCTGTAAACACATTTTAGTTATGTATTTAATTTTGTACCATTACAGAGACCAATATAAATTACCAGCGTTTTGCATATTTGAGTTTTGACTGGTTTTATGCCTTCCTGGTGGTCACCGTCTTCTGTTTTTGTTTTTTGGTTCTACATGCAATGTTTGCAATATGGATGTATTTGTCAGGTTCACTGATATAAGTTGTTTGGCTTTAATAAATCAGACAGTGATTTTACAGCACTGTACCTCTTTTTTCTTCCAAAAATGTTTTGCCCGTGTCAGGGGGTACTTGACTAAAAATATATTTCTAAGGGGGTACATCACTGAAAAAAGTTTGAGAACCACTGGTCTAGACAGTAGTTGATGTTCTTGATAATTGTAAGTATTTAGAGGAGAGAAATAAATTATGCATTTTGTAACTGCATTATGTAAACCGCACATTGAATAGAACATGAGTTTTGTTGCCGTTTATCTGTGGCCCACGAACATAGAGAGCAGCAACAAGGGAAGATCAAGTCCCATAGTAGAGAAGGGTATAACAGATAACACAGTCAGCAATATCATGAAGCAAATGGTCACATACGCAGCAGAGTGGACATTTACCTGCGCATAAACGAATACGAGGACTTCATACGGCGACACATGCCGCGACTCCCAACATGATGACATCATATTCAAATATCCATACAGCTGCTACAAATAAAAACTAATGTTCATGGATGCTTGATAAGAAAGCTAACTACCTAGTTGTCATAAAAACAGAGCCAACAAAGCACAGAGAGGCAGCTTTTTTTGTCATGCTTGCCAGCACCATGCCAACACGTTTCCACAACAAAGACGCTATGTGGACATGGCCCCTAGACTGCATCAGAGAGAAAAACAGGCCACTTTATTGCCATATACTACAATACTACAAAACACTACAATAATTAGGGACCGAGCCTGTGGAACAGGACGAGGTCCCTATTGTTTTTTGTTCGTTTTTTGGTCCGTTTATCTTTGACAAGATAGTATCATAACCCACTACAAAAAGCATGGCAGTCTAATTAATTGCCAGGGAACAACAATTGTTCAAACATTTGCTTAGTAAGCTACATTTAAGCTTTAACAGATGAACACGGATATTGTTTGCACTCCTAATGCAAATAAAAAAAAAAGCAACGTGGCACCCCCCCCCTCTCTATTCTGTGGGCCCACCACTCACAGGAAGAACCGTTGGGGTTGGGTGCATTGCCAGATGGGTGGCAGTGAAGGTCAGGGACCTCGACGGACCAGACCTGGGCAGCAAAGGCTGGCTCTGGGGACGTGGAACGTCACCTCGCTGTGGAGGAAAGAGCCGGAGGTGGTGCGGGAGGCGGAGCCAGGCGCGTAGAATACGGTGGGGACGGTGGGGACACGTACCTAGCAGTTTTCGTCATGAGTCATTTTGTACCCACCACTTTTTATGAAAGAATCCCCCGTGTGGGACTCGCACCGGTGTCTTTCACCACTACGTCAGTAAATGCAGTCTGAGTTACGTCAAGCTCAACGAAGAGAGAAGAACTCTACTCTTACAAGTCGCTTTAGTATGACAGGGTCACAAGCGGACTTTTCACGCGATCATTAGCGGAGTGGTAGTGGTATGACAAGATGCCATAGTGCGTTGAGTAATGGTGCTCCCTGACTCATCCCAAAAACAACAGTCAACAAAGTGAACGTAATGAAACAGTGAAATGCAACCCAACATGTCCTGAACATTCGCCTCCAAACCCTATCTAATAGCAATAAAATGTAATGACACAGAATGCCAGAATGTCGCAATGCATTCTGGGAAATACTCCCCCAACACGTTACAATATCCACGATTTCCTCAGGCAAGTACAACAAGTTGAACTGATAATACAAGAAAACACAAAAGCATTAACCTAATTTACACAAAATAGAAACAACATTTAATTTGATTTGTGTCCGATGACGAGAGAGAGACGGAGAGAGAGCTAGCACTTTGGTAGAGAGACATAGAGTAACAATAACAGAGAGCGAGCGCCGGTCTCGATAAAGCCGTTAATCAGAGAAATGAAACGTTATTTCTCGATTGTTTCACAGCGGTTACATTCAGCAGGTAGACACGGCCATGAACTGCACCTATCTGAATCACATTATCCAATGAAAAGTATTAGAGCTCTGTGCGTGAGCATAGTCAAGACATCGCGTCTGTGTGTGTGTGTGTGTGTGTGTGTGTGTGTGTGTGTGTGTGTGTGTGCGTGTGTGTGCGTGCGTGCGTGCGTGTGCGTGTGTGTGTCATCATCACATTTTTGTATACATTTTTATTAATTAACATGACCTGCGCGAAAGGGGGGAAAAATTAATGCGCGTCATTGTACCCAGCACTTCTGAAAATGCACTTCCGAATGCGTCTCTGTCCCCAGCACATTTCAAACCAAACCTACGCCCATGGGCGGAGCGCTACCAGTTAGATCTGGTGGGGCTCTCCTCTACGCACAGTCTCGGTTCTGGAACCGTACTCCTTGATAGGGGTTGGACGCTATTCTTCTCTGGAGTTGCTCAAGGTGCGAGGCGCCGGGCGGGTGTGGGGATACTCACAAGCCCCCGGCTGAGCGCTGCTATGTTGGAGTTTACCCCGGTGGACAAGAGGGTCGCCTCCCTACGCCTACGGGTTATGGGGGGGAAAACTCTGACTGTTGTTTGTGCGTATGCACCGAACAGCAGCTCGGAGTATCCGGCCTTCTTGGAGACCCTGAATGGAGTCCTGCAGGGGGCTCCAGTAGGGGACTCCATAGTTCTGCTGGGCGACTTCAACGCGCACGTGGGCAATGATGGAGACACCTGGAGAGGCGTGATTGGGAGGAACGGCCTCCCTGATCTAAACCCGAGTGGTCGTCTGTTATTGGACTTCTGTGCTAGTCATGGACTGTCCATAACAAACACCATGTTCGAACATAAGGTTGCTCATAAGTGTACATGGTACCAGAGTACCTTAGGTCAAAGGTCGATGATCGATTTTGTAATCGTATCATCAGATCTGAGGCCGCATGTTTCGGACACTCGGGTGAAGAGAGGGGCGGAGCTGTCAACCGATCACCATCTGGTGGTGAGTTGGGTCAGGGGGTGGGGGAAGACTCGGGACAGACCTGGTAAGCCCAAACGGGTAGTGCGGGTGAACTGGGAACGTCTGGAGGAGGCCCCTGTCCGAGAGACCTTCAACTCACACCTCCGGCGGAGCTTTTCTGGCATCCCTGTGGAGGTTGGGGACATTGAACCTGAGTGGTCGATGTTCAAAGCCTCCATTGCTGAAGCTGCAGTGGGAGGCTGCGGCCTCAAGGTCTTGGGTGCATCAAGGGGCGGTAACCCTCGAACACCGTGGTGGACAGCGGTGGTCAGGGAAGCCGTCCGACTGAAGAAGGAGTCCTTCCGGGATATGTTATCCCAGGGGACTCTGGAGGCAGTTGCAGTGTACCGAAGTGCCCGGAGGGCGGCGGCCTCTGCTGTGGCAGAGGCAAAGCAGCGGGTGTGGGAGGAGTTCGGAGAAGCCATGGAGAAGGACTTTCGGTCGGAGCCAAAGTGCTTCTGGCGTACTGTCCGACACCTCAGGAGGGGGAAACGGGGAACCATCCAAGCTGTTTACAGCAAGGATGGAACGCTGTTGACCTCAACTGAGGAGGTAATCGGGCGGTGGAAGGAGCATTTTGAGGAACTCCTGAACCCGACTAACGCGCCCTCTTTGGTAGAGGCAGAGCTGGAAGCTGATGGGGGATCGTCGTCAATCTCCCTGGGGGAAGTCACTGAGGTAGTCAAGCAACTCCGCAGTGGCAAAGCCCCGGGGGTTGATGAGATCTGTCCAGAAATGTTGAAGGCTTTGGGTGTGGAGGGCCTGTCGTGGATGACACGGCTCTTCAACATCGCGTGGAGGTCGGGAACAGTGCCGAGGGAGTGGCAGACGGGGGTGGTGGTCCCCCTGTTCAAAAAGGGGGACCAGAGAGTGTGTGCCAACTACAGGGGCATCACACTTCTCAGCCTCCCTGGTAAAGTCTACTCCAAGGTGCTGGAAAGGAGGGTTCGGCCGATAGTCGAACCTCAGATTGAGGAGGAACAATGCGGATTCCGCTCTGGTCGTGGAACAACGGACCAGCTCTTCACTCTTGCAAGAATCCTGGAGGGGGCCTGGGAGTATGCCCATCCGGTCTACATGTGTTTTGTAGATCTGGAGAAGGCGTATGACCGGGTTCCCCGGGAGATATTGTGGGAGGTGCTACGGGAGTATGGAGTGAGGCGGGCACTTCTCAGGGCCATCCAATCTCTGTACACCCAAAGCGAGAGTTGTGTCCGGGTTCTCGGCAGTAAGTCGGACTCGTTTCCGGTGGGGGTTGGCCTCCGCCAGGGCTGCGCTTTATCACCAATCCTGTTTGTGGTTTTCATGGACAGGATATCGAGGCGTAGTCGGGGGGAGGAGAGGTTGCAGGTCGGTGGGCTAGGGATCTCATCGCTGCTTTTTGCAGATGATGTGGTCCTGATGGCATCATCGGCCTGTGACCTTCAGCACTCACTGGATCGGTTCGCAGCCGAGTGTGAAGCGGTTGGAATGAGGATCAGCACCTCTAAATCTGAGGCCATGGCTCTCAGCAGGAAACCGGTGGATTGCCTACTCCGGGTAGGGAATGAGTCCTTACCCCAAGTGAAGGAGTTTAAGTACCTCGGGGTCTTGTTCGCGAGTGAGGGGAGGATGGAGCAGGAGATGGGCAGGAGAATCGGAGCAGCGGGGGCGGTTTTGCATTCGCTCTACCGCACCGTTGTGATGAAGAGGGAGCTGAGCCAGAAGGCGAAGCTCTCGATCTTCCGGTCTATCTTTGTTCCTACTCTCACCTATGGTCATGAAGGTTGGGTCATGACCGAAAGAACGAGATCGCGGGTACAAGCGGCCGAAATGGGTTTTCTCAGGAGGGTGGCGGGCGTCTCCCTTAGAGATAGGGTGAGGAGCTCAGTCATCCGGGAGAGACTCGGAGTAGAGCCGCTGCTCCTTTGCGTGGAAAGGAGCCAGTTGAGGTGGTTCGGGCATCTGATAAGGATGCCCCCCGGGCGCCTCCCTATGGAGGTGTTCCGGGCACAACCAGCTGGGAAGAGACCACGGGGAAGACCCAGAACGAGGTGGAGAGATTATATCTCCACACTGGCCTGGGAACGCCTCGGGATCCCCCAGTCAGAGCTGGCTGATGTGGCCCGGGAAAGGGAAGTGTGGGGTTCCTTGCTCGAACTGTTGCCCCCGCGACCCGACCCCGGATAAGCGGTAGAAAGTGAGTGAGTGAGTGATTTTTCAGTTTGGGCATGTAGTCTTTGTCATTACATATTCCATTTGTAGTTTTTACAACTATGTCTTAGTTAGTCAAACAGTTATCAGTTACCACGTATGTAATTCATGTTACGATTCAAAAGGGATAAAAAAAAGTATTTTTCTCTCACAATTGACACTCCGAATGAAGAGTAGAGAAGTGAAATGGAATCATTGTATTACCCTTTACACTTTTTTTTAAAGTGGGTCTACAGCCTCAGTTATCAGGCCAGTAGCTCACTGATTGGTCTGATTCATTTCCTTGGGGATGTAGTCACTAACACAGTGAACTCTTAAGTAGCAAACACAAGGAGATCAAGGCATAACCATTGATGTGTTCTAATGTGTACTACTACTACTACTTCTACTACTACTGCTGCTACAACAAAACTTTGGTAACCCGATCTTCCATGTGTTTATATGCAGAATTTTCTCCTTTACTTATATATCTTGAGCAGTACATTTTACTTATTTTACCAGTGATTTATTTCCAACAATGGATAACATTTCAGTTGTAACTGTGTTTACTCTTTCAGGTTTAGAATACTCATTGGAAGAAAGACTAACCCTTTTTTCCCTTACTTTATTGTTTTATGCTTTGATTCTGTTTGTCAATGTATCAGTCATTGTCATCATCATTATGGATGAGCACCTTCATGAACCAATGTATATCTTCTTGTGTAATCTGTGCTTCAATGGGCTCTATGGAACAGCAGGGTTTTACCCCAAGTTTCTCTCAGATCTCGTAACATCTCATGTAATCTCTTATACACAGTGCATGCTACAGGGTTTTGTAATACATTCTTCAAACTGTGGAGACTTGTCCATCCTGGCTCTGATGGCCTATGACAGATATGTGGCTATCTGTCGACCTTTGACGTATCATTCAGTGATGACGAAACAGAGGATCTGCATATTTGTATTTTTGTCTTGGTTCATGCCTTTGTATGGTATGTTCATGAACTCAGCCTCACTGGTAGGGGTCTCATTGTGTGGTTCTCACATTAACCGACTCTACTGTGTTAACTGGATGATTGTTCAACTTGCATGCGCTCCTGTAAGGGCAAACCTTATTCTTGGATATATTAATATAACTTTTTATTTTGCCCATGCTGTGTTTATCGTTTGGTCATATATATATTTAGTCAAGTCCTGCCTAGCATCCAAAGATAAGATGGGGAAATTCATCCAAACGTGTGTGCCACATTTAGTATCTGTGGTATTCTTTACCATTGGAATGATGATAGATGTATTATACATGAGGTATGGGGCATTTGACCTTGATCAAAGCATCCTGAATTTTATGGCGATGGAAGTTCTTGTGATTCCCCCACTCATGAATCCCCTTATATATGGATTCAAACTGACCAAAATTAGAAATCGCGTTATGAGCTTTTTTCCTGCCAGTAGAACAAATGAAGGTTGCACAGTCAACGCTATCAAACCCAGTGAAGAGCCTTGTTATTTAAAATCAAACATGATGGAAAGAAAGGTAATGGATAACACACACATGATGGGGCGGCTGTAGTTCAGTGGGTAGAGTGCGTGGACAGAGCGGGTCGTCCGCTAACTGTAGGGTCAGTGGTTCGATCCCCTTGATCCCCCTCCTTCAATTGTCCACATGTCGAACCCCACAAATGTACTGATTGTCGCTTTGGACAAAAGTGTCTGCTAAAAGCCCCTTTACATGACAAGCACTCACTGTTTACACCTTGGTGATGTTAAGTATACACAGTGTTTCCTATTTGAAAGTAATGCAAATATCATCTAACATATTCTGCCTGCATTTCAATGTCCCTTGTAAATTATTTCAAAGGGTCAGGCTGATGGCTATCTTCTCAATTTCATGTAACATATTGTAACTCTAATCTGTTGGCTAAAATGTTGGTCTTTTTTGTCTCAAGTACATATTAGTGCATCAGTATTTTATTTTGTTTTCAACTTAAGCTACTACTGTAAAGGGACAGTATATTCTACATAGAGATTAGGGTGTTTGACTCCCAGCTGAAATGCTCTGGGTTCGAACCACAATGTCAGCAGTCTACCTGTCAGCATCCCTGAGATTCAAAAGGAAGCTTTAATTCAAGTAAACAGGTTGACAGAAGGACAAACAAGGAGCTGATGAACTCAGGAAATAAGGAACTTGAATACATGGAACTCACTCACATGGAACCCCCCACCCCCAAGGAGGGCCTTCCTTGGTGTTCCTCCAGGCTGTGCTGGAGGTTAAGTTGCGCCATCAGGCTATTGTGGAACCTTGTCAGGCCCAAGAACAGGGCCAGGCAGGTCAGGAACAAGGCTGGGTAGCTGGGGAGCGAGGCTCAGTAGCTGGGGAGCGAGAGCTGCAATCCTTTCCAGGATACAGACAAGGAGGTCCTGACTCTGACGGGCCGCTGCCAGGGATGTGGATGAAGGGGAACTATCTGCTGGATTCATTCTGTCGGTCACTTCCTTCTGTGCCGGCTTTCGCAGGGCGGTGAATCCAACTGCAGAGATCAGACTCCAGATGATAGACGCAAAAAGATACTTAGCGTTATGTAAACAGGCATACAGCGACCGTAGGGAAATTAAATACCTCGGAACACAGGTGAACAGAACTACTAATCAGAGTAGACAGCTGACAAACATTACAGTAATGACACAAAGGACAAAAGGACAGGTCATGGGTTGGGGTTGGGGCAGTATTGTTACAGCCTGCTTGTTAATGAGATGTGTTTGATTCATTTCTATTTTTCTGCAAGTTGTTGCTCCGTTTTGCCACCGCAGTGGAAGAACGAGCTCCCTGCCAATGTCAGGACTGCGGAGTCACTCCCCATCTTACGGAAGAGACTCAAGACTCACTTGTTCAGAGTTCACCTTTACCCTGCATCACATCCATCCTCTACTGACACCCCCCCCCCCCCCCCCAGCCAGAGATGTTGTATACTAGCAGGGGTTAACCTATCAATTTAAATGCTTGAAACTTTTTCTGGTGACTTTCTTACTGTATTGACAGCAATGAAATGTTTCACCTTCTTCTAAAAAAAATTACTTTCTGTAAGTCGCTTTGGATAAAAGCGTCTGCTAAATGCCCTAAATGTAAATGTAAGTATGGGTAAATGTATAGTTTTGTCTTTAGTTTTGTCATAATGTGGTGCTACATGTATAATCCACTTTACATAGAACATAGAACACTTCATACATTTTTGTATACAATTATTTTGATAAGCTTTCTGACTCATTAAAGTGATGGTTCGGAGTAAAATTCACCCTGAGGTAATTTCCACCAATAATCCAGCCAAATACCCCCTCAGATGCATTTTTAGCGACGATCAATATTTATCAAGTTTAGGGGTATAAGCCGAATGGCTTAGTATTGGAGTGCCCGGTACTGTGTGTATATCTCGTAAATTACCCCACTAATAATGCATGGATTGTTACCCAACTTCTGTAGTAGTACATATATGGTCTGTACTCACAAAACAAGGCATTTTAAAGTTTGTAAGTACACCAGGAGTTTATTTAAAAGAGCACTTTTCTGATAGCTTCAACTAGCTGTTGCTAAGGCTACCGCTGCGTCGACGTCTCTTCCGTCTTTCCGGATAAGTTCGTAAAAGTCCTCTTCAAAACTCACAAGTGTAAGGAAAAGGTTAGTGAATTCAACACTCCATCGAAATGTATTGACAACTGGAATAATTGAATACTTGAAATTAGATGGAGTGTTGAATTCACTAACTTTTTCCTTACACTTGTGAGTTTTGAAGAGGACTTTTACGAACTTATCCGGAAAGACGGAAGAGACGTCGACGCAGCGGTAGCCTTAGCAACAGCTAGTTGAAGCTATCAGAAAAGTGCTCTTTTAAATAAACTCCTGGTGTACTTACAAACTTTAAAATGCCTCGTTTTGTGAGTACATACCATATATGTACTACTACAGAAGTTAAGTAACAATCCATGCATTATTAGTGGGGTAATTTACGAGATATACACACAGTACCGGGCACTCCAATACTAAGCCATTCGGCTGATACCCCTAAACTTGATAAATATTGACCTTCGCTAAAAATGCATCTGAGAGGGTATTTGGCTGGATTATTGGTGGAAATTACCTCAGGGTGAATTTTACTCCGAACCATCACTTTAAGTTTTGGGAGAATTTTGTACATATCTATCATGTTAGGTGATTTCAAAAGTTATCCTTGCCATCCTGGAAAAAAATAAATAAATAAAAGGAGACATGTAAGTGTGTGTATATAATAAGAGGTTTAGACTGTCAACATTATACTGAAACTAATGATATAGCATGATAGCATGTTAAGGTTGTCAAATCCTCACCAAAGAGTTCTGGGTTTAAACTCCAATGTCTTTCGTCTAGCTGTAGCTATCACTGAGCAAGAAGCCAAAATCCTTACCTCCTTACCTGGATTATTTCATAAATCGAGAAGTGTATCATAGTATTGTCTTCAATTATGCTGAATCATTTCAGTTATGTATATACCACTAGTGATATCCCACTCCCAATTATACAACCATCAGTACCTCAATGGATTGTATGTACACACTGCAATACAGTGACGTGCAGTCAGGGTAGGCAGTGCCTACCCTGAGTAAATTTCATTAAAAATAAATAAATACGATACATATATTTAAAAAATTATTCTTAAAAGCCAACACTCAAGTCTCAAACAATGACGTTAAAATGGAATTTCAATTTTATAAAGTTAATCTACGTCTCATTTAAGGTCAAAACCCATAAAACACGGCGCAAACACGGTGATTCACAACGTTGTAAACGTTAAAGGGATATTCCGCCATTTTTGGAAATAAGCTCATTTTCCACTTTCCCTCGAACAAAACAATCGATCTTCACCCTTTTCCCGTTCATCCAGCCGTTCTGTGAGTCTGGCGGTACAACTTTTAGCTGTAGCTTAGCATAGATCATTGAATCAGATTAGACCATTGGCATCTCGCCCGCTTAGAAGTGACTACGATTTCCGTAATTTTTCCCATTTAAAACTTGTCTCTTCTCAAGTTTGAAAGTGCAATAAGACCGACGGAAAATGAAACGTGGCGATTTTCTAGGCTGATTTTACCCGGAACTATACTCTCATTCTGGCGTAATAATCAAGGAAAGTTGCAAAGGTACCATGGGCGCAGTGATATGACGCAGCGCCTCAATAGTCCCTGTAGGCTTCTTCCGGCAATACAACCAACGTGATTACCTGCTATTACCGGTGGTATGCCGGGACTATACTTTGAGGCACGTCATATCACTGCGCCCATTTTCCGTCGGTCTTATTGCACTTTCAAACTTGAGAAGAGACAAGTTTTAAATGGGAAAAATTCTGGAAATCGTAGTCACTTCTAAGCGGGCGAGATGCCAATGGTCTAATCCGATTCAATGATCTATGCTAAGCTACAGCTAAAAGTTGTACCGCCAGATTCACAGAACGGCTGCATGAACGGGAAAAGGGTAAAGATCGATTGTTTTGCTCGAGGGAAGGTGGAAAATTAGCTTATTTCCAAAAATGGCGGAATATCCCTTTAACACGACAATTCACAACGTTGAAGTACGCAAAGCAAACCTGGTTGCCGCGGGAACGCGCAAGCAAGCTTTCCCGGCGTAAGCTTGCATGCATTCCAAAGGCAAGGGTAGGCTCTGCCAGCTCTGCTTATTCATTCATTGACTTCAACGCAGTGAATTTCAAAGTTTGCGCATGCGTATCACATAGTTTACGCGAAAGTCTATGGGCGAGCAAAAGCACTGCTTATTGCCAAATATGGCAAATACAGACCCAGAGAGGCTCTGCTTATGGCGGGAATGCGAGCCAATCACAGCTGCTAAGATGGAAAATTGTTACAATATCAGATATAGCGCCTTTGGCGCCTTAAGGCCCCATCTACACCCGTCCACACCGGAGCGGAATTTCGCAGCGAAATTCGCAAATTAACAAACGCACGTATTCTAATTACTCTGTGCACACCTAAAAGCGAAAATCCGCTGCGAAAAAACAAAACAAATCTGTCTGTTTTGACAGCGAATTTCACAAGCGAAAAAGAGGGTGCGACCAATCAGACAACGACTTGGCTGTGCTCTACTGTGACATCAGCAACACTGACACCTCGAAGGAGCTCACAGAAAACCTAAATAGCAGTAGAGCTACTAAACACTAGATAAAAATGGGTGAACAACTTATAACATTAGTGAGGGACAACCCGGCATTGTATGACAAAAGTAGGCGAGATTATATGGACACGGAGCTGAAAGACAACATTTGGGCTCGAATCGCGGCCGAACTGGGGAGAGATGGTTTGTTGTTAAATTACATAAGACATAAAAGCATAAGCTCCTCATCGCTGCTAGAGCTATCCATCTTCGTTTCTAACTACTTTTTGGACTCGCGCTCGCATAATGACAGTCGGAGTAGAGCGGAATAGAACGCGGAAAATCAGAAAAATCGATCCGCAATTTCGCTTCGCTGGTGTGGACACTTTTTCCGCTTTTCGCATTTTTCGCATTTTCGCTTTCCGCTTTTTCGCAAATCCGCTTTCCGCGCCGATGTGGACAGCCCTTAACCCGGGTAAATATAAAAACGCACATTCGCAATGAAAACGATCTCCGTCCACACTATCGTTTTCATATCGTTTACGGAATGTTTTGCAACCACGTTCCACACTGAAATTATTTTGATAAACAATGATTGTCATGGTTACGCGACTCCCGCCACGCCTCTCTTTTCGATTACAGGCGCGCGATCAGCTGATAGCGTTAATACACGCGTTTTTTTTCCATCGCTTAAGCACAACAAGTACAGTGCTCGCCTTCGGCGTTGGAGTAATGAATAGGTGTTACATAATATGGCAAATTGTAACTGAAGATACATAAGTTCATTGCTCAGATAGACCATTCTTTCAATTTCAACTGCCATGTTTGTGCGTCTCGAGCGACTTGAGCGTCTCGAGCGCAAGCTTGCAGCATTGTCATGGCAACCGAACGTCATCGTTTCTAAAAGCCTCCGTCTACCCTGACCACACTACAACGCGAACCCGGAGTTTTCACATTCATCCACCTCAGCGACCGTTTCTGAAAAGCATCGTTTTCAGCGTCGGAATTCTCCTTTCTAATGTGGACGGAACGGCTAAACGGATAAATATGTATGCTTTTCTGGATTTACCCGGGTTAGTGTAGATGGGGCCTGGAGTATTTTATATGTGATGTACAAGTTCTGCCAGAATGGTTCTGGAGCTCAAAATGAGAACAATTATATTGTGAGAAATGGAGTATTAACATGAAAGTATATTAATAGCGAGTGTACGTTGGAATTTATGTTTGTTAATGGTCACTGCCTACCCTGCCACAGACCTCACCGCACGCCACTGCTGCAATATTAACTGTACTCATTGTACTACTCTCCCTGCTAAAAGACCCCAGGGACGGTCCAAAGCAGTAGGAGAGAAAAACTCTCTAAAACTAAAACTAAATCTAAAATTGTCTTGAGTACTCTCAAAATGGCAGACTATCACCAACAAAGAATCTCTATTGTTAGATAGTATGGATTTGCATACTTATACATGTACATTTACATTTAGGGCATTTAGCAGATGCTTTTATACAAAGCGACTTACAAAGAGTACATTTGTGATAAGAAGGTGAAACATTTCATTGCTGCTAATACAGTAAGAAAGTCACTCGAACAAGTTTCAAGCATTTCAATTGCTAGATTAACCATTGCTAGTATACAACATCTCTGACTAAGTGCCAAGTTACAAAGAGTGATCAAAGTGCCAAATTACAAAGAGCGATCAAAGTGCCAGGAGGTACAACAAATAAGAGCATGAGGGTAGGGTTATGCAGGGTTCAGGTGAACTCTGAACAAGTGGGTCTTGAGTCTCTTCCGGAAGATGGGGAGTGACTCTGCAGTCCTGACATTGGCAGGGAGCTCGTTCCACCACTGCCGTGCCAAAATGGAGATGATTTGAGATTTCACCGTCCAACTTTTTCTTCCTTTTAGTGATGGCGGTACCAGTCGACCAGCTGAGGTAGTTGAACGGAGTGCTCGAGCAGGGGCGTGGTGTTTTACTAATGTTTGGAGGTAGGTAGGGGCAGTTCCATTGACAGCTTTGTAGTTCCAGTAGCACTAGTCCCTTTTCCATCCAATTCTGAAGCGACATATGCCCAATGTCGATTTAATTTAAAGCGACACTAGACGCACCAAAACCATTTTCCATCCACTGCGTCGCTCTTTTAGAACGTTTGTGTCAAAGGCAAAATAGACTTTATCACGCGTGAGAATAGCCTTGGTTACCGGTTCAACTAAACAAAATGGAGAACATACGTGTCGTGTTTTTAATAATTAACATAATATCCGCTATAATTGTCATCAGACGAAGGATGGTGACCCGGAGAATGCGACTCGCGAACGTAATGACTGTCCTGATGACTCGTCGCAGTCGCAGATCGCCTGTAATCTGGCAGCACCAAAGGAGTAGTTTATGGTGGGAGGTGGACGTGTCATCCTTTACTGACCGTCAGTTTATGACTTATTTCCGTTTGAACAAAACTTTGTTTCAAGAGTTATGTGTTCTTGTAGAGCCACATATGAGGCCAGACCCAACAAGCAGAACAGCTGTATCTACAGATAAGTTCAAGTTCAAGTTCAAGTAAACTTTATTGTCAGTTTTCATGAATGTACAGGCCATACACAAGAACCGAAATGCCGTTTCCCTCAATCCCTGGTGCAAGACAGCATGCAGTATAAATATAAATATATAAAAATATAAGTATAAAAAAATAAGATAACTTGTACGGGTGGCCATAGCACTGTACAAGTTAGGTAGCTGTAGCGAATACCGAGTCGTAGCCGGGAAGTTCGGTGTCAGCATCACTACTGTTCACAGATGTGTGTACAGCTTGTGCCGAGTGTTGTCTCCAGTGGTACACCGGTTCATTAAATTGCCATCGGCAGAGGAGGCCCAACAAATAGCCTATAGGAATGATGTACGTCATCGCATTCCCCATATAGGCGTGATTTATTTATTATGCCATCCAATCCCTGTCCCTTTGCTTTACAAATACAATTATATTCACATCGTTATTATAACACTGAAATCAAGTGGGACCATACAGTATGTGCTCAGATTAACACTCCAACATTACTATTACTACCTACACAGGTGTACGGCGCAATTACGCTGTCTCTTCCCATCGAGGGCTGACAGCGCATCCAAATCCCCCAAAACTCTTATAGTCAAAGTCTCTTAAAGTCAGGGTTTCCGCTCTCGACCAGCTTTGTCTCTCCATTGTAGGCTACTAGTCTCTGCAAAACCGATGAGTGACACTCACTGAGGTAAATTATGTAATTGTGAGACACAAAATCACAACATTCGAATTCTCGCGCATATAATAACACAGCACTGCGCATGTGCGAACTTCCTACGTCGCTTTAACCGTTTTCCATTTGATTTATGTCGAATTATCTCTCGCCAATCCACCTCTGAACAGCGACATAAATTAAGTCGACAAAGCTAGCGTTGAAGCGACTTAACCGCTTTTCCATCACATGTGTCGCATCAACTTTGTAATGCGCATTATTTTAAAGCGACTTTATATTGGATGGAAAAAGGATTATTGTCTTGAATTTGATGCGAGCCACTACAGGAAGCCAGTGGAGGTCTTGGAAGAGTCACGTGGGAGAATTTGTATCGGTAGTACACAGCCACCTAAGACAATTTCAACGTGAACAAAAGTAGGAATTTGTCACAGCTAAAGAGCTTTATCAAACCATGCGATTGGCCTCCATGGTGACCTATTGTTCTGAACATCAAAATGAAAAGGCATTGCTCATGCAAAATGATTTTTTTTAAATGCATGTGTGTACCAATTCCCTTAAGGACCATTCTGAAAGGTCAAGTTGCACAGAAAGAATGAATCATCATTATCATTTATTTATTTTATTTATTACGTTTTCAACCTCAGTCATTTTCACCGCAGTAGCTCACTGATTGGTCCCTTCGACTTCTGAGGCAATGTCTTCACCAACAGAGAGAATACTTAAACCGAGAGTCAGACACCTAGCAAGGAGATCTCGACAGTTGATGTGCACTACGAGCAGAGTCCTTTGGTACCCGGTGCTTAGCTTTATTTTTCTAAGGTGACTCTAATTGTCTAGTTGTGACACATGGATATGATGATGATGGATAATGTTTCGGTGATAACACTGTTTACTCTTTCAGGTTTAGAATACTCATTGGAAGAAAGACTAACCCTTTTTTCCCTTACTTTTTTGTGGTATGCTTTGATTCTGTTTGTCAATGTATCAGTCATTGTCATCATCATTATGGATGAGCACCTTCATGAACCAATGTATATCTTCTTGTGTAATCTGTGCTTCAATGGGCTCTATGGAACAGCAGGGTTTTACCCCAAGTTTCTCTCAGATCTCGTAACATCTCATGTAATCTCTTATACACAGTGCATGCTACAGGGTTTTGTAATACATTCTTCAAACTGTGGAGACTTGTCCATCCTGGCTCTGATGGCCTATGACAGATATGTGGCTATCTGTCGACCTTTGACGTATCATTCAGTGATGACGAAACAGAGGATCTGCATATTTGTATTTTTGTCTTGGTTCATGCCTTTGTATGGTATGTTCATGAACTCAGTCTCACTGGTAGGGGTCTCATTGTGTGGTTCTCACATTAACCGACTCTACTGTGTTAACTGGATGATTGTTCAACTTGCATGCTCTCCTCCAAGGGCAAACCAAATTCTTGGCTTTATTAATATCATCTTTTTTTTTGCCCATGCTGTATTTATTGTTTTGTCTTACATATTTTTAATCAAGACGTGCCTACTATCTAAGGATAAGATGGTGAAGTTCATGCAGACATGCATGCCACATTTAATATCTGTTGTAACTTTCACGTTTGGAATGGTGATAGATATACTGCACATGAGATATGGGTCAAGGGACCTGTCTCAAAGTCTCATGAACTTGATGTCGATCGAGGTTCTGCTCATTCCCCCACTCATAAATCCCCTCATATATGGATTCAAACTGACCAAAATTAGGAATCGCATTCTCACCATTTTTCCTGGCAGCAGAACAAAAAATGAGCATCAAGTCAACCCTTTAAAACAGAGTGAACTTGCTTGTGATTTAAAATCTAACATGATGAAAACCCCGTAGGTAACTCATAAAACAAGCTGTGCCTTTTCTCTCATCAAAATATGATTGTAATGCTTCATGGTGACAATTCCTGGATGTAAAGTATACACAGTATTTGCTATTTTAATAATGAAAAAGAAATGCTTGCAACATACAATATAACACACTTCCTTCACCTGGTAAATAATTCTTTTTTCATTTCAACAGGATAAAGTCTTTGTTGACAGAGCCTCCATCTTTCACAAAAGGCTTTGCCTTCAAATGCTTTACTTCAAAAGTAAAATGGATAATCTAACAATTCAAAAATGTAATATAACTTCACCAGGGCAGGGGCTCAGGGATAGGTTTTCAAATGGCAAACGGGACGTTGCTGGTTCGATCCCAGTCTCCTCCTTTCTGAGCGTCAAGGTGTCCACCAGCATCAGAGCAGGAATCGGTTTTTAAATGAGTGTACGAATAGGTGACTGTGAGGCGAAAATCTTAAAGTGCTTTGACTGAAAAAGGCTCTTTAATTGCAGTCCATTTACTATTCACATACAAATTACAAGGGCAAATAAATTATATTTTACTCAATGTTTCAACCTTTTTTGACTAAACTGTATATTATATATATCTGTATATACTGAATATATTTTTCTTGCAACTTGTCCCGTTGTTCCAAGTTTATCCTGTGTATTGTGACTTTTTCACTGAATCACTGAATCAGCAACACTTTCTTTATCTTGTTGTTTCTGAAAAGCACCTGAAGCACTGTGCTTATTTAATAAATGCTATTCTATGTACTTTATTCTATTTTAAGATATTCCCCTTACTGGGAATTTACACCGCAGGCGAAAGCGTAACGTGAGCGTAACGTTGGCGTATCAATTCACACCGCCGCCGTTTGTTTGGCTATATTTAATAAGATAATAGGCGTACACGTCAAACGAGACGCTTCAGAAACGCTTAAAAATAGAAGTGAAGCGTAAAGTTAAGCTTTGGTCGGCCGTGAGACGGGCGGAAAACGCTGTCGGTGTAAATCAGTGCACTGGTTTGAGTGGAATTCTATCACCAGCGGCAGTCGGCCGTCTGACGGCCATGGGCGTAGGTTTGGTTTGAAATGTGCTGGGGACAGAGACGCATTCGGAAGTGCATTTTCAGAAGTGCTGGGTACAATGACGCGCATTCATTTTTCCCCCTTTCGCGCAAGTCATGTTAATTAATAAAAATGTGTACAAAAATGTGATGATGACACACACACACGCACACGCACACGCACACACTGTGGTACCCCGGCGCCGTAGCGTCCCCTTCTCCCGAATCACCACGAGTCTCTGCTTAAGGAAAAACCGCCATTAGGCGCATTTATTTTAGTCCAACACAAAAAGATGGGCGGACAACAAAAGACTGGGCTCCGTGAGCCTCGGCTGGTCTCTCGTCCCCTTGGTCCGGATGCTTGGGGGAATGGGTCGTGCCGGAAAGGAAACCTGGACCTGACTGTCGCCTCTCACTGCCACGACCTGGGAGACTCGAGACATAATTTAGTTTTCTCCTTTTATACTCACCTGCCGTTGATCACCTTCCTCCTGGACAGGTGTTTCCCGTTATCCTAAGTGGTGCCCCCCTAAAGCGATCCCCAGCGCCCTCTGTGGGGAAAAGGTGGTAAATTCCCTGCCTGACCTGTCCCCTGGGCTGCCAGGGCCTCTGTGTACGGCCCGGGTTGCCACAACACACACACACACACACACACACACACAGACGCGTGACTATGCTCACGCACAGAGCTCTAATACTTTTCATTGGATAATGTGATTCAGATAGGTGCAGATCATGGCCGTGTCTACCTGCTGAATGTAACCGCTGTGAAACAATCGGGAAATAACGTTTCATTTATCTGATTAACGGCTTTATCGAGACCGGCGATCGCTCTCTGTTATTGTTACTCTATGTCTCTCTACCAAAGTGCTAGCTCTCTCCCCGTCTCTCTCTCGTCATCGGACACAAATCAAATTAAATGTTGTTTCTATATTGTGTAAATTAGGTTAATGCTTTTGTGTTTTCTTGTATTATCAGTTCAACTTGTTGTACTTGCCTGAGGAAATCGTGGATATTGTAACGTGTTGGGGGAGTGTTTCCCAGAATGCATTGCGACATTCTGGCATTCTGTTTCATTACATGTTATTGCTATTAGATATGGTTTGGAGGCGAATGTTCAGGACATGTTGGGTTGCATTTCAATGTTTCATTACGTTCACTTTGTTGACTGTTGTTTTTGGGATGAGTCAGGGAGCACCATTACTCAACGCACTATGGCATCTTGCCATACCACTACCACTCCGCTCGTGACCGTGTGAAAAGTCCGCTTGTGACCCTGTCATACTAAAGCGACTTGTAAGAGTGGAGTTCTTCTCTCTTAGGCTGTGTCCCAATCCACGTACTCGCGCACTTAAACTTCCCTTTTTGAGTACATAGTGCGTTCACACTGGTAATTGCAGCAAGATGCAGTACACTACTAGTACCCGGATGGTGCACTCATAACGGTCAAAAAGCTGAGTGTACTACGCTGGACACTTTCCACCCTCAATGGTCGCCATTTTGTCTACGTAACGGAAGGGGAGGGAACGCCAGCACTTTCCAAAACAATCTGATAAAGATTGCGGACGACACCTGTGGACCGTTGGCCCAGACCACTCCTTTTAAATGTAAGATATAACGTTACACATCAATCGAAAAGTGGTTATTTTTCGTTATGTATTACCATTTTATTGTTAGACAGATGTATGACAGATGTCATTAGCGATTGTGAACGGTTTGTGCTGATATGCTTATACGTGAATGCTAATACGGGAACGAACGCTTGTATCGTCATTTCCGGTAAGTGCAAAACGGGAGTGCTTCATTTGAGACTGTACTTCTTAGACGGAATTCACGCACTACATCAGTAAGTACATAGTGCACACAGTGCACTTACGGAAGTGTACTCGTGGAAGTACGTGGATTGAGACACAGCCTTAGTCTAGCTTGACGTAACTCAGACTGCATTTACTGACGTAGTGGTGAAAAACACCGATGCGAGTCCCACATGGGGATTCTTTCATAAAAAGTGGTGGGTACAAAATGACTCATGACGAAAACTGGTAGGTACGCATCCCCACCGTCCCCACCGTATTCTACGCGCCTGCTGACGGCCGACTAAAAAACGCTTCTAAAACCGCTCTGATGTAAATTGGCCTTTATGCTGAAGTTGTTTCGACAATGAGACCCTATTAGAATGTTGAAAACAAGACAATTATTGAAAAGCAGAGGAAGAGGTATTTAAAATATTACAAAACAATAAACATTTAATCATTCAAAAATAAACATATAGGCCTAAATACAAATTGGGTAAAGAAAAAAAAAGTAATTTGGTCGCAAAAATATACATTATGATTTGAACTACTGCAACACTCCAGTGGGGACTAGCAGAGACACTTATAGAGGAGAAGGACTTTGGGACTAGTCTAAATGGGATTTGTTTATGGAGTTGCCATGGTGATTGGCGGGGGATGTGTGTGTGGTTCCGGTGAGGAGGTAATGTTGTTGTTCTAGCGAAGTGTGATCATGCGCCATTAAACGGAGAGTTCCAAAAAGTAATACTTCTCAGTGTGTGTTCTTAAGAAAGCCCTAACTCGGACGCTACAGTACTATATCACACACTTTTGAAGCTATATTTTCGGCTATATTTGCCTGAAAGCTTTCCCCAGAACCCTGACTGCGACTTCAAACTTCAAAAATAACGGAGCAAAATTAAAATTAAAATTAAAATCAGGCTGCAATACTGAGGTAACGCCAGCAGAGTTCACTGTTCAGCTTCCTCATGAGTAACCTGGACATAGAGAACCTGGAAGCATCTGCAATGGCCGATACATGACTTAATGTTTCTCAGCGTATGGATTCAAATTGTTGCTTTTAATTTGTCGTGATTATTTGGTGTATTTTGATGTGATTTTTAAAATTAAAAACAATAAGATTTGAATTGTGGAATTTTCGATGGCTTTTAACGTATTTGGGTCCTATAAATCTCGACCTCTTTTACCCACCCCTTTATGCCCTGCCTTGCCTACACCTACGAACACACGCACACTTATATGATGAGATACAACCGGGACAGGTTATCGATTAAAGGACATGGAAATGTTTACATATATTGCAATTGTTGCAACACAACATTTTACATATCACCCCAGTCCTGGCTTCACTCCACTGGCTCCTCATCCGCTACCGTATCGATTTCAAACTCCTCTTAACTGTATACAAATCTCTCCATGGTCTGGCCCCCAGACCATGGAGAGATCTTACCACCATTCCCCTCCCAGAGCACTACGGTCAGCAGACCAATTGCGGCTGGAACAACCCAGGTCCAGGCTGAAGGGGACAGAGCCTTTGCAGTGCCCCTAGACCAGGCATGTCAAACTGAGTTTGGGTCTGGGGCCGGATCCAGACCATCTGATCTCATGTGGGCCGGACCGGTAAAATAATGGCAAAATGTCAACTCCAAATCTTTAGCTTTGTTTTTCAGTGCTATGCTTTATCATCAAGCCTACATTTTTAGCCTACATATTATAATTACGGATCACAAGGGATCTATTCTAACAACACATTGATTCACAAACAATGGAATTGATCAAAATAAAATGATTGGTTTATTAAATACAGTTGAGTAAATGCAGTTTTAAACCACTGAACCAACTCACCACACTAAACAAAGTGGGAGCTATGAAGAAATTAATTTTGCCTTAATTGACATACTTTGAAAATGCACATTTATGGAAAAAAATCAGACCAAATGACTTTGTAAGGCTGGACCTATTGAGGCAAAAGTTATAGCATTGCAAAAAATAAATAAAAGTTATAGCAGTGCAAAAAATAAATAAAAGTTATAGCAGTGCAAAAAATAAATAAAAGTTATAGCAGTGCGACCAAACAACTGTGTAGGCTGGACCTACAGGGGCTGAGAATTATACACAATATTGTCTTTTAATATGAAACCAGATTAATCTTATTTTCAATTTGTAGCCTATTCATGAAGTGCAAACAAATTCCACACTTTTCCCCTTCTCCCTCTCTCACTACACTCCTGCACTGCTGCTGCTGGCTCCTGAAACTTGGCATCTTTTTTCCTTCACGAGTGCATCAATATTAGGTGTCAAATCCTGAGTAACAGCACATTTAACAATGTCATTCAAATGTGTATTTGTTAACCTTGAGCGCTGCTTTGTTTTATTATTGTTCATTACGGAGAACACCTGTTCACAAAGATAGGTAGTCCCAAACATGGATAAAACCTTTGCAGCCATGGCTGTTAATTTGGGGTACTGTGGCACAAGATATTAATAAAACGTGTCCAATCCCACGGACGCAAATTTATCCTTCATTGCGGTATCACACTGCAGGTCAATTAGCTCGAGTTGAATGTCAGCTGGCATTTCAGATGGCTTGACTGTAAATGGCGAGCGAAAAAAGGCAAATGTGTTCTCAAGTTCAGTGAAGACCTGAAACCTCCGCTCAAAGTCTCGCAACAAATCTGTTATGTTCTCTTTGGGGCATACAGTGCAACAGCCCTCCCCCCCTGGGCAAATCAGATCACTGCTTGATTCTACTGTCTCCTACATATAAGCCTCTTGTGAGGAGACAGCCCATCACCACCAGGACTGTGCAGCAGTGGTCTGAGGAGGCTGAGGAGGCCCTGAGGGAGTGCTATAGGACAACAGACTGGAGGATGTTTCAGGAAGACTACGGTGATGACATTGAGGGTCTCACTCAATGCGTCACAGACTATATAAAGTTCTGTGAGGAGAGTGTTGTCCCCACCAAGAAGGTCCGCTGCTTCCCCAACAGCAAACCCTGGATCAACAGGGACATCAAAGTCCTGTTGAACCGTAAGAGGAGAGCCTTCATGGCAGGAGACAATGAGGACACACAGAGGGTGATACAAAGAGAGCTGAGGAGGGAACTGAGGAGGGCTAAGGCCTGCTACAAAAGCAGGATAGAGGAGAAGCTGCAGCAGAACAACTCCCGAGAGGTGTGGGCAGGGGTGAAAACCATCACCGGCATGAAAACTGCCGGAGGATCACAGGAGGGGACAAAGGAATGGGCCTATGAGTTAAACCTGTTTTTCAACAGATTTGACTCACCAACTGGGGCCAGACCTTCAACCCCCCTTCCCCCCTCCTGCCCTACTCTTCTCCCTGCTGGACCACCAGATCCGGGCATGGCAGCGTCTGCACCTCCCCTCCCTGCACCACCCTCCCTCTCTCTCCCGTTCCACACTCACAGGGAGGCTGGACCAATGTCCGGCCCAGAGGACAGTCACCCCCTCGCCACACCCCCGACTACACCTGTGACCCCAGTAATAACAACCCCAACCATCAGCACCATCAGCACCAGCCACGTGAGACGGCAGCTCACAAGGATCAGGCCCAACAAGGCCAGAGGACCCGATGACATCAGCCCGAGGGTGCTCAAGATCTGTGCGGAGCAGCTGGCAGGAGTGTTCACGCACCTTTTCGGCCTCTCCCTGAGGCTGAAAAAGGTACCAACTCTTTGGAAGACTTCCTGCGTAGTCCCTGTGCCGAAGAAGGGTCGTCCCAACGCTCCAGGGGACTTCAGACCGGTGGCACTAACGTCACACGTCATGAAGACCTTTGAGAGATTGGTTCTGGACCATCTCAAGCCCAGGGTGCGCGACTGCCTGGACCCATTGCAGTTTGCGTACCAGACCCACATCGGCGTGGAGGATGCCATCATCTACCTGCTTCACAGGGTTTACACACACCTGGAGAGGCCACAGAGCATGGTGAGAATCATGTTCTTCGACTTCTCCAGTGCTTTTGACACCGTCCAGCCAGACCGGCTGGCTGAGAAGCTCCTGGTGATGCAGGTCGATCCTGACATGGTGGCATGGATTACGGACTACCTCACGGACAGACCGCAGTATGTCAGACTGCGACACTGCTTGTCAGACATGGTGACTAGCAACACCGGCACACTCCAGGGAACTGTACTTTCACCATTCCTTTTCACCCTCTACACCTCGGATTTCTGCTTCAACTCCCGAACATGCCACCTGCAGAAGTTCTCGGACGACTCCTCCATTGTTGGATGCATCACAGACAACGAGGAGGAGGAGTACAGGGAACTGGTGAGGAACTTTGTGGGATGGTGTGACGGGAACCACCTTCAGCTCAACACAGGGAAAACCAAGGAGCTGGTGGTGGATTTCAGACGCAGGAAGAGTCCCCCATTACCGGTTTCCATAAAGGGGGAAGAGGTGGAGATGGTGGACACCTGCAAGTTCCTTGGGGTGCACCTGAACAATAAACTGGACTGGTCTGACAATACCGAAGCCCTCTACAGGAAGGGACAGAGCAGGCTGTTCTTCCTGAGGAGGCTCAGATCCTTCAATGTGTGCACTAGGCTGCTACGGATGTTCTACCAGTCAGTGGTAGCCAGTGTCACCTTCTTCGCCGTCGTGTGCTGGGGAGGAGGCATCGGGAGCGGTGGGGCCAGTAAGCTGAACAAGCTGGTGAGAAGGGCGAGCTCCGTGGTGGGGATGAAGCTGGACTGTGTGGAGGCGGTGACAGAGAGGAGGATGAGGGGAAAGCTGCAGGCGATCCTGGACAACCCCTCTCACCCTCTCTACGCCGAGCTGAGGCAACTCAGGAGCACGTTCAGCCATAGGCTCACTCAGCCACGTGCTTCAAAGCGCTTGGGGGGCTCTTTCATCCCATCGGCTATCAGGCTCTACAATACCTCAACCAGCCGCTCCCAACGTCTCGGAAGCGCCAGCACCACCAGATAATGGATTTGTATACCACACCACACACCCCAGACTGTTTTCTAGCCATTTTCATCTATGTCTGTTCATCTCATTGATAACCACTGTCCATCTGTCATCTTTCATTGCATGCACCAGGCTGCTACGGATGGTCTACCAGCCTGCGGTGGCCAGTGTCACCTTCTTCACTGCCGTATGCTGGGGAGGAAGCATTGGGAGCGGTGGTGCCAGGAAGCTGTACAAGCCGGGGAGGACGGCGAGCTCTGCAGTGGGGATGAAGCCGGACTGTGTGGAGGCGGCGACAGTGAGGAGGACGAGGGGAAAGCTGCTGGAGACCCGGAACTACCCTCTCAGCCTCACTATGCCGAACTGAAGCAACTGAAGCAACTCAGGAACACGTTCAGCCACATGCTCACTCAGCCAAGTGCCTCAAGTGCTTGGGCGCTCCCTCATCCCACCAACCATCAGGCTCAGGAAGCTCCAACACCACCAGACAAAAGACAAATGGAATGACTGAACTCTCATTCACATACACCACACCACACACCGTGGACTGTGTCCTAGCCGTTGTTATTCCAGGTCTATTCATATGTTGTACCTGGAATACCTGTATAAATTTGCACATCTTGCACCTTGCACTTTCCGCATATTTGCACTATCTATCTACTTTGCATTTTGCACCATAAACAGCTATCAAGGACACTAGTATGCCTACAGGTTCTCACTCGTCACCGACCTGACTTAAGAGCTCGTATTTAATCTAATTGATTGTTTATTGTTTATTGTGTATTGACTTAGCCAGGCTCTTACTGCACATCTATCCCCTGTACTGCTGGTCACTGTGAATTTCTCCTAAGGGGGATTAATAAAGGAATATCTTATCTTATCTTATCCACATCAGTACGGTACGGTGATTTTGCGCGCACAGCTGTTAGACATGAGAAATGCTCTGTGTCGCCCCCAAGTGGCAACATTCCATGCTGAAAAATGAAGCCCATGCGGAAGTGCAAAAACTTGCAGTTCCTCGACTGGCCGCTTGAGGCTGGCTGCAGAACGGAGTCAACTCCCATAGACACCCATGTTAAAATGTCCAACTTTACAGCCAAAATAAACATGTTTACAGCCTGGTTCAAAAAACCGTTTTGGTGTCTTTCAGTAGTGTTCGAGTCCATGACAACTGTGAGGGGGGTGAATTTTTTTAGAATCCATTATTTTAATGCACAGAGAAGGATTTATTCTATGAATAATTAAGGGCGTGGTCAACTTGATTGGCAGCTGTCATCTGTAATCACGGCATGACCTTCACGGATTCGAGGCTTTGATTGGTCTGGCCGGAGGTAGGCGGGCTTAGAACACAGACTGATATGTCCAAGATGGCGGCGCCCAGAAGCTCAATTTTAGGCTTCATCTCCGCTGTTAAGAATGTCTATGGGTGACGTCACGGAGGGTTTGTCCATATTTATATACAGTCTATGGTCGCCCCTAGATAGCTGCGCCTCCCACAGTGACAGTTTTATTTTGAACGTGCGTATGCTGTCTTCATACTGCGTTACAACTCTATTGCGCCCCTGCAATTTAGTGTTAACTGTATTCAAGTGTATTAAGTGTATTCAACCATAAAAGCAAGATCTTGCACCCATTCTTTGGATTTAAGTTCGTTCACTGGGCGGCCTTTCTCCTCCATGAACTGTCCAATTTCGCCTCGTAGCTCAAAGAAACGCTTCAGTACTGCGCCTCTACTTAAAGGGATATTCCGCCATTTTTGGAAATAAGCTCATTTTCCACCTTCCCTCGAGCAAAACAATCGATCTTTACCCTTTTCCCGTTCATCCAGCCGTTCTGTGAGTCTGGCGGTACAACTTTTAGCTGTAGCTTAGCATAGATCATTGAATCGCATTAGACCATTAGCATCTCGCCCGCTTAGAAGTGATATGACGCGCCTCAAAGTATAGTCCCGGTATACCACCGGTAATAGCAGGTAATCACGTTGGTTGTATTGCCGGAAGAAGCCTACAGGGACTATTGAGGCGCTGTGTCATATCACTGCGCCCATGGTACCTTTGCAACTTTCCTTGATTATTACGCCAGAATGAGAGTATAGTTCCGGGTAAAATCAGCCTAGAAAATCGCCACATTTCATTTTCCGTCGGTCTTATTGCACTTTCAAACTAGAGAAGAGACAAGTTTTAAATGGGAAAAATTCCGGAAATCGTAGTCACTTCTAAGCGGGCGAGATGCGAATGGTCTAATCCGATTCAATGATCTATGCTAAGCTACAGCTAAATGTTGTACCGCCAGACTCACAGAACGGCTGGATGAACGGGAAAAGGGTAAAGATCGATTGTTTTGCTCGAGGGAAGGTGGAAAATGAGCTTATTTCCAAAAATGGCGGAATATCCCTTTAACCAGCGTACATCAGTGTGATATGGTAGGCCAGCATAAACGTCATGGAGGTGAGCATGTTTGACATTTGATGCCCTCTAGCGGCTGGAGGGAGTATTTGGGCTTTGGCGTATTTCTTTTTTTAAAAATCCTAACTTTTGATAGAAATGAGCTAGAGACTCGCTTTTTTTTTGACATACTCAGAAATGTATCCCGGGCCGCATGAAATCATCCAGCGGGCCGGATCCGGCCCGCGGGCCGTAGGTTTGACATGCCTGCCCTAGACTCTTGAACTTCCCCCCGCCCCTCCTCATCCATGCAGCTCAGTGTCTGAATGTTTTTAAGTCCGTTAAGTCCTTTTTAAGACCCATCCTCTATTCACTTGCCTTTGGCTAGTGTCTCCCTTGATGCGCCAGTATATAGTTTTAAATATTCTCTTTTAATGCATTTCTTAATTTATTTTGACTGTATCCCTTTTGTTTTTGTGCCTTAGCTCATTCCTTCTTTATTGCACTTTATTGTGAAACACTGGTGCGTCTAAGCCGTCTGTAAATGCGCTATATAAATTAAATTGACTTGACTTGAATTGACAAAAGTGATGTGCATTGCACATCCCCCTGAACATCAGCAAGGGGCGGTACATCTACAGCTCAGGATCGGGCCCCTTATTTTGAAGGTCCCGTAGTAGCGCCGGCGCTTGTGACGTCACTAGTGGTATGACCGTGGAGCAGTCAGCCTGCCAAAGGAGAATAGGAACAGACTATTAGGTCCTGTGGCGCTGCTTCCTTGCCTAAGGACTGGACTCGTGTAACGCGGATCGCAACGACATGTGGAGCTGAGGTTCTTTTTTTTTGGTTTTCGTTTAGTTTGAGCACACTTTATCGGTGTGATCAGATATTTCCATTCCGCGTGTTGTTGGTGTCTGAACGAATCTCACTGGAGCGAACACTAAGGTAAGCGTGATAACGAAATAAGACTTGCAACCCCATTGGAATAAACTCGAGGTTTTTTATGGTCACTAACTACTGCTGGTTCGGTTTTGTATGTGTTTAGTTTGTAGTCCCATTCACGAACAGTTTGGAAAGTTACACAAACGTGGACGCTTCTCGTGTCTCACCTCAGTTACTCATTACGTTTGTCCATTTCGCTTTTTGGCGATTTAGATTAGGACTGCATTCGGCTCACTGGGCCGTACAAGTATTTCATTTGATCGTAATCACGTTTCAGCCAAGGCCTATCTGATCCCACGCTAATGATCATTGTAATAAATCAATCCACATATATTTTCACTTGTTGTGTTGGCTGGGCAGACACTGCTTTGTACTTTTATGGAGGTTTTCCCCTCCGAACCCAACTTCGGATGTCTCATAAGAACCCAACGGCATATAGTTCGTGTGTGTGTGTGTGTGTGTGTGTGTGTGTGTGTGTGTGTGTGTGTGTGTGTGTGTGTGTGTGTGTGTGTGTGTGTGTGTGTATAAGTCTACATTTGATATGAATGACAAATCTAGGAAATGCCTCCCATGAAGGCTGTGTCTTATTCAAGTTAACATAGATTTTTTTTTTTTAATCAAAGACCAGGTTTATTGGGTCAGTCTATGAAAAGATTTTGATCTTGAATAGTTACATTGTAGTTTTCATGGGCTGACGCGCCAGTCATGTTGCAGGTACAGTTTCCTACCACACCCATCCATTGGCCGCACCCACCGCCACCATCACCCTGATAAGTTTTTGGGACAAGGTTCACTTGAAAGTGACAGGTAGGCAGGCTGTGTGGAATGCAAGCTTATGCAACCCGATAACAGTAGCTGGAGTTTGATTTGTCGTGGGTCTCGGGTCAGTCTTGTGTATGGAAATATGAACATATAGGCTTTATGCAAAGGTGGAAAAAAAAAACGTGTTATTGTTTGTCAGGAGTCTTATTTTTTCTCTTTCGAGGGCTGCGGATCGGAAAGGGCAAACTCTGTAAGTCGTAGGATACATTGGCGATGAAGCCTACTTGAAAATATAATGCAGTAGAGGATTTGAAATTATTTGAATTTTTTTTCTTTTTTTTTTAATGACTTTTCTTTCTGTTGCAGCTTTACTGTAGCTTTCAGGTGAGGTGTGCAAGCCAAAATTTTAAACTCACTCATATTCTAAGTTGGTCCACATCTTTAACATAGGTCTGGTGCTTCAGAGCAAGAGGTTTCAACAGTGCCATCCATAGCTTTATTAAAAGACAGCTTTTTGTCTCAACACAAAAAGCAATGTTGGTGTGGCAGATAGATGTTCCAGCAGCTCTTCCAGCTGTTCAAGTCTTCCTTTCGCGGCCTGCACCTCATACCTGAAGGTGTGTTCCCCCTGCATATGAATGATGAACTCGTAACAAACCAGACACAGAGGGACAGTTTGAGCAGACATGGGTTATGAACCAAGATGCAGGCCATCCCATTGTTATTGTAATTGTATTTCTCTAATCATCAGCAAACTGGGGCATGGCACTCGTTACACCGGCCCTGTAGTAAATCCCAACAGCAGGACCCTGTGACCCTGCAAGAGGGGGTTCAAAAGAGGATTTGCTCCACTAGGGATGAAGAAGGGGCACCATCTAGGCCTAATCACAACCCATTCAGACAGCCTATAGTATGGGAAACAGGCATCAGTCTCTCCATTGCCATTGTTTTCATGTCCCTTTTACATGGCTCTAGGGGCATTCAGCCAGACTCATGGCTGAGCATGTTTACAATACATTTAGGGCTCTCATTCCGTGTTCAATTCCACTTCAAAGTTTACATTCATCCTGTCCTTCATATCTCTCTCGCTCTCTCCCTCTCTCCCTCTCTCCCTCTCTCCCTCTCATCCCGCCCTCTGTTCAGTCTTCATGTTCTCACTTCGTGGCAAACAACTGAACCAACAGTCTGTTAGGTCCGGTGGCTCTGCGTCACCAGTGGGCAGCGGGCCTAATCCGACTCTGGGATGCTGGGATGGAAAACGACACCGGAGACACTGTGAGATGTCTCAGTGTGTGCGTTTCATCCCTTCTCTACGCACCGTGATATACATTGTCTTTTTAGTGATACACATTCACACATGTCTTCTTATTGTCTTTTTGGACCGGTCACACCGGGGCCCGGGTGATTGAACGATGCGGCGCTGATTGATGCCCTCAGAAACGTGCGTTTTTCGTGTTTCGGTGCAGAATTCCGGACGTATGTACCCTAGACCCCACGCATTTGCAGCGTCGAGAGAGAGAGAGAGAGAGAGAGAGAGAGAGAGAGAGAGAGAGAGAGAGAGAGAGAGAGAGAGAGAGAGAGAGAGAGAGAGAGAGAGAGAGAGAGAGAGAGAGAGAGAGAGAGAGAGAGAGAGAGAGAGAGAGAGAGAGAGAGAGAGAGAGAGAGAGAGAGAGAGAGAGAGAGAGAGAGAGAGAGAGAGAGAGAGACTTTTGAGTAGACAGACAATGGAAATAACAGACGACTCGGGATAAGCCAGCCCCCGCCCCCCCCCCCCCCCAGCCGTGTGAGGCCCAGGGTTTGAGGTGACGTCCGCCTGACTCTGTGCGTTCCGGGTCCCGTACACTGTGGTGGAACAGGCCGACGCCACAACACAATCTGCAGCGGCGACCGGTTTGTCGAGTGCAATCGGCGCAATTATCTTTTTCGCCCCTCGAAAAAAAAAAAGTCAACACAGATTTACAAGCTTCTCGCTGAGCATTCGAGTGACGCCTACGCAGAGTGCTGGTAGGCACACGGCCTCGTTAAGCACCCTCCCAAATATGCCCGTAGACCTATGGAACCGCAGCAATGCTCTCATGGAATTCCGATGTAGTTGGAGTTGCGTGCACATTGTAGAGTTGTCATTGTGGTACCTGACCCCCATCTGCGTTTTGTGTTTATGTTGATGGGATCCATTTGAGCTAACAGGTTCATGGATTAATTTGCTGCCGACAGAATGCTGAATGTTTCATTCATGTGACACCTACGCAGAGTGCTCAGCGCAATGGCCCTGATGGGGGTTACCGGGCATGTGTTCAACCCACGTGGGTTTCTACCAAGACCGGCTAAGGTGCCTTTTTATGTAGGCCACCAGGTGTAACCAATGAGGGTTTGTTTGTTGAACTCTTGCACGGCAGCCTCGTGTCGTCTTTCCCACCAAACCACCGCCAAGGCAGACAGAGCCCCTCACATGAGAAGGCTGAGTGACCCGGGGCAACGCATGCGTGGGAAATATGGGTATTTTAGAGAACAAGGCGGTTGAAGGAGTGGACCTATAGGACCCATTGAGAATTCCTCTTAGAAAGCTTCAGTAGTTTTGAACATTTCAAAAACGGCTAGGGAGCAAAAAGGGTAACCCACATATGGCTTTCGTGTAACAATTGGTTTGTCGGTGAAGACTGTGGGGCGAAAAAACTATAAAAAGAGATGCCTGTCCACCAAGCCCATATATACACACTTGACAAACACATAGCCACGTCAAACAAAGACTCCCCCATTAATTCATAAAGACACCGGGAGACCTATCCGAAAGTGCCCATTAAATAGTAATTAGGGGTGATTGGCTGTCTCTTCCCAGCTCTAAGTGGGTATGCTAGCCCTGGGTTCATGTTACACACAAGGATATCGGCACGCTGGGCCCTGAAGTGAGATGGGCCACAGGGGGGGGAAACCCAATGCCTTCTCTGAGGGGGAGATGAACTTGTGGACACAAGTTCAGGAGGACCGCAGGCCTGTGTGTGTTGTTGAGAAAGCGCAAAACTGCATCCTAGCTCTCAATTAGTCTGAATATTGTTAGCAGCACGGCATCCTAACGGAGGCTTCACCTTGACGGTAAATGGCCAGCTCAGCAAATCTTCGCCCTGCATAGTAATTATTGTGTAAGTGCAACATCAGCTTGGGTGGTGATCCTGACATAACATGTTGTTTATTCTTTTGCCTGAGTTAAACTGTGGTATCTAGTTTAAGAGTTCACGGCTAAGTAGTAGAAATTGTTGGAACGATAACATGCACAGTGTTGCCTTCGCAGTTTACAAAGCGATTAAGGTTGTTTTATTAATTTGTTGTAACAGTGAGGTCTTTGCAGGGGCTTTCGACTGGCCCTTCATGCTCTAATTGATTGAATTAACTGGACCATTTCCCCTTCGGATCTGCTGTCACAACACAGACATCGCTAGTTGCACAAGCACATAAAGGACATTGACAGACACTTAAGGGGCCCATTTATTGCACCAATAAGAATTGGGCTCTTCTTGTCTCTTCCAAGCAGTACCGTGCACTTCCTGTGTCTCCCCTCCGTGGACCATCTGTGAGATCCGGCCTCATTAAACGCACTCCCAGTAGTCTAGTCTAGTCTACGCCCATAGTCTTATTGAACAGCAGCAATGCTTTCATGGAATTCTGATGTACGATTTGGCTGCACATTGTAGTATTCTCATTGTGATAAACGCATGACCCCCATCTACGATTTTCTGTCTATGTTGATGGGGTCACTTTACTTGAGCTAAAATGAATTCATAATGCCAGTATTTAGAATGATCCAATTCTGATTTGAAACTAATTTAGTTATTGTTTCCCAGTGTTGGTTGAACAAAATCATGAAATGTGCGTTCAACCAAGGGCAGCGCGCCTTCCAATAGTTTGGGCAATATTCAAAAACACTTTGGAGGACGGTGGACTTGACTTTGACAGTAATGTGCTGCGCAGTCCTACTTTCCTCTGGCGAGAGATGGATTGCCCACAGAACGCGTAAATTATCCACTGCGGAGTGGAGTTGCGGCTTCCTTAACAAAGGTGCGCATGGTGTGATTAATGCGTCCTAGACGCTGCGTCCCATTGGCTTGGCTCCCACTTCTACCAAACAATGTGCTCAGACCACCTCCAGTGAGTTTTTCGGGATTGGATGTTAATGCCTTTCCAATACAACTTGAAGGATGTCCCTCCCGTAGGCCTGTATTTGGTTGGGTTGGGATGGGATTCAGTAGGGAGGCCTCTCAGCTGGGGTGGAGAGATGCAGATGCAGATGCAGTCTTGCAGATGCAGTCGGAGGTCACACAGTGCAAGTGCGCCACCTGTTCCTAATCACAATTTGTAGCACTGTAATTACAGCCTATGCTAGCAGGCCCCGCAGAGAATGAGTGAACAAAGATGGCAGGTGCGACTCGACAATGCATACTTAAAGCATGACAAATCATCTTTAAAATACTCCATGGGCCCGTCTCAATACCAACTCCCACAATATCTACTCCCAAGTTTGGACTTGCGTACTCTGTAGTTTGGCCTTGGGAAGTACGTCTCGGGTGCACAAACTCCCGAGGACGAGAGAAAGCGGTGCCACTGGTTGTTGCAAAATGCATTCTGGGATGCTTGCCTTTCCCCGAGTCCACACAAGTCGCCTTCCGATGCATCCCAGATAAAATGAGTGGAGCAAGGTAACATCTCTGCATTAGCTGTGTACTTGGCAAGATGCAGACTTTTGAATGGAACAGTATTTGGGCTGCGACTGATGACATTTCCAAAGAACACAAGTACAGACAAGAATGACGATTGAGAATGGACTTAAGACTGTTATTGAAGCTCTGGCTGCTCTATAACGGAGGACAATTTTACTTATGAGGTAGAAGTCTCTGAGGAGGAGTTCTCTTGTGAGGAGGAAGAGGAGGGGAGACAAGAGAAGCAGATGAGCACAGTGATTGTTCATATCTGAGAAGCACTTTGGCGAGTCAAACCAACCATCTGGACTACAATTTTGATAATCCACCACGAACAAATCCCTTTTTTTCCAAGGAAACCTTCATGGATAGTCAAATTTTGTTATTAGTCCTTTTTTTCCATCCCGTATTAAATGTCATGCTTCAAACTCGGAACAAACGATGTGATTTCTCTATGGTCTCTGTGGCCGATTACCATGAGAATCATTTGCATATTTGACTACCAATATAGCTCACACATGGTATTCTCCCTCTGTACATACAGAGCATACAATTCTGTTGCACCGCCAGAGTGGTGAACAAGTTTTTGGAAAGGACAGAGTTTTAGGAACATTTGGGCGGAGGCAGGATGGGTCGCAGTGTCTGGCAACGGAAATGGCATGAATCCGGTCAAAATATTGAGCATGCTCTTGGCCAAAGTACAGTTGCCTGCTATTTTCACGTGACAGCCCTCAGCCAGCAGTGTGTGTTTGTGTGTGTGTGTGTGTGTGTGTGTGTGTGTGTGTGTGTGTGTGTGTGTGTGTGTGTGTGTGTGTGTGTGTGTGTGTGTCTGTGTCTGTGTCTGTGTCTCTCTCTGTGTGTGTGTGTGTCTGTGTCTGTGTCTGTGTGTGTGTGTGTGTGTGTGTGCGCTGCAGCAGCAGCAGCATTGTGGAGGTGCCATCATCCACCGTTCTGCATGTCAGAGCCACTGAGACCGCAGCCCACATCATTGCTGTAGGGTCCTGGCTGTGTGTGTCGGAGCATGTCAGGCACAGAGTCCATAGTCCAATAACGTGCAGTAGCAAGACAGCAGGGAGGCAGGGGATCAGAAAGTGTGATTTCATGCTATCGGTCATAAAAGTTATAGTTTGGAGTTTAGTTTGGCACGTTGATCAGCAGATTATACTGGCAGCAGGGAGTCCAGATGGCTGCTCTGCCACCTCTCGTTCTACATTCAATTGTCTGTAAAAAAAAAAAAAAAGAGTCAGAAACGCCAACGTACAAACACATTGCCGCGGTCGATTAGCATTAGCGCTACGATGACAATGACTTTTGGGTTGCCGCCGCTGTTGTTGTTGTTGTTGTTGTTGTTGTCGTTTATGACTTCACCTCTAAAGACTCCTGCTTATCACCCAGTCCCAAAAAAACAACAACAAAAAAACACATCTATTTTCAAAACCAAACACGCTCATGGTTCAGCGTGACCCCGGAGGGCCGGAGGGGGAGGGGGGGGGATACATGGCAGGGAAACGAAGACGTCCAACAGGTCTGAAGAGCCCCAGCCCTGCGGAGCGCGGCCCCCCCGACGCTCCCCTGAGCAGCCGGCGCTCCGTCGGGAGCCACCAGGTTGCGGCTGATCAAAGGGAATAATTCAAGGAGCGTAGCGGGCGAGGGGAGGGCCGGGCTGCTCGGCGCTGAAAGGACGGCGCGGGAACGAAGAGACGCCGGTGTCGTGAACTCGCGGGCGGGGGGGGGAGGAACGAGAGGCGGGGAAACGGCCGGCATTGATTTCTGCTCGCTCGCGGACGCCCTCGGCGGCGTCTTTGTTTGCCTCGGCGGTTTGCGTCACGTTCAGGTTTTTTTTTTGTTTTTTTTTACTATTTCTTTTACGATAAACAAAAGCTGCTGAAGTAAGTTACAAACATGCCTTTGGCTGTTTTGTCGGCTGCTTCACGCTGGTTCTCTGGAATGCACGCGCGCACACGCACGCACACACACACAACCGTGCACACACAGCATCACGCATGCATACCCATCTTATAAATTATAATGAATTTTCTAATGAATCTCATTCATAGTTCACCGCAGGGTTTGTATTCGCTGCAGTGCGAGTAGGGAGCATGCATACACCGAATCTGTTTATCTGTTCGGGCCGCGATGAATCCATCATGAATAGGGAACCTCAGACCGAAGCTGATGTTCTTCTTGGTATAGCCTAGTATATGTCACTACATATACTAGTCTCTTGTCTTGGGGTCATTTTCCCAGTAATCAACCTCCTACGGTTTCTTCCCTTTGTGTTTCCTGCCAATTTCAGCCCCCGATTCTGAAGACTTGTTTCTTTAAAGCCAAACGAGGTCTAATAATAGACGGCATATTAATATACAACTGCTTGCTTGGCTTCCCGCGAGGTCGATCTTCGGATGCAGTAAATCCACGCGCATGCCAGAAGATTATTGAGGTTGATATTGATATTTGGCTGTAAAAGGACTGTATCAAGATGCTGGCCCAATGTCTTGCGCATGCATTGAGTGTTTCAATATTTGGTTATCAAAGACTTAGGCAATTAGGCTAATTGCTTGCTTTTCTGCCAACTTTGTACTGTGATGGGCAGTGAAAGATCTAAGGGATCCCCGTGACTTTGAACGGCGCATACTATAATAGTGAAAACAGCTACTGGTCAATGTCATTAGAAATTGAATACCGTTCCATCGAGCAACATGTCTTCTACAGTAACCCCTCGCTCTCGCTCTCGCTCTCTCTCCCTCGACCTGGATATGACCCTGATTTCTCGTTGCATTACATTACACACACGCACACACACAAACACAGTTTTTTCCCTGAGTCCTCTAGGCAGTGGTGAACAAACAGCGCCGTGCATCAAGGCTGTGTTTTGGGTACGTCTGTCGTCCCACACTACTACCGGCAGTGGAAGCGGTGCCAGGGGACGGGGATGGCAGAGTGTCACCCAAGGAGGTGAACAGGAGGCAGTTCTTGCGCCGTGCGGCACTTTCTTCTGGAAGGAGAAGGAGAAAGGCTAGCAAAAATAACAACAAAGCTATGGTAATGAGGCATGAGACACACTTGGAAGAGTCTTTAAGAAGTTTTTTTTTTTTTGGGGGGGGGGGGCTTTAATAAACCAAAGACAAACTGTTTGTGTGTGTGTGTGTGTGTGTGTGTGTGTGTGTGTGTGTGTGTGTGTGTGTGTGTGTGTGTGTGTGTGTGTGTGTGTGTGTGTGTGTGTGTGTGTGTGTGTGTGTGTGTGTGTGTGTGTGTGTGTGTGTGTGTGTGTGTGTGTGTGCAGTGGAAATGGGTAAAAAGACCAAAGCCAGCCAAAAATAGGTTGAACATAAGCAACTGTAGGAAGAAGAGCTATAGAAAAATGAGTTGGAGAAAAGGATGCCTTTTTGCACTGTTCTAACAAATGCACCGGCACTCTGCCCCCTTCTCGGTACAAAAGACCAGAACAGGGTAAGGAAGACTAGACCTGTGTCAGACCAATACAATGCAATAGAGTTTGAAAAGGCCTGCTGCCTTGGGTTCAAATGCGGGTCAACTGCCGAACGACCACTGGCAAAAGCTGTTTATCGTGCTTTTCGGGTGCTATCGGGTAGCGTGCTATCGGGTTTGCCAAAGGTCCGGTGACCTCGCCAGGCCAAAATGCGTGAATTTTAAAGAAGGAATGAATGCGGAGAATGGAAGAGGGGGCAGATTCTTTCGGGATAACCTCAACGTTGGCGAATGAGACCCCCCACTGACCGTTGTCATAGAAACTTGTCCAACAATGACGAATGGGCTCATGGTTAAAAAAAAATGAAGTGGCATGTGGGAAATTGCCTGGAAAGAGTGACTATTGTGGGGGTGTGGGGCGAACTATTTAAGGAAAAAGAGGGGATACCGCAGGTTCCTCCTTCCTCATTCCTCGTTTAGATTGATAGTTGGACTTGGTGCTGAGTAGCATTCAGGGTTGCCATAGTAATGTGCCAATTGTGTATTAATGTGGCGGAAACGAGAATCTGAAAGAGGCGCCTTTTGCTTCCTGTTTCGTTGCAAGGATATTCCACCGAAGAAAAGTCATTTGCGCGAGCGTATGGAGATTTCAGGAAGGGATTGTAATTAGTGTTTTTTTCTACAGCGGCTGTGAATGGTCAAAAATTAAGATGAAGCAAGGGAAAGTGAAAGGCCTCGTTCACCCAGATCTGAGCTAGTCTGCCGTCAGACTTTAGTCATTAATATGGAGTCTGATTGATGAGATTGGGTTCTGGTCCACTACAATGGTATTGTGTTTGGTTTAGCTTCGGGTCTTGTTTCAGCCAATATTGTACATGTCAGACTTTTAACAGCTAAAAAGCAGAAATAGGAATTTAGTGACGAGGCTCCAACCTTGTGTGTTTTGGATTTAATGGTCTAGGTCTGTTGGTCAGTGGTTACATCAGTTTGTGTGGTGTGTGTGTGTGTGTGCGCGTGTGCGTGTGTTCACACTGGGCATGCTTTCTGGTATCAGTCATCAGGCCATTTGGTTCCGAGTGGGTCCATCTGAAAGTGGTGTGAGGAGGAGTTATCCTCTTCTACCCACACAGACACACACGTGCACGCCCACGTGACAGTACAATGGAGCCTGGCTGTAGTCGATAGCTGTACTCATCTCCACTCCATCTCCCTATTTGGGATACTGAATGAAAGGGCTCCTTGAAGTGCAGAGCTTGGGGTTAAGACCTCCTGGAGTGCTCAAGTAGTCCCTGGTCTGTTTCATCCCGCATCTTTTTGATGGCTTCCGCACGCATGGCAGCCATTCTCTACCCGGCAACCCAAGGACAGTGGACCACCAACCTCACCAGAGAAGATGAGCCGACACCACTAAAGTGTGTGTGTGTGTGTGTGTGTGTGTGTGTGTGTGTGTGTGTGTGTGTGTGTGTGTGTGTGTGTGTGTGTGTGTGTGTGTGTGTGTGTGTGTGTGTGTGTGTGTGTGTGTGTGTGTGTGTGTGTGTGTGTGTGTGCACAATCTACACACAGAGATGTGTACTCTGATGCCACCTGTGACCAATTACCCCACTGCGGGGTTTTTTTGTTTTTGTTTTTTTTAAATCTGTAACCTAATTTGTTATCCGAGCATTTTCTATGGCTACGAAAGCAGCTGCAACACCAGAAGTTATTAATATTCTGTGTGTGTGTGTGTGTGTGTGTGTGTGTGTGTGTGTGTGTGTGTGTGTGTGTGTGTGTGTGTGTGTGTGTGTGTGTGTGTGTGTGTGTGTGTGTGTGTGTGTGTGTGTGTGTGTGTGTGTGTGTGTGAAAAGCATCAACTGTCTCTTCACCACTGAGGATGGACTTTGCTAGCGTTTTTTGAGAGAGACAGGTGAGCAGTTTCGACCCGGGCCGCTGAAGGCCAGCTCGTTTGGCCTGTTCCCCGTCAGAGAGCGCCGGTCACACACGCACACGCGCACGCTCGGCTCGGCTGAGTGTGGTGTAACTGGCGCGCCGGGCTCTGTTGTGACCCTAATGTTCCTGTTCATCATTCAGGACGCATTCAAATCCTCTGACACTCGGAGCTTGCAGGGGGTAAAGCGGCATGTGTTGTTAGCGGGAAAACAAGCAATGCTAACAACTCGGACCAGGGGGTGGGAGGGGGGGGGGGGGGGGAGAGAAAGTGGAAAAGGGAGGGTGGAAACTCTTCTTATTTTGGCTGATCTGTCTTCAAACAAGATGGCAAACACAGGAAGGGTTGTTTTTTTTTACATTCCTTTTCTCTTTATTTTGATATAATCCCTCTTTATTTCCTTTTTCTGCTTTTGTGTCACTGGGATAAAAGACCCTCGGCCCCGATCCTCCCTCCTCCTCCGCCTCCTCCTGCTCCTTTTTCCCCACCTCCTCTTATAGGAGGGGCATTGAGAAATGCTGGCAAAGCCCTGCTCAGCAGTCTGTCGCTCCTCTTCCCCTCTTTTAATCCTCAGTGGAGGAATGAGGGGTCAGGGGGGAACGTGAACCCTCAAGACCCTCCTCTTCTTCCTGCCAAAAGTGTGTGTGTGTGTGTGTGTGTGTGTGTGTGTGTGTGTGTGTGTGTGTGTGTGTGTGTGTGTGTGTGTGTGTGTGTGTGTGTGTGTGTGTGTGTGTGTGTGTGTGTGTGTGTGTGTGTGTGTGTGTGGATTCCCAAAAGTAAAGTTCTTCTTTTGAGTGGAAAAGAAAACGTGAAGGACTGCCAGGCATATAATTAATTAACAATAATGCGAGTTTATTTCAAAATCACCACCAACAAACCTTAGGCCAGCCATTCGGTCGGAGTGATGTGCTCTTAGTCCAAGGGTGATTAGCTATGTGGGCAGTTCTTATTGATTACTGTGCGGCGGTACGGGATAGTGTATATCTGTCGAACTCCAGCTGTGTGTGTGCGTGCGTGTGCATGCGTGCGTGCGTGCCTGCGTGCGCATGCGCCATGGGGTGATCGACCATCAAAGAAGATGGATCTGATTCCAAGTGGCATTCTCGTCCTTCTACCTAATGATGGGAAGCGTTGCCAAGGAAACAGAGAAAGTGTTGCTGATGCAGGGAGACGGATCCACTACGGTGAACCGATGAGGAAACGGGTCAGTTGGCCAGTTGGAAGATGAGTAGCTGGGAGATGCTCAGACTGCAGAGTGCATGAATGACACACTGAAGGACCGGATCGTAGTTAATTTGAGGATAGGTCCTGGATGTGAACATACTGTGCGACGCCAAGGTCATTTGATGGGATTTTTCTATTCTTTTTTCCTATAGGAACAAACACGACATGCTAGGAAGGAAGGAAACTTCAGCGGTCACGGCGTGCTCATTCAAATTCCAAATCGGCTTCCGTCAAGAAGTCCATACGGCTCACCTAAGAATGTAGTCAAAACCCCTAGTCAAAACCTAGAATTTGACTATAGTTTTCCCCTGGCCCAGAGGCAGAAAAAGGCCACGGCACGCTCGCATACCAACTGTCACCTGGTAGACTTGACGGCATTGCGTCACTCCTTCAACAGAAGCTCCATAAATCACTTCCTATAGCTCCCACTGCCTGCCACCTGGATGCCTCACATCTGTGTGCTCTCCAGTGAAACGACTCGTCCTCCCTCCCCTGTCCCACCGCTACCGTAGAACAAATTGGGGAGAAGGGGGGGGGGGGTTCTTGTCTGTGGCGGACTATGCATGTGAACCAGGACTTCAGAGTCCCAACAGCTTCTTTCATTAGTCCATTGTGCTTCTCCCTCCTTAACCACCGTCTCTCCTCTCCTCTCCGCCGTCACCGCCTGCGAGGAAATCCAGTTTGGCGGCTTCAGGGGTTGGCAAGTGGAGGCACATAGCAGCATGTGAACAATGCAAACTGTGACAGGTTTTTTCCTTTGGCCGGCGGGGGGGGGGGGGGGATGAGGAAAGAGTGAGCAGGAGGTGGTTGAAACGTGAAACATGGACATTTCTGCCATGCTCGCGTTATAGTACGACGTCAACCGGATTTGGCGTTTATGTGAAATGTAATGTTACGACACAAGGTGATTTAATAATGGCCGCCCCTCTCCTGCACAGTTGGCGAGACTGTGGCTGTGGCTTGGGCTTAATCGAAGGGGAATCCAATAGCTTCTGTTGGGGATTAAGAAAAACTAGCTCTCCTGTGTGCTGGAGTGCACCCATTTGCCTTTGATGAAATATAGTCCACGCGCAGGGTATCCATCTCGCTGGCGGTAATGGAATATTTTTTTATATATATATACACAGGAGTAATTTGTGCGGCTACACTTCTCATAAGTCATAATTCTCTTCTGTGGTCACGCTGGATCTGCCCTCTGCCTTCTCATTAAGGAACACATTTAACAGGACAGTATGGGGATTGTAAATCTGCGCCTCGCGCCCGGCCCCGACCGTGCCTCTGCGGCAAGGTCAATTTGTGCTTCTGTTTGTTCCTGTCTGGCCGACTCCGACCAACCATCCCACACACTCGCTCAATACACAGACCCGGTCTAACCCCTCCTGGCTAGCCAGGAGGAAGCCAGCGCGGGCTCTGCGAACACAGCGGTTAGTGCGGGGTCACACTCTGGCTCGGGTTTTTCATTATTGTTATTATTTAGAGACGACTAAAGCTGCAGCCATCGCGCGCGACTCGGAAAGCGCATGCCTTGACTGAAGTAATTGCAGCCTTGATTCTACTGATTAGACGTATGGTCCATTTAGCTGTCAATTTATGCCAAGTCGATGCTTGAGGGCTGGAAAATATTCAGGGGCCGGGTCGGACATTTGTACAAATTGCAGCTTAGCTCAACAGTTGGCTCCAGTTCACACTAGAGGTGGATCAAGCTGGTTCTGCATCAGCTGTCCACATGGATACTTCTGAGATGCTTCAGTGTCTCGCGTGCGCGCCAGTTGATGCAAGTTCCACGCCTATCCACACTTGTTTTGTCACCTCCTATTTTTTTTTTTTTTTTGTCGATGTTTTGTGAAGCCTCCTTGACTGTGTGGTTGTTTTAAACAAAAGACCGGTCCGCAGGGATGCTTCACATGCCTTTGTAGATGGCTCACCGCGGTTTCTCTTGATAACATTGGTGCACATTCTTTTAACCAGACATGACCATTCGGTCTCCGCTGCTGTGGTACGCCTTCAGACACACACACACACACACACACACACACACACACAGAGCGGTAAAGGTGCAGCCCCCTCGTCTCAGGCCTAGTGAACTAGAGCATGTAATCCCTCTCTGTCGTCCTCCCAAACTAATGGTTGCCATACACACCGTTACGGTGCGCTGCCTTCCTGTCCGGCACAGAGCGCGGTGCCATGCGGGGGCCGCTCGGACGGGTTCTGGTGCTATTTTTGGTGTGGTCCAGATGCAGCGGAGCCGAAACCCGGCCTGCCCCCCCCCCCCCCCCCCCCCCGAAACGTGCAGACCTCAGCGCCCCTGTGCTGCACCTCGCCCGTGTTAATGAGGGTTTCTCCTCGCCACGGCGATGGCTTAACCGCGATTAAGGGTAATGACACTGCGTGGCACACGAGCACTTGACGCGTAAATTGAAGTGTTGCCGTAAGCCGGCTATTAGATTATACCTCGGCTGGGAGCCGCCCGCCCACAGCCGCCATGACCCAGCCGCCGCCGCCGGTGCAGATGTGGCCGGGCTGGGCGCACTGCGGAGTCCACTGCAGGGTTTCACAAAGCTGTACCGAAAAACCATTCCTCAGGAGTATTATTTCGGGAATTTGATGCTACTCAATGCTATGGTTTTGTGATTTTTCTATTTTATGGGCTTTTTTTTGCGGAGAGACAGGAGAGGGAAGGAGAGGAATGCCACGTGGCGTAGGACCGGAGGTCGGAATCGAACCTGGCCCGCTGCCAGGCATGTCCACCGTGTAGCGTGTCACGGGGGGTTGGGCCATCGAGCTGCACTTTTATTTGGTTTTACGGTCCCATGGCGCCCACCAGGCTGACTGCTCTGACTCCTTTTAACTCGACACCTCTCTCGCCTCCACAGGGGGGACTCCATGAAAGATGACGGAGGAGGTGATCGTTGTAGCCAAGTGGGACTACACGGCCCAGCAGGAGCAGGAGCTGGACATCCGTAAGAACGAGCGGCTGCACCTGCTGGACGACTCCAAGACCTGGTGGCGGGTGCGGAACGGCTCCAACCAGACGGGCTACGTGCCCTCCAACTACGTGGAGCGCAAGAACAGCCTGAAGAAGACCTCGCTGGTGAAGAACATCAAGGACACGCTGGGTACGTGGCAGCAGGGGGGGGTGGGTGGGGGGTCTGGCGCGCCCTGGCTCTTGGTTCGCCCCGGGGTGTTGAAGAGGCCGGGGTCTGAGAGGAGGGAGGCGCGGGGGGGGGGGGGGGGGGGGCCAGAGACCCATTACGCGGGCCGGGCCCCCGCCTGCCAGCCAGCCGCTGCCCGGTAATGGCCCGGCAGGAGGGAGGATGATTCTAGGTTATTGATTTGTCATCCTTGAGTGGTATCATTTACCTGTTGTAAGTGTGATGAAGAGGATTTCTCACTGATTCATCGCGATGCGCCCCCCGGCGCCGACGGTGAGATTGTAGAAAATACAGAGCTTCACTGCTCGATTCGGCCGATGTAATGCACCCACGTTGCACCGAGAGTATTATTTTGTATCACCACTACTACTATCCAGTAAAGTCATAGGATCAAAGCCCGTGCAACGCGCTCCCGTTTGTTGCACCACGTAAAACGGGCAACACTGTCAGAGGGCGTACGTGCGGGCGGCGCACACGTGGGGTGTACATGCACCGAGCATTTGCACCCTGCAGCTCCGGCTCCCTTGTAGTGGGAGTTAGACTGATTTGCTCCTAATCCTGGCTGTCACAGAGCCCCTCGGCGACATCTGTATTCGGTTTAATCTGTCATCCCCGCGCGCTGACGCCGCCTCGCCGCGACATGTGGCATACGCGTCCGGACGCGCTGTTGTGATGCAGCTTTCTATATCCTCTGTGGCTATCACGGCTGGCGAACAGAGAGGGCGAGAGAGGGAGGGAGGGAGAGAGGGAGAGAGAGAGAGAGAGAGTGAGCGAGAGGGAGAGGGAGAGAGAGGAAGCGAGAGGGAGAGGGAAAAAGAGAGGAAGGGAGAGGGAGCGAGTTATCAATCGATCAGGGGTGATGGAGAGAGTGTGTTTCTGACACACTGATTTATCCCGCCCCCCCGGGGGAGTCAGGCCCAGCAGACTATGTGGGCCAAACATGGCGGCGTCTGTCACTGTCCGTTCTCCCTTCCCTCCGTCTCCCCTTCGGTGCTCCAGCTCCAGCGCCGCCAGCCTGGAACAGGAGGACCAGGGGGAGAACCTCCTCCCCCCCCCCTCGTCTGCACATTGATCAGCGCAGGGATCTGCAGCACTAATGGCCGGAATGTGCTGGAATGATGGATTTGCCTTCCCTCCCGCTCAGCCCCCCACCCCAGCCGTGTGACATAACGATGGGAACATGGTGGCAGCGTTCCATTTTAATCTGGATCAAATTGTCTCTATACCCATTAGTCTTTTTTCTTTTTTTTCTGTGGAAAGAAATGCAGTCGTTTCTTTCACTGCAGCCAATGGGCAAGCACACTCGACCGGTGAGGTAACCGCCAACGTGTGAGGGCATAGGCTAATGTAACTAACTCGTTAACACCCGGGAAGCGCGGATCTGATTGGCTCCGGCCGATGGAAGTTCAGCAACTGGGAGTCTTCTCGCCCGCCATTTCCCTGATGTAATTAGAGAGTGTTTAAGAAAATTAGCCATTTCTGCTTTCTGGTGATTCAGGGGGAATTAACAGCCCTTTAAGACTCCTTTTGCAACCGTTTCTCTACACTGATTGAGTGTTGAATTGTTCACGGTGAGCATGCTGTTGTGTTTCCAGGGTTTTGTTGTTGCGGGAGCTCAGGAAATCGATAACCATCCGAACACAGAAAGCCCATTGGCTGACTGAAGAGCCTCTTGAAGTCTCTCTCTCTCTCTCTCTCTCTCCCTGGCAGGTTTTTCTCTTGGCTACTCTCGAGGGCTTCCTACGTCGCGCCTCTCGGAGAATAGACTGGTGTGGAACACTTGCGGGGAACAGTGCGTACCGAATAACATGGGATGAAGTACGCATCTTTAGAACCATCAGGACTTTTAGCTGGTGGCAGCGACTGACAAGAATGATAATGGGATATTTTTGGCAGTGGGCTTGTCTCTCTCTCTCTCTCTCTCTCTCTTTTAAGAGAGACACAAGAGAGAGACACAAGCAACTGTGTGTGTGTGTGTGTGTGTGTGTCCGTGTGTGCAGAGAATCATCTTATGCTCCTCATATGCTCTCATCTCTGCAGCGAAGGCACAGCATTCTCCTCGTCTGTGGTACCCCCTGCTGGGGCCGGCGTCCCCCAGGGCCGCATTCTGATGTAAAACATGTTAAAAAGCAGGGTCCCCCGTCCACACAGCCACTCGGTAGGTTGGGTGAAGGTTGGGAGTGAATGCATGGGCGGAGAAACGAGAGAGAGAGAGGGAGAGGGAGGGAGAGAGAGGACACGGCTCCTGGAGCCAGCAGGCCTGGGCCTTGAAGTGGAAATGAGTTGAGCAAGAAAGTGTGTGCGTGTGTACACACCTGCCGTGTGTGTGTGTGTGTGTGTGTGTGTGTGTGTGTGTGTGTGTGTGTGTGTGTGTGTGTGTGTGTGTGTGTGTGTGTGTGTGTGTGTGTGTGTGTGTGTGTGTGTGTGTGTGTGTGTGTGTGTGTGTGTGTGTGTGTGTGTGTGGCGTGCGTGCGTGCGCGCCTTTATTGCTTGTTCATCAGTGTGTGCGTGTCCCTAATTAGTCCGATATTCGTTTTTTATGGCAGTTTTTTGGTTCTTCCATATCTCCCATGAAAAAAAAACACAATTTTTCATAGCCTCAAACCTCCAACATGACCTTTTTACCTTACACCCCCAATCGCACCATTTCACAACTCACACCTGCAGGGCCAGATCCATGCTGCTAGCATCTGCTGCTAGCATCTGCTGCTAGCCACTAGCGTGACGCCATCAGCGCTAACTGTAGTTGACTAGGTGTGTGAGCTGCTCTGTATCCCCCCCCCCCAGACGGTCTGCTATTGATGCGTCTGGTCTTCTCCTCCAGCACCAGAACCCTCTGCCAGGGGGGACTCGTCCACACCGCTCTCCTCCTTCCTTCCCCGCCCCCTCGTCTCCTGGCTGGCTAACAAGTTTGCTGCTACTCTGGGTGAACCCGTCTCAACTTTTTTTTTTTTTTTTACCGAACAGTTTTTAAGTTGTTTTATTCAGACCTGACATTTCTGTGGCATTTTCCCCGCGTGTCCTCGGGAGTAAACTGGGCCGCTGGCTGTGGGGGAAAATGAGCCAATCTGGAAACGACCTGACATCAGCGCTCTGGCTGCTAGCATATGTTGTATGCTAATGCGGGACCCCGAAAAATAAAAGCCGGTCCGCGAGTGCGCGAGCGAACGCGGTAATCACCACCGGGGAACAATGGCGTCAGCACGGCGGCGGCGGCGGTAGCGGAGTGGTGCGGCGCATCCGCGCGTTTAATGACATGCACGGCGCGTTTGGGGGACATTTCAGGGTGAATCATGGTTTTACAACGTTGAGGATATGTATGATTTTTTTTTTTTCCACATCATTTGCAAAGTCCTTATCCTACACAGCAGCATCACATAGGTTATTTTCAATAATACACAAGAAATACCCAGAATCTAACAAATCTCTGCACTGGAACATCTCTACGCTGGATCGTCTTCACACTGGGACGAAGAGGAGAGCTTTGTTGTCACCTGTGTTTAATACCTGTATCTCTTCAAAGCTGAATCAAGGGATACAGTGTCTTTTTGTGAAGACTAGCCCCATGTATAAAGATATGTGCCGTGCTTTGTATTGTAGGAGTCTATAATCGCAACCTCCATGGTACAGAGCGGTCCATGATAGTATAACCCTCCACTGCACAAGTGGAAACCGGCACCACTGTGGCGTGGTTCCGCTTGTTCTAGACATCTCCAGCGGGCCCCTTCCTCCCACCCCACTCAAAGAATCTCCCCCCTTCTCCCCCGCCTCTGGTCTGCGGGACGCGAGGGAGAGGCGAGCACTTGATGGAGAAAGCTGTCTGTCAGTATGAAGGCCGACTGGCTGCCTGCTCCACTTTAGCTCTGCAGTCAACGCTCACCCCTGCCCACCCCCCACCCACCCCACCCCCGCCCGCCTCTGATCAGCACAGAGCGTTCACAGGTAGAAGGGAGTGTGCAGAGAGAGAGAGTAACACGTTCATGCGGAACACCATCCTGCCTTCTCTTGACCTAAGATATCAGGAATGCTGTGTGTGTGTGTGTGTGTGTTTGTGTGTGTGTGTGTGTGTGTGTGTGTGTGTGTGTGGGCATGCGCAGCTCTTTGTTGATACAAGCCTTACCAACTCTCACGGTTTCAAGGTTCACCTTTGTGGGTTAGGCAGTACTGTAGTGTTCCACGAAATGTTATGCGTAAGGTGCGACACTCGTACACATGTCCTCATATTGACCCAGCAAAACTGGCTAGAGAATCCCAGAGGTTTCTAGGTTTCGGGGAGTTGTCTCGATAGAGTTGTGTGTGTGATAGGGTCTAAAGTCTCCCTGCCTCAGACCTTTGTCATGACTGCTTTTATTGCATCATTCTGTTCCCAACACGGCTTTTATTAGTATTTTTTTATTGTATTAAGTTTCCACTGTCATATACCCTGATGAAATGACAGGCAGGTATGACGTAATAGATACCGCCCCAGCCTAACTTAAAACCCTAATCCCCAATGAAAAGATATCCCCCGAAAATGGTAAAATATGTGGTTTGAAGATCAATTACAATCTCATTAAATTTAATGACCCTCAGTGAGTTTAGAAAGGTGTTTTGAATTCACAAGCGTATCATGAGATTCATCAACGTCTTCTCCCCATAATTGTCATGATAATAAATATTAACGTATCACCCAGCCCCACTTGATAGTATCAAATCAAATTCCACGTTTTAGATCATCCTAATCCCCTGCAAAATGGGGAATAGGAGGGGAAGGGGAAATTATTATAATCCTCCTCTAATTATAATTCCTCATCCTCCTTTCTTTGTATTTCTGTATTTCCTTCATTACTCTGTCCTTCATCCCACCCCCTGCTCTCCTCAGGCTTGGGCAAAACCAAGAGGAAGACGAGTGCCCGCGATTCCTCACCGACGGCCGGCTCTGACTCCGAGGTCCCGACCAACGGCCGGAGAGGCCGAGATGGTGGAGGAGGAGGAGGTGATGGTGGTGGTGGTGGAGGAGGAGGCGGGGGCGGCAGCGGAGCCGAGAGGATCTACGACCTCCACGTCCCGGCCGTGGTGAAGTTCAACTACGTGAAGGAGCGCGATGACGAGCTCAGTCTGCTCAAGGGCTCCCGGGTAGTGGTCATGGAGAAGTGCAGCGACGGGTGGTGGCGGGGCAGCCAGGCGGGCCGCGTGGGCTGGTTCCCCTCCAACTACGTGCAGGTGGAGGAGGAGGAGGCCGGGGGGGGCAGAGGCGGAGGAGACCCCCCGACCAGACGATACGACGACTCCCCCGAACGGGGGCTGGCCAATGGGCGCGCCGGCGGCGGGGGCGCCCTCCTCCGCGTCAAGACTCTCTACCCGTTCAGCTCGGTGACGGAGGAGGAGCTGAACTTCGAGAAGGGCGAGGTGATGGAGGTGGTGGAGAAGCCCGAGGACGACCCCGAGTGGTGGCGCTGCAGGAACGAGCACGGCCTGGTGGGCCTGGTGCCCCGGAACTATGTGGCCCCGCTGAGCGAGGGGCCCGGCCCGGCCCCTTCCTCGGCGCCCGGCACGCCCCAGAACCGGGCGGACCGCCGCCTGGGCCCGGTGCGGACGGGGAAGTTCGCCGGGAGGGACTGGTACTACGGGAACATCACCCGGCACCAGGCTGAGGCCATCCTGAACGAGAGGGCGGAGGACGGGGACTTCCTCATACGGGACAGCGAGTCTTCGGTGAGCGAGCGCCGGGGGGAAAGGGTGACGGCCGGAAGTGTGTCGGATACGGACGGACTCTTGGGGGAACACAGACACAACACGCTATGTTGTCTCTGATTGTTTTCAATGTGATTATACACTGCCACCTGCTGGTACAAATATTTTCTGAAATATATTTGCACCCATTGAAGTGCACAGAGAAAACATTTAAACTGGTTTAGGACCGTTTCTGGGTTAATGTAAGGCAGGTGTACCTTTAAATGTGTCATAAACCTACTAAATAAAGGATATCTTGAGGATTTTTTTAACCTGGACCTAGTTTCCTTAGCCAGGTCTTGGCCAGACCAATTCGCATATGTGTATTAGTCTGGAACCTCTACATCATTTCCAAGGGACGTTCAACGGGATCAGACCAAAATGCCCCTGGGTACAAATGGACAGACCTCCAACCAGCAAGCTACAAACAGACATGTGACACATGCTGATGTGTCACATGTCTGTTTGTAGCAGCCATCTTGGGTGTTTATGAAAATGCCTTGACGGCACTCCCATAGGTCTGTAGGGACCTTTACCATAATGCTGTCATACACTTATTATGACAATCAGAGCCTGTCAGCTGCAAAAGCACTTTTATAGGATTTACTTGGACAGGCAGCTATCGCCCCGTAGGCTTCAACTACAGCCCAGTTCATGGCTGCGAAGGCTCGATCACTCTCACTCAATACTGGTCCAACTTCAAAAATGGTTGCCAGTATTGGTAGCTTAGAACCAAAATGATTTGGGGGAAAAAGGGTCCAGGTTGAAATATCCCAAAGTTATCGTTTAACAATGGAAGCCAGAAACGCCCCCAATCTTCATCATCATCATATATATAATCGTTTCCAAAGCTGCTATATCTGTTCACAGTCATCTGAGACTAAAGTGTGTGTGTGTGTGTGTGTGTGTGTGTGTGTGTGTGTGTGTGTGTGTGTGTGTGTGTGTGTGTGTGTGTGTGTGTGTGTGTGTGTGTGTGTGTGCGCGCGTCTGTCTGTGCTTGTGTTTTCTTCCAGCCCAGTGACTTCTCCGTGTCGCTGAAGGCCATGGCGAAGAACAAGCACTTCAAGGTGCTGCTGAAGGACGGAGGATACTGCATCGGCCAGCGCATGTTTGGCTCCATGGACGAGCTGGTGGAGCACTACAAGAAGGCCCCCATCTTCACCAGCGAATACGGGGACAAGCTGTTCCTTGTCAAAGCACTGCTGTGACGCACACGTACACACACACGTACACGTACACATGCGCGCACGGCAGCCACAACCTAACAAACACTGGAAAATGCTTGTAAGGCCCGCAAAACAAACATACCCCTTTTGTGTGCCAATTCTACTTCTAAGGCGTCTTACTGTCAGCTTTCTATCCTGGAGTCACTTTTTATTTGATGTCGCTTTTTTTTTCTTTTTTTCTTTTTTTTTTACCAACCCCGGTTGAATTGACTTAATGCGAATCATCTTCTCTTGCCTGTTGCGCTTTGTCACCGTTGCCCTCTGGTGGTGACGAAGGGGACCATCTCTGGCTGCAGAAACACCCCAGTGTTGTCACCGGCCTCATCAGCTGCTAGCGAAATGCCTGAGGACCTTGCTTTGAGATTTACATCAAGTCCAAGTGATCGGTCTTTATATCTATTTACTTTTGAACCGTGATTACTTCACTGCATTATGTTCCTTTATTAGCACTGAGGAAGGGATGCAGGTTAATAAATGATAAGATGCCACATTACTTTTTCTTTTATTATTCATTTATTTTAAACTTTTACTTTTCAATGCTTTTTTGGGAATTCTTGTATGGTTGTTGTTGTTGTTTTTTCCCCCACACAATAATGAGTGACCCACCAATGACCACAATCTCTCCCTGTAGTCTCTTTGTCCTTCCCCTCAACATTCCTGACCTCCACCTCATGTCGGGTCCATGGAAACGGTTTACTTCCCATTTCCACACACCAGGGCTTTTGAACACGTTTGTCTACCAACAGGATCCAACTCAAGTACCGTCGAGGAAGGTGACGGACGGACGAGAGTCAAGGGACACAATCTTTTTTTTTTTTTTTTTTTTTTTGAACTGACTAAACTCGTGTTTAAAAAAAAACGGTGCATATTGTCGTTGATGAGTCTATTACCCCCACATCGTCTTCCTGGAATGAATGCGGTTATGAACCATTACCTCTGATTAAGTATTTATTAAAAATGGAAAGATAGTTGCGGCCTTGGCTGGAGTCCTTCTTTTCCTGAGAGAGAACTAGAGTACAGGAAGTACAGACGAGAAGTACAGACGAGGACTGTGACTGATGAGCACGAGCCAAGGCTGCATCAACTTCACTCACTTTCCATGTTTCATGTGCAAAGCCTTTTCTATATTGAATCAGCCAATCTGTCAAAGTTAAGGATGTCACTAAATATACACAGTACATTTATATATCTATATTTGTAATTTAAAATGACAGAATAATGTGTAAGTGTGTGATTGACTACTTTTACAACAAGAGTAATGGACAGAGGACGTTAGTCTTAACAAAATGCGTGGGGTCTCTGTGTTCAGTCTCTTTGCACTTGTTCCGCCGACCAATGAGATTGCTGATGATAGAGTTGGTTTTGTTATTTTATAAGATGCATATATCTGACTGTTGTCGAGCATTTGTCATACACAAGTTGATTCTACTGTATTATGTACATAATATTCAAAATTAGATGAGGTGTGAAACAATGTTGATGGAGATGTTATGGTTATCCTTTTTTAACTAAAACAAAATTTGTTTAAAAAAAAAAAAAAAAAATGGTCCATTCGTCCCATTTGTTGTCATGAAACATGTTCCTACATGTTTGAAATGACCCAATGAGATACAGTATATCTCCCAGGTACCCAGCTGGTTAAAGGTCTTCTGCTCTTATCTCATACAGCACACAGATGGTAAATTCTTCCTCAGACAGATTTTTTTTTAATCCCTTCGACGCACATATTTAAACTTCAACACGATTTAAATGTCTTACAGCTTGTGTGGTGAATCTTACAATGATAAATTTCCATATTCCCTCCATTCATTTGAAAAGGATTTTAATGCAAGATAAAGCAAGCTTACACTTTTCCCATCAGCAATCAACCACATAGGAATAACAGGCAATTGACTGTACAGAATATAGCAGGGTACTATCAAAATGAATACTGCACTACATCAAGGCAAGGGACACAACATGGGTGTTGTATTACTAATGGGTACTGCAATGTAGGCCTGATGCACAACGACTCGAATTCGTGGCAAAACAAAAGTAGTTCACCACCCATCTATGAATCATTATGGGTGGTGTTTTTGTATATTGTTTTTCGTGAATCTTTCGCTAAACCGTTTATAGCCTCTTAGTGGAACATCAACTGTCGATACCAGTCAGATGTCTACAGGGGGCAGCACTGCACTTCAGCAGCGCCGAAGAACGGAATCCTCCACGATGTTTTTTTTTTGTTTGTTTGTTTTTTTACTTCTTTTTTGGTGTGTTGCCAAGACAGGAATGTACACTACTGATCTCAAGCCATTTCTGTTTACTCAGTTCTGAGGCTGTTTACTCAGTCAGAAATACCAATAACTACTATAATTCACTTGGAATGGCTTTGATTAAAACCGTCCTCTCAAGCCACGAACTCGTAGAGAATATAAAAGCATGACAATATATAACCCGTATATTTTCATTGAACTCGACATTGCTGTGACGCAACCTTCAGAGCATAGAATTAAATTCAGCAGAAAACTAGCCTCAGTCATTCTTTAATTTGCGTTAATGTTCTCTTCCTTGCGTAAGGTCACAACAGAAGCCTATCATTCCATGGCCATCCAGCAATGTGCCTTCTATGATGGAACTTCCCTGCAACAGCTACATAACATATCACAGTTTAATCGAATACAACCAAATATTATATATAAATGGTTCGGTTGGTTTGAAAGGTAAAATCATACCAACTCTTTTGCTAAATTGATGAGGTTAGGCTAATTCTGAGGCTTGTAAATATTGCCACATAGGAAAATGCAGCTGCATGTGCACAATACTGTGAAAGGGTTTGGTTTGGGATTTTGTAGCTTTGGTTGTCAGTGTACACATGTTGTTTATACGCAGGACTAATAGAGGGGGAATGAGGGAATGGATCATTATTTAATCAAGTAATGATACATCGATCATTCATCAATCATTGTTGGCCATTAACTGCTCACTTTTGAGTTTTCTGTGAGCATCTGTGACCTTTACAGTAAAATGTCATGCGAATGTGGCTTGTTCCATCATAGACATCATCCACATATTCAGCGTTACACAAATCGGCCCAAGCATTATGACCTCTCCGCTCTCGCTCTCGCTCTCTCTCGCGCCCTCTTTATCTCTCTCATTGCCTCTGTAGACACTCTGTTGTCTGTCGTCACCTGGCTGACACTCTTGCCTACATGCTAGGTCTACATCACATCCTACCTGTGTGTGTGTGATGGAGGACTTCACTGTTGCAGTGCCAGGAGACTGCCTGGATGACGGCAGTAAAAAAGGGCGTATGTGTTTCTGTACGTCATGTTCGTTTTTTTTCCTCTCCGGAATGTTCACATTATTTAAACTTGTTCTTCGCCTTTTGTTACAAACACGCACTAACGCAGACAGACAATTCCTCATTGAACCAAGACAATGTCCCAAAGCCTCAGGCTAATGCATGCGAGTGCCACACAGTCGGGTAATCCGAATTACATTGATGAATAATTGATCGGGAATATAATGAGTGGTAAAATGGTAGAGGGAAGAGTTGTGAAGCTGTGGTCGTTTGGCCCCATCTCACCCGAGTCCCTCGAGAGGATAGAACAAAGGTGATGTTCAATGTGTCATCGTGCTGTCATAGTGAATGGGGATGGAGGGGGGGGGGGGGGGACCATGTGAGGTATATTGGGATATAGTCCAAGACGCACTCTGGAGCTAGACGGGCATCACAGGACAGCTCAGGAGGTGTGAGCAGACGCTGCCCTCTGATGTGGCACTGCCCTCGCCCCGTGAAAAGCAAACATGTCTGCCTCGCTCTGCCATCTTCGCCTGGACTCTCGAATCAAGTCGATAGTGAGAGACAACTCAAGTCAACACAGAGAGAGACGGACAGAGGAAGGCCAACTTGAAGTACTCATATCCCAGCAGAACAACACGCAGGTAGGACTAGTCTTGTTGCCAAAGTAAAAGAGTGGGTTATTTATTCCAAATTCTCATCAATATTCATAATGTTATACTTTCATTGTTTTTATCTGATTATATATGAACGTTTTTTGTAACTCTAAATTCCTGTTGTCTGTTTGACTAGCATGACTTTGGAAGTTTTTCAAAACCGTTGGAAAAAGAACAGTTCCGAACAGTTCGGATAAATTATTTGTAGATACTCGTTTTTTTGTTTTGTGTTGTTTGTTTCGTGTTTTGTGTTTGTATGTAAAAGTTGTTGCGTTTAAATGGAAATAGCCGCGGGTGATTTACAACAGGCACTCCAAGGACCTCGGGGTTGGAGACATTGATTTACCATTGTCGTGTTGATTCTCCTTCCTTTCAAAGCCGTCAACAATATGGCGTTCTCTCCGCTGGCCTGACGGCGGTCTTTATGTGCTCCTTCTTTGCAGCCATCGCCTTCTTTGGAAGCCATGATCTCGCGCCACATGTCTGTATTGATCTTTTTCCTGCTGTGCGTATGCATGGCCATCGCAGGTGAGTAGTCCTCGGCCTACATCGATAGTTCAATCAAGGAGAGGACCGGTAGAAATTGAACGATACAACGTATTGATAAAACAACATTTGGCGATTAGACACCATCACGCCAATCTTCCCGGGTGATGGCCCCATGAAGGCGAGATTAGACCCCCCCTCCCCCCCACCGGTGGAGGCTGGGCACTGGCAGCTGTGGTGACTCTAATGGAATTCCTCAGCCGCGAGCGCCGGCCGTCTCTCGAGGGCGGAAGGCGGGCCCGGAGGTGGCGAAGGTGGACGGAGGAGGGCTCCCGACGAGTCGCCATGAAAACAACATGTGCTCCTGTGTAATGCATGAGGTCCTGATTGGTTCAGAGGTGGAAGGGGAGGGGGCTGGCTGGCCAGCGTGGGAATGAAGAAGCCGGACATTGATGGATAGGTCGATTAGAGAGTTAGAGGGCGAGTGTGCTCTTCCTGATTTCACTTTTGCTTTAGCTATTACAATGGCTGTACATCAACCCCACAAATGCCACCGAGTGGCGTGGCCGCGCACCATAATCTGAGAATCGCTCCGCCGGTGACGATTCCCCTCGGCTCCTGTGTGGCTCAATGTTTTTTTCTGTGAGGTGCGTGGTGTGACTCTTCCTCGTCTTCCGTCCGCACGCAGAGGAGCCGGACGAGGGCGGGCAGCGCTCCGTCTCGCCCTACTGGAACCTGTGGTCCTCAGACTTCTTCGGCTGGGTGGAGGAGCTGCGTGCTCAGGGCGCCTACGACCGGATCAACGACCTGGCAAGAACCTTCTGGTCCCACTTCTCCATCGCTGACCAGCTGGGCTATGACAGGCCCGACGCGGACCCTGAGCCTGAGGACTGAGCCCCGACGTTCAGCCACGCCCGGAGAGAGAGCCCTCCTTCACCGGCTTTGGGTTGCCCTTCTTCGTAATTGTAATCCTTAGTAAACGAGGCCCTGAATGAACGAAATCCATTTTAAGATGTATCGACTGCATTGAACGCTTGGATTGGTTACTTACTCACGGGCAATAAATCGTGTCACGTTGAGAGCAAACGTGTACTTTATCTGAGCTCTTTCTGTAACGGAAGCGATGTACATTTGAAACTGCTGTATTTTCCTCACCCTTCAAACTTCTGCTTGTGATCTAAAAAGCCTTTTAATAACGTGTGGTTCCATAGCTCAAACCAGATTGAATGAATGAATAACCATGGTCATGTTAAGAACTATGCAGGCTATGTTCAAATAGATACACTCATCCATCAAATACAAGCCAGGAGTAAGGATTATTGGCCGACTGTGTTGTCTCTATGGTCATGTCTTGACCTCCCCAGCAGCTAGACAGCCAATCACTGGCTTTCTGTCCAGATTCTTTTGGCTCTCGGTATTCCCACCTGTGTCAGTGAGGTCAGATGGGCAAATTAACAAACTGAACAAATGTCTCCATGAAAAGTGCTTGTGAACGGGCTCTGTTATTCCTCCAATAGGCCTAACTACACAAAGGTCTGACGCACAGCTCTTGTGGCTGGTAACATTATGTTGGGTTTTGTAAGGAATAATAGTGGCCAAACTGGATTTGGCTATTTTACCTCTCAGCCGTTGTACCTTTCCTCTGTTTCAACTATCTCGACTGGTCCTCTACCTCCATGGACCTCACAAAGAGGGCTGCGTGGTGTCCTGTGTTTCCATTTCACCCAGGGTAAGAAGCGTCAAGTGAGTGACAGACTGCCTGATGTTCGAAGACTCGTGTGAGCGAAACGAGGGGGAAGGGGACCTTTATTTATATGGTCATCTTGTGATGGATGGATGGTCTCTATCTATCTATCTGTCAGTCTGTCTGTCTGTCTGTCTGTCTGTCTGTCTGTCTGTCTGTCTGTCTGTCTGTCTGTCTGTCTGTCTGTCTATCTCTTTAGCTAGCTAGCATCACCCATGCTTCTTCTCATGGCTGTTTTTGTTTGGAGCTTGGCGAGGGACTAAAAATTGTATCTGGTCTGTTTCATAAAAGTTTTTCGTACAGTAGGGCAGTTGTGTGTGTGTGTGTGTGTGTGTGTGTGTGTGTGTGTGTGTGTGTGTGTGTGTGTGTGTGTGTGTGTGTGTGTGTGCGTGCGTGCGTGCGTGTGTGTGTGTGCAGATGTGTATCAACCATGTGAAATAATAGCCAACGTGGCCATGATAGTGATCTGAAGTAAAGATTGGCTTTGTGCCCGCAGAAGATTCCCTAGCAGGGCAGTTCCGTTGGTGGTACACACACACCAGATGAAGGAAGCATCCGACAGTGTGCCGTTCGCAAAGTGATTCCAACGCAAAACCATTTCATCTGACATGTTTAGTTCTCCCTGCTCCGTGAGTGGCCGCAGTTTATAACACATTTCCTTAACACCTTAGAACACCTTAGAGCAGGCATGTCAAACATACGGCCCGCGGGCCGTATCCGGCCCGCTGGATGATTTCATGCGGCCCGGGATACATTTCTGAGTATGTAAAAAAAAAAAGCGAGTCTCTAGCTCATTTCTATCAAAAGTTAGGATTTTTTAAAAAAGAAATACGCCAAAGCCCAAATACTCCCTCCAGCCGCTAGAGGGCATCAAATGTCAAACATGCTCACGTCCATGACGTTTATGCTGGCCTACCATATCACACTGATGTACGCTGGTTAAAGGGATATTCCGCCATCTTTGGAAATAAGCTCATTTTCCACCTTCCCTCGAGCAAAACAATCGATCTTTACCCTTTTCCCGTTCATCCAGCCGTTCTGTGAGTCTGGCGGTACAACTTTTAGCTGTAGCTTAGCATAGATCATTGAATCGGATTAGACCATTCGCATCTCGCCCGCTTAGAAGTGACTACGATTTCCGGAATTTTTCCCATTTAAAACTTGTCTCTTCTCTAGTTTGAAAGTGCAATAAGACCGACGGAAAATGAAACGTGGCGATTTTCTAGGCTGATTTTACCCGGAACTATACTCTCATTCTGGCGTAATAATCAAGGAAAGTTGCAAAGGTACCAGTGATATGGTGGCGCAGTGATATGACACAGCGCCTCAATAGTCCCTGTAGGCTTCTTCCGGCAATACAACCAACGTGATTACCTGCTATTACCGGTGGTATACCGGGACTATACTTTGAGGCGCGTCATATCACTTCTAAGCGGGCGAGATGCTAATGGCCTAATGCGATTCAATGATCTATGCTAAGCTACAGCTAAAAGTTGTACCGCCAGACTCACAGAATGGCTGGATGAACGGGAAAAGGGTAAAGATCGATTGTTTTGCTCGAGGGAAGGTGGAAAATGAGCTTATTTCCAAAAATGGCGGAATATCCCTTTAAGTAGAGGCGCAGTACTGAAGCGTTTCTTTGAGCAACGAGGCGAAATTGGACAGTTCATGGAGGAGAAAGGCCGCCCAGTGAACGAACTTAAATCCAAAGAATGCGTGCAAGATCTTGCTTTTATGGTTGAATACACTTAATACACTTGAATACAGTTAACACTAAATTACAGGGGCGCAATAGAGTTGTGACGCAGTATGAAGACAGCATACGTGCGTTCAAAATAAAACTGTCACTGTGGGAGGCGCAGCTATCTAGGGGTGACCATAGACTGTATATAAATATGGACAAACCCTCCGTGACGTCACCCATAGACATTCTTAACAGCGGAGATGAAGCCTAAAATTGAGCTTCTGGGCGCCGCCATCTTGGACATATTAGTCTGTGTTCTAAGCCCGCCTACCTCCGGCCAGACCAATCAAAGCCTCGAATCCGTGAAGGTCATGCCGTGATTACAGATGACAGCTGCCAATCAAGTTGACCACGCCCTTAATTATTCATAAAATAAATCCTTCTCTGTGCATTAAAATAATGGATTCTAAAAAAATTCACCCCCCTCACAGTTGTCATGGACTCGAACACTACTGAAAGACACCAAAACGGTTTTTTGAACCAGGCTGTAAACATGTTTATTTTGGCTGTAAATTTGGACATTTTAACATGGGTGTCTATGGGAGTTGACTCCGTTCTGCAGCCAGCCTCAAGCGGCCAGTCGAGGAACTGCAAGTTTTTGCACTTCCGCATGGGCTTCATTTTTCAGCATGGAATGTTGCCGCTTGGGGGCGACACAGAGCATTTCTCATGTCTAACAGCTGTGCGCGCAAAAGCACCGTACCGTACTGATGTGGATAAATACAAAGAGAACATAACAGATTTGTTGCGAGACTTTGAGCGGAGGTTTCAGGTCTTCACTGAACTTGAGAACACATTTGCCTTTTTTCGCTCGCCATTTACAGTCAAGCCATCTGAAATGCCAGCTGACATTCAACTCGAGCTAATTGACCTGCAGTGTGATACTAGCCTGGGAATTCCCATGCTGCTTTGAGCGCGATTTCATTCTCGCTGCAAAGACAGCCTGGAAACCACCGCCCTTATTTTCCCCTGAGTTAGGGAACCAATCACAGAACGGGGGGCAGCAAGACGATGAAGACGTCTATGCGCGACACCAAAGCTTGTAGCGTGTTAATCAAACATGGCAGCGGACACAACGTTACCGTTCGATGCAGCCTTAGAAAGTGTATTAAGTAGCTTTTGTAGCAATTAATGTAATTTTAGTAGCTAAGTTTTAGTAGCAATTGGCTATGAATCGCGCGCAAAGCAGCATGTGAAGAACCAGACGCCATTTGATAGACATTCGTAGCGCCCAATAAACGGCTCTAGGCATTCGTAAACCACGCCTCAAATACGAGAAAATGCACACCTAGTTCCCAGACCACCATCTCATCGAGATGTGGACGCGTCAGCCAGGCTAGTGTGATACCGCAATGAAGGATAAATTTGCGTCCGTGGGATTGGACACGTTTTATTAATATCTTGTGCCACAGTACCCCAAATTAACAGCCATGGCTGCAAAGGTTTTATCCATGTTTGGGACTACCTATCTTTGTGAACAGGTGTTCTCCGTAATGAACAATAATAAAACAAAGCAGCGCTCAAGGTTAACAAATACACATTTGAATGACATTGTTAAATGTGCTGTTACTCAGGATTTGACACCTAATATTGATGCACTCGTGAAGGAAAAAAGATGCCAAGTTTCAGGAGCCAGCAGCAGCAGTGCAGGAGTGTAGTGAGAGAGGGAGAAGGGGAAAAGTGTGGAATTTGTTTGCACTTCATGAATAGGCTACAAATTGAAAATAAGATTAATCTGGTTTCATATTAAAAGACAATATTGTGTATAATTCTCAGCCCCTGTAAGTCCAGCCTACAAAGTTGTTTGGTCGCACTGCTATAACTTTTATTTATTTTTTGCACTGCTATAACTTTTTTTTATTTTTTGCACTGCTATAACTTTTATTTATTTTTTGCAATGCTATAACTTTTGCCTCAATAGGTCCAGCCTTACAAAGTCATTTGGTCTGATTTTTTTCCATAAATGTGCATTTTCAAAGTATGTAAATTAAGGCAAAATTAATTTCTTCATAGCTCCCACTTTGTTTAGTGTGGTGAGTTGGTTCAGTGGTTTAAAACTGCATTTACTCAACTGTATTTAATAAACCAATCATTTTATTTTGATCAATTCCATTGTTTGTGAATCAATGTGTTGTTAGAATAGATCCCTTGTGATCCGTAATTATAATATGTAGGCTACAAATGTAGGCTTGATGATAAAGCATAGCACTGAAAAACAAAGCTAACGATTTGGAGTTGACATTTTGCCATTATTTTACCGGTCCGGCCCACATGAGATCAGAAGGTCTGGATCCGGCCCCAGACCCAAACTCAGTTTGACATGCCTGCCTTAGAGAGTGTGCCCCGAGGCACAAGTAATACATGTGCTCATTTGGACACGACGGAGTCCATGTGTGGGAAGAAGAAGAGGCTCCCTCTTCTCCTTTCAGGCCTGCTTCTTCTGCAGGCTCGGTGGGAGACGGAAAACTACCAGAGGAGGCAGAATGCCAGCTGCAGACACTAGTCGTGTTTCTACAGGGGAGGAAGACAACTTTCCACAGCCATAGGCCAGTTTCCCCTTGGAATCTCACCCCCGACTCCCTAGCCCCCAAAACCGCGCCCTCTCCACCCCCCACCCCCACCCCCACCCCCACCCCACCACCAGGTTCTGCAACACTGTGCTACACTGGTGCATTCACAAAGGTCTGAGCGAGAGGGGTGAGCGGGTACATAATGGCTGGTCGGAGGTTTCACCTGGCCAGCGTCATGGCGCTGGCTGTATTGATGACACTGTTGACCCTCAGAGGTGAGCCAATCAACCCTCGCGTATCTGTCGTTCTGTCGTTGCGGCTTTTCCATCTGTTTCGCATCTGCTGCCGCGCTGCACTTGGCATGTACTGTGCGCTGTGGTTAGATACTGGTGGTTTATCACGGTAATCCCGAGTCTGTTCATTTCAACACTTATCTCTAGATTTCCAGAGGTGCATGGTGAAATGATTGGGAATTTCACACTCACACAAGCACAGACACGCGCGCGCATATCCGCACGCATAGGCACGCACACAGACACACACACACACACTGCAGGATTAGTTCCGTGGTGTGGAAAAATGAGAAAGCGTCGGCCGGGGAGAGAACCACGTCAGCAAGTGACAGAGCAATATCACCAGCTAGTCGAGAGACAGGATGTTTGGCTCCTTATTGTATCCTCTCTGAGGTCAAACTCCTTTCACTCAATCCATGGGAAGGGACTGAATAGCACAGGGCGGACAGATGGAGTGGGGGGGGGGGGTTAGCGAAGAAGAAGCATTGAACGACTTTCTTCTCTGGAAACTGTGGGTGGAAACTGCACCACCTCAATGCTTATTATGTGTTGGGTTTTTTTACAGGCGTATAGTAGGCTACGTGTTCACAAAAGGAAGAACGCCTTCCATTCTCCCCGCGCCTTTTACAATGCATGGGAAGTGCTGCTGTGATGCCAGACCGGATTAAAACATATGCAAACAATTTCCTCACTGCACAGAGTGAACTGGAGAGTTTTTGCTCCGTGGGTGATGTGGCTGCAGGCTGCACGTGTCCTCTGTTCTTGTCTGTATTGTTTTCATGGATACAGGGTGCTGTCTCGTGATTCTTTTAAGAGCCATTTTAATACCATCAACATTGTGCTTGTGAAATTAATTGCAGACAAACATACAAAATATATCTCTTTATATATTTCCCTTTCAAACACCATTTTCTGTCTTCAACCTGAAAATTTACACACCAATGAAACCTATGGACATCCATATGGGCATTCCTGTCTCTAAAAAAACACATGTTCTTTATTGCCATCATTGGCACCAATGCAACCCTTTTTTATTAACACACAAAAAAAAACAACTGTGAAATTCAACACTGCGCCTCAACTGTACATGACCCCCCCTCTTCTCCACAACATATGCTGGCTCCTTTACTTTCCATTGGCTCAACTTGTGTCATTTGCTCGCTTGGTTCCCCCCCAACTGTGCAGCTGTCAGCAGTGCTCCCTCTAAGTCCACTGTCGCCATCACTCCCTCCAAGGCTCAAGAGTTCTTGGCTAAGCTAAACCGGCCAAAGAGAACCGTCTGGGATCGCAGCCGACCGGATGTGCAGCAGTGGATTCAGCAGTTCATGTACATGGGCTTCGATGAGCAGGTAGGCTACCCGGGGACATTGTTAGCAGGCCTCGCAGAAAAACGTCAGCAGTGCATATGTGGCAGCATAGAATCTGATAAATATTGTATCTATCATTTAATAATTTATCTATATTTGCTTATTTGGGTTTGTGTGATTCACACATAAAAAAACAGTTTTCAACCCAAGTGACAAAAAATGTGGAGGGGCGTTACAAAAATCGTCTTCAGACGATTTTTGTAACGCCCCTCACGGAGCAAAGTCGATGAAACGCCCGTGCCCTACGCATGCGCGTGTGTGCCATTCCACGCCGCCCGGCTTGCTGATAATGACAGACATGGCCTTTTAAATCACGTTGGCCTTTGATGCCTGTCATTGAGTTCGTTTTCCAATATATCGTTTCACCAACTATTTCCGCCGACAAGTGCCCTGGGTATACTATCCATTTCGAATGACTTGAGCTTTAATTCTCTGACATAATGAGGTTGTCTAATATGCATGACGGCGTGTGCGCGTTTCTTGTCTCCTCACCCAGAGGCTGGAGACCGACTTGGCCTACTGGCTGGACCAATCACGAGCGGTGGATCAGGGTCGTCAGCATCACTACGACGAAAACTCTCCCTTGGCCCACGGGGACCCTGGCAGTTATAGACACGGCGCCGACGTAAACTACGACTACAACTAAAACACACACACACACACACACACACACACACACACACACACACACACACACACACACACACACACACACACACACACACACACACACACACACACACACACCTCCCGGATTCAGAATGGCGACGTCTTAATTTGGAGCAGTTACCGCCAATTTACGCGCGTTTTTTATCTTCCAAACATTATTAACCTTTACAATATTATCTTATTCTAGGCTACATTCAATTGATTTGTAATTGATTTGATATTTCAACTAAAATGCCTGATATAATATAAATGTTATGACGTCAGTGCATTGTTGATTGTACGCCTACTATCGTATGTAAATAAACCATCCATCCTCAATCACCAGCGTGGATTAATTGGCCTCTAACGCACCAGGCACATGAATATCGAGAGGAACTCGTTTTCCTGCTTTGTTTCCAATCAAATATGCATCGTCAGTGACTTTGTAATATTACAGCAGCGGTAGATAGTGAAAATGTTATCAGTCCCATCAGAATATTTTTGCATAACGGGCCGGGCCAAATGTTAGGCATACACACGTGACGCGGCGCATTTCTACTTTAATGTCAAAACGCAACGCACCTCACCATAATAATAAAAATAGGCGAAAGAAATATCGAAAATGTTTATTAAAATAGCATCTCCACCTGAAAAGATAGTACACGATTCACATATCCACAGAGCTTTTTCACAAAGTAGAACGCGGCGGCTTTGAAAGAAAAGATGGTTCAGAAACAGTCCTCTTCCTGTAGTCAGCGAGGTTCAGTGAGGTACAGCAAGCTTCACAATATCCATGGACAGCGGAACGAAGGGGGCTCTCACCGCTGAAAGACAGCAGACCAGTAATTCCACGGGGCAATTCCTCAAAGCTACAATCAGCCAGTCCATCTAAAGGGAGAAATTTTAAATAAAATAAAAACACAAGCACCCTGAAAGCGTAAACACTACTCCACTTCTCTCACTTTAGCAAAAGCTTCATTTAAATAGCAAAAAAAAAACAAACGCCATCCAAAAGCATAAATTCAAAACAGAAAATAATGGCTAATTTTGACGAAGTCCTCGTCTTCCATTTCCTCACAACCCAGTCATGTCCATCTTGCACCAAATCGTCCCTTGGAAAGTCTCCCGGCCCAATGGCCATGACGAAACTACGACTTCATGCCTTTCCCTCTTCTTCATCCAAGACAGAAGAGGACACGCACACGCACACACGCGCACACGCACGCACACGCACGCACACGCACAAAACCCTTTATTTAGTCATTCAATTCTGGAGCGGCACAACACAGCGTCATGTCCATGGAGAGGTCTCCACAAAAGGTCCTGCAAGAGAGATCTTTCCGTGTCTCCGCCAGCAGTCGCTTCACACCGCGAGCGTGCGACCTCAGTTATGTCTGGGGCGTCCCTTCTTCATACGCGCCGCTTTGGGCTTGGGGATGTACTGGTTGTTGGCCTGGTGCTCCAGCTCCCTGCTGAAGTACTGGATGGTTTTATTCAACCCTTCCTCCAACGGTACCTAGCCACACAAACAGAACACTCCGTGAATTGGTAACGCGAGGACCCCGTGATGACGCAGCGGAAAAAAGGAGGAATCCAAGTTAAACCTGATCTACCGTGTACCAATGTGCTTCCTAATGACGAGACGCAGTGTAGACCATGTCGCCACGGGACACCTGTGGTTGGCCCATGAGCCGACCACGGACCGGACACAGTCAAAAGGTTAAAGTGCGAGGTCAGTCGCACACACAGCAGACGAGCTGCCGAGTGCCACGCTGGTGCAGTGGGAATAAAAAGGATTGGACGTTGGGTCTCGCTCTGCGGTTAACATAATGCGTGGCGAGGGTTCTGACCGGAGTCGGGAGGTTCTAACGGGGTTCCGCTGGCGTAAGTGCACTCCTTGAACACTATGGTTTATAATTGTCAAGCCCGGGGGCCAGCGGGGGTCCATTTTGTGTTCCAAACACTAGTGACATTTACAGATTCTAGGAAGGAAGGTGTCTCCATGGTTACCAACCTAAACAACATTTGCTGTGTTCCCCCCCCCCCCCCCCCCCCAAGCTGATACGAGTCGTTACCGAGCGTTGTGTGTTGTATGAGGTCGTGTTTCACACGTGAATGTTTTCTTTTCTGCATTAAGCAAAGATTTTGGTATCACTGGCAAAATCGGATAGCTCACCATGTTAAAGAACATAGAAGAAACATTAACCCCTTTCAACAATTTTGGGTTAAAAAACCCATTGACAGTGAAGTCATGGCCGGTGGAGCCATCATGCCTTGGAGGGGGAAAGAGGCTCACGTACCACAGGCTCCCAGCCCAGCATCATCTTGGCTTTGCGGATGTCCGGCCGGCGTCTCTGCGGGTCGTCCTGGGCCTCAGGGAGGAACTGGATCTGGCTGTGGCTCACTGTGGACACACGTGTTCATGTAACCATTGTGAATACATGAGTCAACACGTCCACATCTCCAAGGCAGACATCGACGCTTCGTCGATGAGTAAAAGCAAATACTAGTACGAGTCAGCCTCGCTAATGAGATTTTAAATGTTACGCGTCTTTTAACTAGAAGGGAAACAGTGGTAGCAAAGCAACTGTTGGAGGATCTAACAGATTTAAAAATCTGACAGAAAATCCTGCAGTGTTCGATGTTAATGTTTAGGGTGTTGAATGTCTTAAAATTATCAGAATAATTGTATATATACATTTTTTATGTTTGTATGTTAAAATCTGTTTGTAATCTCGGCCCCATTGAGAAAATTGCCCTTAATGTCAGATCCAGCAGTCTATGTTAGAGCAGAGCCTCTGGGGGTAGACGGCACAGTGGCTGGCCAGGAAACGAGAAAATGCAAGGGGCGGAGATACGCCTCGTTTCCTGTTTCGTCACCGAGATATTCCCCCGAAGGCAACTCATTTTGTGAGTGTATGACGCTTTCAGAAGGGGACTTTTGATGAGTGTATCTCTACAGCGGCCATTCTGCACGGTGTTGACTTAAAACCTTTACACCCGACACTCACTACGGCCGAGTTTGTATTTGCCAATTACACACTTACAGTTCCCCGCTGCCGCACGGATGGAGGAAGCAAACATGACAGGCAAGAAAGTCAAGCTCCCTGTTCCCCCCCCCCCCCCCCCCCCCCCCCCCTCCCCCGGATCTGAGCTCATCAGCCGTCTCTTTGAGTTTCAAAGGAGAGCGGACAGGTAACGCGGCCCCGGTCCCCGGGAACGGGCGCAGGTCGAGGGGAGCGGCCGTGGAGATCCATGTGTTGCCCTCCTTACCGACGAGGCTCTTAATAAGCTGGGCAAACTCCAGGATGGTGTGCTCCTCTGGGTTTCCCTGGGCGAGAAAACACACAGCTCCTCGTTATCAGAACAGCCACTGCACCTCAGCAATCAATTAGCTGACCAATAACAAATGTATGAGCAGAGCCGTAGCAAAGATGTCGAAATGGGAACGAGAGGGAAATTTCCCCCATTCCATACTTCTGCACTTCCACACCTCCCTCAATCAATTAATTTCCATAATGTATTCAATACACACATATCTCATCAGAATAATTAATGGAAGGTATGCTGTCCAAATGGAAATTATAAATGATAATGATGAACACATTTCATCATTACTGAGGCAAGTCTGTCAAGACCACACGTGTTCTACTCATCAGCATCACGTGTGTGTGTGTGTGTGTGTGTGTGTGTGTGTGTGTGTGTGTGTGTGTGTGTGTGTGTGTGTGTGTGTGTGTGTGTGTGTGTGTGTGTGTCTCCCTCTCCAGAGGGAACTCACCAGGTTCACTGGACTGCTGATGTTGCTGTTCATCAGGAGCACCAGGCCGTTCACCAGGTCACTGGGGGAGGGAGCAGGGAGAGAGATTATGCATTACCTCCTACCGTCAATTAGGATCTCTCTTCTCCATCTCCAAGCAGTGAAGTGTGAATCTTTGAATCCAGTGTGAAACACACACATAGTATTTCAACAAACTAGGAGGGGATGAAAGCTGCCCTGGGAGAAAAGCGCCCTAATCTCCTCCTTTGGGCGTGCAAGGCTTCCCTGGAGAAGAGAGAGAGCAGTTCTGGTGCTTTGGCCGCCCCCTAACACCCCTAAAGGTTTCTTGGGGTCCCGGGGTTCTCGTTAAGCCCTCTCAGAGCCTGCTGCCTGGCCAGGGGGGGGGGGTCACAGAAAGGGGGCTGGGGCTCAGCCACTTGGGGCAGCTCCTCCTCCAAGGGCCTCCAGAGGACCAAGAGGAGGATCAAACAGGGTCAGAGATGATCAGACGGTTCCCCTCATGTGCTTGGATGGGCCCTCACATGTGCCCCCCCCCCCCCCCCCCCCCCAAGTGTGTCATTACAGGATGCGGATTAGTCCTCCACAGACAATTTGGCGGGGGATTACAGTGACAAACACTCCCTCCGATTCGTGGGTAATTTGCATTGGCGCCGATGGTCACGCGTCACACCAGCTGAAGGTTGACAGACCGCGGCGTTCACTTCCATTACTACTTGTCTCAAAAGGGGGGGGGGGGGGGGGGGGGGGGGGGTGGACCCAACAGGCACACGGTGTGCCAGAGATAGAGAGAGAGAGCGAGAGAGCGAGAGATCACGGAGACACGCTCTACAGTCTTCATAATACCGATCCGCGTCAAATGTTTTTTGTGTGTTTTTTTTAACATTGAAAGCATGTGCGACATGACTTCTTTCAAGAAGGCCTTTATCATGGCCACCCTGAGCCAACGAGACCTGAATGCACCTCGTCTTTCCCCACGTCTTTGCCCGTGGATAGGCAGATAAAGAATGGTGGGGAACACAAAGCACTCAATTAGCCGAATGTGTTGATAATCCCATTAGGTGAAAGGAAGCCAGTGCCCTCACAAAAGAGCCTTCAGGGACGGGGGGGGGGGGGGTCAACGGCACTGAGATGCAATTACCTGACATACTGAAAGGCTCTGGTCTGCGATCCCGTCCCGTACACCTGTAACCACAGAAGATTGATCAGCGCCGACGCCTTCCCGGTCTAGACGTGTAGTACTCCGCGTGCCGTCTTAACGCGTTCGTCGGCGCGGTTCTACCGGCGATAACCGTTCACACCGTGTATGTGTGTGACGTACTCCGCCGTGCGCGTGGACATGTCGCGGCTTCGGTGATGTGCACCTCTGGCGAGATGCTCGAGTTGCTTGAGTTTTTAGCCAACGTTTTCCCTTCGACGTGTTAAACGCGTGTCACACGTTAGCAAAAGTAACGTCGGGAGAAGCTCTCGGTATTTCTCAGCGCTCTTTATAGTTATAGGATTACCGTTGCTTTATGGACCTGCTGCATGCATTCTGACATTGTGATACCCAACATCTTCTTAACACTCATTGCAAATTACCATTTGCACCACCGAGTTAGGACGAGCAAAACATTCAGCTCAATGAAAAACATGATCAATCAATCAATCCATGATTAGCCAATTTCCCTTCGGGGATTAATCAAGTCTCATCTATCTATCTTATACAACTGCATGCATGCAGACAAAACCAAGATAACCTTGGTGGGGGGTTTTATTAGATTCCGTATGTGCAGGGGCCGTGCGTGTCTCTCATGTGTCCTGAATGTGTTGTTGCCGGGGTGGTTTTGTGTTCTGGAGGGACACTTGGGCCCCTGGTCAGCCACCGTGTGTTTCAGCAGCCCGGGGCGGCTTTTTGTCAGTGAAACGTTTTCAGAGCGTTTTCCCGCTCTATGCGTCTCACGTTTTTTTCCATGGCGCCACCCCCCAGAGTGCCCTCGGAGCGGAACATCGTCCGACTTCATATGCGTTTAGTTTTTTTTTTTTTTCCCCATTGTCCAATCTGTGGCGGTGATGACGAACAACATCAGGGGGAGAAACTAGGCGCTGGGGCCCTTCGCCTGTCCATTTATTATGCACGCGTTTACATAAATGACTAACGCTAAAATAGAAACTGGAAAGTACATTTCCTGAAGAAAATGTGAAGTGGTTCGCTGACCGCAACCGGTCGTACTACTTAAGCAAAACAGCTCTGTGTTGCTAAATTGTAACGCATAATGCCATTCTTCCTTTGCCTGGGTCCTTTTTATAATTGTCTGCATTGATGTTTCTGATTGGGTGCACTAGGTCAGTGCTTCCCAACCCAGTCCTCAAGGACCCCCTCCTCCCAGTGGGGGAGGGGAGGACAAAGAATGACAAAGTAGTTAAGCGGCAAAGTTTTGGAGAGAACATATAATAAAGAAAGAAATATTGGGAATAACAATATTGTGCTAGCTAAAAGCTAGCCCACTAATGATTCAACAGCGGTTAGGGTTAGCCAAGAACAGTGGTTCGCTGGTTGCCTGGCAACAATAAAAAAAGACGCAGCCTACAGTTACTTTTTCTTTTTTTTTTTTACTTGTAGGCTCTAATATACAACGGCAGCGCGGTGCGAATCGCATCTTTTGAAGGTCGCCTTCCCTCTGACCGGTGGCCTCCGTGCGTTCGCCTGAGCTTTGGCCACATTGGTCGACCCCGTGCCCACGTGCATCACAGACAGGGGGGGGGGCGACGGCAGTAGTGATGTGATCTGCGGAGAGACCAACCGTGAGCGGCTCTCCCTGAAGGGCCTGCAGGATGAAGTTGCTGACGACGCGGCCGTCGTTCATGTGCATTCTGGAGCCGAACGTGTTGAAGATCCGGGCCACCCTCACCTCCACACCTTCCTGGGGACACGCACGCACACGCACGCACACACACACATGCACAATTTTAAACAGACATAATCGCACAGTGTGGGTACCAATCAAAACAACAACAAAAACTGCGAGATGTACGACTGGAAACTAATTAAGCACAACATAAACCCAAGGAATAACTATGAACCCATTTGACGTCAGGTTGAAAAGAATTCTATGAAGGAGGGCCAGCCATTTGAAGCTCCTGATGATTCCTGAGGTATAGAATGTGGTCAATGCAGCAATTAAAAGATATTCAATTAAGTCAATTCAGTTGCAGAAATCGCTATTTTTCACTCGTTATAATTTGCCCACTTTACCCTTACTACTTTAGACTTCATACAGTGCCAAATGCATTTTGTGAGGAGATAAACGGTTTGGGTCCAGGGCAAAAAGGGGATTCAGTCCGTCATTGCATTGGTAATAATTTTGAACAAATCCACACAGGCTTGCCAGTTACTGTACAATGTTTGAGCTGGCATGATGGTATGGAGAGGAGGAAAATTGCAATATGAAAACTTAATTGAGCCAGTTGTATATCTGTATATAAATACATCGTTTCCTGGGACCTGCTCTAGCATTTCTTTTCATACACATGGAAGTATGTAAACTCACCCCCTGCCCCCATTTTAGACATTGGGGATCAAACCCAGTACCCTTCAGGTGCGGGGTCGAACACCTCTCGCCACGTCACCATCCTGACCCTCATTTTGAACACAAAAACAAAAGGTGACACCGCCCGAACCGGCATCTCTCACCTGGCTTCCCTCTGGACAAAGGCCATCCCGTAAACATGGACACTCTGAAAGGTGACATTTGTTTGCATAGAGTGCAGTCCAACACGTGAGGGCCTTCGAGCAGACCTCAGCCCAAGACGTGGGTCAACGCGTGTGCGAAGGCAAAGTGATGCAAAGCGAAGCCCCAATGGGGACGGTATGACGACGTAGGCCACTTAAGAACATTTCTCAATGCAGGGACTGGGCAACACCGGCTTTGCATGCTGAATAGCCTCCAGACAATCTCAACTATACAGCGTAATGCAGTGTGCATTAACTTACAGTGGCCAGCTTTGTCAGCTTATATCTCATGGGAAGGGCTCGTATGTAAACACGCACACGCACACACACACACAGACACACAAACAAGGTAGAAGACTAAATGATGAAAGAGGAACATTTTGCAATGTCAAAAAAGGAACGGCATATCTAAACATGCAAATTTGCACCTTTGAGAAATGCCTGAGAGGGTGGGGGTGGGCGTAGCAGACTGGGCAGGGTCTCACGTGATGTGGCTGGTAATTGGTGGATCTACCGACTGTGTGCGTGCCTGGAAGCGCACCCGTGGACGCATGTATGGGAAAACACGCGGTTGGGAAGAACAATCTCAAGGCCATGGAATAGTGTCCGGTCATTTGGGAAGCTTTTCATTTGCAGTGGAGGCAGAGACAATGTGGATCTGTATGGGCATAGATCGACGTGCTTGCAAAACGATTTTACACTGTGTTCATAGTATTCATCCATAGTACATTGCATTCATACTTCCCCTCTGTCTGAGCGGAAAGGCGGGCGTGATTCGTCCACCTATTGCGGCGCAAAGCCTTGCACTGATCACGTCGCAAATGTCAATGAATTTCAATTAAAACCGAGATCTCATTTGTGATCGCGAGGCCCACGTCTCACCTGCCAGCCGGCTGTACGTGTCGGAGAGGCCCTGCTTTCATCGGGGGGGGGGGGGGGGGGAACGTCCAAGTAATGGAAGACGACGCAAGATAAAGAAATATCATCAGCGTAAATGAAAGGCGCGACACAACAATCGCATCAGATCATCAAAGGCTTTTGCGTCTGTCAGGGCGACAGAAAGGACAAATCCCCGCAGAGAAGATGTGTTCTCAGGACTCGCCGGGTTCGCTGAGCACGAACACACCGCCGGGCTGCCAATAGTCATGTGTGTGAGTGTGTGTGTGTGTTTATGGATTGCAGCGTGTGGAGAAAAAAAAAAAGCGTGTACACACACACACACACACACACACACACACACACACACACACACACACACACACACACACACACACACACACACACACACACACACACACACACACACACACACACACACACACACACACACACACACACACACACACACACACACACACACCCTTCAAATCAATACAGAATTTGAGATGAATTAGTCTGGGTTAAATATTTGTCGCGGCATCGGATCAACAATCCACTGCAACACGACCGCCACGACAAAACGTCGTTGGGAGACAGTTGTTTGGCCACGGCTGCTGCTGACGCTAGGAGAAACGTGACTCGCTTGCCTTGGCAGCGTCGCGCCTTCACCTGACGGAGGAGCATCTTCTCACCGTCTCCTTTTCTCCGTGGCTCTTTTATCTCTTCTTGGATACAAGGCAGCACAGCGGCGCGGTGTGAATGGAACACACAAACGCACAGAGACGGCAACAACGCTGAGTGCGCATTTCCGGCGGGCGCGACAATGTCGCCTTTGTGGCGCGGGCGTGACGCCGCCTTTCCGACGCCGCGTCGACCTAGGCGTGTCGTCGAGGCAGCGCCTCGTCTCGCTTTCTGCGAAGTCTGGGCGTTTGAAAACAACAGCTGTCAACGTGTCTTTTGTTTAGCGGCCGTGAGGTGGGAAGGTGGTAATGACTCGGCAGTGATGACTCATCCACGGCGAGCGACGAGCATCGCCGCCCCATTCACTCCGACTCCACCAAACGTTACCACCTTTGAAACTATAGCTCAACCGTGGCGCGTCGAAGGCGTCACAAAGCTGTTTACGCCTTGTGAAATGGGGCTGCTTCCCCTCCCACAAACACGACGCGAGTTCACGACGATGCGCGGTGACCCGCCGATTAACGTCAAGACACAACACGACTGCAACGTGACAACGGGCGTCAACAAAACGCAGATGGCTCTCTGGTTTTCCTCCGAAGACATCAAGGGAAACAGACACAGCGCGGGCTCTTTGTAATGCACCCCTCAGTGCATCAAGCGAACGACGGCCTCCGCCCCGCGCTGGAAACACAATGCGTGCAATGCATCACGCCTTATTGTGTACATGTTTTGCTTGCCTTAGAAGTGTTTAGTCAAACCCCATCCAGCGCAGCTGAAGGGCTCCCCAGACTGCCGCCATTCAGAAGCACACCACCCGACCTTCAGTCAGTTGTCATTATTCAGAGATTATTCTTTTCATTTGACCGTCTCCTTTCGCCTGCTGTGTTCCCTATTACTGTTCATTTAGGTGTACTGTGTAGTAGTCAAAGCCCTTTGAGATTCTCCCCGACCGTGAAAGGTGCTACATAAATTAAATGTTTTATTACTACACCCAAGGCACCGCAAAAGCTGAGCCCATGTGATGAACCCATCCATGTACGGCAACGCAAGCTTTGTGGGCATTACAATAATGGAAACACATCTTCCTTTTAAACCAACAACCCAACAGAGGAATGTTAATGTACAGAGCGTGTCGTCTCGCAGCAGCCACCCTTCTCTGTAAATGTCATGCATGCGCAGACGCACGCAGACGCACACACACACACACACACACAAACCACTTAACGCAATAAACCGGCGCCGCAAACGAAAGGGGAAGCCTACGTGAGAGACAACCTGTTGTCGGAAGCAGCAGATGGCGTGCGCATCGTACGCAACTTACCACCGACAGCTTCCAACAGAAGCCATTGGCTGTACTGAAAATGCTAATTCGCCAGGGTTTATCCTGGTCTACTACACCCCCCCCACCACCACCACCATTACCACGATTAGCCAATCTCAGACAACAGTAAACGCCACACGATAAATGATATAACTACAACGGCAGCTACGACTGAAGCCACTAGGTGCTACCACTAAAACAACCCCGGGCGTGGTGGCCGGCCGGCCGGCGGCGTACCTGTTTCATGTAGGCGTAGCACATGGTCTCCGCCACACGCTTGCCCTCGTCGTAGCAGGCCCGGGGCCCGATGGGGTTGACGTGGCCCCAGTACTCCTCGTTCTGTGGATGGACCTCCGGGTCTGAGGATCCCGGGGGTGGGGTGGGGGTGGGGTGGGGGCACGGAGCACAGGTTCAGTTCAGGCCCCGGGTGTTCGGGGGGGCGAGAAGGGGTTGTGTAACACGCTTTTCATTCACGGAATTCAAAGTGATGACTAGCAGGAATGGTTGGGAACATTTGGCCACAAAAGCCCCCCACCCCCACGCAAACTAAAAATCACAACAGTCATGACCGCAGTCTGGCAGACCCTGATTACAGATGCCCTGCACTTCACATGATCATCTGTGCAATCACAAGCAAGCGCATGCATATATAATTTATTAATAGAATATATTATTATTTCACTTCAAAGATCTGCAACATAAATTAAATACGGCCATTGAAGCAGCATATTGTACCCAACGATTTGTATGCTAATAGCGATGGCCCTAATTCGCATGCAGACCTCAGGAAAATGAGGTGGGTAAAGGGCTCGCGATGTAGCTGTGGAATCCCAAGCTCTGCGTTCATTAAGTCATTAGTATTAATAGAGAACAGGATTAATTCTGCCTCCCTCTGCAATATTCACCACCACAATCAGCACTTTCATGCACTTTGATGTGTTAACTGTGATGGAACAGTCGGGGGTGGGGCTGCGTGTGCAACGTGTGCGTGTTACCTCCATACACCTCAGACGTGGACGCCAGCAGGAGCCTGGCCCCCACACGCTTCGCCAGCCCTGCGGGAGACGGCGGGGGAGCGGTGTCAGTGAGAGCAGAGACAGCGGTACCCCGCGGTTAAGAGACACCGATTGTGACAGGACACGTTTTAAGTGTCGAGGCCGTCTCTAAATTCAACTCTTTGGCGATGAATATCAGTCGGGCCTCGGCTGGGCAGCGGTTGATTTCCATGCGTGGGCGCAGCCTTACGTTGTTAAAAACGTTCCAGCCAATCAGATTAAGAGCCTCAGAGAGGCTCTTGTTCCCATCTGTCTTTGCTGAATCCGGTTGGAAGTAAAGCAGAAACATCTTCTCCGCCGCCAAAGGCCTTTGTGACCATTTCTGTTCATCTTTTAACATTGTTATTTGGTCTACTTCTGATAACACTTTTTATTGCTCCGTAGGGCAATCCCTTTCCAACATTGAGTCATTAGGGCATCATCCTCTTCGAATCGCCACCATCTTCTCTGTGTTATTGAAAATGGCGGAGGCGTGTTTCTGCGAAGTTGAAGTTATGAAGTTGAACCAATGTGATCTCAAACTGATGTGAGGTTGTGTTTTTCTCACTAGCATCCTTGTGAGTGACGTGGCTAATGTAATGTATTGCATTGTACCCAGAGCCATTCGTTTTTTTTTTGGAGTCAAAACATAAACAAGTGAAAGCATACATTCATTTAAATTTCAAGTTGTATTATTGTGACAGCTGGTGAATAAACTCATTATTATTATATTAGCAGAGTAAACAAAACGGCTGTGGAAAACCTGAGGGACATTTGTGAGTAAGAAGAGAGGACAAGAACACAAGAAAGAATTAGAAAGAATGAATGTCTTCCTAGACATTCTTACTAGTATGAGTTAGCAGGAATCAGATTTTATTAAGTAAGAATTCAAATTTGCTGAGTGAAGCTAAAGGCTGGGTTATGCTTAATTTATGCTTCCGCGTTGACGCAATGCTGGGGGGCTTACGGACCCTTTACGTCCTTGCGGACCCCCCTTGCGTCCACCGCAAGGGCCTGACGTGCACCTCCCAAAAATCCTAGACACGCGTAGAGGCGACGCAACACCAACGCAGCGGCTTTGGCTGTGATTGGTCCGCTAACTACATTCGCTGGAGATCACTTTTCGGGTTTCCACTCCTAAACACCGCTACGGTGTGATAAATGCTTCAACTGATTGGCGAAAACATATATATATATAACTTTTGCCTTCATTTCTGTAAACTTTTTTTTTACTCGCTAGTAATCCGTATGTAATGACCAGAATGGTCATTCTGGTCCCTCTACCGGTGTGGCATTGAATTGCATTTCGAAATGTAAACCCCATGCAGAACCATCACGTCTCATGACTGCGTCCAAGCAACTGCGTGGCCATTGCGTGATCACTACGCGGAACCATAACTCAGCCGTTAAAGGCTCATGAATAAATTCGACAATTGCTTGGCCTAATGATGCGACAACGTGAGCTAATTTACGTTGGCAACACTTGTGCCATACATTTATCGCCCAAATTGCCATATTAATTATTAAACTGTTACACACACAATTGACATCCACTAGTGAGAATTTTATTGCCGATTTCAATAATCATTTTTTGCATTTTGACTAATAAGATAATAATTGTAGATATATTTAATAACAATTGCTACCAGTTCAAATTACTTGATGTAATTTTAATTCATTAATAATAATTAAAGACACTAGTAGTGTCTTTAGTTGCAATTCCAAGGCAACATATCCATGATGTAATAATTAATTAATTAATTAAAATTACATCATGGATATGTTGCCTTGGAATTGCAACTAAAGACACTACTAGTCGATAATCAATAATTGACATATACAATTGCTTTAACCCCAATCAATTGCTTTAATTGAATTGAATGTTAAAAGGAGTTTGCGCACATTTCGACTCCCTGCTCGGATCATTTTAAAACCTTTTCCCACAAGCAGTGGCGTTGCTTGCCACATCCTGTGTCCTGAAGCTCCCTCCCCCCGAGCAGCGATTGGACCCATCGTTGGGTCATTTTTTTTGGGAGACGCTTTCAACGGGCTTGAGAGCAGACCGATCAGCAGAGAGGCACTGAATCTGAATCTGCGGGATCCAGGCGGTTTCACATGACTACATTTACAGTCACCATTGTGGGGGGGGGGGAGGGGGGGGGGGGAGGGGGGGGGAAGCAGCGCCAAGATAACAGTGGCAAACACATCTCAACGACCCAAGGCCTTTAGGATAGGCCAACACAAATACAGACACAACACCAAATACAAGCTGGGAGATTATTCTGTTCTATCCAATCTGTCTTCAATAGTCAAATCTAGCTGCCATTGGCTAGTGGCATGTGTTAATTGTGTACCCCGATTGTCAGTTTATTTTAAGCATCTCGGTAGAAAACGAAAACATAATTATAACATAATTAATGTTGTACTGTTGTACTTCCTTTGTAAAATTAACGTTGGAAGTTTCTCTTCATGAGAAAACACGAAACCAACCCGCTTCTGTAGATCAACTGTCACTCCCATTGACATGCTCTATAGGTTAGAATTAACGTCACTTCAATTATACAGGCTATAATTAAAGTACAATATCAACCGTTAATACAAATGACTTACACCATTTAAAACAGCGGAACCGCCTTCACACACACACACACACACACACACACACACACACACACACACACACACACACACACACACACACACACACACACACACACACACACACACACACACACACACACACACACACACACACACACAGTGGCTGTTCTCAGCACGACAGGAGGTAATACATCATGGAAAACAGGGTTTTATTCGAGAAGCTTATTGGCCCTTCAGCCCAAAGTAAGCTGAAGCAGGCTATGTTTGTATCCCACAGCAGGTATTCTGATTTTGCAGCCAACATTCGGAACATGCAAAAACACATCAAAAGTAGTGACAAAAATAAATATGTCAGCCCCCATGCAAATTGAGCCATTCACACACACACACACACACACAGCAACACATAATCCTCCTAATAACAAAATGGACACAGTGGTCAAGGTGGACCATTGAACCAGCACAGCTCACGCATTCTAGGAAACAATAAATACTAAAGCCGAATTGCCATAATAGCTCTGATGGCTCCATGCAAGCGTGTAAATGGACCGGGAAAATCATGGGTCTTTCAATGAAGTAATCACCCTAATGATCTCTCTTAAGCCCAGTGGGGAATGGCACCCATGTGACTGATCAGGAGGACATCATGCTGTCACCGGGAACACTAACTGGATGCTACCTATTGTCTCCTCCACACAAAAGTCAGCACCGTCTTCCCTGCCTCTCCCATTGGAGGAAGCGGGAGGATTTATCGTGCCTGGTTAGAATCTGCGCACGTTCCCATGACGACTATAGGATAACGCATCCAGCGTCCACCAGTCCTGCTGAGAGTAGTGGAACACCAACCCCACGCCGCCACCAAACATATAATATCTACCCAGTATGCAGCCGTGGAAACGCAAAGCAAAACATCCAAGTTTATTTAAGCAGGATGTGGGGTACAGTTATATACGAGTGTGTGCAGGTTGTAAACAAGTTAGTGGGATTGTCGCGCATAGACCCCAGTCAACGAGGAGCACTCCAATCCTTTTTTTAAATATCAGCCGAGGATGTGTCACTTTCACAATAAAATAATCCTTCAGAATGACATGTATACACCGCCATGACTTCATAACCAAAATCGTGCGGTACTGGCAAATTTGCGCAAATCTCAAGGACGTAGCATGAATTTAAATCCATCCAAAAATACGGCAGGTCTACACATCGAGACGGCTGTGCTTGAAGTTACATTTTAATGGTTGCGGTGGCCATGAAAAGCATCGATTAGACAAGTAATAGTCATGCAAAAAAAGGCGGCGTGAAGCTGGCGCTCTTTGCACTAACAACGCCGGTAAATTCCCACCATTCGCCGTTGATGTCAGGCAGCACACGTACAATAAGAGTGAAGAGTGTCCCAGTACGGTTTCTGCACACCTGGTACTGACCAATAGACGTGAAAAGACTTACCAAGCATGTTGAGGGTGCCTATGGTGTTGGTCTTCAAGGTCTTGATGGGGTTGTACATGTAGTTCGGCGGCGAGGCTGGCGATGCCAAGTGGTAGATCTGATCCACTGTCCAAAAAACGCAGGGAAATTATTTGCACAGGGAAACGGAATGTGTGCCCACACACACACACACACACGCAGGCACGCACGCAGGCAGGCACGCGCACACACACGCACATGCACACACACACACACAAGGCTCCATTCAGTTCTTTCAGAGCTCCAATTTATACACCTCTTCCACCCCACTACCCATTGAAGTCCAACTATTCCTTTGATTTCTAAAGCCTTTACAATCAGACCCATTGTCCTACGTCATAACCCTTCCACCTTTCATGGTCCCCCTGCATCCATCTCTTCGCTGATTCACTATAATCAACAGCTAGCCATCATCAGGCCCTTGAAATCCCCCAGCACAGTTTGAACAGACTGTCTGAACCACTCTACACTATCGACCTCCTCGCAAACCATTCCCCACCGTCACCGCCATCATCGCCAGTGTCCACCTGTCCATGAAGGCCACTTCCTCTTAAAATTGGCCTTGTGAAACCAACTGACCCAAAGTATTTCTACCACTCGCCAGGGAAAATCACCACATCCAGGACCTCGTCAATTTGAGGGCAAGAACAGTTGAAAGGCTAACCTTCTAATTGACCTTTAAAAAGAGGACACTTAAATGACACGGTCAGCGGGGTATATGCCTTGATAAACGCCAAGGGGAGTCCACGCTGCGTGCCGCCGCTCCTTGGCGTGCATCTCCCTTTCCTCCGTGGCAGAGCAACGCTAATGACTCATGCTAATACTGCGACGGGTTGCCTTAACTTGGTGGCGAAGTCTTGCTTCGTATCTGTTGCTCGTTTTTGTTTGTCTCCCTTTTGAACACGGGTGATTAGCAGTCATTAGAGGAGAAGGAAAACAGGCTTTGGATTTGGTTGTTTAGTTTTTTTTTTTTCTTTAGACTAAGTTTGTGGGAGCTGTAGCCCACCCACAGAAGTGCTTTGGCAAAAAAAAAAAAAAAAAAAAAAAACACATTCGAAAAAATACAACGGGCCTGTGAGAGGTTTCTATGCTAATGAATGCATTCCGCTATTTGTTCGTTTTCCGGACAAATAGCTGCACGCGGGCGCCCCGCGGTGTCCCTTCATCAGGAGAGAGAGAGAGGTGCCCTAGTTGCAAACCGTCACGAGACAACAAAGTGGATTGGAACAGCGCGGGGGGCGAGGAGAATCTCCACTGTGCCGAAGGGAATTGGAATTTTTATTTTATTAAAAAAGAAAAAAAAAATTCAAATGTGCCTGTTGAGACCAGGCAAAAAACGCGGGCCGTTTGTCCTGCCGCCTTCGCCGGACAGAGATAGCTGAAGCCTGCTGATCTGGATGAAAGGGTGGCAATTTATTATGGCGGTGGTTGGCGTTTATCGCCACGTACAAGGCGGCCATTTCAAAGGGGGTATACTTTACACTAGAGTTTCGACTTCGTCTTTAGAGTAAAGTTTCCTTGACGCAGGGGTTGTCATGTTGACAAACAAACATACCAATATATAAACAGGAATGTGGAAGAAACAATAGAACAGCAAATATGCAGTCAGTGGTGCAAGTCAGTTGCGATGTACACAACGCTAATATTAGTATTTGCATATCAATACAACCACACCCATACAAGTGTCGTACCTAGAGAAGATCTATGTTCCAGGAATTGATGCCACTGGCCATGTTTTATGTTTACCTAAAAAACTAGGACTAGTTGACCAGCAGAATATCTACTCCAGTTTCCACTATTTATCCCGTGTATCTTCCCCTTTGTGCTTTGAATGCTTGTGGGGTGCATCTTATGTTTTCTAGTGACGCTCCCTATAGGACACCTCAAAGGACTGTAAGCTACATTATGGTTCATGTCTTCTTACCAATCTTTGAGAATATCTAGCGGGATTCTGAGTCAAGACAGACAAATTGCAGACATAATATAGGGGTCACTCCCAGCATTGCTCATGATATATATCCCTGGTCAGTACTAAATATACAAGCATATATAGTTAAGTCAAAGTATAGAGCAGGCAGGATTGTCTGGTGGTTAGTGTGACTCTCACGCGAAAGGTTCAGTTCAACTTTATCTTTTTCCCTGCCAGAGAGGAAGAAACGACTGGCCAAGCATTTAAATTTTCAACGTAGACCGCTTTGGACCCTGCCATGTCCCACACTAATGTGATTCAGGAAACTTCAGGAAAAAAAAAAAAAAAAGGTATTCTCAGCAAAGTGTGTGAAATTCATCCGGGAAAACTAATTTGGTGGTATATTGGCCCATTACATTCTGTGTGCGCACACGGACAAAAATGGAAATGAAAACACTAGGCCAATAAATTGTGGTCTTCAGGAACAGATAACCCAGAGCGTGCACACGGTAGGGACCTGGAGGACTCCGCTCCGCCGGTGAGCTGGTCCGCACCTAATTTCACAACAGATGGCACTGAATGGTGTTTAAGCCACTAACTGAGGATCACCAAGCAAGAATAATGGAGAACAATTCAAAGTACAAAAGAGCCGCGGTATGATGCAGTGCGAGCCGTCTGAGAAAAAAAAAAAAACATGTCAATACTTATAACACATACATTGGAATTAGTGTCTCCCAGCACACTGCCCAGCAACGCCACTTACTTCTCATTCACGGCATTTGTCAGAGGGATAAAAGTAATCATCCCATTAAGGTCCTCATCATGTTTTCCCAACTACAGCAAACATCCCGGACCAATCAACATTTTGCATCCGCAAACAATAATAATAAGAATACAAAAACTAATGATGAAAATAATGAAACGGGTCGTTTGTCTGAAGCAAAGAAACCCGACGGCCGCCCTCTCCCCACCTTCAATGTAAAGAGGCTCCACCACGTCGTGGTTGATGAGCTCAAAGTTCTCGTGGCCGATCCAGTGCTCCACGTTCCTCTTGCGGCCGGTGAAGAAGTTGTCCACCACGGTCACCTCGTGGCCGTCCATCATCAGCTTGTCGGTGAGGTGGGAGCCCACGAAGCCGGCGCCCCCCGTGATCTGCGGCGGAGAAACGACACCGGCATCCATCACAACGCTTGCATTTGACGACCACAGATAGGCCGATTAATTAACTGAGCCGAGCTGATTAAATCAATTAAGTTTGATTAATATTGATTGGTGAGAAAACAGCACCAAATGAAGAAAATGACATGCAACCTGGGACATGATGGGGTGCAAAATAGTCGGCATGAATACATTTGAGGAAAAAGGTTTCCCACCGCGATGGAAATCAGGATAACCTTTCAAAGACCTGAATCTTCAATTTAAAAGAGTTTGATGAAAATCAAAGAGTTCCAAATCAGATGATGTGCACCCACTGCACTGCCTTTACATCTGGGTGCAAATTTTACAGCTTGCCCCCATGACATGGCACAAAGTGACCATACATGGTCTCTAATCTTGTATTTAGCAGTCTTATAGCAGAGCTTCTGGCAGGGGGGGGGGGGGGGGGGGGGGGGACACAGCACAGAGCCTGGGCCGAATGATGGTCTCGGAAGGCGATTTCAATATTTCTACAGCGGCCATTCTGCATGTTGTGGATTTTTAATCCTTTACAGACCTTTTCTACAAGAAAGTCATTTTCCGGACAGGAAGTTTTAGCTCATCAACGGGTGCCAGCCAAGAGTTTGTGTTCGCTATTAGCCAATTGCGTTCTTACAGACAGTACGTTTACAGTACGTATAAGACATCGTTCGGACTTTTTAAGTGCATGTAAACACCTTAATCCGACCTACTTCGGACCTACTTCGGACCTATTTTGGACATCTAAAATCGGATAACTACACCTGGATAATTCGATCATAGTCGGACTTTTAACGGCATGTATACTCAGCAATTGGATCTGAATCGGATTTTGCATTCTGCGCACGCGCAGTGCCATTCTACACATGCGCAGCGCCACATAGCGTCCAGAGTCAGCCCATGCTCCGGCTGTTAATCCGATTCTCTGAACGGCATGTATACTCGGACAAGTGATCCGGTCTTACGCATGTCATTATCTGATCCGATCAGAAATTCGAATTTCTTGCTGCATGTAAACGTACTGAGAGAGAGCCCCGCCCCGTTGAATCTCATTTAAAAAAGGGGAAGAAAGTTAAATACCACATTCATCCGGATTTAAACTCGTATGCTAACAGACTTCCAAATACTCATCTAGAGTCTGATTTATGACATTACTTGGTCCTCAATGAGCCAAAGTTTCTCAATCCTGTGTAACTCCATGCTCCTCAACTATGGATCCCTGGCTGAGATCCTTTTTTAAAATGAATTTGCTAAAGCAGAACACATTAATGAATGCGCACCTTATTGCATCCATCCCCTGTATGTGGGTGTTTGTTATATATGTGCATGTAACCATGTGCTTGTTATCTACTGCTTTTATGGCCTGTATTTGCTCTGTGCCTCCATCAGGATTTCTTTTCTTTTCACAATAGCGTTACGCACAACGCCCTTTGTATTACTTCAGTGTTTCTCATGTCACAATGTAAATATTTCCCCTATAACTGTACAGACCGGGCGGGCCGCCAGTCCAACGAGAACACTGCCAGGCCAACAAAAAAAAAGAAAAGAAAAAAAAGAAAAAGAAAAAAACCTCTCAAACGCGGTCTAACTCTAAACTAGTAGCCTACTAGTGAATTCGTTTTGTGTGCGCTCTTTTTGCCAGGGCGTTACACCCGCAATAGATCTCAATTGGCCACACGGTTCTTTACCTGCTTCGTAGGCTACTACCGTGGAGCTGGTGGGATACACTTCTAAACTGCTATTTTAATTTTCTTCTTTTCTTATTAAAACATTTGAAACATTTTATACCAAAAACGTTTTTTTAAGGGAAATATTTGGAAACATTAGATGTGTCTCCGGTTGAATTGCATTTTGTACTTCGCCTATTTGTGTAGTCACTGACCAGAGGTTGGCTACATAGAGATGGGTTCCCGGCCGTCTCGGTGGCCAGACGAACCGCTAGAGCCACGGGGCTCACACCGGGGAGCATTATATATACATGGATACACATTATATCACTGTAATTCACAGCGTGAAGGTCTGTTGAATATCCAGTATCTTTCCAGCGAAAAACACTTTCAATATGCTCAGAGCCTCGGGTAACTGCACAGGGCAACCACACGGTTGAATTCCCCACATGACATTACGTACAGCTGTTTAGCTGTTAACGTTATGTTACTCACAGCGGTGTGTTAGTTTGATGTGTTTGACATTGAGGCTTTTTTTTTTTACCGTTTGCAAAGCACAAAAGGACCTTGACCTTGAAAGGATGACTGAATTCTTACAGATTGGAATGTTGTAAAGACTGGACATCTGCTGATATATTCACACTCATAGTTTGCTGAGTATCACAAACCATTTTGATGACATTACAAATAAAAGTCCAGCTGTGAAGCGGAGGATATAGGGATTGTCTAAAAAGTGCATGCAGCATAACGTTAAACTGCTCACGATTTCAAAGAAATAAAAGGGCGAGATATATATTGTAAACAATTCTATAGCAATCAGATGCACACCCCTTCACCATCCTGTGTCCTTGTTCTGGAGGAGCCGAGCAAAAACCACCCCCGCGGCATGTAGCATTGCTACAGTCCGCTTTTGTGGTATACTCATGTGTGAACCAATAATGAAGAGCAATTTCTCTACAGAAAGGAAAATGAACGGCTGAGAGAACCAGAAAAACACATCATTGAAATATTATGGGATGTGGCTGTGTTTGGTGTGCACTGAGAGGAAGGCAAGGGCAAACACGTCAGAGAGATGAGTGGCCTAATGAAGAGAGAGAGGGAGCACATAAGTGGAAGAAGGTGAACAGTGTTTTCCACATACCAAAATCCTCTTCCGGTCCTTTTCCGACAGGAATTTGACAGGAGGATATTTCTGTGTAAAACTGTAAAAGCAGAGGTGGACAGCCTTAACATCAAGAGAAATAAACCATGACGATCTACTGACAACCTGCGTCATACAATTTAGAACAACAATATATACAATTTAGAACAACTATATATCGTCACCTCACGCGAACATACAACGTATAAAACTATGTAACCCATTATGAACGCCTGAACAATGTCGAAAGACTGCTTCTTGTTTGAAAGGTGGGCTTCTGCTGCTTCTTGCTGCTTTATTAACTTAAGATAATCTACAAATCAACAAATGGGCGGGCAAAGCCAACACAAAGCCCTGAACACAGCAGCCGAGATCATTAGTGACGCGCTGGGCGCATTGGCTCACAGTCAGAAGGGGTTTTGCAACACATTTGCTTGGAATGTGACATTCTTATGGAATAAAGAAGCAAATAAAGCCGGGCAGCATACCGCACATGCTACTGTTTGGTCAGCTGGCAACAATGACGCATTGTAAGCATTTACTTTGGGATCCAGTGACATTGACTGGTGAATAATATATATATATATTTTTTTTTTTTTTTAAACAATGGGTAAATTGAAATCATTACCGACAGCTTAAAAAACAAAATGTCAAGTCAAGGCTTTGAGACAACGACTTGCTTGTGCTTACGTGGAAGTAAAAAAAAAAAAAGAGTTGTTAGGAGGGTTGAGTACAGTTTTCAAGTCAGAAAACATAAAACGCCCAGCATTCTGCTTACACACGCAGACAGGGCGTCGATGCCTTTCATGAACTGAGAGACACCGAGGGGTTTCACTTCAAAGCGGGCGGAGCGTGGGTTGAGGCCAATCAATGAACGTGTATTCATACAGGACGTGCGAGGAGAGGAAAAGAAAAAAAAGAAGAAGAGAAAAACACCCCCCACCCCAAAAACACCCGAACCAAACGGCGCATGCTTACCTAAGCTCCAGGTCATGGATCTTCTCTCTGAGGGGAGCCACGGCCTACCGAGTGAGGAGGGTTTGACAGAACAAGGGCATAGCAAGTCAGAACAAATCAGGGGGATGGCGGAACAAGTCCATGTTGTGCCTCATTAAAAGCCTCATACATTTTTCATCTTTTAGACGGGTTCTGGGGGGAAAAAAAACATATACATTAAAAACCCCAGTGTGTAGAATTTGTATCAACTAGTGGTGAGGTTTCAGAATTCAACGCACTGAATCCCCAGCCTCCTCCCTTCTCAATGACTACGGTGGCCCGTAAAGGTGCCAGTAGGCATATCGGTTTTGCCAATAAAAGCGACATTCAATAAAATCGCACAAAAGATTGATTTCTGAGGGCTCTGGCCTGCAAATAAATCAACCAATCACAATCAGGTACCGTTGTGCTAGTCCCCATGGTCATGGTTTTACATGACGTAGGTAACAGCGGAGGTACGGCCTATTCACAACAATCACCTCTACCTGCATCCATAGTAGTGAACAACATCCATAGATCTATAATTATCGACATCATGTGTATTGGTCATTCATCTCGATAGCAGGCGAGGAAATTTTTACATGCTTTGCGGTCGGAATTTGTTAAAGAATGCACACCAATTTATCATAATCTCCCCTCATACATAAACCAGCAGTTGCTACACCATTTTTCACACTTGGATTAAAAGTGTGTGAAACGCTGTTGTAATTAAATCCTCCAAACGTGAAATATCTTAGTGAAAGGACGGAGCGTCCTCGTCTTCACTGGCGCCACGAGGCTCGTCCAAGACAGGGTTAAGCTTCTTGGAGACTTCTAATACAAACAAGGTGTGTCTGGATGTGCGGAGCGCCATCTGGCCAATAGCCGATATTGATGTCTACGTACTAGAGGGGTTCAGCTTCTGGAATACATCTACATCGTATAACGTGTGTCGCGCATTTCGTATTACAACACTCACTCATTCATTGCCACTAAAAATAAATAAATAAAATAAAAACGGGTCGTAGCCGTGGCAATAACATGCGTCCGCCGTCCTGCAACTCTTGGCCCAAAACGCTATGCATATAAATGCCGTCAATACAGACGGAAAGTGCAATAAAAAATGACTGACTACTACTCATAACTCAAGAAACCCAAGAAGCACAACTTACTTCATCTATTCTCTGCTCAATCTTCATCTCGCTGTGTTCCTGTATCGATCTAGCAGGGAGTGTGAGGGGGATATAAGCAAACAAACCACAAAAAAAAACAGAATACAAAAAAACCCTAATTGACATGACATTGACATTTCTTTTTATTAACATACTTTACCTCATGTTTGTATACGTTCCCCAGACAGCTGGAATAGAGACGAGAAAAATGAAAGTCAGATGGGGCGGTTTGCAAAAATGCAACAGTTCATGACAATGTTGATGCTGTGCCACTAAGTTTGGTTAATTTGCTGCTTCAAATGAACTGGCTGTTACAACTCGTACTCTCAGATGCCATGACAATGGTGTGTGCATGATCTATAGATATGTATGGTATGTGTTATGAATGGATGGATGATGTATGGGAAACAGGGACAATAGCCTAGGCTAGAGGCTTAAGATGAAAACCAGACATATTGTGAACATCGACATACAGGCTATTGCGAGTTATGTATTTATGTGTCCATTTTGCAGACAGAGCTCAGCTGCGCACAATGGCTTGAGACCTACTTGCAAGCCACATTATGCCCTAGAAATTGTACTGATGCCAGCAATCATATAATGGTGGAAACGTGTACAATTACACAAACACAAAACAATCACAAAAATATTGTCATCGAAAATTTGAATTATTCAGACATCTAATAAATGCTATTTTTACAACTTTGACGTGGATTTTGACCCGGTTTTGTAGCTGGATATTTAGGTAAGCCTTAGGTTTAGCCTTCCCCGTTGCATATTGCAGCAGAGACTCGTTTGTTTACAAGCGATTAGTGGTTGGCGCGGGTAGGAGTAGTTTCTCATTCGCAGTTTATGCGCTCTGAAACTTTTTTATATTATTGGATTGGAAGAGCTATTCACGCTCTGAATTACAGTGATCACGAAACGAAAGACGAACTCACCGAAGTGAGTGCCATGTGTCTCGGGGGGAAACAAACCTACAGAACCATTACGCAGGATTTCGACCGTGTATTCAATGAGGTGCTTTGATATTTATTGCATTTCTAGTAGTGCTGTCCTCTGCTGGCCAGACTCAAAGATACTTGCACTGACTCAAAGATACTTGCACTGACTCCAGAGTGCCAAGAACACGTTGTCCACTTAAATCATCAGGCCAGTGCTTTAAAATGTGTTCAGAAGGTTTTATTATTTACTGGTCTCTCGGCAAAAAAACAATAAACCTCTGCCAATCATTGATCACTTCGAGATAGCCTGACGTTTCCTTTACTGATATGTTATTGATACAGTTGGTTTCGTTTAGTCAAGCCATGGCAACATAACAGGCATGAGTGTCAGTTAGAATCCATTGCAGCAAATCCAGCAATGACCTTCAGTTGAACACTCACTTATTTATCGGTATTTATTTCTACTTCTTCTCATGACATTGTATATCCAGCAAGACTTGATAAGAATTGCCGAGAAGAGACTTTGCAAGAGATAAATGTTAAATAAAAGGTTTTATTTGGGCCTCTTGGTATCTGTTAACCCTACTTGTACTGCGGCCTTCATGCACAGTTCAGTTTACTGGAAGCTCAGCTAAAGACACATTTTAGCTTGTTTCTTAACAACTGCAAGATGTCACCATGGCGATACCCAAGAACGTCCTTCAACCAAAGGAAGGCAAAACGGAAGTCCTTGGGGGAAAAAATGACAGAAAAGATGTGTTGTCTCGTGTTTTGGTCCCTGACAGACAGAAACCAGACAGACAGAAAACAGCCACTGCATAATAAGCAAATGAATGGGAAATTCATCATGTTTTTCATAAATAAACAAAAATTATGATTATTGCACCATGCACCTTTAACAAGTGTAATCAGTTATTGATTTGATTTGTAAATGATACATTATGTGTTATCATTTGTACTTTTTTTTAATATTGTAACGTATTATTTCTATTTTGCATCAGTGTTTTTTTTAATTACGGCAGCCAACCTTGTGCCACCTCGCTCCTATCCATCCCTAGAAGGGGGTGAGGATGGATTCAGACCACATACCACATTACACTAGCAAATGACTTCATTGATTACGTGCCTTTCGCATAATCGATGTATCGATGTTAATTAATTGTATATTGCAAGCCCATCCCACTTTTGAAAAAACAATGACAGGCTAAAAAATACATGGTGGAGAGTTGATTCACAGCATGTACGTTGTTCGCACTCTGCACACTCACTATGACCTAAGTGGCTCTCCGTGGGTTTCAGCATCAGCAAGTGGTATGGCTGGGTAGTTTGTTATTAAGCCTGTCCGCCAGACAAATGTGACGACGAAATAATCTCGAGTGAATCACTAGTATCTGGACATGTAAACTGCTGATGGTGGCCGTGGATGTGTACTTACAGGCTATGTAGGCGATCAACGCGAGGGCGACCAGCAGCTTCATCACTCTCCTGTTTATCCCTGAGATCACCCACACGACCCGTTTCATCATCTGCTTAGCGCAACATGGGACTCGCAACCACAACAACACTGTCGCACTCTAACCCGAGACAGTCCATCTTGTCAGTTGTACCCGGACATACCACAGACGTTATGTCAAATCTTCTAAAACATCAGGTTTGGGCCATGCATTGTTCTGGGAAAGTGGCCGGACGAGTCGGTTAGCGGGCTGCTGCTACGTCAACACTCCCCGGTCCTACGTGGCTAGCCCGACACTGGTAGCCCTGTGCTACCTCTAGCAGTCCGCTGCTGTGTATTAACACAAGTTACTGCTATTTAGTGGCGTGATTAAAGTCCTTATGTGCCGCACGGTCGACACACGTTTAACAGCGCGGTCCGGTCGGGGTTACAGACAGCGGAAGGTACCGAAAGTACCAGGTATCGGGTTAGCCGTTAGCTCGAGCGAGCTGGTTAGTTTGTACGAACACACCGCCGCTTCAAGTCCGTGTTAATAACTGGTTAGAGGACGATATGACAACAGCGGGTTCGGTTAAGTAAACAAACTGGTGAAATAAATGTCCATCTCGGTCGCGTTAACGCACACACTCGGGTTGCTCTTCACCGTTGGCCCGACGCAGTTGACCGATGAACGACAGTTCGTGGGTCGATTAAATGGACTGCTTTTTAACTTTTGATAATAACAAGGTTCATTTTCGTATTTAATAATTATAATGTTTAATTCAATTTCTAACGCTACTTGTCGACTGGCATATATATCCCACGCATCTTCTTGATAAATAATGTCAGTAACAGATTAGTAATAGTAAAGCCATTCGACACATTCAGACATAACTTCCCAATCTCAGGTTCATCCACCTCAGGCACAATGGTTCATTCATAAATAGTAGCCTACACATTTCGGAAAATTACCACATTGCACTGCCCCACATGGAACTAATCGCATTTGAAAACGTTAACATCTTGTTGCTCTCCTAGAAAACTCGATTATATAATGTATAATTGATAAATATTGAAAATCATCAACAATAAAGGAAAAAACGTGCAGATATAGATGTGAATACTCATCATTTGTGTGAAACTGAAGACAAGAGCGTTACCTTCATTGATTTTAGATGAATTTGTATTTACTGCTTAGTCATATGAGACCGTTCGATCCAGTGGGATGGGGTATGCAGAGGTTGTAGGAATCTTGCTCATGGGTGCTTATGTGTAGGCTGTGGATATTGGGGGCTGAGTGCAACAACCAGGTGGAAGTCCACCACCGCACTGTCCCAATACATTATTCAATTGAACAACATTACTGGATTATTCAGTTTTGCTACATTGACCTGATGAAGCAGGCCTATACATACTATTTAGAAAGGAAGCATTCTGCCCAAGATGCTTTGAGTTATAAGCCTGCATGTCAATGTCACATCCATCTAATGCTAATTAGTGCCATTACAATTAATCAGTTTGGCATCCCTTATTTTACGAGACTACATTTAGCTATGCCAAGGGAATATGTTCAACAACAATACATGTTAATCCAAGCCAAAGACCTCATATTTCTCTCAAAACACAGTATTCTGCAATAAACATGCACTTAGTTGATAAAAGTTTGGAACAATGCGATGAGCTTTGGGTTGTCGTCGGCCCACAAGCACATGATGCAGCTTGAGATATCTGGTATGTGACAATGAACTTGAAACCTTGAAACCTTCCCTATAGCCTAAGTGACACCTTAATGACACCTTCTTTAATGACAATGTGAAAAATAATATTGTCATAACGTTGTTGTATTATTATCATGTCAATGTTATACTTGTGATATAATGCAATGTTTTCATTTGTATAATGTTGGATCAACAAGCACGACCCTCACCAACAGAATGGAGAGGGTCATGCTTGTTGATGACTCCTCGTACAAAAGTAGGCACCAGCAACATGCTTGAAGATTGCCAGTTACAGCTATTGCTAGCCAAGCTAATCAAACATGTTGGTTTCCAAGAGAGCAATACAATAATGTATAGTGTGTGTGTGTGTGTGTGTGTGTGTGTGTGTGTGTGTGTGTGTGTGTGTGTGTGTGTGTGTGTGTGTGTGTGTGTGTTTGACTTACATTTGAATTAGCATTTTATTCCGTTGGAATTTATCAAATGTTAAATTTAATCGACTTTACAAACCAACTGTACTTGGTCCCTCCCCTTGAGCGTCAATCCCCCCGTCTCTCTCTCTCTCTCTCTCTCTCTCTCTCTCTCTCTCTCTCTCTCTCTCTCTCTCTCTCTCTCTCTCTCTCTCTCTCTCTCTCTATGCGTCTCTCCACACACACACACACACACACACACACACACACACACACACACACACACACACACACAAACACACGCGCGCGCGCGCACACGCACACACATGTCCTATTACTCTGATGACGTAAGGAATACCAATAAATGATGCTTTATAGTCGAAGGGAGTCACGCTCACAGAATGTTGTCGAAGTACTGAATATTTTGTAGCTACTAAACGTCAGCATGCTCAGTGGGCTCAATTGTCTTAGGCGCAAATGTCCAATTGGCGTACGGTCTTTTGCGCGTGGAGGTGATTGGCACAGCGATGGATTAGCTCTGCGTATTATAATGGTTATTTGTCAAGACTTCTGAAGAAACGCAACGGAGCGCGTCTGCAAACTAACATGTCTAATGTTATCATCGCAATGGCGTTGAAGAACAAGCGGGTCCACATTTTTAAATATAGATTTATTGGATTATAAATAGGCAACTCGCGTGCGCTAAGATTGCGTAAAGGAATACCTCGAGGAGCAGAAGATTCAATATCGCTGAAGACGCAAAGAAAACCAAACATGGATAAGGACTTTCATCTATCAGCCTCTTCCCTGATCAATTAAAAGCAACAATGTAAAAAAAGAAAAAGAAACAAAACTACATTCTACAAGTCCAACTGCCATCCAACTTTCCAGACGACACAATAAAAAGTTTAAATGAATGAATAGCACGATGTTTTCGGATCCACCTGATCTCAACTACAGCTTCAACGTGAGCGAGGACCGGGATTTGAATAAATCGACGGGCACGGAGATGCTGTCGCCGACGGGCTTCGTCGTGCTTTCCGTGGCTCTGGGATTCATCATGACTTTTGGCTTTCTAAATAACTTTGTGGTGCTGCTGCTGTTCTGCAAATTCAAGACACTGCGAACTCCCGTGAACATGCTCTTGTTAAACATTAGTGTCAGTGACATGCTGGTGTGCGTGTTCGGCACCACGCTCAGTTTTGCCTCCAGCATTAAGGGACGCTGGTTGCTCGGTCGTGTCGGCTGCAGTTGGTATGGTTTCATAAACTCCTGTTTCGGTGAGTAAATAGTTCTACACATGGGGGGGATGTAGGCCTACTCTATCTATGGCTACTGTACTTCAACTTGCCACGTATCTGCACAGAACACAGGCACACGGTTATATCATTTTTCGAGTGAAATGCTGTCAACCTTTAAATATTTACATTCCATGTTCATCAGCCTAACGTGTTCATGTCTTCGTAAATGTCTATCTTTCATCACACTGAGATGCAATAACTTTCCTGGCATATTGAGAGAGTTTTTGGTATTGACACATGTTATTCGTTTCATATAATGTCTTTGAAGTATTAAGTCATGCCGATCATGTCGTCTTATTGATTTTAAACTGTATGGACTACTTTAGTACCATTCTATCATGCATTTTTTAACATTGCATTATTGATAAATCTGCATATTTATCCAATATCAGCAAAGTGCGGCATTCACAATCACTATTATATTTGCTCTACATTCCCCAAAAGTTTGTTGTTGATGTTTTAGAATACATTTGAGAAACAGTTAGACTAGGGTTGACCCTGCCCCCTCCTGTCAAACATTTTTTTTTTATTATGTGATGTTGCGACCAATTAAAACGCAAGCATCATATTCACTTGCAGAACATTAACTTACTGAGTTTTTACTTCAAGAACCCACTCGATATATAGAGATACCACTGCATGTTGCTTGCAAAGTGACAGGACCTGTTATTTCTCGGTTCTTCTGTTGTGGATGGCTATGTGCACCTAATTCTCCCTGTAAGAATTTTCTATTATGCTCATAACAAGATTTGTCTCTTGCTATGTACACACATTTTTACCAGCTCTACGATACATAAAATCATATTTTACCGTCTCCCCTTATATATACGCATAAGTAAGTGTGCCAAAAGCTAAAAAAAAAAAATAAATAAATAAAAAAAAATAAAAAAACAGCGTTACCAGTAGCATTTTGAAAGCTACAAGACTGGTTTCTCATGATCGCAACTCTGAGCTGCAAAAGTACTTAATGCATATCGTGCACAATTATGGATCCCAATTACCTCCTTTCACTTTAGTGTTACCTCACTAGCACTGCATGTTGAGATACGGTAGTTAAGGAACCCATACATTTATTTATTAAAATTATGCGAAATCAATGCAATGCAATGCAAAATCTCTGTGTGTGTGTGTGTGTGTGTGTGTGTGTGTGTGTGTGTGTGTGTGTGTGTGTGTGTGTGCGTGTGCGCGCGCGTGCGCGTGTGTGTGTATGTGTGTACGTGTGTGCACGTGTGCGAGCACGTGCATACACACATCCGTGCATGTGTATGTGTCTGTGCATGTGTGTGTGTGTGTGTGTGTGTGTGTGTGTGTGTGTGTGTGTGTGTGTGTGTGTGTGTGTGTGTGTGCCCATTAGCAAGTGCCTGCATGCATGTCTATGCTCACATCACCAATGAATGTATGTGCGCGTGTGCTCTCGCGCGGCAGTTAAAAACAAGTGCGCCGTCTGGAAGCGAGAGGTTCGAGAGGTTCTGTGCCGCTGCCACACAGCGAATCGAGTCACAGCTCAGGCTGGCGGTATGGACGCACATCTGTGGAGCGGCAGTCTACATTGGACTGGGCAGGCGGAGGCGGCTTGACAGTGCCACTTGAGGAGATCGCTGTAGAATAATGAAGCTGTCTCCCAGGTGTTTATCTAAGGCTCACACACACACAGATGAGAAACGTCCACAGAGCCGCCCTCTCCCTTTCTTGTGTTCATTTTCCCCCTCACAGGGGTCTGTGGCACCGACATGTGTTTCAGTGTGCCCAGATAAAAAAAAGGGCGTGGCTGGTTGAGGAGATTCATCCCCTTTGTTTGTGTATTCGTAGGCCTACTACGTGGCGCACCGGGATGCAATGCATCCCGAGATCTACTGACATCTAGAGATCAAAGCTATAGGCGTATCCGCGGTTCTATGGCCACATCGTATTGAGTTTGGGTCCTTATCTTGCTCACAGCTCTCTCTGTCACACATAAACAATCAGTCATTCAGCCTTGTAATTCAATTGTAAATAAATACACGCCATTTTCCACATGTCACCAAACAGTGACAGCACTAGGCACATCACCAAACGGGCTTTGTGTTGGGTTGGTTGCGTTTGTGTGCCCATGGAAAGTTTCATGACCAGCCACAATTTCAGCCAATCAGAAGGAGTAAGTGCACGGAACGGCTGTTTTACCCCAGAGACTGCTGTTGCTGAGGCGTGAGTGTTTGTGTTGCTCACACAGATGTTTACCAACTTATGACCAGAATGCAAACAAAGAGTACATCATGTGCATAGCCTCATTAAAATGGCCGCCCTGCCTCAGCTGCCAGATGCCCAACGATGCATATCGTGACCGTGCGCGTGCAAAGCCGGCAGCTTTTACAACAGATATCCCTAGCCCTTTAATTGCACTAATTGGAAAATGTGATTCGTTGAGCCTGTGTTAACTTACATGACCGATAAAACCAGGAACGGTGGCATTATTTGTGAGCGCTAAAGAGAGCGCACGTAATACCGTACACAGTCTGTGTTACCCCGACAGATCTAGGGATATAGGGCTGAGCATGGAACGCTGAGGGACTGCGTGTCTTTGAGTGAGGTGCGATAAAATGGGATTGGTGGACAAGCATGGGGAAGAACGTCCACGACACATTTTGTCCCTGAGAACATGGACGCCAAGCCCAGGTCACAGCCCCTGAGGGCCTCGACACAGTGTCACAGCTCATGTGTGTAATTATCAAGGTGGACGACGTCTTCTTTTAGGAATAGATAATGGATGGATGGGTAATGGAGAGCAATAAAGTGTTGGATGATTTGTGGCCAGCAGTCGTCGCACATATTTAAGAGGATTACAATTATACTTCTCTCACACAAATCACATGAATCACAAGTATGAATATGTATTAATAAAGAAGGCACCAATGTACATAGCTAACTGAAATGCCAGAAAAAAAGTAACAAACAAACACCAACATTATTGTTTATATAATCGTTTATTGCCAGGTGACAATTTCACTTTCAATTTCACAAATTGGAGCCGATCAGAAGTGATTGAAATGAAGGGATACCTTGCTGCCCACCATTTTGTTGGCATTGTACAAAATATGCCCATTCTAAACACGGCTGTTGTGAACGGGACGGTGGCTTGGCCTCCGGTATGTTCCGTCCCTGTGGGAACCGCTCAACCTAACAACTTCACACTCGGCGCTGCCCTTCCTCAGGTCTTCGGCGACACACACCGACGAGTGTGGAGTCGACGGTACGAACGATCCTCGAGAGAATTGAAGGACAGACTGCACACGGAGACTCTTCTCATTATATCTCGCCCTGCAGTGAGATGTAATATGTTTGTCTCTAGTGTGAGGCCTTTTGGATGGATGAGGGGTTTGTCGTGAAGAAAAAATATGATTCTATATTATAAACATTATGAATGTTCCTGCATGCCGCTGCATACCTGAGGCTGCATAATTGGCTGTTGATGACTGAAGCTGCACCTCACAAGCCTTCATGTGTCTGGTGCTGAGTAAAACAGACGGACACAATCAGACTGTGCTGTGTGTGTGTGTGTGTGTGTGTGTGTGTGTGTGCGTGTGCGTGTGTGTGTGTGTGCGTGTGCGTGTGCGTGTGCGTGTGTGTGTGTGTGTGTGTGGTGTGTGTGTGTGGTTCACTCATTATTGCAAACACTGCATATAATGGCCGTTGCAAGCTTTTTTCAGACAGACCAAGGTTTGTTTATAAATCCGCATCTAATGAAACATCAAATGTAAAAGAAATAATGGAAGTAAGTTACTGTCATTATGTCAACTACAAGTTGACAGTAGACAGAATATACTATTTTTTGTAAGAACATTGTATAATTATTTAAATGCTTATGAATGTTTTGAATTTAAAATACAATCATAAAATGGGCTGAGTTTGTGATAGTTATCTTTCCATTCTATAGTTACGTATTTTACGTATTTTCAGTTTTATCCTAGTTTCCATCATTCACACCAATGTGTTCTTTAATCCTGAGTTTCTTTGTCTACTAATCAGCGTAGCGTGATGCATCCGTCACGCTACGCTGCCACCCATTAATGGAGAACACCTTAGTGTGTCATATAGCTGCTTACGCTGTCCCACTAGCTGCCAGAAACCAACAGGCACTTAATCACTTTGTCTTCCTCGCCTTTTTCCCCACTGTAACACCTGACTTTCCCTTCAGGGATTAATGAAGTGTTATTCTATCTCATACTGGCATTCATTATTTTCTAGTCAAAGGGAATGTTGAAATGCTGGGGATGTTGTGACTCTGAGCTCACCCTGAAAACTTCACCTAGAGCTCAGAAAAACTTTAAGTAAACCAACAAGAAGAATCAAGCTGCCCATATGTTTGGGCGTACAGATGACCTCGCTCTTATCAGTGAAGGCCCTCCCAGTAACGACCCCTATTCCCTTTGTGGAATTCCAACACAGCATCCGACTGCGGCTCACCTTGCAATGTATTCCAATGCATTTATATTTTGGTATTCAAATCCACCCAGTTGTGGCCAAAACACAATGGAGACTGTAGCACAGCAGCACGGCCAATGGTGAAGCCCGTTGAGGGGTTTCTCAGTTGTGACCTGCAAACTATTGCTATTCAGGCGGTCATGCCCTAACTGCCTGCCGCGTGAACTGAGAGGAGCCATCCAGGATAAAAGTAGTTTGAATGGTGTCGGTGAGTTGACGAGAAGGATTGTCAACGTAAGGGCTTCAGAATTTGGTCCTTTGATGATGTGAAGCGGCATTCAGAAGGCACAAGGCTTCCTTAATATGGCCACTCACCAGGCAACTCGACATGGAGTCTATGGAATCTTTACATGGCGAATGGATGTTTCAATATAATTGATTTAAATGTTTGCAAAGCTCTGTTTCAATCTGAAAGTAATCTCTGGCCAACGAATGGCACCCTTAGTTGAATTGAAATAGAACACGACTGTATGTCAACAAGGTGAAAATTATTTTCTTTTCTCATCATTGTGTGTCAAACAAACAGACCCTCTATATAGGTCATCTGATGGTGTTCTGAATGAAGGTGTTCTAAATGAGTGTGGCTGAATGGAATACTATATGCAAGACCTAAAGCATCAAGGAGACACTGAATGCATGTTGATGACAATGCAATGCGTGTCCACAAACGTATATTGGACGCAAGCTCTTAAAACCGCATTGGGGCTTGAATGTCTTCATAGGCAAGTACTTTTAAAGCCTGTCAAGGTCTTTGCGATATGAAAAAAAACAACTTAGATAACATATTTGACACACATACACACCGTTCTACAGTTAAAAATGGTGATATATATTGTTGTACCCCATCTTTAGAATTATGTTGTTGTTAAAATGGTAGTGATCTGAACATGCATTTTGTTAGTGATGGGGTGTATTATGCTTGATTAATAACATCAATATTTATAATGGAACCCAATCCAGTGATGTTATTGCCATCGACAATTTTAATAAGGCTGGGAAGATCTCCAGGTGTTGTTTCTCAAAGGTTACCAGTAAAAGTTTTAAACAAAAGCAATATGAAAAATCATAAATCATATCATAATGTTATCTATGTCACCTAACCAATAATATCACTACTAGTTGAAAAACCTGTTTTCTGCTGATGGGTACCATACTGCTACATGGACACAGCCAAGTGCAGTCAGAAGAGCACACAAAGTCCAAACCAAAGAGAACACACACCAAACACACACACACACACACGCACGCACGCACGCACGCACGCACGCACACGCACACACGCACACACACACACACACCACACACACACACACACACAGACGCCCTTGAGAGACGAGTGTTATGTGATATCGAAAACCAGCAAGTTGTTGTTTTTTCACTGCTGCACAATCTGTGCATTTCCTCATGATGTCAGGTGGCAGACAAGGCAAAACAGATGCTTTATAAAAGCAAATTATTCAACACAAATATTAGCATGTGACTAATGCACATATGCATAAGTGAACATAATGAATGATGTCACAGGAGACAGCGAATATATTTTTCTGTTGCTTTCCCACTCATTCTCCTGCCCTTTCTTTTTCTCTCCCTCCCTCCCCATCTCTCCCTTTCTCTCCCTCTCCCTCCTTCCCTCTTTCCCCATCTCTCACTCTACCACTCCCTATCATTCACCCTGTCTCTCTCTGTCCACCCTCTCTCTCTCCCTCTCTGTCCTCTCGGTCTCTCTCTCTCTCTCTCTCATCTCTCTCTCTCTCTCTCTCTCTCTCACTCTCTCTCTCCTCTCCCTCTCTCTCTCTCTCCCTCCTCTCTCTCTTCTCTCTCTCTCTCCTCTCTCTCTCTCTCTCTCTCTCTTCTCTCTCTCTCTCTCTCACTCTCTCTCTCTCTCCCTTCCCTCTCTCTCTCACTCTCTCCATCCTTCTCCCTCTGTCTCTCGTCCGGGTGTGCTGCCCTCAGGCATCGTGTCGCTGATCTCCTTGGTGATCCTGTCCTACGACCGCTACAGCACGCTCACTTGTGTGCAACAAGCGCGGGCCGGACTACCGCAAGCCCCTGCTGGCGGTGGGCGGCTCATGGTTCTACTCCCTCATATGGACAGTGCCCCCCCTGCTGGGCTGGAGCAGCTACGGCATAGAGGGCGCCGGACCAGCTGCTCCGTGTCCTGGAAGGTCCGGACGGCCCAGTCCCATGCCTACATCATCTGTCTCTTCATCTTCTGCCTGGGCCTGCCCATGCTGGTGATGGTCTATTGCTATTGCCGGCTGCTTTGGGCTGTCAAACAGGTGGGTGGCCTACACGATATCTACATATGAGATGCAAGTGTGCACTTTTTTTTAAGTTTCTGAGGTATGGACTCATTTGTAGTTCATTATGTGGAGCTATTCAAGCTGATATTTGCCTATGTTGTTGAAGATTTTTCAGCAATTTACTGTTTTTCTGTTTTACAAAGACATGTTTATGCAAAGTGACCTGCAAGTGAGTTTGAGGGTCAAATCCAGATAGCTTGAGGAATTAGAAGTACAGGTTGAAGGGTGATGGGTTGTTTTGGTCGTCTGCGGACTGTAAAAATTGTATACCGCCAGACGGGTGGAGGCCTAGAGCATGTGTGGGTACCAGGTGTGGGTACCAGTCACCATTATCTACTCTGCACACGGCGATGGTAAGGGAAGCCAGGCCTGATGTTCCTGTTCCCACTGATGTTCCATGAGAAAAAGCAGAGAGCCAAGCAATGACCCCTGCAGCACAGCGGCCTTCAACCTAATCTGGTCTGATCTTCAGATCTTCTGAGATCACGGAGACAGAAGGAGGAGGGCCCAGAGGTGCACAGACTGTTAAGGTCAACATCTATCCTCGATCCCAGGTGTTCCCATCTCACAAACGGAAGCCCTGGGACAGGATGCTTCAACTGAGCACTATGGAGAGAGGGCGGGACTTCCGAGCATGCTTGGGAGGAAGCGATATCGTTTCAGTAACATGGGTTTAGCGATGATTGAGAGGACTTTTACATGGATTTAGCGGCAAGGTATGAGGGTGGGGGACTTTAAGTCACATGGGTTTAGCAATGAGGTGAGAGGGACATTCAGTCATGTGGGTTATAGAGGGCGAGGTTGAGAAAGGCAAAGAGACTTCCAATAGAGGAATATCTGTTTCTGTTACATGTTCCGGATATTGCTTTGTCAATTTCTTTGTAAAAAAAAAAAAAGACATCACAAAAAAAATCCATATTTAGTCTGCATGTCTTTTTGTTGTTGTTTGTTGTTGTCTCTCAGCCGAGCCAGCGTCATTGTGTTTGAGGACTGGTTCACGTACCGGGCCGGGCTCAATTACAGCGATCGAAAGACCCGTCTGGAGACACAAATCCACCACCTTGTCTCATTCGATTCAAAGCCAGGCCGGCTCGGTATCCAGCGTAGCCCTCCGTAGTCAGAGGAGATTCATTCGTTTAAGCGCGTCAAAATGGACTGAAACTGGACTGGTCTGTTAATTGCCTATCTCCGGGTGATGGGTTGTGCACTGCTCAGATGCGTGTGGGGGGGGGGGGGGGGGTGGGGGATGGGGGCGGAGAACGTGCCTGTTATGAGTGATGTGTTAATTATTAGCGTCAGAGCGGGGGAAGGGGGAGTTGGGCGACGGGGTTTGCGGGAG
>JAXIVH010000010.1:8306157-8326606 GCA_036785325.1 Urophycis tenuis | reverse complement strand
AGGGCTCCGCACATCATTTGAGTGCTCCCAGGGCACAGGTGGTAGCTGCACGGCGACCACCCTATCCACACACACACACACACACACACACACACACACACACACACACACACACACACACACACACACACACACACACACACACACACACACACATGTAATGAAAAAACACAGGAAAAGAATGATAGTAAATCACACATACCCCGTTTAAGACTTTTAGTCTACACTCAAGATTTACATGCTCTGTGCATCGGAACGTAATAAAACAAAGACTGGAATAAAAAATCCGAAATGGATTTATGTACAATATATCCCAAATGTAATTTGCTGCGGTCTGAACCTTTCTGTTCAATAAAATCAACCTATCCACACAATTGTCTTTCAAATAAGACAAAAACAGGAAAAGCTGGGGCAAAAATGTTAAAAGTCTACCTGACTCCATATATATATTGCATTACCACAAGCTTAAACAAATCCTTTTTTACAAACAACACATACACACACACACCCAAGCCAGAGATCTGCCTTCTGAAACAATGGCAGGATCTGGCCGGCTCCATTCAACAGGTGCCTTCTGTGGAGATGGATTAAAGCAATCGTTTTAAAACCAGCTGACACAGGACAATGCTAGGCACCATGATTGCCAACAAACAAAAGACATCAACCTTTTATCTTTTTTCTTTTCTTATAAAAAACCTTATTTTAACCAGGGCTCACTAGGACACACGAGTTCAAAAAATAAAAAACGAAAAGTTTTTTGTTTTGTTTTTTTAGCACATTTTATCTACCACACACCATGACGGCACACAGCTGACTTTTCTTCAGAAGAGAACGCACACGAAAATTCGCCGGAGGAAAAAAAAACAAAAAAAAAAAACAGGTGACATTTCCTGCCCATGGACGCACGCCGTTTCCCGTGACATTTACAAAAAACTTGGGGCTTGATGCCGCGGGGCTCGCCACGCCTGCCGCTCAGCCAATATCCGCGGAGTCGCGGGGCTTAAGGGCGAGCCGACACGCGCATCGGTGTACACGCGGCGAGACCCTGACCTCCCCCCCCCCGCCCCCCGGCTGCCACGAACCGCCACAGATATCAGGGCCTTGAATCACACGGTTCACCGTCTAGCTGGGGGAGGGTTTAGACAGAACAAAGGACAAATCAATATCGACATGGCGGGGGGATTTGGGGAAAAATGAGAAGGCTGTACACAGTCGGCTCATAGAGGGACAGGCCTTGGAAGGGGGAGAGAGAGAGAGAGAGAGAGAGAGAGAGAGAGAGAGAGAGACTGCGCGGTGTCTCCCACGCACACAACGCAGGAGAGCTAAATACTTCCAGTGAATCGCGCGTTGACACCCGACACAATTTCAGCAGCGCTCTTTATCGAGCCGACTGGACAATTACGCAAGGTTTTTAAAGTTACAGTACATTCAACGAGGGAAGGAAAAAAAAACTGCCCCCGGCCTTCGACTAGGTGAGGGGGGGGGGGGGGGGGGTGGGCACCCCTGGCTGTGACCAGAGCGCACGCCGCATGAGCTCCCAGGGTGTTCTTTAGACGGCGAGGCACTGGGGTCTCAGACAAAAACCCGCGTTTGGGATCGATTCTGGTGTCGTCCGTCAAGTGCTAGGAGTGACAATCCGCCTCGCCGGTTGGCGTGTGCATGTGTGTGTGCTGCGCGCGTGTGTGCGTGTGTGTGTGCGTGTGCGTGTCGTCATGCATGACACTGAAACATGGCCGTGCCTTAAAAACCACAGTAATTTTAATATTATTACTAATGCTAACAATACCAAGAAGAAAACCCCTGATATTTGATGCCCAAAAAACATTTTGTTTTTTTTTTCCCCCCCCTCGGCTTGACAGGATATTTTGAAGAATCTCTGAATACAAAACATCACTTTATGGTGTGTAAAAATGTAAGTCATCCACCCTTTTAAATAATAATACTGATGAGTGGGACCTAAACACTCATGTGTGTCTGCTGTACAGAACGACTTGAACCGAGCTTCTAAATGAGCTTTATTTAGCCGTGTGCGTGTGTGTGTGTGTGTGTCTGTCTGTATGTGTGTGTGTCTGTGTGACATTCAGAGCAGCCGACCGTTGCAGTCACAAGACGACTGCAACGGCGCAGACCAAAAAAAAAACAACCAATAATCACAGATATTACAAACAGTGATTCTTTTTTTTTCAGATCCTACCCCCCCCCCCAAAAAAAAAGTATTTGTTGGCCGACCACCGTAGTTTCACGACACCCAAAACACGGCCAGATAACGACGAGCTAAAAAACATGGACCTATTGCTACCCGCGTCAGCTCCACTGCTAACATGGCTCAGCTAAAGCAGGAAGTCCGTCTGGAACAGTGGCCTACCACCTGTTGCTTCGAAGCAAAAGAAAGAAAAAGAAAAAAAACACACCCGGCACGCCAGGCTCTGGAGACGGAGATGACGGTCTCCTCACAATGCCCCACGTTGATCCCACCTTTAAGGGGTTATGGCTTATTGTTCTTCATGGGTCTGATTTGGCAGTATATATATATCTTTTTTTATTTTTTTATTATTACGCTCCATCACCCGCCCACCCCTCATCTCTCATGGCATTATTGCACTCCTCCCCACGCGGTCAGCCAAAAAGGGAGGGACTGTAGGGTGGCGTGGTGTGCCCTTGTGTGTGTGTGTGTGTGTGTGTGTGTGTGTGTGCGTGCGTGCATGTGTGTGTGTGTGTGTCTGTGCGTGCGTGCGTGCATGTGTGTGTGTCTGTGCGAGCGTGCGTGCGTGCATGTGTGTGTGTGTGTGTGTGTGTCTCTCTGTAGAAGCGTTATTGTGTGGCCGGGGTGGCAGCGGCGGGCGGGCGGGGCAGGGGGGGGGGGGGGGGCGTTGTGTTCAGACCCCGCAGTCGACGGTGCTGAGGCCTGGCAGCGTGACCCGGCCCTTCCTCTTGAGGTCGCTCTCGGGCCCGGTGTTGATGCGCTGGATCAGGCTCTTCTCGAACAGCAGCGGGTGGTAGGCGCCCAGCGTGCACGCCGCGTCGTAGTAGCGCTCGTGGTAGTGGCACAGGTCCGTCTGCCGCATGGACGGGATGTACTCGTACACGTGCACCTGCTCGCACAGCGCCATCATCAGGAGGGTGCCTGCAAGGGGCGACACGCCGAAGGCAAAGGGGTTAAGGGCCGTTTCTGAGTGATGGATTTTTTTTTTTGTTGTTGTTGCCCCTAACAACACACGTTTCTTGTTCACCGGTGAATGGAAGAGCGCCTTATTATTGGGGTTGGAGTGTATACGTGAAAGCGTGCTTTATCGGCATGTCCCTGGCAGTGTCTCCACAGTGCCGGTGGCACACTGACGTGCAGCTCGCCGCAGCAGCAGCCAGGCTGTGTTTTGGAATGGGTTGTTAATTTATGAAGCAAAGCAAGAGCAGTCAAGATAAAAAAAACTCCCGACTGATGACTTGGCTTTGGGCAGCATTGAGCGGAATGTCAATCAACACAACATAAAAAATAAACACTTGATTTATCCCGGAGGGGGAAACTCAGGTAAAGGAAGACACTAGAACAAGCTTAAGTGAAACGGCTTTTCTTTTTTTTCTTTCTTTTGTTAAACACGTCAACGGTCTGTCAGAGTTCTTGTAAGACGCCGCCGGCGGCGTTTTGGGGGGGGAAAACACCGTCACCATGACAACGGTTCATGCCTGACAACTCCGCAGATGAACTCCACGTCCATGTCCGCCCGTTGCAACTTTTGCCCTCGTCTCTCGCCGCGACCTCCCGACCGGCCCTCGAACCGTGGCCCTTCGTAGCTCCGAAGCGCGCGGCCGCATGTTGAATCATTTAGCAGCGCGCCTGCCCTCTCTCGGGTCAGTTACATCTCTGACGCCATCCGTCTGCACAGTTGGTCCTCACAACCTTCTCCGGGAACCGACCTGCCAACTAGCCATCATTAGGGTACCTTTTACCGACCCGAGTTCTACATCCTACGCCCTCCGGGCAGCGTCACATCAATCTCTGCTTTTTAAAAAAGAATCTTCCAGATAATAATGCTAACATGCAGAGCTAAACTACCATTAACCTTGAGGTACCCCTGCGCACCATCAACTCGCGCCGTGTATCTAGAAAATACAGCAGGAGTGTCGGGGGGGTCACGCGGGGTTAATGGACAGCTGCGGTAGTTTTCTGTCCAACATGTTCACTGGCCTTTGAGGATACAAGCAGAGATGGGGAAGGACCCAGAGCACACAGAGGCCAGGGCCATTAAGTGGACCATTTCCTATCTCCGAGCTGCACTTCCTGCCCGGCGTTGGGGACCTTGTAATGCCCCGGGGAGAGGGAAGAGTTTTCTGCCTGAGGAACTTTGAACGGATCTAAGTGATTTAGCTCTCCACTGGAGAGCGGTGGGAAAGGGTAATCTGGAGTCCCAGGCAGGCGGTACGCAGTTTGTCAAACTCTCAAACGGGCGCTGGAGTCACAAGCGTGGTCACGCAAATCGACGTTAAGCACAGAGTATTATACATGTAAAGTCACTTCCCTTCCCCCCCCCACCACCTCCTCTCGTCACAGTTCTACCGGTGTTTCCTGATCCTGTTCCACTGCAACGCCCAGGCGGGGGAAGCACAGCGCCATGTCCTCCCTGCCGTCCAAGACCACCATGATCCAGCTGCACCGCAGGGTGTACAGCAACACCGTGGCCTGCACCGGCCAGCCCTGCCCCCGGACCCCCAAGCTGTGCACCAGCATCCCCATCACGGAGCGGGTCAGCCCGTCGGCGTTCACCTCTTGACGGGCCGGGGGCCGGGAGTCCCCCCCCCCCCCCAGGCGAGGCCGTGGCGCCCGGGATCTGCGCTCGGCACGGCGAGCACCGGGGATGAGTTGATGCGTTTGGAAGGATATTTGGTAAGAGTGGCGGTTTTTGAAGTGTGAAGATTCGGAGGTTGGATCGGAACCGCGACGTTCTATTTTGTTTCGTTTTCGTTGGAACGCATGTTTGTCAATGATGTTAACGTCTTAGGTATGAGATTAGAGATGTGAGGCTTAGGTCAAATTAGGTTATATTCAAATTGTTAGCATACCATAGATATCGTACAAGTTAGAAGTACATTCAGAACTAGGCATGTCGATGAGGGCGTTTCCCGAAGAAAAGGCGCGTGGTCACGTGAGCCAACCCGTCTCACGCACAATTGTCCGCCGGCATGCTAACGCGCCAATGCTAGCAAGGCTAATACGCAATGTCCCCAGGCCACTTAGAAGCGGACCTGTGGTCGATTGAACCAGTGACCGTTCAAAATGTGCCTGTTCAGAACTTATTCACATTGAACGCGTCCAAACAATGACAATGCACTCGCTTGAGTCCCCAGCAACACACACGCCAAGTGTGACGTAGATCAGTTGAACGGTTCTAGAGCCATGTGAAGGATGTACACGCACACACACACACACACACACACTTGCACGCGTACACACAAACACACACACAGCCATTCCTTGCTTTATTGTTAGCCAATGTCGGCACATTCGCATATATTAATTTGCACAGAATTCACCCATGAATGGCCATGGCCAACCCATTTGAAACTTAATTTTTTTTTATATAACCTATGATTGGACACATTTATGGAGCATGCAAATAAAATGTGTGATTTGGGTTCATGGTTCATGGTAAAAAGAACAAAAGAAAAAGAAATCCAAAACTTTTTTTTCCAAAACTTTGAAGGAACAGAACAATCCATCCAAATGGACTTTACGGGCCCATGAGTCAAATATATTCAGCATGTCACATAAGGCCCATATACCATTGTCAGAATTTTTGCCAAACAGGGTGGGTGGGCGGGGGGCTTTGACCTTGATCAGGAGTTATTGCACACCCTCTGGTCAAGTGATGCTTTACGTTTTGTAGAGCTGCTTCCACGCGCTTTCCATTATACACAGTAGCTCAGTGAGCACCATTTAAAATTGACACTCAGTACGTTTACATGCAGCAAGAAATTCGAATTTCTGATCGGATCAGATAATCACATGCGTAAGACCGGATCACTTGTCCGAGTATACATGCCGTTCAGGGAATCGGATTAACAGCCGGAGCGTGGCTGACTCCGGACGCTGTGTGGCGCTCTGCGTATGTGCAGAATGGCGATGCGTATGCGCAGAATGCAAAATCCGATTCAGATCCGATTGCTGAGTATACATGCCGTTAAAAGTCTGACTATGATAGAATTATCCAGGTGTAGTTATCCGATTTTAGATGTCCGAAATAGGTCCGAAGTAGGTCCGAAGTAGGTCGGATTAAGGTGTTTACATGCACTTAAAAAGTCCGAACGATGTCTTATACGATTAGAAATTCGAATTTCTTGCTGCATGTAAACGTACTGACTGTGGCTTCACTTTTGTAGCTCTACACAGAGGACTTTCCACATTACCCAAGGGGTCTATACTTACAATCCCTGGGTTTCTCTGAAGGGGGGGGGGGACTTGTGATTGATTGAATTTTGCTACTTTTGTAGCTCTACACAGAGGACTTTCCACATTACCCAAGGGGTCTATACTTACAATCCCTGGGTTTCTCTGAAGGGGGGGGGGGGACATGTGATTGATTGAATTTTGCTAACTCAAATGGGTAATCGTATTTGCGCGGAACTCTTTGAGCATTGACAACTAGGCGGGGGGCCGAGGGTTGTTGAGGTGTTACCGCAAAAGTATAGCGCATACTGTTCTCAAATGTGACAGCTCCCAGATGTTTACGTTAGGAGTGGTTGATTTTTAGCGCCTTTTTTCAATTTTCCCTTTCCATATGAAATAATAAGAATAACATAAAAAATGTTAAAAAGAAAAAAAAAAGTATACAATGTTTACACTATAAAAATAGACACACAGTGCACTGATATATGCCTGGTATTTTTTGGTATCGTGTTGATCACTCAAAAACTGTACAAGGAGATAGTCACTTAAAAAACAAGAATAATGAAAACAAGAACAAACAAACAAACAAACATGACAACAATAGTCAGTACGTTTACATGCAGCAAGAAATTCGAATTTCTGATCGGATCAGATAATGACATGCGTGAATCGGATTAACAGCCGGAGCATGGCTGACTCCGGACGCTATGTGGCGCTCTGCGCGTGCACAGAATGGCGATGCGCATGCGCAGAATGCAAAATCCAATTCAGATCCGATTGCTGATTATACATGCAGTTAAAAGTCCGACTATGAACGAATTATCCAGGTGTTGTTATCCGATTTTGAGATGTCCGAAGTAGTTCCGAAGTAGGTCGGATTAAGGTGTTTACATGCACTTAAAAAGTCCGAACGAGGTCTTATACGATTAGAAATTTGAATTTCTTGCTGCATGTAAACGTACTGAGTGTGTAAATAATAATGGGATTCAAGTGCCACGTTGGAAAAGGTTGGCCTTGCGCAGGTTTGGGCCAGCATGTAGGAAGCATATCTCACTACTGTTACAGAAAGAAGCACAGCCCATGGAAGAAATAACAAGAGCGAAGGGCAAAATGAAAACCGCTCACATGTTAGGAAGGCACAATCATATTGGAGTGCACATTTGCTTCGCTCACGTTACACCAGGGCCTGCTTCACTATGCTTGCCGACGTTGTATGTAGTATGTATTGTTGGAGTATGTAAGATACCAGTACGCTGGTGAAAAATGCACATTTGCTAAATGTAGTAAGTAAAACTGTTGTGTTAATGTAAATATATATATATACAGTATATATATATATATATATATATATATATATATATATATATATAGTATATATGTGCATGGGCCCTGAAATGTTCTCATCTCTCAATATGTTTGCCCTATTGTTAATTAATTATTTATGTTACATTGTGAATGTATTTATTTCAATGTATGATAACTGCAACGCCCAGTGGGGGGTATGTTTCGTTTAAGTTGATGAACCTAATGATTAACCCAAGTTCAATTGAACTCAATCATGGGAAACTAAATAAATATATTTTTGAGGATATGAATTTCCTTAGACTGTACTGTAGTGTTGTAGCGTGTGTGTGTGTGTGTGTGTGTGTTTGTGCGTACGTGCGTGCGTGCGTGCGTGCGTGTGTGTTTGTGCGTGCGACAAGACTTGACTTCACTACTTCTCAAGTGGCCGTTGATCACCACAGGCATCCTCTGCATCCCCCACCTGTCACAGCCTGGAGCCAATCGAACCCCTCCCCCCCCCCCCCCCCCCACACACACACACACGCACACGCACACGCACACACACACACCCTTCCTCAAACACCCCAATAGCCTGCAGACTAATCCGGCGGTGGGGGGCTGGGAGGTGGGGCTTGTTCGCTGGAGCCCCGGGGGGGGGGGGGGGGGGGGGGGGCGTCGTCGAGTCACTGGCGCCGCACCTCCGGCCGGCGCTGCAGGCTGGGGTACCTCCCCGCCACACCGACCGGTTTGCGTGAGAACAGCGTCTGGTGTGGATTCAACCTCCCCCTGGAGGCACCGCTCCTCCGGCTCCCCGACGTGTGTAAACAAGGTGCTCTAAGGTGCTCTAAGGCGCCCCCCCCCCATGTGTGTGTGTGTGTGTGTGTGTGTGCGGGGGCGCCGGGCTGGTTTGGTGGCGCGGGGGAGGCGGGGTGACACCGGGTCACCGGGGGGTCACTGGCGAGCGGCAGAGAGTTGTGATTGGCGACAAGTGAGGCTTGACCTTCGATCCCTTGAGCTCCCATCTTGGGTTCTGAACCCGACTTGAGTCCATCGGGTCAGTTGGTCCACCGTTACAGATCAACTCGACGCGTATTAAAAAACATAAAAGTTTATATTTTGAGCTATAAAAGGTTGGGATTTCACACAGTTCCACACATCAAGATGAACATGGAGGGACAATCAATTTTTTTACTATTTTGTTATGATGCACTTTTCAGTGACTTTTAGTAAATCCAGACTCGTGTTCAGGGGCATGTAGGGGTTAACACACTTTGCTCAGGGGATGCAGACAGACAGGCAGGCTGCGGACAACGGATTCAAACCAAGTACCTTCTGGTTGGGAGTCGAAGACACTACACTGTCCTGCTGTCGGAGATCTACAGTGCAAACACATCGATGTATATCGTAGGCCGTAGACTACAATATTATACATAGGTTCTGTTAAATAACGGTGGCTTCCCCATGTTAGCTTTCCAACAGTTTCACATCAACACATCATGTGACGCGTTGATATTATATAGCATATCTAACATAATATAATGTATCTTCTATATTCATATAGCATATAATATATACCATCTACGACAGTATATTTATATAAACCATTATTTGATCTTAATGACGATGATGACGTATTTACAGAATATATTATATGGTATACATAATATAGACAATATAATACATTGACATATACCGCCGCTTGACCAATCTCTGTATTCATTTTAAACCAACGTCAAGGGCCAAGGCCATCTCCCACATCATCATCATCACCATCATAATCATCATCTTGCATCATCCCCATGGCAACAGAGACGTTACTCAAACGAGGGGAGGAAGCGTAACGAGTGCTCGGACACGTGAGGACGGGAGTCGGCGAGTCGGACGGACGGCCTGTGGCTCCGTTTGTTAGCGCAAATCAACTAACGTCAGAGAAAACACTTTGAGAGAACACTCGACGGCAGGAGAAACGACCCGGCCCGGATCTGCAACCGCACCGGCATCCGCACCGCTTCTACCGGCGGGTCTGGTGATGTCACCGGGAGCGCCTGGGGGGAGGGGGGGCGGCAGGGCGGCAGAACAACAGGAGGGCGCACCGCCTCCTGGAGACGGGGCTCTCGGCCGCTCAGGATGCTCCCGCTTCCGCACGCATTCAGATTAACACAACATGCCGAACAGCAGGGCAGGGGGATCAGGGTCGCTTCCTCTTCTCCATCAGTAAACAAGGGTCGCATGCAGGCGGGCTCTGTGTGTGTGTGTGTGTGTGTGTGTGTCCTAAGAAGGAACTGATGTGAAAATAACACCTTTCCCTTTCATTTCAGCGGGTCTCTTACGCAAGGGATGTGTAAACAAGAGACCGGCACACATGCAATGGTGCAGTGTGTGTGTGTGTGTGTGTGTGTGTGTGCGTGCGTGCGTGCGTGCGTGCGTGCGTGCGTGCGTGCGTGCGTGCGTGCGTGCGTGCGCGCGTGCGTGCGTCGTATTCACCTATGAAGCCAGAGGAGGGTGGGTTGGGCTGGATGCTCTCTTGCGTGTTGCCCTGGATCACATCCCAGAGTCTCCACACGTAGCTGGGGTGCAGGACGTAGAAGGGCTGCTGGGGCTGCAGCCTCCGGCGCTCCACGTAGGGGCCGAAGAGGTTGTAGTCGGGGCTGGCGTACCACTGTGGTGGCCCCCCGGGGGGGAGAGACAGAGCGTGTCAGGGAGCATTTGACGAAGTCACCGTGAAACGAGAGCAGACTTTTTCCCTTCCCGACCCCCGCTTCGGGGGTCATTTTTCCCCGGAGACGGGACTAATCGGCCCGGCTCGCCGCTGACGGAACGCGGCATGTTTAGTGATTCGTTTTTTTTTTTATTGGCGCGCATCAGAGTGACTTAACGCTTCCCCCCCCCCCCGGGAGAGGCTTTGGGGGCTGACGGCGGCTAACGCCACGTCAGGCGAGCCGTTCCCATCCGGTGCGGTCCATCATCAGATCCTCCAGGATCAACATCACGTCCGGCCCGTGCTTCAATGCCCACTCATTACCGCTATGGTAATATCACTTTTCCGCAGGTCCATGTTGTGGAAGTGAGGGGGGGGGGGGGGGGGGAATACAAAAACTAAATTAAAAAAAAGCATTTACTCGTTTTTAGCAGAGACCGTTATGACCAAAGCGGGACATTTGCATATCTTGTGAGAAGCTAAAATGTCATGGCATTCCACTGAATTCCCTCCCTGTGTACTTATCTCCGCTTTGCGACACAAATGTGACCGACGCTGACAGTCTCACACGGCATATGATTGTCAGATCGGAATCTGCATGAACATTTCCTTTTCTTCTTTTACCCCGAACAAGTGGGGTAAAAGCCCATGCATAAATAAATCATCCAACGGCAAAAGACTTACCCACAGGAAACCTATATTCCCTTCGGTTATGGGTTATGTTATAACGAAATAAGATATCGCAGAAATCACATGTTTTCCATGCACGTCGTATTTTACACTAAGGGCTCTATATTCCTCTGGCTGCTCTGTGGTGATGCGACGCAATTAATCGAGGCAACGGCACAAAGCTCAGAGCTCAGAGTTAATCACTGTTGACCCGGAACTAGAGTTCCCGCGCTCAGTTGTGCGGCGAACAAAAAAGACATCAACTGATTCAATTCAATAACGTTTCTGGACCCTACGGTGTGACCGTAGCGTCAGGGAGGGGGGGGGTACGCACTAGGGGGGTTGAAAGGTGACTTTAACGTCAGGGAGGGGTCCCATGTTATGAAGTGACACCCAGGGACAGCCGAGCCGCCCGGCTCTCGCAGAGCGCGTAGTGGATAACGGCCGTGTCACAGCGAAACATTCACATCGGGAAAATAATAACCATAAAGACGACAGCCTCTGTTCCTGGATGTCAAGGGGATCGAGAAAACCAATAAAACGCCAGAGATTCTTCCATCAAAATGGACGACGACGAGGACAGAAAAAAAAAGAGAGTTTCAGAGGAGGGGATTTTGTGTGTATCTATTGAGCGGAATTCATTCGCACGCATGAGGTGGGAGAGCTTTCTTCTTCAGTAATCTAGTCAGGCACTCGCCGTTCCCTCAATAATCACACAATGCCGCCAACCCCAGGAGAAGAGGCAATGTGAACAAGAGAGGGAGACGGGGGGGGGGGGGGGTTTGGGGGAGACGGGGGTTGGGGGTGGACGGGGACGGAGGGAGACGGATGCAAAAGGCAGAAAATGAGGTGCTCTTTAGATGCGGATGGGTGAAATTGGAAGGGAAAAATGCCCCAGAGAGAAAGATGCTGGACACCATAAAACAGCGAGCCGAGGCGTCAGAAGAGATCAGTCCCGAGGCGGGGATGTGCGGGCCACGCGGTCGCGGGCGGGAAGGACAGCGGGATGGAATCACACAGGCAATTTCAAGGGCTGCTCAAGGGCAGCACATGTGGAACCAACAAAAGAAATAAAGAAACCCTGTGAATGGCAACTGTGAATGTGCGCGGAAAGAGTCCGTGGGAGGAGAGGACAGGAAGTTTTTGTTTGATGTGCTGTAATGTGCTGGTGTGTGTGTGTGTGTGGGGGGGGGGGGGGGGTGGCACGGCGACAAATTAGCGTAACCTTTCAGAGTGTTGCATTGTTCATGCAGCCCATTTAGCGCTAACGCGGCTGACTTTGCCGCTAGGTCACGCTGCAGTCGAAGATTAGCCAATATAGTGTGCTCATTGCATACTGTGCTTGTTTGTGTGTGCGTGTGTGCCTGAGTGTGTGTGTCTGAGTGCGTGTGTGTGTGTGTGTCTATGCCTGAGTGTGTGTGTGTGTGTGTACGCAGGTGTGTGTGAGTGCATATGTGTGTTTGTGCGCATTTGTTTGTTCCTGAGTTTGTGTGTGTGTGTGTGCTCTGAGTGTGCGTGTGTGTGTGTGTGTGTGTGTGTGTGTGTGTGTGTGTGTGTGTGTGTGTGTACGCAGGTGTGTGTGAGTGCATGTGTGTGTTTGTGCGCATTTGTTTGTTCCTGAGTTTGTGTGTGTGTGTGTGCTCTGAGTGTGTGTGTGTGTGTGTGTATGTGTGTGTGTGTGTGTGTGTGTGTTACCTACCGTGTGTAGATTGATGGTGTAAGGCGCAGGGTCCCATGCAACCAGAGTTACATTCTTGTACAGAGAACTGCTTTTGAATTGATGCTTGGGATTGGCCAGGATCTGGAAAATGTAGAATGTGAAACGGACATCTTCAGGTCAATATACTGTACATGAATAAAAGCCTCAACCCTGTCCCTAAGAAGACACAATAACTACTGTTGTTTTATCATTCTGTTTTACTTTGTTGTTGTAATGCAAGTGCATAGTTTGAGAATGTGTGTTCTTCTCAAATTCAAAATGTATGTAGTAAATCACATGTTATGTGCCGGCTTGTCTTCTACTTCTGCTCATAAATGTTTCAGGTTGGAACTCATCTCGAGGAATTTGCCTGACACCTTTCAGCCTCTTGGGTAATATTTCAGGGTGAATTATGGACCAAAAAGCCATGCATGGCCCAAATTGGATTTCTATACGGCCCGATTCTTCATTGGCACGATTATCGAAAACGTGGGCCATTTAAGTTTATTTGTGTGGTCATTGCCATTCTCCCTACATATTGGTTGGAGAATGTTGATGGATCACGTCAGCTGAAACCACTCATGGCGTCAATATGTGTAAAATAAATGCAGGGGGAAGAAAAAGAAAAAATAGATATCAATTTTCCATTTTTGTTCTTTGTCGTTGTGTTCTGCCTTTGACAAGAGAACACGATTTATCGTTGTCAATAATTCTCTGTATATTCAAATTATATTCACGTAATCCTTCTGCGAGCCCTAGCCCTGCGGTAACCTCTGAACCGATGTGTGTGTGTGTGTTTGTGTTTGTGTGTGTGTGTGTGTGTGTGCGTGTGGATCAGAGTGCAGCCACGCCCAGCGGCCGCCGTCTCAAGGAGGCGTTCGGTATCAAACCGCAGCAGTCATCCCCTGTTAAAGTGATGGTTCGGAGTAAAATTCACCCTGAGGTCATTTCCACCAATAATCCAGCCAAATACCCCCTCAGATGCATTTTTATAGACGGTCAATATTTATCAAGTTTAGGGGTATCAGCCGAATGGCTTAGTATTGGAGTGCCCGGTACACTGAGTATATCTCGTAAATTACCCCACTAATAATGCATGGATTGTTACCCAACTTCTGTAGTAGTACATATATGGCCTGTACTCACAAAACGAGGCATTTTAAAGTTTGTAAGTACACCAGGAGTTTATTTAAAAGAGCACTTTTCTGATAGCTTCAACTAGCTGTTGCTAAGGCTACCGCTGAGTCGACGTCTCTTCCGTCTTTCCGGATAAGTTCGTAAAAGTCCTCTTCAAAACTCACAAGTGTAAGGAAAAAGTTAGTGAATTCAACACTCCATCTAATTTCAAGTATTCAATTATTCCAGTTGTCAATACATTGAGATGGAGTGTTGAATTCACTAACCTTTTCCTTACACATGTGAGTTTTGAAGAGGACTTTTACGAACTTATCCGGAAAGACGGAAGAGATATCGACGCAGCGGTAGCCTTAGCAACAGCTAGTTGAAGCTATCAGAAAAGTGCTCTTTTAAATAAACTCCTGGTGTACTTACAAACTTTAAAATGCCTCGTTTTGTGAGTACAGACCATATATGTACTACTACAGAAGTTGGGTAACAATCCATGCATTATTAGTGGGGTAATTTAGGGGCTTATACCCCTAAACTTGATAAATATTGACCGTCGCTAAAAATGCATCTGGGAGGGTATTTGGCTGGATTATTGGTGGAAATTACCTCAGGGTGAATTTTACTCCGAACCATCACTTTAAACAACAGGCCGCATTCCCGCCATCGCCACTGATATTCAAAACAGGGACTTCAAAAACAAATCGGCCTTTTGAGCCGGCGTGAACGTGAGCGACACGCAATCAAAACCACCGGGTCTCAACGGTTCTCCAACGTCAAAGGGGGGAGTTTGAGAACCCTTTAGCCCGCGAGTTGTTCTGTCACGCTCCGTCCTCGTCCTCGACAGCTCTCTACCGCTCACCTGCGAGTTGATGATACGAATGGTGGTCTTGCTGCCCACGTCCTTCTCGAAGCCCTCTGTGGGTGCGGCGTTGAAGCGCAGCACGGCGTCATGGCCGTCTGCGGGTCACAGGAAACACAGAAAGGGGGAGGTCAGGAGCGTTGTTGTTCGCCTCGGACGCCTCCACGCCGGTGCGAGTTGCGTGTCGATGACAAATGAGCGACGCGCTGGCGTGCAGAAAGGACGCCGTTTGAAGGACGTTTTGAAGGACGCCGCTTTGTGCACGGACGCGTATTTGCGCGCGTCTGGGGATCGCGTCGACGCGGGCGCCGGCGTCACGCCCGGATGTGCGTTTAGAGACCGGTGAAGCGGCGATACATTTTACATGACATGAACACGGAGAGCGGCAAGACGACACATCTGTCAGTTTGACGTCGTACACGAGAGATTTAAGGCATCGATGGACTAGACTAGTGTCTAGAATGGAAGTCTAGACACTAGTCTCTCTGGGGGCAGTATGGATTAAAAGCCATTCCAAGCAGGCTCATCAACAGCAAAAAAAATAAAAAAGCCCCTCCACTGCAGTGAGGCATACAGTATGTACATCAACACACGTTACAGAACAGCCGCGCATTGCGGGTCAATCCTGAGGAGTACAATGGGGGTGCGGTGTGTCTCCCGTCTCCTCACGGCGTCCTGCAGACTTCATCCGCGGCGGACATTGATTGATGTTCAGCGTTATAATGAAAAGAAGAAGAAAGGAAATGAAAACATGTCATTTCTCACCGGGGCCCCCAGATCGATGTGGCCGCTGTGTGAACACCACCGACAGGGAGGAGAGGAAAGCAAATACCCTGAACGTTGCCGGGGGCGACCTGACACCAAGAATGGATGATCCGCCGGTATTGGGACCCAACCATTATCGTCCCTCGCCCTTTCCCCAGTCAAGTGTTAGCGGCAGGAGAATGACCTTCAGGCGTGGCACCGTCGACTCCTCCGCTCGCCACTGTTATTGTGCCACCCACCAGTGGGTCCACGGGCCCACTGGCTGGACATTGAGACAGCGTGGGTCCACGGGCCTGCCTCACACCCCCCCCTCCCCCCCTCCCAGCCCCGCGTGAAATCCATACAATCAAAGCATTTGCAGTAAGTAGCCCCGGGAAACTCAATACGGCATTCATGAAGGGGAAAATTGGCATCTGTGTTTGTGAGGCAGAAGCCATCGATCCCAAGGTTAATGTAAATTGCGGGTGCCGTGAACGCTCTTGTCATTGGGCTCCTCCCACACGCATCGAAATCACTTTTTTCCACTGTGCCGAGTTACATCACGTTGCCGTAATCAGGCAAAGGCAAACGAGAAAACCAAACATAATTAAGGTAAGAACGCATTAGCGGGATGATCCAAGCAAAGAGAGGCGTGCCCGCTGACAAACTGCCGCACAAAAAGTTCACAGGAGTAAGTCTCCGGTCATATAAACTGCTCCATCCAGTATGAATTACCCAGCCATAGGGAAACACCTTAGCCTGCATTTAACAGGTAGAGGCCAAGGAGAATGTCCTTCATTAAAAATGCCAACACAGAGCCAGCTATAATGATAGGTAGCTAGAGCTATTCTATGGAGCTATTCATGTGTGTGACACATTGTATGAAATGAGCTGTAGACAGAGATTACCCAACCCTGCAATATACAGTCCCTTTGTTTCATTGTAGCTTCCTGGAAAGTGTCTAACTGTCTATTATACAAGTGTACGGGAAGGTACAAGGCCAGACAATTGAAGGCATCGTTATGACGAATTGCAGACTCAATTCAAATAAACACATCATGCCTCATAAAGCACAACGTTTTCAGGGAGAAATTAATCGGCTAATATGCACTAGAAAACAGGCCAGAAGAGATGACAGACAGTGGAGTCACAGCGCCCTCTGTTGGCGATAAAAAAAACAAGCAACGAAGACTGTTATTGCGATACATACTTATACTGCCGGGGAAGGCCGGTTTTGTAAGCATGATGAGCCGTAGTATGCGTACATACGCCTGCTTTTGAAATGCTACTGCTTGCCTCTGCGCAATCACTCCAGAAACTGTCAATCATACAAGTCAAACCTTGACATGTCATGGATTGACAGCTCCCGCATTTCAACTTAAAAGGATAAATAAACCATGATATGCATGAATAATTAACAAGAAAGAAAGGGAGGGATTCAAGGTTAGCGTAAAAAAATAAAAAAAAATCAATAACATGTGGATTACACATTAAGTATACAAGTAATGTGTGCACGTGTATATTCGTTATTATTTAGTAATAATTTCTTTGTGTAATTTTTGTTTTAATCATTCCTGAAAGTGTGCTATTATCTCATCGGCCACAGGAGGGCAGTAAACGACCATTGCAAAACTAAACTGAAAGGGCTGGATAGCTCGTAACTCAGTAATAATGAACCCATCCTTTACCACTGTGTTTGTGGTACACACAGTTGGCTATAGGGGGCTGTAGACTTAAGGGTACAGACAGACTGGCTGGGATCATTGCGGGATTTGCTGCTTTAGACTAATCTGGAGAATGAATGTGTGTTGAGTCAGTTATCCCCGCACAAATGATCCCATTAACAATCTGCCATCCAAGTGCCTGATCAGCAAAAAATTAAAACAAACTTTTCCTGAGGATTTCTTGCATCATGATGATGGAAAAACTTCTGCTCGTCAATAGGAGGCAGGTCCCAAACCACACACCTCACAGAGGCCAGTACTAAATAATCATCTGGCTCTCTCTCTGCATCATCTTTGCCATTGCACTGTCTCCACTTCTTTTCTGGAGACTCTCTGCTGAGAATAATCATCCACGGCTACGTAGAGTGGTTTGAGCTGTGAACTTTTCTGTGCTGTGGGTTTTTCGTAGAATTGCTGTACAAAAAACTCCGTCATGTACGATGAAGTCGTACATCCGGCATACTGTGTGACCATATTTTGTGGGTTTTGTGAGACAGCATGTTTCTGCACGTTCGTTTGCTCGATACTTTAGGACGCATTATATGAAATATTTAAATATTGGCCTGAGCGAATACCGAACAAGCTTTCTTGGCGAAAGACTAAACATCCTCTGCTTATTTCATCAGCTCTTATTGTAACATTTCACTGTGCATTTCAACATCTCAATTGTCACCAAAGAGCTTTCAAGTCAGAAAAAATGTTTTGGGGCATAAAAAACAACAACAACAACAACAACAACAACAAAATGACATAGGTGACGAAATCAACGCCACGTTATAACAAAACGTCCCGACGGAACATCGGCACGCTCTGTGACTCTTGTGATGAACGCTTGACGCCCGTGATGAACGCCCGACGCCCGTGATGAATGCCCGGCGCCTGTGATGAACGCTCGACGCCTGTGATGAACGCTCGACGCCCGTGATGAGCGCCCGACTCCTGTGATGAACGCTCGACGCCCGTGATGAGCGCCCGACTCCTGTGATGAACGCTCGACGCCCGTGATGAGCGCCCGACTCCTGTGATGAACGCTCGACGCCCGTGATGAGCGCCCGACTCCTGTGATGAACAATCGACGCCCGTGATGAACGCTCGACGCCTGTGATGAACGCTCGACGCCCGTGATGAACGCTCAACGCCTGTGATGAACGCTCGACTCTTGTGATGTAGGCTTGGCTCCTGTGATGAAAGCCCGACTCCTGTGATGAACGCTCGACGCCTGTGATGAACGCTCTGTGACTCCTGTGATGAACGCTCGGGAAGGCCGGTGGGAAAAACAGCACGTGGCACACGGAGACCTCAGATCCACTGTAAGTGCGCAAGTAGCGCCCCCCCCCCCCTTCTCTCTCCCACACAGTTTGCTTAATAGTCACTCTCACCACATTTGCTCTCAGCGCTGGGGAAGCGATGCCGGGGGGGTGGGGGGGGTGGGGGCGGGTTACGCGTCTGACCCACAAAAGCGTCACCCACACCCGACACCCACACAAACAGGAAGCGTTTGGTGCAATAAAGTGAGGTCATCAAGTGTGTCCCCGTTTAATTTTGTAATCTCCCACCCCCCCCCCCCCCCCCCCCAGCACCAATGACGGCCCGGCGTGTCGCTGTGTCAGCCCGTCGCCGTTGACGACAGAGGACAGCAGTACGTCACGTGTGTCCGGGGGCTCCGGATGAAGGGAGCAAGGGGGGCTAGCGTGGGGGTTGGGGGGGGGGGGGGGGGGGGGGGGGCGAACGGCGAACAGATCTCGGGATGAAGCTGTGTGTGTGTGTGTCAGGCAGCAAGATGGGTTACAGGAGGAGGAGAAGGAGGAAGGGGGGGGGGGGGGGGGGGGTGGGGGGGGATCCTTGCTTTTTTTTTTTCCCTTCTTCTAGTGGGCCATCTGTCGCTGAGTTCACACTCTCGCTGTGCTCCTAGGAGCTGCCAAGCGTCTTTGAAGAACAACAGATAGGCCTATATTACCCCCCCCCCACACACACACACACACACACAGGCACACACGCGTGCACACACACACGCACGCACACACACACACGCACGCGCGCGCGCTGTATGCGAGGAGATAAACTAGCCATGTGGTCCGACACTGCCACATTTCTGCCGGTGGAGGAAGATATGTCACGCTTTCCTACCTAAAGCATTTTTATCTGGGAAGATTGTCTGCATTATTCATGTGCGGAGGGCCGGCAAACGGGCCAACGTGGCCCTGCCCGTTTACCGCAGCGGGGGGGGGGGGGGAACGCAGCCTGGGTTAATGTGAGACATGAACAGACTGAGGGGGACAACCGGTGAGCCCGTCAGCCCGAGTCATCGACGGAATCAGTCGATGGACGCGCGCTTCTCACCGCCTCAGAAAGGATCTCTCTCGCTCGCTCGCCCGCTCCTCGCCTGCAGACCGTCGTGACGGCCGGGAATCGCAGACGCCGCTGCGTCTCCCGGCTGCTCTGTCGCACAAAGCCGGCAGGTTTACAACCTTTTTTTTTTTTTATAGGCTTAATTATTCAATTGAAATCATTAAATTATTAATGATTAAAATAACCGCTAAGCTACAAGCCCTGAATGATGTCATCGGCTCATGTTACCCCCCCCCATCTAATACCTTCTCGGCAGTTGATGACCTCGTATACAGTAATATATATGACCTCATCCACTCTAATCCTCCTCGCCGTCAGCACGGTGACATCATAGAAGTGGGATGACTACCGGACAGCGTTCGTGGCGTCGTGAGGCAGCCTGAAGAGGTGGTGGTGGTGGTGGTGTTGGTGGTGGTGGTGGTGGTGTTGTTGTTGTTGTTGTTGTTGTTGTTCGGCTGCTCTTCTGTCACGCGGCGCTGGGAGAGCCGCGGTTGTTGTCGAGGAGAGTGAGCTAACGGCTAACAGTTTAACTCGCGCTGTTCACCGATCGATCGTTACGATGGATACAACCCAGTGTGCGCGTAATCAATATTGTGTAGATATATATATATATATATATATATATATATATATATATATATATATATATATATTCAGTATGTAGGCCTAATGAATAATGTTTTATTGATGAATATGCTTAAAAAAAGGTGCAATGTGCACCGGTGTGTTCAGTTGGAAATCAACACACTCTCTAGACTGCTGTAAACACATTCTGTCATGCGGTCGTTAACTTCAAGGCTACGGGATCTGGGCTGATTGCGCCGACTCTGCACAGTCGAGACGTTGAGAAATCTCACATTACGTTACGTTTCAACAAGCCTCACTCTTTTAAGGAAGGGGGGGGGGGGGGGGGGTG
>JAXIVH010000010.1:8297837-8305957 GCA_036785325.1 Urophycis tenuis | reverse complement strand
TAAGGTGTAGGCGTTCTATCCTGCTGTTTCAAGTAACCTCCATATAAATCTGTGGATCTGTCAATGTTTCAGGACATTAACTAACCAACAGAGCTTATTTCACTTCATTCATGTATTTGTTTTGTTTTTTTTACGTTTGCACATTTACATGTCATTTAATAAGTGGGTGGGTAAACCATGAATAGCATTTGACCAGAAACCTCAGAAGGACCTCCAGAAGAGTGCCTGAACGGGCCTGCTCAGCCGCCAGAGTGCTTCATTGAAACCCAAGGAGTGATGTTAAATACATCCCACGTGCTGAGACCCACGGGCGATGTGGTCTGCGGCAGCACAGAGAGAGAGAGAGAGAGAGAGAGAGAGAGAGAGAGAGAGAGAGAGAGAGAGAGAGAGGTCTCCTGCTCTTTGTGATGCCCGGCTCTCTCTGGCACGTAAACAGAGGGAAGCATGGGAATGAGCGGCTAAACAGAGGCTGAGCAAAGTCTCAAAACAGGTTCCTTAGGAATGATTAGGTGTTTTTTGATCATCATGTAGGTGTGCTTTGAACATATTCTTTGGTTGAGGTTTTTGTTTTTTTGCGTTTGTATGTATGTATGTTTAGATTTGTTTTGTGTGTGTGCTTGTGTGTTTTCTGTCATATACGGACCCCAGGAAGAGTGGCGGCTTTGTGACCAGCTAACAGGGCTCCTAATAAGCATGACCCACTTCTTCCTACGAAACACGAGCCTTCGTCTTAATTGATTTAAGGGAAAACCACGTCGGCAGCCATTTTGCACAGGTGCTTCTGTAGATAAAATAACCTTATGGTTAACAAATAGATTTTTGTTCCTTCTGTAATTTATTTCCCTGCAGTGTTTTGATGTCCTCTGGGTGTTTTGGGGTGGGGGGGGGGGGGGGGGGGGGGGGGGATCAGTTTCCATGTGCGCTTTGCCCCACCTCCCCTCCTCATCCCAGGCTCTGATACCTTACCAAGGTCACTCTTACAGTTGGGTCTCTGGCGCCTCTCTCTCTCTCTCTCTCTCTCTCTCTCTCTCTCTCTCTCTCTCCTCTCTCTCTCTCTCTCTCCTCTCTCTCTCTCTCTCTCTCTGATTATTGACAGTATAGGTCACAAACAGAGGAGCGAGTGGAGCCCTAATCAACGGCGGTGCTCTGGGGAGGGGGGGATCTGAATTTCAAAGCAATAATCAGAGAGGAGAAAGAGAGAGAGAGAGAGAGAGAGAGAAAGAGAGAGATACACAGAAAGAGAGAGGGAGACAGAGGGAGAAGGTGAAAGAGTGAGAGATAAGAGAGCAACAGAGAGAGTGACAGAGAGAGATGAGATAGAGAGAGAGATGGAGAGAAGGACAGAGATAGACAGAGAGACGGGCGATGAGAAGGATGACGCAGAGCACGGGAGTGAGAGGAGGTGAGGAGGATGCAGAGGAGAGAGAGAGAGAGAGAGAGAGAGACCGCGGAGGGGTAGTGGACGGGTGCCCGGTGTATTTTAACGTGTCACGCACTTCAAAGGGAAGCGCGGCGTCCCCCCTCTCTCCTCGCGGCGCCGACGCGCCGATGTGAGGCGAGAGGGGGGACGCGGGCGAACGAGCATCGGAGCTGTGCTGTCGGCGGAGAGAGAGAGAGCGTCTGTACGTCGGCCCGTTGGTCGGGGGGGGGGGGCCCGCAGCCCACTGACCCAAAACGGGAACAAAACGAGACACAGTGACCCTTTACCCTGCCCTTCCACGGTGCCGTCGCAGGCCCATTCGCGTGGATGACGATTTTCTATAAACACCCCGCTCAGGACACCTGCTCGCGTGACCAATGAATTGTTTTTTGGCTCTCTCTCGTTCTGAATCTTTGATAAGTCTCTATCTCGCCGTGTGCGTGTTTCCGCATATGTGTGTGTGTGTGTCTGTGTGTGCGCGTGTGTCTGTGTGTGCGTGTTTGTGTTGCATGTATGCACTCTACAGTCGGAGGGCTCTCAATTCACAAAGCAATCAGACCTCATCATGGCCGCCGTTTTACCCTAACGCGGTGTGATTCCCCCGTAACTCAGCGGCGATGCAGGGCTCTCAAAATGGAGGGCCGTTAACCACTTAGAACCACAGGCATCTGTGAGTAATCCTAATTTGGGGAAATGCAGCGATACAGACCAGCGGGTGCGCTGTGGGCCGCAGAGAGCTGTCACGACGTCTCTGAACCCTGCTCGTCATGTGAGGATCGAGAGACAGATAAAGGTCTTTGGAAGCGCTTTGGACGTGTCCGGGCCCATAGGCGGGGGGGTGTTATCATCCCAAAGACCAGGACAGGAATTCAATAACTGGCTTTTTGTACTGTAAAAACGCTTTCTTCCCAGAAGGACCCATCAGCCCCACTGAGCCCCCTAAGTCTCTCTCTCTCTCTCTCTCTCTCTCTCTCTCTCTCTCTCTCTCCCCCTCTCTCTCTCCCCCTCTCTCTCTAGTGGGTGTGGAGGTTAAAAGCATATTACAGAGAGCCCTCGTGTGCTGGAAAGGGTCTAGGTGAATGCTAAGCAGCCTTCTTATCAAATTGCACGACGCGATGCGATCTCTGCCGCGGGAGCACAGTATTGACAGGCGGCAGTGGCGGGGAGGGGGGGGGGCTCCTAGACCTCGGCCTGCTCTAATGATTTCAGGGTACGCATTACAACACTCTCAAATACGATATTATTGAACACTGTCACCATAAGCAAAAGCGTATTCATACTTTTTTTGTTTTTGCCCGCGGAGTACGAGGTGTGTTGTGATTAATTGCGGGTGAAAGGAACACCAGCCAGACAGCCAGATGCTGTTTACACGGCAGAAAGAGAAAGTCTATATTTATTTGCAAGGGTCATCATTTCGAAGGCCCTTTCCAGGTGTTTTGGGATAATCAAAAAAAAGAATTCAAAATGTGTGTGTGTGCGTGTGTGTGCATGAAAGAGAGGGAGAGCGAGTGTGTGTGTGTGTGTGTGTGTGTGTGTGTGTGTGTGTGTGTGTGTGTGTGTGTGTGTGTGTGCGCGCGCGTCCATGCCTGGAACAGGCTCTCACGTGCGCAAGCCCCATCAGGATCGCTCCCGTCCAACAACAATACAAGGATTCTATTCATAACCTATAGCTTTAGGGCAGCACGAAAAGCACGGAATGTCCTCACTGACGTCAATAAAAAATCACACAAAGACATTTAAGGACCACCCTATCTATATACATGCTAATGTGTAGCTATCTGATCCCAATCAGACCTAAGACCTAAGACCTAAGAGGGTCCCCTGATTACATGAAGTAAGGTAGTTAAGGTAGCTAAGTAGGCTCACCCGCTGCACTGTTGACTAACGCAGACAAGCTAGAACATCGCACCACCGCACCGGTTGTTCAACAAAAGGGTTTCGTGCAAGTGATTGTTGAGGAGACTTCCGAGCACTCAAACCACGTAAGCCGTCATACTGGCAGCCAACAAAACACGCGCGAAAGCATGCGGTCGCGCGCGTGCACACAAGCAAACACACACACACGCGCGCGCGCACACGCACACTTAAGGTGGCGATCTCGAAGATAGTCAAGATATACAAGGTCTGTCAAGTCCCTAGGTATTGCACAGCGGTGACTGGGCCTACAGCCCCACCAATGAAAGCCCTTGCATTTGCAGTGTTACGCATGTTACGAACGGGGTGTCGGTGGCAACACCGTTTGTATTCCTGGTAAAATCATTACTGCTTATTGACCGAAACGGCAATCTTTGGAATCAACACTTAAATGAGTCCATTCTCTAGATACCCTTTAACCGCCCGTCATTTTCCCCTTTTAAAACGCAGCGCTGCGAATGACTACAAGTTACTGAAGTTACTGATTTTTTTTTAAAACTTTGATGATAGGAGTCGCAAAGTGGAGAAACAAAAACAAAACGCAAAAATAAATAAATAAATAAATAAATAAATAACTGTCATTGTTATTGTACTACTTCTTCCTGTTTGTGCCGTGAGATTATCTATGTGGTTTGTGACACTGTTTACAGTTCCCAGAGTAGCTGACGTTGCGTACTGGGCTCTGGGTTGATAAAGACTACCGACAGACGAGTCTTTGCACAGGGAGGAGAAAACGGTGCAAGCAAGGCCTTACAATAATGCCCAATTAAACTGCATCGTAGTTGCGTTCAGTAAACAGTGGATATCAAGGGCTTTAATTTATGGAAAAACCAGAAAAGAGGGGAAAAACAGTCACAATGGGAAATAGACAATCGTTCCTCTGTTCGACGAAAATAATAGCTGGAGACGACGGGCAGTCGCTCTGCCGCTCTGTTGCTGTGCCCAGTTGTCATCGAGCATTAGGACTAGTGAAATGGGGACATCTAGCGGCGCGTAGAGGAAGTGACAAAAATCGTCAAAATTGGGAATTCATCATTTTTTATTGCTATGTAAGGTTTAATCAAAAATATAAATATATAAAGGCAAAGTCAGTGCGTAAAGACACCTGTTCATTTTTATACATCATTCTCACACAAATGTGTACACCCAACATCCGAATAAATCGGACAAAAACCACTACAAGACCTGATTATGAGAAATAAGATAAAATTAATAAAAGTAACAATATTACAAAAATGTTCGGAATAATATGCAATATCTGTGGAAAAAAACGGGCATAAACAAATGACATATACAGTAGATAAGGAACCGCCTATGGTTGCAACATAGACAGTGGATTTGAAGCTATAGGATTGACCAATGTGGACGTGTAACAGTAAGTTGGCCACTAGGAGGCGATATATACACATTAGTTAACTTCAGTGGACCAATATTAAAAGCTTAAAACTCTATAGCCTACAAACGTACAAAAACATATTGTGTGAACGAAAGAGTGAGAGATTAAACAATATCCCCAAAAACATATAAATGTTGATGGCAGCAAATATCCTATTGGGAATTTACTAATGAAGGCACTTTGTTGAGTCAGTCTTTTTTTGCATAGGCCAACAGACCAGAAAAGGTCGGTCGGAGGGCTTTTGGCAAATGGTACCCTAGCTCTCACTGTAACTGTTGTCTTTCCAGCAGTCCACCCCTCTTACAGTGAGAGGCCGTCCAGGGGACAAGGGGCAGTGTTGGTTGAGCAGCAGTGCAGATCCAGGTCCGTTAATGAAGGTAGTGAAGCTTAAAGGAGAGCTAAATTCCCACACCGCTTGTACATCGGTTCACATTAGATGACTACCTCTATTGGTTAAACACATGCTATGCATAACCTGTGATTGGCTAACATGGTTGGTAAGATGAGGACAGGTGTGTCGTATCGACACAAAAAACCTGTTTTAGTTGACCTGATTTAGCATGTTAGCGTCTACCGCAATTTCCGTTCCCTTACGCCCTCTTCGCACACCTCTCACCACTAAACCGATGAAACTGAAAGTCCCGCCCTCTCTCTCTCTCACCGTTAAACCAATGAAACTGAAACTCCCGCCTCTTCTCTCTCTCACCCGTTAAACCAATGAAACTGAAACTCCCGCCCTCTCTCTCACCGCTAAACTCATGTAATTGAAAGTCTCGCTCTCTCTCTACACCACTAAACCCTTATCATAGTCTAACCCTATATTATAGCGTCCCGTTCCAGGCGACCGACGCCGGTTCAGGCGACAGAGGGAGCCGTCTACATTGCAAACCGATGTACAAGCGAGGTTGGCCTTGGGCTCACCGTGAAGCCCCCCATGAGGGAGGATGGGGGGGGCGGGGGGGGGGGGGGGTGTTGGTGAGCTGGGGGTCTTGACCTCAGATCATGAAGGACTGGGTATGTTTGTAGTTCTTGGGCTGCGGAGAAGCGGGAAGAGACGTGCGGTCAGTGAATCGCTTCCTGTTATTTGGTCACCCACAGCAGCAGCAACAACAACAACAACAACAACAACAACACTGAGAAACGGCCGGATCCAAAAGCACGCCATCTCAGTCGTGCGCCGATCACTCACGTTGCGGGCCGGGGGCGGCGGCGGTGGGGGGCTGTAGGGCTTCAGGCTGTGGGGAGAAGGAGAGACAGTTGAGGTCCACGGCTCACAGGATTGTTTGCCGGCAGTACACAGTGTGAGCCTGTGAGGCTTACCCCCTTTTCTTTCTGTTCCTCCGCTTGAAAGGAAAACGGCGAGAGGAAAAAAAAAAAGATATAAAAGGGGGGATTATTTTTCGAGAAACGTCACAAAGATTTTTGTCTGTGGTTTTTTGCGCTCGTTGCTGTTCATCAATATGATAGAAAGAGACCATCTTGCTGAAGATCAGACGTGTTGTGCGCCCACATACACACTGTCTCTCTCACACACACACAACACACAAACACACACACACACACACACACACACACACACACACACACACACACACACACACACACACACACACACACACACACACACACACACACTCACACATATATGCAGAGAGAGAGAGAGAGAGAGAGAGACACACACAGGCACTTTGCACAGATCAATATAGCCAGAGGGAATGTACACACAAAACATGGGCAAATAGCATACACAAATGAATACACAAAAACACACAAACACACACAGACACCCACAGTAACTTCCACCCATTCTGCATTTCTCCTTTCTCAAATACACACATAATCACCCCCCCCCCCCCCCCCCCCCCACACACACACACACACAGTGTTGTCTACTTACTCCTGCAGCAGCCACGGTGGCGGCGACAGAGACACACACACAGACAGGACATGAAGACGAGCAGGAGCAGACCCACGCCCCCGGCCACCAGAGTGGTCACACTCAGCTTGTCTGCAGCACACAGGGAAACACGTCACAGACCGTAGGTGAAGCACATCTCAGACCGTAGGTAAAGCACATCTCAGACCGTAGTAAGCACATTCAGACCGTAGGTAAAGCACATCTCAGACCATAGGTGAAGCACATCTGACACCATAAGTAAAGCACATCTCACACCATAGGTGAAGCACATCTCAGACCATAGGTGAAGCACATCTCAGACCATAGGTAAAGCACATCTCAGACCATAGGTGAAGCACATCTCAGACCATAGGTGAAGCACATCACAGACCGTAGTTCAAGCACATCTGACGCCATAGGTAAAGCACATCTCAGACCATAGGTAAAGCACATCTGACACCATAGGTAAAGCACATCACAGACCATAGGTGAAGCACATCACAGACCGTAGGTAAAGCACATCTCAGATCATAGGTGAAGCACATCACAGACCATAGGTGAAGCACATCTCAGACCATAGGTAAAACACATCACTGACCATAGGTAAAGCACCCAGATACAGCCCTACATTTACCCGCGCAACAATACTTCGTATCACATTTAAACCCATTGATGCAGCGTATTGCACTCCCTTGCAAATAGTAATCATCTTTTCATCATTCTTTATTCGTTGTGAGGGAAAACATAACTGTTTCCTTTGGGATGAATAAAGACCTGGCAACAAAGACTTCAATGTGCTCGTTTTGCACTGTCGGTGACTTGCTCCCCGCCCGTCGACTCACTAACGTGCACCACAGTGCACTGACAGTGAACGTGACGCGGCCCCCCCCCCCTGCCCCCAGGACCAGTGATACTCACACTCGATGACGGTCAGGTGCTGGGCCACGCAGCTCTTGGGCGAGCCCACGCTGTTGGACGACTCACAGCGGTACATGCCGGCGTCCGACTGGGACACGCTGTTGAACTTCTGCTCCGGGAAAATCACAAGGAGGAGGAGAGGAGAGGCTTAGAGCACGCTCTGTAGTTATGGCTTTGGCTGACAGCTCCAGCGTGTGTGTGTGTGTGTGTGTGTGTGTGTGTGTGTGTGTGTGTTGTGATGACCAGAGTGTGTGTGTGTGTGTGTATGTGTTTGTGTGTTGTGATGACCAGTGTGTGTGTGTGTGTGTGTGTGTGTGTGTGTGTGTGTGTGTTTGTGTGTTGTGATGACCAGAGTGTGTGTGTGTGTGTGTGTGTGTGTGTGTGTGTGTGTGTGTGTGTGTGTGTGTTGTGATGACCAGAGTGCATGTGTGTGTGTGTGTGTTGTGATGACCAGAGTGCATGTGTGTGTGTGTGTGTGTGTGTCTGTTGTGATGACCAGAGTGTGTGTGTGTGTGTGTGTGTGTGTGTGTGTGTGTTGTGATGACCAGAGTGTGTGTGTGTGTGTGTGTGTGTGT
>JAXIVH010000010.1:8212837-8292837 GCA_036785325.1 Urophycis tenuis | reverse complement strand
TTGTTGTTGTTGTTGTTGTTGTTGTTGTTGTTGTTGTTGTTGTTGTTGTTGTTGTTGTTGTTGTTGTTGTTGTTGTTGTTGTTGTATTTAGTCTGAGTATTTATTTCAGAAACCAAAGCGTTCCAATAAGTTTTGGGTTAATTAAAAAAAAACTAAATAAAGACATAATACAAATAATAATGTATAAAATAAACAGACATAATAAAAAACAACACTTAAGACTCAAAGACATAAATGGTAATACGTCAAGGTTTGTTTTTGTGTGTGGATGCAAATTACGAAACAAGAAATTGAAAAGACGTTGGCTTACGTCATGTGGTACATGTGTCATGTACATACATGCTATGTGTGCCAGAAACGCCTTTTCAAATGGCAAATGCGGAAGAATAAAAGTAAAAACACCTCCGCCGTGGACTAGGCAGCAGGCAACACATGGCTATTGTTAATTTGGGGACAAACTGTTACATTGAAACAGGAGGCAGTTGTGTGTGTGTGTGTGTGTGTGTGTGTGTGTGTGTGTGTGTGTGTGTGGTGCGGGGCAAGGGGGGGGGCATATAGGGAATTAGAAGCAGGCAGCTGGGGCAGCTACTGTGCCCTCGTTTCTCAATATCGTGGCTATTAGGTTTCCCATCACAGTGTCCCCACACACAAGCACACATTGTCACCGCAGGGCTTGTGCACGGAGCAATTGTGCCCGCCACATGCAAGGGGGCCCCCGGTGCACATGTCCCCGCCCGGTAGACTGCTGTACGCTACACTTGTGCAAACTGGACACACTGGCTGACAGGAGGGCATAACAGACCTTTAATCAGGCGCACCTGTTGTGAAGCCAGCTGCCATGAACAGTACCCCCGTTGTAACATATCATGTGCACGCATGTGCCCGCTACGTACGTATGGACATACGCACGCACGCGCACGCACACACGAGCACACACACACACACACACACACACACACACACACACACACAAAGGACAGACAGACATGCATGGACACATACTAGGACAGACAGACATGCATGGACACACTACTGAAAGTGATGGACACACACACACGGTCAGACATACAGTATGTATACACACACACACACACACACACACACACACACACACAACTCAAAACGACCTACATATTTACTACTTTTCACTGCTCAGGTTCCCTGCAGTAAAATAGTATTTATAAAGGAATACGGTAGTGCAGTCGTCATTCATAATGACAGGAGGCAGAGGCTAGCAAATGTCAGTACGTGGACATGTGACAACAGCTTACATGTAGTCAGAGACACGTTCTTAGTGTCACTTTTCTGTCTGCAGAAGATCAGCATGGAGAGCAGTTATACTGGACTCGGAATTTTGGAATTAAATACATAGGTTTTTTACTTTCACTGCAGAAACAATTTATAATAATAACACAGATTATTATCTCTGATTATACATTCACACTGCAGCTCACATTTTTAAAAACATAAAAACTTAAAAACGATAGTGAAGAAAACTGATTGACTTCTGTTATTCATTGCAGTGGCACTATACAGGTTGATCCACGATGATGTTCCACGAAAACAGAAAAGAGATAGAAGAACCCATTCTGAAAGACTAAGTATAATAAATAATAAAGTTAAAGACGTGTGGTGCAAGTCAGTGAAATGCAAGTAACCAAAGGTGTGATGCAAAGTCAGTCTAGGGGTAACAAAACAAAGGACAAAGAAAGCCCAAAACACCAGGAGGAGGGGGCAGCCCCGACCTTCTGACCCGTCCGACCCTGAACCGACCGGCATTGTTTTCAGCCGATTCAACACGTGTAATCGGCCACTACAGTTGTTGAGTCTTTACCAATCTGATTGGTGGAGGGCTAACCCTTGACTGGCGAATCAGTGAAGCCCCAAAGTAAGATAAACAGTGAAATCGCTGACGATGTCAACATACTCTCTCAACGTGTTGTTTGGCATTGTTTTTATAGTTTATATTGAATTCTTTGTTTTAAAGTGATGGTTCGGAGTAAAATTCACCCTGAGGTAATTTCCACCAATAATCCAGCCAAATACCCCCTCAGATGCATTTTTAGCGACGGTCAATATTTATAAAGTTTAGGGGTATCAGCCGAATGGCTTAGTATTGGAGTGTCCGGTACAATGTGTATATCTCGTAAATTACCCCACTAATAATGCATGGATTGTTACCCAACTTCTGTAGTAGTACATATATGGTCTGTACTCACAAAACGAGGCATTTTAAAGTTTGTAAGTACACCAGAAGTTTATTTAAAAGAGCACTTTTCTGATAGCTTCAACTCGCTGTTGCTAAGGCTACCGCTGCGTCGACGTCTCTTCCGTCTTTCCGGATAAGTTCGTAAAAGTCCTCTTCAAAACTCACAAGTGTAAGGAAAAAGTTAGTGAATTCAACACTCCATCGAAATGTATTGACAACTGGAATAATTGAATACTTGAAATTAGATGGAGTGTTGAATTCACTCACTTTTTCCTTACACTTGTGAGTTTTGAAGTATAGTAAGTACGGGAAGTATGGATATCCTAACACGGCCCTGGTATTTCCGTTTTTTTTGGACCACAATACAGATTAGCGCCGCCTGCCGTTTTGGAGACATTACATCTCGCGCAAGTGCAGAACGTACGGGATCGTCTGTAGTCGTCTACGTGTGTATTTAACACTTCTTTGAGCGAACTGGTGAGATTATAGCCCGACTGAAAGGTGGGCGCTTTAAGACAGAAACCCCACCTACGTAGGATTCTGTACTCACGGTATTGAACATTCCAACATAACAAAACACTGAATACGTCACCAATACCAATCCCTTCAACCGACATCAGTTACATCAACTCAACACTCATCCTGGGGTCAGCTAGAACCCCCCCCCCATACACACTCTCACCAGTCACCCAACCTCCTCCACCCGACCTACAGCAATTCCGGGCCCTGGAAAAGTAATATAAGAGGGACAGGGGCATAGAGAGAAGAGAGGAGAGAAATTCTGTAATGAGTGCGGAAAGTGCAGAAAGTCAACGGATTGTGATCCGAAAACACAACCACTGGATGAACACCTCCACCTTCATACACATCGAAGTGCTGAAGAGACCACATAAGGGCCAGCGCTTCTTTAGCAATTGTGGAATAATTTAACTGGTATCAATCTTTGGCACTCGACAGTCCAGATAAACTGAGCTTTTCCTCTCAATAAATTTGCGAGGGGTCCAATCACTGTTGAAAAATGAAAAACAAAAACTCTGATAATATCCAACCATGCCTTAAAAAACGCATCAACTCCTTTTTTGTGGCAGGAGGTGGGAAATTGTCTCTTGTCATTACATTGGCCCGCACTGGCCGTACCTCTCCTTGTCCCACCACCTTCCCCAGATAGATATTTTGCTAAATTAACCATTAGGTTAGCTGCCTGGAGTAATGAAGACGAAAAAGATCAAATCTTGAGTTTGGTTCACCTCTCTGTTTCTCAGACATATGACTCGACAGGCCATCAAGATTGTTCACACTTTTAAAATTTCCAGTCGTGGCAATAACAAGCAGTCATCAGGGGCACCTTCAACCTCCCCATCAGCTGCCACCAAAGGAGAAGACGAAGCTGCACCCCCGACTGCCAGCGCAGCAGACCCCACCTTATCTCCAGTCATGTCACTCCTGGACGATGGAGAATAATATGTTTTTAATAAATTGACGAGACAAAGCTGAGAAGATTTCCTAAGATTTGGTGTTGCTATTACATAATCTTGTTCAGTGACTTGGTGAGCAATATCATAAGGGCCAGAAAATCACGCACGAAAACGGCGAGCCAGGGATTGGCAACAACGCCGATACCTGATCCCCCAGACTAAACAGTCTACTCTCTGCGTGCCGAAATCTCCTTCATTTGTGCCTGAGATTTAGCCAGGTTCCTTTTTGCGCTCCGCCAGGCCAAAAACCATGCAGTTAATCATTAAGATTAACCGGCGGGTCCGACTCCTGCAAGCCATCATTTAGCCCGGACCACGAACCTTGTGTGCAAAGACCAACTCAGTCAGGCTAAAACCCAGACCCAAGTAGCTCGGTGAGCGGGTGGACAGAGTGGGTCGTCGGGTTAGCGGTTTGATCCCCTTGATCCCCTACCTCCACATGTCGAACCCCACAAATGTACTGAATGTAAGTCGCTTTGGACAAAAGCATCTGCTAAGTGCCACCCCATTTTTCTTTTTTCTATTCTTTTAAAGGACTTGAAACCAAGTCTGCAGAGCTAATAACCAACAGCTCTATCAAATGCACATGCGAGACAGTAGATATGACATTTGCTAATTGACATCCCAATGTACCAAAAATAAATTATGTTTAAGGGAAAACATTCTTGAAGGGACTGGAACCCCGGACTGCAGTGCAGTTCAACCACTGTCCTCTCCACTGGACCAGTGAGACAACCAATCACATGTGGTCAGAGTTTATGCTTGACATTACAATTCACATGACATTGTCATTGAGACATCATCTGACGTGATCTGCTGATCAATTTCAATAGACGAGACAAGAGAAGTAGGATTGACAACATGTCTCACTTTCAGTGTGAATGCAGATAAGTGCACACAGTCAAGAGGCCAGCACATCACCTTACCCCCCAAACGTTGTTGCTGTTACTTAATTGTCTGACTTCTGAGTAAACTATCATGGTGGTGCAGCTGATAGAGCTGTGTGTGTGTGTAGTTCAGACACAGATTCAAGTCCTGGCAAGGTTGGTGCTGATGACCTCTTTATGTTGTCATGTCATCAATTGTCTTACTTCTAAGTCAAGTATAACCTCTGACGTGTCATACATGTCATATATTTGTATATATGACAGGAAGCATCACAGTGGTACAGTGCATAGAGCTGCTTGTGTAGAGTTCTGGAGACATGTGTTCAAAACCCTGGTTGAGCTGTTTGTTGGCTCTTCTGTAACTATTAATGATGTGATTTTGAAGTCAAGTATAACCTTCGCTGCTGGCATAGACCAGCCCTTGTGGCACAACAGTTAGAGCAGTTGGTAGGCATCTCTGGAGAGCCTGGTTCAAGTCAGAGCCTGTACACCACCCTACATGAGTCAGAGCCTGGTTCTAGACCAGTGGTTCTTAACCCGGGTTCCAAAGACAAACTACTAAACGTTTCTTGGCAAAATTGCTTGACCCTTTCCATTAACAATTTCTTACAGTGTAAGTAAAACACACAAAACAAACAGTATTTCCTTGTTTCAGTTTAACATAATTTCAACATTTCCTTGTTCGAGTTTATTATTGTTTAGTTCTTTCAATCATTCATACTGTTGGCTAGGTCGGAGTGAACTAGCTATCCAGCTAGCAAAAGGAACGGAGGGCAGAATTTACATATAAATAAACTTTTATGATGTAGGCCGACAATGAGCTTCCCCTTTTTGAAAGACCAGCAGCCGCCACTGGTTCCAGGATACATATTCAACGGCACACATGAATATACATATGGTGTGTAATACTACATTTTTGCCACAAGGTGGCTCTCTTGCACCGGTTTAGTTATTGAAAACATACTGGCAGCCACAAAGGAAATTAACTTCTGGGAGTAGCTGGACATATGTACAAATAAACGATAACGGGCCCATGGAATCTGATCCATTGCATTCGAAAGGAATTCAAATGAAAAATAAATAAAACATGCTGTGTGTGTGTGTGTGTGTGTGTGTGTGTGTGTGTGTGTGTGTGTGTGTGTGTGTGTGTGTGTGTGTGTGCGTGCGTGCGTGCGTGCGTGCGTGCGTGCGTGTGCGTGTGTGTTGTTTCTCTGCCCACCATTGAAAATTGGTGTGTCATGTGTCACTGAGTCACTCATGTGTCACTGAGTCCACTACAACCAGTGGCCTGAGATGTTCTGCTGTGATGCACATGATACTGAGTATCACATAATGTGATACCTCATTCTGCCTTTTTAATCCATGGTCTTTTGTAGTTGAAGACATTTAGCTTATGGACGAATTGTATACCCCTGAATTAGGTGAAATCTTTAACCGTCAACTCAAACAGTGGGAGTTGTCCCTAGTGTGATATTTTTGTTATCAACACTTGTTATTTCAAGGGTTGATTTAAAACGTTTCAGCCAGTGGCCTGTCTTACTTCTTTACTACAGTGAGGCTCCAAGTAAAACTATTTGCTAGGGAGTGATTGGATTTATGATTGTGATTTGAAAAATGTTATTATTGGTCACAATGAAGCAACTTCACAAAGCAATGATGATGATGTGTGTAGAGAGCCAAGGGGTCCGGAAAAACCTTTTGCTGATTTTCAATAAGATTCAGAGGACCACGTTTGGGTAACACATTAGAAACTGTACCAGCCGAAATGTATTCTAGAAACAAATAATTTCTATCTGGACCCCATGAAGAACTACATCATAATCATGGTATTGATTTATTTCTCTTAGTTCTTTAGTCATTTTGCATGCATAGTGTTTATTTTTTTATTGCCTTTAATTCTGTTTCTTTATTTTGACCTTTAGGACCACACAACAAATTCACACACCATCCGTGTGTGTGTGTGTGTGTGTGTGTGTGTGTGTGTGTGTGTGTGTGTGTGTGTGTGTGTGTGTGTGTGTGTGTGTGTGTGTGTGTGTGTGTGTGTGTGTGTGTGTGAATATACAGTACCTCTATGTTATGCACTGTATGCACTGTATCTTTCTTTTATTATCGTTTAAACCTCTGCTCGGCGAGCAGAGGTTTATACATACATTCATACATATACATATATACATACATACATACCTGTTTGCCGGCTCTGTCCAGCGGCTGCCAAGCCCACCGCAACACAGAAACCCAGCACCTGCTGCTGGGTTGAGATAATGAGCCCCACCAGCTGGACACAAAGGGGCCTGCCTGAATCAGTTTGGACCGGTTTGCTCTGGCTGTTGCAGAGTTAGTCTTCCAATAAAGGGCCCTGATCTCCGTGAGGGGACACGCGTTCCCCCCCCCCTCCCTGTGTTCGACCCAACCGCGAGTTCATTTCTGTGACCAACTGCCCTAGGTGCGGTGAGGGTGAATCGCTTTTCAATGTAAGATAGGTGTTGAGAAGCACAAGTAAGCGTTTTGTCACTGTGCTACTTCATGTATTAATTAAATCTTGCTGGTTGGACTGTGGCGAGGCCCCGCCGTCCTCAGTGTGGCGCTGTGTAGTCATTGTGAGCCACTCATGATGATTGGGAAACAACAAGGGACTCGGCCCCTAGGCCTGGAGACACTCCCATATGTGGTCACAGCGAGGCACACGGGGCCCCCCCATGCGCACCACCCACAGCACCCATCAGCCGGGGATCCCAGGCGTCTTGCCTAATGCCCCCGGATTACAGACCGCTGCTGCCATCCGAAGTGCCGTCCGTTCTCCACTCCCCCCCCCCCCCCCCCCCCCTCGCTTGCATTTCATTGTCCGTTGTTGACCCGATGGCTATTTTCCTTTTGGTATCCCGGCGTAGTTTTGCATACCTCTGTAAACATGGCGCTGATGGCCGCCGTATTGCAATCGTCGCCCGTGCTTTCACATTAGAGGGGATTACCGGCCATCAAGTGGCGCATTAACGCGTTTTGGCCGCGCGCCGCTGCGCCCTCGCCAGAGCCTGCCCGGACCCGGGAGTGACTCATTTTCCTGGCCCTGGTTCTGGCTCTTTTATGACCCTCTACAGTGACAGAACAAGGATTATTGGTAGCATTTTTTTTGTGCTGCATAAACCCTGCAAATACTCACACAGAAAAACACATATTGTAGGACAGCATACATATGCACATCACAGACACACACTCATAAGATTAGTCATCACACACGCACGCACACACACACACATGCATTATGTATACAAAGCATATATTGCATAAGGCATTGACACAAACAGACGTGCATAACCCTCACTCTAAAAGGTAAACTGATACTGTGCAGTCCAATCCTATAGCTGATGTGTAGCTGGCATAACCAATGAACAGACGTGTAAACACCCCCCTATGACTTTATAAAGAAAACATCCTTAATAAACACTTTGTGGTTATATTAGGGAACTAGGTTTGGGAGATCCAATGAGAGTGGTTGCCCAAGCTATTATTACGATGGACCAGCTTTGATGTGTATGACATAGATAGTATGGAATGTTATTTATAGATAGGGCCGGTAAATAGATACTGCTAACCCTAGGGTTAGCAGTACCTGGTATAATATCTAAATCAGATAAATACAGTTGAAGCATTCACACTAAGCTGCTCACCTTTCTGTTTGTGCGCCTGTGTGTGTGTGTGTGTGTGTGTGTGTGCGTGCGCGCGTGAGTGTGCATGTGTGTCCTTATGCCCGTGCGCACATGCATGAGCGTGCATATGTGTGTGTGTGTGTGTGTGTTTTTGTGAACATTTAAAATACACACGTGTTTAAGCGAGTGTTTGAGTGACTGAATCCCACAGCTGAGGCTACACACAGTAATAAAATGTGATCATGAAACAGAATACCTCACTATGCATATACATGCTACCATTTGGGTTGTAGTGTAGCACTATTACCATTACTATTCCTACTATTACTACTATACTACTATTACTATTACTCACTTTACTCCTGCATACCTACAACCAGAAACAACTCATTAGTGCATGTGTGTGTGTGTGTGTGTTTGCGGGAGGGGTGCGACAACTTGAGGTGCAGTTACTCACTGTCCACCTTCTGCACATTTTCCACAGCCAGTTGTCTTTCTCTCTCTCTCTCTCTCCCTCTAAGCCCCCAGACCCCTGGCCTGCTGTGGGGTGTGTCGCTAACAATGCAGCCTCCATAAAAACCCTGCTGTAGGAGGACCACAGAGCGGAGCAGACGGGAGCAGAGAAGAGCATCACACGCCACTCCGTGATACAGGTATGTACCACATTATTCTGAAGATAACTAACTACAATCCAGAAAGATGTCTATACAATTATGTCTTTTTTTTTTTTTTAACTTGGTTGATGACATCAACACTGATGTAACACCCTTAACATGCAGTCATGGATGTTGCGGTGATGACGGACTAGACAATCACTCCTGGGAGTGAATACAACTTGTTCAGCTGCTCCTCGACATGAAATGACTTCATCCACGGATACCTCGAGATGACTTCGTCTTACACCTTCAATCTACGTGATGTAAACCGAGAGAAGAGAGGTTAACACGCTGGTGCGATGGTGATGGTTCCTTCATTTTAACAGTAACTCACTTGTCATGGAGCAGCCCACCCCCGACAGGCGGGCTGCCCACCTTCAGCACCACCTGGAGACCGGCGGCCCTCAGGGGCGGACCTCCACGCCGGACACCGGCTGCCCTCAGGGGCGGACCTCCACGCCGGACACCGGCGGCGGGAAGGAAGGTGATGAGGACGTTACAAGTCATCTCCAAGTAACATCTCTCTGTTTGAGCACCCGCTGCTATTTACACTCTGCACCCCCCCCCCCAACAACAAACACGCACGACCCTCCAGCGTGCGGACCACCGGGCTCGTGATTGGCTGAAGTTGGGCGGTGGCATTTGTTTGTTTTCGGGGGGAGGGGGGGGTGGCGGTGTGGGCAAGCACCTTAAGGGATCCTCCGCCTCTCCCCCGCAGCGGAGAAGGACCGCCAGCGGCTGTCGGGCGAGGCCGTGGACCGCAGGAAGGCGTGGGAGCCCAGTGTTTACTACGCCCTGGGGAAGGAGTCCTTCTGCTTCGCAGGGCACAACGTCAGCATCCGGGAGTCTGTGGACACGTACGGCGCCCTGATCTGGCCCGGGGTGAGTGTCCCCTCGACCTCCGCCCCCCCTCTCTGGTTTGTTGATCTTCTCAGTAGGGAGGGCTGGATGTCACCAATGATGGGGTGCTCTTGATGCGTGTGTGTGTGTGTGTAGGCGGTAGCTTTGAGCCAGTTCCTGGAGAACAACCAGCAGCAAGTGTGTCTCATGGATAAGGCGGTGCTGGAGATCGGAGCCGGTACTGGGTTGCTGTCCATCGTGGCAAGTCTACTAGGTAGGTCCGGATTGACTTTGACACTGTGCATTGACATGATTTTGGTTGATTTGGTTCGTTGGTTTGTTTGGGTGCATTGGTCTTGTTGGTCTTGTTGGGTCTTCTTTGAGATCACTTTGGTCTCAACCTTGGTAAGAGTCTTAGGTCTATACCTCTCCTCATCTGTGCGGTGAATTTGAAACAGATTCTCCCAGTCTTCTGAGTGTGTGTTTCATATAAATGAATATTACTCCCTGGGTATTCATCTCAGCGCTACCATCGCTAACAGACTGGCTAACAGATGGGTTTCCTCGCGCGCGCATGCACATGCACATGCACACGCACACGCACACACACACACACACACACACACACACACACACACACACACACGCACGCTTCTCCAGGTGCCCGGGTAACCGCCACGGATCTGCCCGACATCCTCTCCAACCTGACCTTCAACCTGACGCGGAACACCAGGGGGCGATCCCGACACACCCCGCAGGTGGCCACGCTGACCTGGGGCGAGCACCTGGACCGAGACTTCCCCCGCAGCAGCTGTTGCTATGACTACGTGCTGGCGGCAGATGTGGTCTATCACCACGACCACCTGGAGGAGCTGCTGGCCACCATCCGCCACTTCTGCCACCCGGGGAGCGGGACCACGCTGCTGTGGGCCAATAAGGTGCGCTTCCAGACCGACCTGCGGTTCGTCGAGCTGCTCAAGGGCGGCTTCCACACCGAGCTGCTCTGTGAGTTACCGCAGCAGGAGGTGAAGATATACCGGGCCAAGGCCAAGGAGTGACTGGGGGCGGGGAATACACCACGGGGAAATGGGTGTGCGATGGATTGAACCATCAGTGATCAGTGGGTGGATGGATGACGGACGGGATAGTTAGGATCGATTGCAGAATTGTCGGGTGGATGAGAGATTGGATGAGTGGATGGATCCAGGTCAACAGGTAGCAGGGGAAGACGTTGAAGTCAGTTCAGGTATGCAGTCTGTGCACAAGTGAAGGTTGTGTTTATTATTTGACAATATGAGAGGCAGCACAAGGATGGTTTCTCACATGGGTCGGACCGACTCTGATTCTACGTCTACATGGGTCGAGTAGTAAGAAGGTGCTGGACCTCAATGAGACCAACCTGAATAAATAAAGGTGAAATATGTTTAAAAAATGTTTTAAAAAGTGTGGGTGTTGGCAGGGTTTTGCTGAAGCAGGAAGGGAGCACTTTTATTCATATTTACATTTAAACTTTTTCATACAATTGAAGTTTTTACAATTATTATTACAACTGTTTACTTTTATAAATGCATTGCTCTGCTGGAAAATTATATATTTTCACATTTAGCTTACAAAGCCTATAAAATATACTCTGCAATTTGTAACAATAGTTAAGAAAGTATTGAATTCACGCAGAAATAAAAAAGTCACAAAAAGGACTATTTGTGGTCTTTGGTAGCCATTTCACAGTGGTTTCAATGAACCGAATTTGAAATAAACTGCTTTTTTCATTACTTCTCACGTTAACCATAAGTATGTCTTGCTCATAAAACCCCATCTAAAAGCCACACCTAAGTCTTCCAAACGACGAGGAACTTAAAAGCGTTACAATATATACAGCTCTAAAAGCATAACCTCACAACACGGTCGAGTGCGGAGAATAGAAGGGATCATCTCCGACATCAAGACCTCCTCTAAACAACTTCCATGACCTAAATCTGCCAAAAGAAAAAGCAATCCATCTCGGCCGCAATCCGGCCTTTCCTTTGAAATGTCTTGAGCAGAAACCATCCTACTTTCCAGGTCAAATCACCATATCATCACAAATAAAACCAAGGAGGTCAGAAGAGCCTTCTGGAGTTCACGGGGGGGGGGTTATTGGAATGCTCAACGTTGCCCGTTGGACCCTCATTGGGATTCTTCACCTGCTGCGTGGACGCGTCTACGCGATACAGCAGGTGGAGGACTTTGGAGGAGGTTGTTCCAAGATGGACTCCCTGCGGAGGTCGTTGGGAACGGTCCCCTCCGGGCCCCAGACGTTCAGCTCACCGTAGATGCCCATCTCGATCATCTCCTCCTGCCAGGGGATGGAGATGTTCCCCGAGGAGAACTCGTCGAAGAAGGTCTTGTCCGGGTCCTCCAGGGTCACCCCCTTCACGGAGGAGAAGGCCCCCACGTCGTCCAGGTTCTTCGCGTACACCACCCGGGGGTCCGGAACAAAGGGAGGAGGGAGTAGACCTGGAATGAGGAGGAGGACAGGGTTAACATCTCCATCATCATCATCATCAGAGGAGGAGGAGGAGGATTTTGTGATACCTGGGGACCAAAATCAACACCAACGTAACATTAAAACAATGGCTTGTCCAGTAGATCTTTCCACTAAAAATCATATAATAAAACGTGTAGTGCAGCGAGGCATCATGTCTGTACCCTCGTTCATCTTCCTCCAATTGATTTCCTGGAAGAAGGGGTGAGCCCGGAGCTCGTCGCAGCAGTTGTCCTTGAAGCCCATCCTCTTTTCCACCTCTTTGGCCATCAGTGCATCGCACAGGGACTTGGCGCTCTCACTGAAGGTGTCTGGATAAGTCACCACCCTGTTCAGGATGCGTTCCTTCATCGTGTCACGGTCGACCTGAATCGAGACAACATGGAGATGAAACCAATGCCAGAGAAGAGCCATGCAGACAGAGCAAGACAAGAGTTTGCCAACCGCAATGCAATTTTGTACAAAAGGATGTGATGACAGTTGGCGGTGCGAGGATGGGATACGAGATATGATAAGATGCACTTCATTAATACCTAGAAGGGAAACTGCAAGCCACCGGATCTAGTAATTACATAATGCACTGACTCCATTATGTCAGCAAAAAATGAATACCTTCTCCCCTCTCTCCCTGAATGGATTCTTGGCTGCCATGAACTCAAACAGCGTCACGCCGAGGGTGAAGTAGTCCACGGAGGTGTCGTACTTCTCCCCCTTCAGCATCTCTGGAGACATGTACCCTGATGGGAACGATGGGGAATAAAGGTCTTTATGAAAGGCTGCCAGGCAGAACAGAGTTAAGGCAGGGTTGGTCCAGTGAATGAAACCAGGAAGCAGGCGTGTGTGTCAACATGTGTAGTGGCAGGAGATCAGGGTGGGTCGGGCAGAGATGGACCTGGAGTTCCGGCGTAGCCTTTTGTCTTTGTCTTTCCTTCTTTTAACTCCACGGCGAGACCCAGGTCAGATATGCGCACGTTTCCTGGTGAAAGGCGCACATATTCCGATAATCAGACGTCGTTTTGGAAAGTATATTTAGAACACTACTTTACAAACACACACACACACACACTAGAGGATGGATACCCAACCCGAGCCTGACGGAACCTGATGGGCCAGGTTGGGTTCAAACAAATATTTAGAAATTATGTTCGGGTCGGGCTCAGTTACATCTACGGAATTAGATTTTTTTTATTTATGTTGCGCTCATCTGTTTGTTGACATTTCCAAATGCCTTGCAGTTGCTTAATAAATGTGGGCTTTCATAAACACAGACGTAAATGTGTCATTAGTATGAAAAAAATAGACTTTAACTGTGTCGGGTTCGGACATAAAAAGCTCAATGCCTGTCGGGCTCGGGTCGGGTTCGGTTACTGTTCTGTCGGACGCGGGCCGGGCTCGGACAGAACATTCCATCCCGATCCGCACTCTAACACACACACACACACCTGAACAGTACCTTCATTGTCGAGCAGAACATTTTCTGGTTTGAGATCTCTGTAGATGATTCTCTTCTGGTGCAGGTGCTCAAGGCCTTGGATGATCTGGGCGAGGTAGAAACACGCTCTGGGCTCGCAGAAACCTGGGTTGTTCTCATCCACCAGGTAGATGTGGTACCTGCCCCGAGAGGGAGACTGTAATAATGTCCTTCTGTGCTACATACATGGGCCTATGTCTTTCACATAAGACGATGATGCGGAGAGCTGTACAGTGCTTTAATAAATAAATGAACTCAAACAAAACATTCATATTACTATATAAATGCTTGACCTAAAAACCTGACCCACATCACAAAAACTACTAAATGGAGGGCCTCGCTGATTATAGCTATTGTTATTGAAATGGGTGTAGTCCGTATGTTAATGTAATTATATTGTCCTGAATACAGCTAACATGGCACTTATACAGGCTGTATATATGTTAACAAATCATACCATACAAATGATTGCATTGTATCATGGTAATGTTTTCATTTATGATCACAGCGTATTGTGGGGACGTATGCAAATCCTTGCAGTTTTGTTTTTATGTTGAGGCGTGCAACAGAATATAATAGCAGTCCCCATAAAAAATGTATGGGGATGTTGGTGCTGTTTAACGATAAGACAACACTTTAAAAATACAGATAGAAATTGAGGAAGCAGTTTTTGGAGCACCTGTCGAAGGCTATGTGTTTGTATGTTGCTTTATGTTTGTTGATTTGTGCTTGAGTGTTTGGTTTAGGCTTGGATTGCAGTAGCTACAACGTACTTGAGGTCCCCTCCGTTCATGATGGTCATAACAAGACAAAGTTGGTCCTTTGTTTGGAAGGCGTAGGCCAAGGACACAATGAAGCGACTGTGGACCCTGGCAAGAATTCTCTTCTCCACCATTGCCCCCTAGAGGTGGAAAAAAGTTATAAATAATAACGATAACTAATTACAATACACACCCAAAATGTTATATTTGTTTTGTCAGTTCAAGAAGACACAACAATGGACTATTGTGTTATTTTAACCCAGTGGCATAGGCGTTGGAAGTATACGATGAGGCGAAGGTCGGCTGAGAGCGAAATAATACTGGAAATATTTTGTAATTGCTTTATTACTTGGACCACTTTTCTTAAGGCGGTAGTGTTAACATGTAGTTTAAAAATAAATAAATATATAAATAGCCATGTTGCGATGTGTTCACATTCACAGCAATGCCTCTTTATGTGGCGGCACATAGGCCTGCACCAAGGCGTTCTTTGTCACGTTGGTTATTATGGGGGCGCAGGGAACAGGGCGCCATCCAAACAAGTGGGAGGGTTCTACAGAGTCAATCAAAAGGGAAAATGGATTCAAACGTTATTCTCGAATTTCAATGCACTTCGCTAGTCTTACTATGCTTTAAAATGGAAATAGAATCAACACATTCTACACAGCATGTGCGATTCAAAAGGGAACACCTCTCATCTATGTGTTGTAAATGTTGCTTTCACGCAACAATTCGTTTACAATTATCCAAATGCAAGCTGATTTCGCATCAGCTGAGCAATCATGATTTGAGGAGGCAATTGCTGCTTAATTCAGACACATATTGCACCTGCCTATCGCGCTTAAAATTGAAATGGAGCCCGCGCGTCAGAGTCCTCGTTTAGATAAATCCATTATGAACGTGTAATACACGTGCGTTTACGCTACCATGCGCGTGAGCGTACTGTCTTATGCGTACTGTCTTATGTCTCACACACACACACACACACACACACACACACACACACACACACACACACACACACACACACACACACACACACACACTCTGGTCATCACAACACACACACACACACACATACACTGCGCGCATGCGCAGTGGGTTGATTATTAGGCTAAATAAAGTCTAAATGAAGTTGGATAAGACTGCGGCGCGCGTCTTAAACCTCAAGTCAAGGGCAAGATGGGCCCATGGAGGACCAGTAGCTACAGTCAGAAGGGCTTTACACTAAAGCGCTCAGTATTAAATCTGTGTTTAATACCACTGGCTAAGGCCCCCGAGCGATAGAGACAGGGACAAAGATGATTATCACTGGACAATTGATTCGGGGAAATTGTTTCAGAGCCATAGCACAGCATATTTGATTGGTTGACAACGTTTAAGAAGAGTGCGAGACGTTGTACATACATTATAGGAAACATTCTGGTGAAGTACATGTCACTTTTAATGTGTTTTTATTTAAATAACTAATGAGATAGGACTCGTGTGTATAAATTAAACGCATTCATGAGAATATTAAAACGCTAGGAGGTCATTTATCAAATGGAAATGCCCCAGTGTTTAATGCAGCTGGCCACACAACTTGCATGGGCTATTTAAAAGTGCGTCCATCTCTAAAGCATCACTGAACAGCCTCAAATGTCACCATTCCCTGCATCCTTGTCATATTAGCATACAACTTGGTCTTTACATTACAACTGGGAGCTGTTTCAGGTCAGGGGTACTGCGCTTCTCCGGACAATAAGGGCACTTATTCCAATAAAAGCCTGCCACGACTCAGGGCGATCGCAGACAAATTACGAAAAGAGGGTAACTTGAGCTTTATTTTAAGTACATCACCTCATTTCCTTTTCGTTTCTTCAACCGTTTCTTGTTCAGCTTCTTGCAAGCGTAAAGTTTCCCCGTGGCCTTCATCTGACAGGCAGACACTTCCCCGAACCCGCCTTTGCCCAGCACGCGGAAATCCAGGAACCAGTCTTCGTCCATGGGCTGCATCTCCAGCCACTTCCACTGCAGGAACCTCTTCAGGTACATGCTCTCCAGGAAGAAGACGTAGGGGGCCTCCCGGAGGTAACTCAACACGCAGGCCAGCGCAGGGTCGAACAGACCGTCGCCGGCCTCCTGCTGGCCCTCCTTCACTTTAGCCACGATGTCCTCGGGGAGAAAGGGGCAGTGGTGCTTGGCGGAGGGCTCCATGTACCTCTGGAAGATCTTGGAGGCCTTCTGGCTGGTGTCGGCGTCATCGGCCAGGTCGTACGCCTCGATGTCCTTCCACAGACGCAGCGGGCCGTGGTAATCCCGAGTGGCGTTCAGGAACTCCCTGAAGAGGCGTTTGCCTATGGGCTGCTCAATGCACACCGAGTCAAACGTCAGGTCGAGCGTGTCCCGCAGGTCCTCGCACACCGTGATGTGCGGGAGCTTGAGGCGCGCATGGTACTTCTTGTCCCGCGCAGCCGCCGCGTTGCCATCGATGCTACCGCGGGCGTTGATGTAGGCGGAATTGGCCACCACTGTGGTCAGGGCTCCGAAGTCCATGTTGGTGGCAGGTTACTGCGAGGCCACTCACAAGACGGACATAGCGACGAAAAAAATATGTTGGGAGGAGGTGGGGGGGGGATGGTTAATCTAATTTGCAGGGGTGCAAGGGGTGAAAAGGCAGGTGATGCGGCCAGCGATGCAGATTACAAAGAAGTGACAGAGCGCACGAGGAGTGCGTGAGGGAGAAACGGGGAGGTCCGAGAGTCTGAAATAGACCGTACTAGAATGTACTTGAGACGGACACACTTGAGCGTACACATCCACATACAAGGGACACACACACACACATACCTGAGTCAACACCTTTCAGTAATCCATTAACACCCTAATGCCCTCGACAAAATGCGAGAGCTCGAGCTAGGGCAGTGGTGATACAATCCGTGCACCTGGATTATTACTGGTCACCTGCCGCAGTATTAGCTGCAGCAGTCACATAACGTCGGTCCCTCAACTGATCTTTATCAATTGTGTTAACGCCACACGAGGCATTTTTCACCAAGTCGGCCTAATGAAGAAACTTAACACATTATGAAATTGATTGCCCTTAGTGCTAGAAAGTTGTATTACAATGTTTACAAGTTGCTGTGATAAATTGTTTGGCTATACAATGATTGCAAGACATCTTATTTGGCAAAGGCTGCCCTAATGCCTGATGGGGAACTTATGAATCATTTTAACAGTTTATAATGTAGATTCTTTCTGTAAATCGCCTGGATTTCCATCTGGTGCCTCAAGACAAAATCATTAACATTATTCCTTAAAATAAAATAAAGTTATGTCCCAAACTGGTCATTAAAGTTTGAGCGCATGCATAATATATTTAAAATACCATTAGAGCTTCAGCATAAATCATAACCCCGCATTGAGTTATGAGCAACGGTTGGCACTTTAATCTAGGTTATATAAAGTGACAACAAAATGCATGGATGCAAAGTTATTAAAACAATCTATATTTAATTTCAAACTTATATTAGATTACAGAAAAAGGTATTTGGAAGAGTCAGTACATGTGTTGCTCAGCTTTAAAAATGAGATCTTTTAAGGGAGTACATAAAGACCTTTACAACCACATACATCGATAGTTTCCAGGTCTACCTTTTACCACTGGCCTCTAGAGGATACTATAAGCTACAATCATCATAGGGTCCATATACGTAATCAACAAACAAAGCTTATCTTCCTATAGGGAGCCTGGGTTCAGAGGTCAGTACCTTGCTGGTGTCGTTTGTATGTAAACACTAACAAGGTGTGACGAGGTGGGCGGTGAAGGAGAACTCCTCATCAACTCCAGTATACAAAAAGTAAATAAGCAACAAACTGGAAAAAAAAAAAAAAAAAAAAAAAAAAAAAAACCTCATGAAAGCAGCTGCCTACAGAACAGAGGGGAGTCAGCCCAACACAGTGTGTGTGGGGGGGTGGGGGGGTGAAGAAACTGTTGGAAAAAAAAAAATCGTCCAAAAAGCTAAAACAAAAACAACAGAAAAAGTGTATCCAACACAGTCAATGGATCGAGGCCCCCGTCCTGGGACGCCATGGCAACTATTGAGGCTGGATCCAGGGAGTTGTGCTGACAGGGCAGGTCTACACAGACACACTTTGGCAGCCATCATGGAACACTGAATCACCGTCACCGCCTAACGTCTGCCAAAATGCGCTCACAACATAATAAGGATAACTATTTCACACGGTACACTATACATTCTCCAACAGCAGTGGGCTTGAAGAAGAGTGGAGGAGAAAGAGGGTGGAGGGGGGGGGGGGCTTTTTGCTTGTCTTTATTTTTAAACTGGGATGGCTTATTAAGTAGTGGATTAGACATACAAGGAAAGAAAAAAAACAAAAACAAAGACTTCTGCACAGTGCTTCTGCCATGCACATGAGTGCCCCCGCCAGAGCTGTGCCGCAGGTGCACATGTGATTCAGCAGCCACACACACAAAGAGAGAGAGAGCGAGAGAGAGAGAGAGAGAGAGAGAGAGAGTGAGAGTGAGAGAGAGAGAACGATGCACCCAGCGTTCACCTCGTGTTTATTCTACACCCCTGAGAAAGCCAGGCCAAGCAAAAACATACAGGGACAAGGAGAGGTGGATGGAGGGCAGGGGTGGAAACACACGCACTCACACACACACACAAGTGCGCACATACACACACACACACGCACACACACACGCACGACTTGAATCCCATGGAGATGTGGTTTGTTTGAGAGACTGTGCTTGTTGGAGAGGCCATGGACACTGAGAGGCGAGCTAGTCTTCATCGTCGTTCTCGTCGTAGTCATCCTCCTCGTCGTCATCTCCCAGGTAAGACACTGGGGTTTCCACGCGAGACCCGCTGTAGTGCGAGTCGTTGGAGCTGGAGGCCATGGTGCCGTCGGCTCCTCCGTCACTGTGCACACAAACAGGGTGGAGGTGGAGAAGAATAGCGGTTCATTAAAACGGAACGTGTTGATCAACAAAGGGTGCTCTTGACCCCCCGAGGGCGTGAGTGAGACCCCTCCGAGTGTTGGTGTTCTGGCACGAGCACAGAGCACGTGCCAGTGACGACTCATACCCGTCACAGGTGTCTGTATTGTTTGTATCCCTTTATAAATCATTACGCATGTCAAGCAACAACAGGTCTTTGTTTTATGTTCCACCGCCGATTGCTACAACCTTTGAATCAAGTGCGGCCGTTCAAAATGGTCTCGGGGCCGGCATGCCTCAGACCCGAAAGGTTTGAATGTTGCATCGTGACAGGGGCTTGCAAAAACCAACATGCAAACATCGAAGGCGAATCCTGTCGCGTCTGCGTGGTGTTGATGGGAGGAGGCCTCTCACCTGCCCGCGGGATAGCGTGCTCCGTTAGAGGAAGACCCCCCGGTGATGTAGACATTACTGATGGGCCCCTTTGCCATCTCTAAAAGGAAAGAGAGAAAGGTCCACTGAGGCAGGATGGCAGCAAGTTCCCAATCATCGATGCTGTCGAGGGACGTCGGGCTTCAATAGCCTTCTGTTACTCTGACCTGTGACATACGGCTCCAGGGCCTTTGGCACCAGACTGCGCGCAATCTTCAGGTCTTCTGCAGAGCACTTGCCCACCTCCAGACCACAGGCCATGCCCATACGTTTCAGCACCTCGATGTCGTCGTGGATCTCAAACATGCTGTCAAAGTTAAACAAGTACTCAAACCTGAATCGGACGAAAAGAGAGAGAGGGGGAAATCACACATTAGTACACTACACAAAAAATACCTGTTTTTTTGGTGTAATTTAAGAGTCAAATTCTAATTAGAATCCCTTTGATTATTTTCTCTTTGGGTATGATCGGAAAGACGAGGCGGCCATGGACTTGACCACTCTGCGTTTATTATAATTTGGCACAGCAAAGTGACTGAGCGTACATTTCAGAGCCTTCAATTCAACAGCACACTGATCCCCGAGCCTTGAGTGGTGCCCACACTATACCCGTTGTCAATGCAATTTAACACCATCACCACCGATGTCAAAGGAAAGGAAGAATACACTGCCTGAGCATCACGTCGTGTCACAGTCATGTCACCACCACTGGCTGCCAACAAGGGCAAGTTAATTAAGACCATTACCTTCTTGTTACATAAACCAACCGCCACACTCTGCTGTACCCGAGTACAAGCCTAGCAATACCCAACTGTGCAAAATAGCAGGGAGGAGAGACGTCTGAACCACTTTGAGGACGGAAAATCGTTCTCGGGCCTTCTGACCGGCTGTACAATACTGTGGCTACACAACAACACCACCACCACCGCTATGCCCTCTGGAGACTTTATTCTGGTGACATAAGTGGTAGGACCGAGCTGAGGACATGTTTCTCATTCAACAAAACGGCTCAACTCATGTTATGACAGATGTACAACGGTTTCCTCAAATACAGAATACAAAACAACAACTCCGGAGTCATTTATCAAGACCAGTACTCAAATCCTCGAAATATGCCGCGCTGGAGCAGTCGACTTATTGGTAACTACAAGATGACCTCCCCCAGTTGTGAACCAAGAATGTTTGCACAGATTCCAATGAGTCAACAGGCAGTGGACTTATCAGGGGGATTCAATGAAGCGCGGGGAAGGCGACAACGGCTGCGTCAGGCAAGGATGCATAAAACGTGAAATAAACCTACTTGTCGTTGGAGATGCTACAGTCTATGACCGTCTTCTTGCTGGTGTTGACAATGATGAAGGGGAGATGGATGACCGAGTTGGGCGGAGGGGGTCTGTTTGTCTGCTGCTCTGACTGCCTGTTCCGCTGAACCAGGTTTTTAAAGGCGATTTGCTGCAGAGAGTAAAACATATATATTTTACAATGTGTAAGAAAACAAGCAACATGTTATAGTGGGTCAGACAAGCATATACAATAAAGGCGTTCCGACTTGAGGCAGGTTTCTTCGCACCTGCAATATGAGTTCTTGTAGCTGTGACTGTTTCTGCTTGATTCTCTCCAGCCGCCTTTGTCTCTCCACCTGCGCTCAACACAGATTACATTTGTAATGAGAATGGGGCAATAAAATAAATAAATGAAAAAAGACAAAGATTACATGAAATACAGTAATGGCGGACTGTATCCCGTCAGATCGCTATGTCTTTTCTGGGTGCACCTCTAGGTTCTGGCACTCCTGGGCAGAGTTGGTGGGCAGGCCGATCCACTTGATCTCCTTCTTCTCCTTGGAGATGATGTTCATGGCCATGAGCACGTTAAGAGCGTCGTAGACACGGCGCCTGATGTTCTTCTGGTCGTACACGTGCTACACGGGGAAAGAACCAACGTGTACGTTGGGGATATCTGCCGTTAGCAGGGATGCACACGGAACGACCCTGTGCTTACCGTTCAAGTGCACAACAAGCACAGAAGAAAATAACAAGGAACAGGAAAAAAAAAAAAACTGCCAAGAACAAGTGAGTGCCATTTATGGCCCGGGTGTGGATCTCACCGAGTCGTTGGGCGACATGTGGTTGTCTGCGGAGCTGAACTCGGCCACCAGCTCGTCAGCCACCTCGTTGTAGGTGGTGACGCCCTTCTTCTGAACCTTCTCGCAGACCTTCATGGAGAAATGCCTCAGGCCCTTGCCGTTTTTCTCGCCTTTCTTACCACGCTTTCTATGGACAGTGAATAGAAGAGACACCAAGGACATCAACCCTGTACCTCTGCATGAACCATTGTCAGTCAATTTCACCACTACATATAATGTCTATATCTCTCGTAAAATTCTGACCATTCTGCCACAGAAATCCAAATGCAAATCTATAGTTTCAGTATAGTCAGTTGCACTTTGAAAGACGATCTCCAATGTTCGGTACTCTAACTGTGATGGGGCCAAATTAACCATTTTTTGATGTCACAGGGAAGTTTAGCAAGGGAAAATCATTTGCTCCCTAGATGATGGCATGGCTGAACACATCAAGGCATTTGACACTTGGTCAACGCTTACCCTGAGGACCACGGTGAGGCATCTGGCTGTTGGCTCTGCGTGAGAAACTGGGAGCTGGGCGTGTGTGGACTGTTTACCAGTATGGTATTGGAAACAGTGGGTCTTTGGGGCGTTCCAATCACCTGTGCACGGCGGGGGGGCAGGCAGAGCAAAGGCACAGGTCAACATGTCAGTCCAAACGAGGATCCTCGAGACACAAAAGCCCATGTGGTTCACTCTCAGAGGCTTATGAGAGACCTGGCGTCTCATAAAATTGTCATCAGTTGACTCTTCGCTGAAATTATCAAACGACAATAATTTAGCATGGTGATTTATTCCTTTATGCAGATTATGACTTAGAAGGTTGCTGGTATGAGTGTAGATTCTATGTGTATAATGGGATGATGGGAGTAATCCTGCTGACTATAGAGTTTGACCAGCTTAGTCTCAGCCCCTTCCATTCAACCCCTCCCCTGCCACCACCACCACACACATCCGGTCATTTCACAATGATAATGGGAGAGTCTTACACAACCAGAAGACATCTAGAGGAGACACTAATATAACCAATACAGTAGACCCATGTCTGTCTAATGTATTGTGAAGAATGAAGCGGGCTGCCATCACCTGAAGAGGGGTGTTTCTACCACCACAAGTGGACAAGTGAAGATTGTAAAACCCCCAACACTCACCATGTGGGACATGTGTTGCATGTGTGGAGCGATATTCACATTGGAGGGCCCGAGGGTTTTGGGCAATAGCTGTTTGGCCGTGGGCTGAACAGTAACCAGAGACAGGACTAGTGACGAGAGCAGAAGAGAACCAATTAGACTGGAAACCTATACGGTGACAAGTAAGCGCTACATAATGGTACACATGATGGCTAATGAAGACGCATAGCATCATTCAGATAAAATCAATATATATTTAGTGTTCAGCACAACTTACCTTTGCTAGGGCTAAGGTTCTGATTGATAAAATCCTTTAACTCTCCGTTTGTTTCAATCAGACCAGCCTGAACAAGACAGCATCACAGGTGTTAAATCTGATTGGATCTTGAAGTGGTTACATTTAAAATTTACATCAGAAAATTGACTAGTATAATAAAACAAAAGTTAACAAATTGTGGTCTCACAATGTTGTAAACAGTAAAAGTTTGTGAAGGGGCAGACATCCTGTTATGACTGAATACTTACATCTTTAGCCATGATCCAAAAGGACCGGGGAAGAAAAGCTTCAGTCTTAAAGGAAAATCTTCCTATGTTGTTTTAGATAAAACCCCTGAAACGAAAACAAATCAAATAATTTATTTCTGTCGATATTACCTGGAACTGCTCAGAGCATCTAGCCATTTTACATAAAAAAAATAATTAAAGTAAATAAAGTTTTATGTAAATAAAAGCAATTTCACCAAAAGCCGGGATCATTTAGATTAACATTAAAAAAAAACTTTATGTTAAAGCAGCAAGCACATTGTCTGAGGCTACAGTCCTCTGGTTAGCTTGACTAGCCGGGCATTGTGCCGAGGACAAGACAAGATAAACTGCATGAAACGAAACGAGACGCGATCTCGGCCGTCTTAACACATACGATCCTTTTAACATTCAAACGCACGTCTAGAAACCACAAAAAGTTGTACTCTCGATTAAAAGAGTTGCAGTAGGACAGATACACAAGCAGGCCTGCTTTAGTTATTCCCCACGTCCGGGGACGATTATCCACGAACTTCAGCTACAGGTCAACGCAAAAATGACTTCTTTATCATTCCGTGCTGAAAATATCCCAGATGGTCGAGACCATAATATAACCTACGCACGAAAGCTACCAGAGAAGTGAAGAGCATCAATACTTCACAGCGGTACTGGTGCAGGCAGGCTTTTGTTGAGTTAGAGCTAGCTACTGCTAACACTTTGGTGGAGGTGGCTGACGTTAGCTAGCGAGTTAGCTGCTGCTGCACGTTTTAAAATGGCTCAGACCCATTATAACGCTGGTTCATTTCCACATTACAGAATCAAGCAAGTGTCTAAAGTCAGTGTTCTGCTCAAGATACGTCCGTGCATTTATGAGCCAAAGTAACGCGTGTAAAAAGCTGTTTCTGTGCACTTACGGGTGCACTCTGGTTTCCTCGACGGCTGTTTTTGTTGGCATTAGAGAATGGAGGAAGAGGAGGTCTGAAGACCTACCGCCAAACAGGAAACTAAACTATGCAATGTTCAAGTAGTTTCTCATTCATTTACTAATTATCGGTGAATGGCCGATTGTCCAAAATGCAACCACTTTGATGTGACTTGGAAGTTCCATTGAAAATGATTTGAACTCCGCTGACGTTATCCAACAAGCAAGGATTTGTGGCGACCCTAGTATAGATCGTCTCAAATAAACCTTCAAATACATCACACTTAATAGTGAAAATGACAGCCAGAACCCATATGTTGCCTTGTAACCCAAATGGTCGTACATTTGGGTCCAGGTCGGACCAGAACGGAACTGACTGACACTGGACACTTGGCACCAACAAAGTGATCACAACATAACAACATAAGGCCAAACCAGTGTTGCATCGTGACCCACTCACAAACTGTGCTTCATTGTGTGAGTTCAGATGCGGGCTTCTCATAAGCGCTGTACACAACTACATGGACTACATTACAATAATCGAAACCAGGCCTCAATGTATTCGCGACTACCTGTACCAGGTTTCACTTTCAAGCATTTAGAAGCCAACCCGTCATCTTGTCTTATTAGGACCTAGACAACCTGGGACCGCCGTCCACTGTGTTGTTTCTATGGCTTACAATGACATATGTGAAGTATAAATTAGGTTATGTCGTTGATTTGCCTTGTTCAATGAGATACCTAAAACGATTCGTAAATCACTTCATATTTTTTAGTAATTAGTGTGCATATAGAAATTTACTCACTGGGCGTTAATAGTTAAAAATAGTCCAAATATAAAAGCGCGCAAATTGCTTATTTAGAGAAGGTAAAGAGTCAGCTAGTTTACAAATGAAGGTGGGCTTTAATATCGGCGATCAATCAATGAGCTAACAGGCTAACAGGGCTAAAAAAACAAAAAAACAAAAAAAACTCCCAGCCAGCTAACAAATGAGAAGTTACTCGACAGCATGTTGTTAGCAAATTAGCGTTAGCCTGCTAGCTTCTCGGCTAACCCATAGCTGTCACCGACCGCCCCGTCGGGATTCAACCACAACATTGCCCCAAACGCTGATACTTTCCACAAGACCTGTCAAACAGCAGCCTCAAGTACAATTCTACACATACATGTAACTCAACGAACGTTAATAGTTTCCGTAATCACTTCGTAACCAGCAATAGTTTGGTGAGTGCGTCTTACCGGTGCGGCTTACAAGTTAGCAATTTGTGCGTTAGCCTTTTCAAAGCAAGCTCTCGCTGGCCTCGCTGTAGTGGTGCGTCTCTCAATCTGATCTTGGCGGTGTCGAGCAACCCGGACACCGGATTGGATAGTGTAAGTATGACGACAGCAAACTCGCGCAAAACCGCCACGCCCACATATCCGTCTGATTGGCTGGCGCGTTTCACAGTCTGTATGGCAATGTCCACCATTGGTTAGTGATGTTTTGGACCTTCCTGCAGGAAGGTCCTGGTATATAATAACGAAAAATGGCTAATAATAATCATCATCATAATATAAACATATAATAGAGAGAGATATTAGAGGGAGAGAGAGAGAGAGAGAGAGATTTACTTTGTTTGGTTTATGAATATGAGTAATACATAAGTGGGCCTAGAGCAAAATTACTTTCAAGTCTATGATGGGCTGTGTGGAGGAAACTGGAATAGGAAGCTGTAACAGAAAGATACTGTGCAAGAAACTGCACAGTGTGTTCTTCCCACTGCAGGGTGTACACTTTTGTCAATTTAGAGATAACAGATAATATTTTACAGTAGAGCCACCTCTCTGCCTATTTGCTGTTCTCTAAACCCCAGTTCACCCAACTGACAATTACATTACATTAATTACATTATATCCAGAGGTTAGCACTTGTGTTGTACTTGGTTTTGTTTGTAAAAGGTTTCACAATGGCTGAAATATTGACGTAGTATAGTGAGGACAGTGACAAAATATTAAATATAAATTTCCTATTTCTTAATTGTAATGATAAAGTGAATACACTCTGACAAAACTTCAGTGCTAGGTCTCAGCATTACAGCTTGGCAGACACAATGTCTGTTTTCTAAAGATAAAGGCTTATGGCAAGAAGAAATGCTGTAATCGCATCTTCAAAACGCATCTTGAATTGGTCTTTATTCCACCACACAAGTCAATTAAAGGCATTTCAGCTTTTAATTGTATAATGTCCAAGTGTAGTTCAAAGTTAGGCTTGCAAATCCAACATTACAGCCGCAGCCATCTACCAAATACTTCCGCGCATGCGCACAATGAACGCCAGGCTATCAAATTGGTCCAGCAGCGGGTGTGAAAATGGTAGGTAACCAAAAGACACATAAACCATCGGATTGTTATGGTGCTGGTAAGGATCGATCGTATGACAATGGAAGTGTTATACAACGTAGAGTTACCGTGGTATTTGTTGCAAGGCTTACAACACCATTTACCTCAGTATTTAGCCACCAGAAATGGAAGGTCAGTAGCTGATATTTTGAGAGCAGTTAGCTAGCTAGGTTCAGCTCCCTTTTTGGTAGCTTCGTAACTTCGAATGAGATCACGTATGCTCCTGGCCGTAAAACAGGCTTAGACCGTAATGGTAGTAGATGTAAGTGTGGTAGTGCTACTGTCACACGGATAGCCTTCGTTTTGCTGTTGTATCATGTCAACATTGCCACAAAACACAGTCCACTCGGCTAACAACAGCAGCCCCGACACTATTCCTTCCTATAGATGATCCCACTATATGTTGTGTATTGATGATGTCAGACACTCTATGGCCAGAGTCATTTGATTGAGGATTTGTAATGTGTGGCTTACCCAGAATGTGGCTTATTCAACTTATTCAGAAAGGGGCTAAGTAAGCAAGTGTTTGACCCTCACCAAAACTAGAGAGTTTGCTTGCTTGCATGATTCTTATTTGTCTTTATTTTTTTGAGTGATAGTGGTACAGTACTGGTTTTAACCTTGCACCTTAAGATATCCTAGATGGCAGCCCCCTACTCAAGTTACATCCATGACCATACTTATTTGGGAGTCCAGCACGTGCTTTCATAATACTTGGTAGTAAGCCTCAGAATAGCTCAATGTTGGCTTTGCCCAGGACATAATTACCACAGATCTTCCACCCTGCCCCCTTCACTCCCTCCTCAATGTCTGTTTACCGGTGTGACAAACTAACTTCCAACCGCTTACGTTACTACAGTTGTCCGAATGCCTGTCGGGGTTTGCGTCTCGCTGTGTGTTGTTGTGTGTGTCTTGGTCTGCGTGTGTCTCCTGCTCCCTGGCCTGTGTCCGTCCGTCCCTGACAGCCCGTGTCCTGTCCTTGTGCAGCATAAGCTGAAATCATCGCAGCGGGACAAGGTTCGGCAGTTCATGTCGTTCACGCAGGCGGGGGAGAAGACCGCCGTGTACTGCCTCACTCAGAATGACTGGAAACTAGAGGTGGCCACGGACAACTACTTCCAGAACCCGGATCTCTACTGCAAGGAGTCAATGAAGTCCTCTGTGGACAGGAAAAAGTTGGAACACCTCTACAACCGGTACAAAGGCAAGTGTGCGACACTTTGCACTCAACAGGCGTTTAGCGATACTATTTGTTTTCTGTGTGTGTGGTGTTTTTTTTTGTTTTTTTCTCAGCTTCATATTTGGCTCCAACTGCCACATGTCTTGCCCGCCATATAGATCCCCAAGACGAGAACAAGATTGGGATTGACGGCATTCAGCAGTTTTGCGACGACCTCTCTCTCGACCCCGCCAGCATCACGGTGCTGGTCGTGGCGTGGAAGTTCCGCGCCGCCACCCAATGCGAGTTCAGCAAGAAAGAGTTCCTGGACGGCATGACGGAGCTTGGGTGAGCCCCGTGGTCCCTGTTCTGCAGTAAACCCCTGATTTATAACCGGCTTACTGTGGTGTTTATTTACTGTGTGTTTCTCTGTGGCCGAGTGGGCTTGCGGCCTATTTATAGATTTACCACACCGCAACCTAAGGATGTTATTTTGTTCATGTCTGACAGTGGAAGTTGTGCAGTGTTTTTTTGTACTGTGTGCCAGCTGAGATGGTTCAGATTGTATTTCAACAACACTTGGACCGGTGGAGCAACAGCTATGTTTTTAGGGGTGCAATGTGTAATCATGCATACTGTGTGTGTGTGTGTGTGTGTGTGTGTGTGTGTGTGTGTGTGTGTGTGTGTGTGTGTGTGTGTGTGTGTGTGTGTGTGTGTGTGTGTGTGTGTGTGTGTGTGTGTGTGTGTGTGTGTGTGTGTGTGTGTGTGTGTGTGTGTGTGTGTGTGTGTGTGTGTGTGTGTGTGTCCAGGTGTGACAGCCCAGAGAAATTGAAGGCCCTTTTGCCAAGACTGGAACAGGAGCTTAAAGACTGTGGAAAGTTCAAAGACTTCTATCAGTTCACTTTTAACTTTGCTAAAAATCCTGGCCAAAAGGGACTAGGTAAGCCAAATGAGCCATTGGAGTGCAACGGCTTGATAGTGGATTGCCCACTACAATGCATGGATATTGACCTGTATTTCTTTGACTCCCATACTCTCTGTTTCAGATTTGGAGATGGCTGTGGCTTACTGGAACCTGGTTCTAACGGGCCGCTTTAAGTTCTTGGACCTTTGGAATAGATTCCTGTTGGTAAGCGAGTCGAAGAGATTACATTCACGTGAATGCTTGTATACTGTCCATGTATATTTCTCAGTTACTAACATGGAAAAATGCATGTTCTATCTAGGAACATCATAAAAGATCAATTCCAAAGGACACGTGGAACTTATTATTGGACTTTGGAAACATGATTTCAGACGACATGTCAAATTATGATGAGGAAGGTGAGTTTGGCTCTCTGTTTTGGTAATTGTGACTCTCAAACATAATGTATGTTACGAGATATCTTAATGTAGAGGAGAAAGTATGCATACAGTGGCCTGTAAATATACTGTAGTCGATTAGAAGCCTGCAACCCACAAGTTCTGTTTTTGCATAAACTTTCCCCATTCAATGTTTGTCTTTCAGGAGCGTGGCCAGTACTCATAGACGATTTTGTGGAATTTGCACGACCTATTGTGACAGGATCAAAGCGTAAAACTCTCTAAAACTCTAAAAATCAAATATTGTGGAATACCTGAACTTTTTTCTCTCTCAAGTGACTTCATAGTAGTTTTTTTTTTTTTTTACTTGTTTAATAAAAAAAAAGTGGGGGTAGACATCAGAGAGAGAGAAAACAAAACAAAAGAAAACCCGAAGCACTTGGAGCTCTTAAGAACACCGCCCGTCCGGGAGCTGCGCAATAACTACAAACAACAACAACAACAACAACAACTGGCTTTATTGCTCTTCTGACAAAGATCGAGGTGTCAAATTGACAATTGCCATTTTTGCCTCTCCCGTCGGAGCATCTCTTTCCGGGACAACGCCCAACCCTCGGTCGCCCTCCAAGAGGAGCGCCGTCCCGCCACGCACGGCCTCCACCTCAGAGGGGGTGGGGGCTGACGGATGAGGAGGAGGCACAGCAGCACTTAGGAGGGCTCCGCCGGCCACCTCTGTACATAGGAGCGGACCGGAGAGGAGGAGCGAGCATTCGGCGTGTTTTGAGGTCTGGGTTGTGTTTTTGTGTCTGGCTGTACAGTTTTAAGTGGTGTGGATCATAATCCCCGTGTGTTCTAAGCTCGCACGTCCCGCGGGGGGTGGGGAGAGAGAGAGAGAGAGAGAGAGAGAGAGAGAGAGCGTGCTCGCGATACCAGCACCACCGCAACTGACAACGTGTATATACTGTACCTACGGAGACAGTTTACAAAGAATTATATGAAGAATAATATAAATATGTTACATTTATAAACGCAGAGGAGGAGTGACGTGTGTACAGCGCGAGGTCACTCGCCTCAGTATCATCTGAATGATATGAGTGTAGCTCTCAGCTGTGGATCTTTCAATTTCATGAAATAGTTGAGCGGATCATTGAAAGCATGAGAAACAACGTTTTTTTTTTTTTTGTTAAATTCTGTTGGGTTTTATTAATAAATTTGTAATTTAAGTAAAGCTTGTGCTTCAATTTAAACAATTTTATTGTTCACAGGATTTCAAATAATCCCATTTGATTACTTTGCTGTGATCTTGATAATTATCACTGAGTGTATTCTGCTCTTATCCGATTGTATATTTATGTGCGTATATTTCAAATGAAATGATTATTAAAAAAAATAATTATAAGGTAATATCCATTTCCAAAACATGTTCATCGTTTACTATTGAGGTACACCATTTACGAAGGCAGGAAGTCTTTTAATGTAATGTCTATAGTTGTACTCCTTCAACTTGCATCTGCTCCTCTTATTTTCTCTCATTTTTTTGGTTAAGAATGCTGCATTGCTTAAGACTCGCAACAACAACAAAAAAATACAATAAAAACAACCTGCATTGGTAAACGAGAGTATCCATGGCAGATAATGGTTCAAACTACTAAGTCGTACGCGGTAGGTACACGTGTGTGACGTGTGCTGTCACCGTGGGGGGGGGGGCACTAGTGTTGGTAGGGCTAAGGTTAACAGGAGGGATGACCTTTCGACGGGCCCTACTCTGGTTTTCATGTTTATCGTGGCACTTTCATGTTCTTAATTTCAATGTTACAACATCGCTCATTATTGTTGGTCATTGAAGTGGGTAATGGATTTTGTTTCGAGTATTAAAAAGGGATTAATAAAGCATGACATGTTTTTCATAATCACACATGTATTTATTGCTTTCGTCTTTGACAGAAATCTATCTAATGTAATTATAATCATGTAGCTGACTTCCTTCTTTTTATGTCTTCAACGTCAAGTTGAAATCCAATTGAATATGTTGCATTTCTTTCCATATGCCTTTACTTTTGTGGAGAGAAAAAAACAAGGTGTCTGTTACAACTTAGCAGCCTGGGGCAAAATATCATCTCAAGAATATTTGCAACTTTTTCAAATGCAGCCAAATGATGGCTACCTGTGGCTTACCTGGGCCATTTCAGTCGGCCCCGCCTCCTTGCGCTGCAGCAGAGGTGACGTTAGAATGTTATATCGCGCTCCCTCTCTCCAGTAAGGTCATATTTGTCCCTAGAGCGTTGTTTTCCCAAGGCTTAAGTTGGCCTGACATTTCGATTTTCTTTCCGTACTTTTTTTTTTGTGAAAGTACGCCGCCTCAATGGACGCGAAATCAAACGGGAACGATCCGTCTCTCGCTCCAAGCGACGGGTAAGCGGTTGTTCTGTTGTGATGATTGACTTGCTGCAGCTCACGGTGACTTATGTGCGGTGCGATGACCCCCGAGGTGTTTGATATATGTGAAGGGTCGGGTTGTTATGCGTCTTGAGATCTAACAACGAACGTAGGACGTACCCCGCACGTTAAATTATAATTGTTGATAAGTATTATTGAATACCTCCCTACGTTGTGGGCATTGGACGTGGAGCCATTGCACTTTGAAGACTTTGCATACTTGCTACTGTAGCTTGCGTCCACACATTTGAATTGCACCTTCCAGTATTCTAATCTACATTCATTGCTGTTGTCTTCTTTAAGGTCTTTGGATGTTGTTGATTGTGCCGTGTGTCTCTCTAACAAAGTAATGCAATGCCGACTGATGCAACTGTCATTCGATCTTGTAGCCAGAGAAACCCTACCCAGCGTAGGTCATTGTCGTTATAGTCATCAGGGAATAGAGCATAAGGCTATCTAAAAAAAAAAGAAGTTCTGTGTTGAACGGTCCTCACCATGAACATGAGTGCCCAAACCGTTTGTGTAATAAGTAGGCCTGCGTTTGTTTTTTAAAACACCAACAGGGTGGACGCCTATGGGTTCACCATACCTCAGGCCTGGGAGTCCTACGAAGAGGCAATGATTGAGTATGGAGTGGTCCTCAACAGAAGGTCTTTGAAATGGTCCAAACTTCTTCAGGGGAAAGCTCACATTGAGAAGAACCTGACAGGTAGCCATCGCACACGCATTCGGCTTTTCCCCCCCTCACGTCAAATGATACGTGACTGTGATGTGATCTGATCTTTTTGTCGTTGTGTCGGGAAGTCAAAAGGTACGTGCGTAAAGGTATCCCCAACGTGCACCGCGGCAGAATCTGGATGCTGTCCAGCGGAGCCCAGGAACAACTCGAGTCCCACCCGGGTTTCTATCAGGCGCTGCTGGCCGTGGAGCACGACTCCAAGCTGCAGGATGTCATCCGTATAGGTCAGCGCCCCCCCCCCGCGCGCCACAACACACTTCAGTCCCGTCTTCGGGTTCACGTGAAGCGTGGACCTATTGTTCAAGGAACTCGACTCATTCCAAATGCGTGTATTCCATTGTAAGGCCGTCGCGTGGCTCAGTGCGTTTTTTTTTTCTTTGAAAGAGTGTGAAACCTTGGGATTGGAGTGGTAGTTGCAGGTGTGTGTGTGTGTGTGTGTGTGTGTGTGTGCAACTCGAGTCTGACATTGTGATTCACCCGTCTCCTCTGTGCTCCGCGTTCAGACATGCACAGGACGTTCCCTGACAATGTCCTCTTCCAGAGCGCCTCGGAGCCCAGCCAGAGGACGGCCCTGTACAACGTGCTGCTGGCCTACGGACACCACAACAAGGCGGTCGGGTACTGTCAGGTATAGACCGCAAGGGACTGGAAGTGTTGGCCTGTTTGATTTCCGTCACCTCTGTTTGCCTAAAGAACCAGGCCGGCCAGTTTTATTGAAGACTTTTTCCGAAGATGAGTTTTTAGAGGAAACTGCGTGGCAGGGGGGACATGGGAATCGGTTTTAATATTGACGTATTTTTCATCAGATAATGTGTGTCTTCCGTGACAGACCACACACGGAAGTAGCACGTAGCACTGAATGGCAGGCCCGTTTAAAAGACAATACACTTCACAGCTCGGATCACGGTCAATTGATCATGAATCGATCGGATCCTGTCCTACCGTCATGATAGCCTCTCGTGGTTTCAGGGCATGAACTTCATCGCGGGTTATCTCCTCATCATCACCAAGGATGAAGAGAAATCGTTCTGGCTGATGGACGCATTGTTAGGCAAAATACTGCCAGGTATGTCTACTGGGGAGTACTGTTGTTTTCTGTTTCTACACTGGGAATCGTTCCCTGTAGCCCCCCCCCCCCCCCCCCAGCCCCCCCCCCCCCACACACACACACACACACACACACACACACACAGGTGCGACAGTAGCTCAGTGGGTAGAGCGGGTGGACAGAGCGGGTCATCCACTAACCATAGGGTCGGCGGTTCGATCCCCTTGATCCCCCCCCCCTCCTCCAACTGTCCACTTGCCGCACCCCACAAATGTACTGATTGTAAGTCGCTTCGGACTGCAAAATGCCCCTTTACCCTTTACACACACACACACACACACACAGTGGTGAAATAATCTCATTAAGGCATGTTGCAGACTACTACAGCCCGGCCATGCTGGGGCTGAAGATGGATCAGGAGGTGCTGGGGGATCTGGTGAAGGCCAAAGCCCCTGCCGTGGGCCAGCTGATGACCCAGTTCCCCGGCATATGGACGCTGGTGGTGTCCCGGTGGTTCATCTGCCTCTACATTGACGTGCTTCCTGTAGAGGTAGGAAGCTGACGCAGTCTGGGCGTGCCGTGAGCCTTCGTGTCAATATCACGGTGTGTTTGTTCGTGTTCACAGACAGGTTGTTGATCAGGTCGCCTCTGTTCAAATATGTTCGATGCGTGCGATTCCGACTCAGGACACTGTGTCTGTGTCACTGTGTCCTGCTCACTCGCATTAAAACAAAAAACACGCAATATGAATTCACTTAATACAGCAGACGTACAAGTACAGCGAAGGATGTTTACATGGAAAATATAACTTTCTTATGTCAACAACAATGGGGGTATTAACGAAGATTGCGTTTCCCCTTCACGCTGAAGACCGTCCTGCGGATATGGGACTGTCTTTTCTACGAGGGTTCGAAGGTGCTCTTCCGCGTGGCCCTGACCCTGATCCGGCACAACCAGCCGGAGATACTGAGGGCCCGTTCTCTGATGGACGTGTGCGAGTGTTTCAAGAGCATCACCAAGGGACCCTTCACACAGGACTGCCACACCTTTATGCAGGTGGGCCCCCCCTGAAACCCTACTACAGCTCTGAACGGCACGAAGGGCCTTCAGCCTCGGCGATGTATTCCAATGGAATTGAGCTTTGAAGGACAAAACTGGTGTTGCCTCTACCCCGGGCGTGGCAGGGCGCTCAGACCTCCCCCCTCGACGCAGCGTATTAAGATCAAACACTATGTTCACGTCATGAATAAAATCATATCATCTTTTTTCTTCTTCTTCTATGGTTTCAGAAAATCTTTGCCGAGCCAGGAAGTCTGTCTATGGCTACCATCACCAAGATGAGAGATTCCTGTCGACAACGCATCGTCGCGGAGGACTCTGGTAGATAACTACCAGGGCCTGGGTTCCATACCAGGCTAGCCCCCTCCCATCACCTGGAACTATCACTTTACAGTCACTCTGACAAAGGACACGCAAGTCCTCTACAAAACTCCTACTGTCGCACTTTCATAGTTGTAATGTAATCCATGTTACATTTTAATCCGGATGCATGGTCCTTAAATTAGATATAGATTAGATATAGGTTTCCAACATTGTGGAAACGTATACGCTGTCGTCTTATTTAAGCACCAGGTATTTTAGACCAGCAAAAGTGTGGACGTCTCTCTGCGTCTATTGTGCCCCTTAACAGTAATCAGAAACAATCATTGTTTATGTATTAGGTGTTAACGTACAAAGGGTATGAGCACCATGCCTACCCTTTGCTAGTTCTGTCGGGTCCTCAACGGGGTCATTCAGCCGATGTCTTGAGTACAGTCAGACCTCCGGTCACTGTCTCAGGGATGTCTGGAGAGGAACAAATTCAGGCATTCTCGGTATCGCGTCTCTTCATCTCAGTAATCTCAAGTTGTTGTTTTTTTTTAAATGACCGTTTCCAATGTTCCGTTTTGTGTGCGTTTGACCAGTCGAACCTTACTTCCTAACGGAGGGTCTTCTTGTTTTCAGTTTGAATTGAATGACTTTGTTTATTTTTACCTTTCGCGTTTCTAAATGCTTTTTCTAACTCACCATTTGATTTCAATCGTTAAATAGTTTTATTTGTATTTCTGCCAGGGATGGTGCAGCACCCTTTAGTGCTGGCTGGAGCGCACACCCAAAACTAAATCACACACACACAGTATATCTAGGGCTGCAAACAAACCAGCAAGACCTATAGTATTTATAGGATACAAAGCTAATCACTTTTTTTTCTAAATTCTGTACAATTCTGAATGTAATAAATTGTAAATGTGAGGAAAAAAGAGAAAAACAATTCTTTGTACAGTCTCTTTAATTAAGCTCTTCAAAAAACAAAAAAGAACAAAAAAAAAATCCAAACATTCCAAATTTAAAACCTTATGAAATCGCTACACGGACACACTTCTAGATGAAGAACAAACATGACTTTTTTTTTTTACTTTCCCCTTTCACGTCAAACAATGCATCTTCGAGGAGAATAACGAAAGAACAATTTGGCCACTTTTAAGATTAAGACACGACAAAGAAAATGTCTCAAAAAAAGAAATGGCAGCGAGCACTGCTTCTACAGCCTGATGAGTACTTGGTGAGATGGTTCCTTAATTGTTCCTACTCTCTATGTAACAGATGGGAAGGCACTGATTAAAACTGAAAAAGGATGTTTTGGCCTTTTAATTTTTTTTTTTTAAAAGATGAGTTTCGTGTGGGCGGCGTCCATGTGGGTGCATTTCCCTTTTCCACATGCAACATGGACCAATTCACGGCACGTCCTCCCCGGTACAGAACCAACCGCGTTCCGACCCAGAAACCAATCCTCGTCGTGGCACATTCGAGCCCCACTGTAACACTTGCTCCATTACCAAGCAATCCTGAGCTTTCGTCCGATTCCGCCAATAGTTAATCTTTTTGTCGGCGACGACACGTGTGCACGACGTCGAACAGACACCACGATGACTTCTGGCGCGATTTTGCGCAATTCAACTACGCTCCATTACAACTGTTCTGACATGGAAATCCCTAATGTAGTTATCCTATCCACACACACAGTTGACAGTAATATGGGGCGGGGCCGAGGCTCATGGTGAAGCATGGCATGGTAGCAACAACCCAACCGAAGTCACTTCTTCATGAGTATGAATATTTATGGGGGGGGGGCTATGAGTATTTTCCAGCAGCTCCATCAAGGAGTCACTGCGGGAGAGTCAAAGCCTAACATGCGTAGGGTTTGTCAAGAGTAGAACACCCTTCTTTTAAAAAGAGGGCAAGTTAAGCTGCCAATCCATTATATTCCCTTTACATTGAAACCACACAAGCTTCCATAGCATTCCCCTCAGAATCCGTTTTCTTTCCATGAATCAATAAATAGTACCCCTGATTCCAATCCCTAAACACTGGAAGGCAAAAGAAGACGGTGGAAGATTTAATGCTTTACATAAGGGGAAAGAGTCCGAGTCCTTCCTCCATGATCCCTCACCACAGTCCTAACTGATGCAAAAGAGCACTTCAACCTTAATAAAACCCCAAATTAAGTAAGGACATCTGAAAATGTAACAAGTAAAAAAAAAAAAGAACCAAAAACTGGGTTGGAAAAATAACTTCGGCCCAGAAAGTAGAGTGCCAGGTACAAATGATAAGAGGTATTTTAAAGTAGTGGGTTCTACTGCATGTGTGTGTGTGTACATGTGTGTGTGTACATGTGTGTGTGCATGTGTGTGTGTGTGTGTGTGTGCAAGTGAATATGTTTCCGTGGGTCTGCAAGTGTGTGAGAAAGGGCGGGCATAAATTTGGGTAAAATAGTGGTCAAGTTGAGGGAAGGGGTGGAACCAGAGCTGCCCTAGATGGTCTGGTAACCGGCATGGCTCCTCTTCCTGCCGATGAGGTAGGCCACCAGGACGATGAGGACCAGGCCGGCCAAGGCGGCTCCCACGATGATGGGGATCAGCATGTCGTCCATGTCCAGCTGACACTCCTCGGCTGCAACAGAGAGAGAGACACAGGGGGGGGGGGGGGGGGACGTGTACATACATACACACGGTTGCGGGTCAGCTCCACCATTTTGCAATCGCGTTTGAACGTTCAAAATCCTCTACTCTACTACACACCTGCCCCGAACTCCCCGCTGAAGCCGAAGGGCTGGACGCGCAGCTGGAAGGTGTGGACGGAGAAGGCCCGGGTCACGGTCAGCGTCTGCTCATCGCGACACATGTACGAGTGCCCCAGGGTCCCCGGCAGGTAGTTCAGGGTGTTGTTGCTGGCCGACACGGGAGACCCTATGGTGGGGTGGGGTAGGCAACGATCATAACTTCAACAGCATCCTCTTAAATGATAAACATCAATTAGCCATTACTTAACATTAGTTTATGCAGTAATTAGCATTGCTTTGTAGCATTAGCATAGGGGTTAGGCCTAACCATAACTCTAAGGAATACTGAATAAATGAATACCTTAGTTAACATAAACATGAACATTTACATGCAAATCATTACTAGAACATTCATTAACTTAACTAACTTTCAATACTTAAAAGTTGGTTGATGCTTATTGCTGCAAGAGTTAATTAATGTACCCTGTACAAGTGTTGTCAAGGAAGAAAGTTTTGGAAGAAATAACAGTAGTATTACAATACAAACTTGTTTCCTTAGACAGATTAGAGTTTAGGAAAGGAAGTTTGTGTGTGTGTGTGTGTGTGTGTGTGTGGGGGGGGGGGGGGGGTTAAATGGTAACTGGCTATAGGTAGGGCCAAGTTGCGTACACACCCTCCAACACAGCTGACAAAGACAATCCACTCAAGTGGTATTTGTTTGATGTAGTGTTCTGGAAAAAGAAAAAGGAGAAAAAAAGAGAAGAATTAAAACCCACTCAATTCAGTCACGATGCAATCGTACTGCAGTCAGCACCAGATGTGGTTCCCAAGCATTGATGTGTGTGACTGGTAGTGCCTGGCCCTAGCCCTTTAGAATATCGCCAGATTGGCACTTTCTGTATGAAGTCTTTGAAAAAGAAACGTGAAATACATTCTGATTAGAATGACTAAATTCTGATTAGATTAATCGGAATAGCGCACCTTAATGCAGACTTTAAAATCCGTCATTGACCACACACTGAAAATTTGGTTGATCATGAGATTGTGGGTATGGCTCATAATCGATCTATGACAAATATTATACCCTTGGTATTTCATGAGGTTAAACAGAAGCATCCACACTCTAAAGAAGAGGAAGTCAACATGCAAGATCATCGCATTGTGAAAGGTAGACATTGCATTAAAAATTTGCAATGTAACACATGTCCAAATATGAATTGGGACATTTAATGTGAATACATCATTTCTGGGAATTTATTGCACTGAACCTGTGCAAAATGGCGTTCCTCTTTATTGTCTGCAGCATGATTGTTAAAGGAATGCCAAAACATGTGTCCCAGATCTGAAATCAGTAGGACCTTTTAATGAGAGAGGAGGCCATCCTTCAATAACATGCATGACTGCAGGGATGGGTGGCATTAGCCAACTAGGTAGTTAGATTTAGGTCCTAAGCTTCATGGCAACTGAACCGAGTTTACTCCAACCTTTGTATCTGGAACAAACATTAAGAAGGATAAGATGGAAGTTCAGCTTTCCGGGACATTTAATAGATGCGCACGCACACACATGCAGATAAACCGCACATCAATTTGCACTCTTCAGACGCCACCTAGTGGCCATCCATGTGCAGCGCATGACAGCTCACATCAGGAGTCTCCCGGAGGAGGAAGGACATTCAGGGCACGTGACCAAGAGTTTTAACCCACCAAGGAGAACAGGAAAGTCAGGTTGGTCTTCTCCGCGTCGGTGGAGAGTTTCAGGATGGCGGTGTCCGCCTCACAAGAGCCAGAAGCTGAGGTCACGTTGGGCTGCAGATTGATCACCGCCACCACGGTCTGGGAACACACAGCCAGGGCCACGCGTCAACTCATGCATTAGACACACCGCTCTCAAAAGTATTGATATTGTACGGTTCAACAGTGACGGGCAATCGTATCTCAACACTGAATCAATACACGGGGATCCATGTCTGGGCCACGGCTGTGCTGCAGTAGTGCGCAGAATAACGTTTGGCCAGAGGACAACTAAATTCAAATCACACTGTTAGCGAGTTATTGTTACAGCCAGCTAGGGCTAATTAATAGCCCGGGCTATTAATAAAAATCACAATTTTGGCTAAAGCCAAATTACCAGCCACTGCAACTCTGCTACTGCTTTATTATAGCTATGGCAATGGCTTTTAGTAACAGTGCATGCCGCAGAATATGAGTCGAATCAACGACATGTGGATCGCTATCATTAATCCCAATCACAAAATCTGGAAAAAATATTTGCAATGATAATTTTTGTCATCCATCCTACACGGTTAGTTTTTTCTGCTCTCCGCCCAGTGCCGAGGGCTGCTCGCCACAGAAAGCCCAACGCTTTGCCATACAGAGAACCCTGGTCAGTCGCGCGCACGCTCACCTTATTTTGGGCGGTGGACATGTAAGACACGTTGAGCTGCAGGCCCATGAAGGCCATCAGACAGATGGAGCCAGTGGTGTTGGAAACACTGTAGTTGCCCCTGGCGGGTGTGCCGGGGGTGTTGGCGTCAGCGGCCAGACTCTGGTGCAGAGCAGCAGCTGTTGGCGGTATGAAGACAGAGGCATTAGCACAGTGGGGCCTGCCGTTCCCATGAATGCACGCCGCTGTTGCGGTGTGCCATTACGGTTTCATTTGCGCCACCGGTTTTGGAATGGAGCAAGCGTTGGATCATGTAATGACCGATATGAAATGTGTCCGTTTTATTGCACAAAAGAAAAAAATCTAAATTTTCCATTCAAAAGTGTACCAGATTTACATGTTGAACTCAGGGAATAGAGAACGTGTTTTTATGAAGTTGATATCAAGTGAGCATATGTCCAATATCAAACTAATCTTCATCAGTCTGCAACACCTAGAAACTGTTAACATGCACCTGTTCATGTCCATCATTACATTTAGTCGCTTCCAACTCGTAAGTGACAAAGCTGTATAATTATAGGACAGGTGGAAAAATAGCAAATCAGACTCTACAAAGATAATACTATTACATTCCTATTGCCTCTTGTAGCACATGCCTCTTCAGCATGGGCTACTATTGTCTATATCTGACTGCCTAAAATACACGTGACCGAAGTTGAGCAGTACAATCCTAGTGACATTTGCATCCCAAAGATTATTGATGACTGATGAAGACGCCAAATATGAAGCCCATAATATAGCCCATGTGTTGTGTACATTCATTTACATTCGTTTCAATTTCCACATAACGAAATCAAACCTAGACCTTATTAAATTAATAGTGCGATATGATTAGGAAGGGTTTAGACTTTAAAACAAGTGAATCAAATACTGGCAAGATGCAGGCCTGTTATTGAACAGAGCAGGCATTTCCCAGAACAACCACGTGACTGTCGACTCTCGCACAAACAAACAGATGAACGCGCATGCGCAAAAGGACAAGCTCGCGTTGACACCGCGATCCGCATTGTTGTTCCGATTAAATCAGAAGCTCAACGAAACGGACATTGTCCTTCCAGCAGACTGTTGTTTGCGACCATTCCTTGGAAAAACACGTTTAGTGACGCAACCATGTCTCTAAAGAACAGCGATTGTATCAACATATCACAGATCTACGGATTGAAGTCACTTAGCATAAACTATGAAATACACATTTCTGACGTTTGTGATTTAAATTGGAAGATGGATTGACAAATGTCAGTCAAGAAAGAGGTTCGGCTGAGCAGCTGAAACGCAGCACGACTCGCAGCAGCTCATTTGGACTTTAGTTGGACACCGTAGACAGAACTTTGCCATCCTGAGCACGTTTATTACACCTGCTACTCACACGGCCGGTCCGCTGCACAAGTGTCCCTATACTTACCCAAAAGTCCCATGAAAAGTGCGGAAAATACAAAAGTAGAACGCATCATGTTGGTTCGGATCGCTCAGTGCTAACAGCAAAAAAGACAATCGGCTAGCAGGCAATAACGCACTAGTTAGTTGAACGGATTTGAACCAAGCAACCTATTCGTAGCAACAACCACCTAGCGTCTTGACATTAACATACAGAGACTAAGATAAAACTGTCCGCGCTGAAAACTGCCAAAGAAAGCAATATAATATTTTCTCCCTGGTGATTGTTGCTCTACCAGCGCAGCTAAAGGGGCTCCCGAATCACGTGACGGAGGGTATAACAAACGCCCCGGTGGGTCACGTGACCAGGGCTATAAGACACGCCTATACAGCCCACGTGACGTATTATTTTCTGACGTCATACTTTTGGGCTCGATGCAGTTTAGTGTAGTTTAGTTTATCTCGCCCACCGAGGTGCGTGTTCAGGACACATAGCCCTGCCTAAACATGTATATTGTGTGGTGTACAGTATATGTGTTTCATGATCCACTAAACCACTAAACTCTCTCTCTGTAATTACTCCTCTTATTCATACTGGTCATGGAGGCTAAGTATTCTATTTGTTGTTACTGTTGTTTTATTGATTTTACGATCCTATGTTGTTGACATCAACCTGCCGAAGGGTCTAAAGATGGCTATAATCTGGCTGTTTTAAATAAATAAACTAAACTAGACTGAACACACATTGAGAACCGCTCCGAAGCAAAGTTAGGAAAACAGAAATGTAAAACTCTAAATAAATAAATGTTAGTTCACACTAAATTAATGCAGATGGCTCTTTGGTATACTAGAAAGGGCCTGCTTCATTCAAAGGGACCGAGCAGGTCAGCTAAAATGTCACCGACCAGTGACATTTGACACAGGCCTGCTATTGTCAAAGTGTCTTCTCTTAACCGTGCAACCTCTTCCACTTATTACTTACACCTGTGTAAGGCTTGTAGGCTTGGACTACAACTCATCGACAACATAAATTAGACAAGAAAATGTATATAGGCCTACACCCATTTTGTATTTTAGCCCTACACAAACTAGTCCCTTTAAAAGAAAACAAAATCAATATAGACATCAACCGAAATTCATCTGAAAGTTTGTGTCTCTGATCAGCATTATACTGGGTCACTGGGTCAGTCTGAAAACACTTATTGTGCTGGGTATTCATTCACTCACTCAATATAAAAGTCAACAAACAGAAGTAGTTCTCTACTTACATGTTAACTTTGATGATAAACCTACAACAATAAAACAGCTTGTTATGCAGGCCGAATAGTTTGAATGTATCAGATTATAACCCTTCACATGGAATGAAGTGATTCTCTTAAATTATATTGAATGATATGCGTGTTACACCTGCAGTATGGTGCAGTGCACACCAATTTCAACACAACTTCACGTTTTTTTGTTTTCTACCATGACGTGCGATTGTTGTGCAAGCAAGCACACACACACACGCACACGCACACACACACACCTGTGAAGCATTTCGACATGCTTGGGCGATGGAAACAGAACAGAGCATCCGTCCACAGTGGCAGGCAGCTTGCATTGGGGCCAGTGCAGCCTCTTCCTGTGATCAAAGGGAAGGGAAACAGCAGACTGCGTGATAGTGATAACACCACATGTGTGCACCACCAAGGTTTCAGCATCGCACAGGGGAGAAAGATGCTGTTGTAGCCCGCTTGCTGTGATAGAAACATGACAGACATGCAGAGGACACGTATGATAGAACTTTTTGTAGTGTTAATGCTTGTGTGTTCAACAGGTAGGTGCACCTGATTTATAATATATATATATATATATATATATATATATATATATATATATATATATATGTTTGTTTGTAGTTTTGCTTGGTAGGATTTAAATATACAAAAATGTCATAGGTTTCCAATAGTTTTAGGTGTGTATTTCACTGTATTTCTCTTGGCGATACAGGAGCAGGAACATCCAGTAATCTCAATCTAGATTTCCTTCCTATTGGATTACTAATTTAGGCTACACATCACTGCAAAATCAATGGATTGACTACAGGATCAGAGTAAAATGATCAGAACTGAGGCTATACGTTTAATAACAATGAAGTGAAGTCATATAGGAGAATGTGTAAGTACACGTAACAAGACAGGATCTTTAAATAAATGGTCAACCAATTTGAGTGAACCAAATGCAAATTCTATTTTGTCCCTCTCAAAATTTAAAACTAACATTTGGACATTATAAAAATACCAGTTATATCTCTCATATAAATTGTATCTCTCTGGTTTTGACCATTTCTATGTACATTAGGCAATTACCTCTCCTTTAGATTAGATTAGATTCAACTTTATTGTCATTGCCCATGTACAAGTACAGAGCAATGAAATGCTTTAAGCATGTAGAAAAATAGATGAGTAAAATAAATTACAAAATATAGCTTTAGATTTTTTTATTCTTATGACAATAGTTATTCATTTAACATATTATATATAAAGTATATAATTGGGTGTTAAATTAGTCTGAATGATCATGTCATTAAATAACATTAAATAATCCTACATAATGATGCAATATGAGCTCACTGCAATGTAAAATGTTAAATATAAAAATGCAATGAAACACCACAACAGTTACAGGTATGGCTACAATTCTACATCTATACAAATGATCATAATTCATTATTATACTACTCATACAAAAAAAGGCAATTAAACCATCAATTACTCATTAAGTCAGGTATTAAACTGTCATGAAGCAACACATGTACATGGAAATATATGTGAATGCAAGGTGTGACTACTATGTTACCTAACATGGTAGTCACACCTTTCTAACATGTTATGTTAGAAATAATAAAAAATAATTAGAATAATTATTTTTAACATATCCTTGTGTTTCCCTCCGCCAGAGGCACATTTGAGTCACCCTGCCATCTGTTACATGCTGGACGGAGTTCTGCTTTTATACTGCATTGTTGTGACTGGTCTATTTCTCAGTGTCAAGGTGAGATTCAGCACAAGCTCTAGATTTCAATGATTCAACTTCTATCATCATTACTATGAACCAATGATACCTTCCCAGTTAGTGTGTTTAAACTGTGAAATGCAAATAGGTTAATTGTAAAATAACCAATAATTCTATGTCTGGGACCTTTTTCTGTGAGTTTGGTAATATAATTGTTTTTTTCTAAACCTTTTTAGTTTTGTCGTCATCCAACAGTAAGTTATATTTTTGCTATATCATAGATTGTTGCTATAGATGCTCCTAATGAGTTGAGGAAAGTAGGCCCACATTTGTTTGATATCTATACTTAGTAGTTTAGTGCTACTTTTATTTATGGCTACACACAATAATTCCTATTATTTAAATGTTTCCTCCCCAGAAGCCTGCAGGTCGAGTGGACGAGCACATATATCAGGTTAGTAAGAAACAAAGAAACATTGATGACCGGAGTGCACAAAGGACACATGCTGGTTGCATTTTTATCTTAGATATGTTCAATAATCCAATATCCTGTTCATCCTTTTCATTTGTAGGATCTTCTCAGAAGAGCTGGCAATAACGGTCAGTCTGATAGGCCTATTGAATTACACGAAAGAGTAAGTTTGGCAAAAATAATTAATAAATTATATGAACATATTCCAGTTGCAACCCCTTCATTGGAACCCACGTGATGAAATACTATTCTTTTTATCTAGACACAAACTCGTAAGAATCAGACGAAGCGCCAAGTCGATGGGGTAAGAAACAAACCCGTGTTTTAGGTCGCATCTCAGGCAACTGAAGCTTCTGTGGCGTATAGAGGAAATAACATGTATACGAACAACCTGTTGGGTCTGTGGCTTTTGGGGCAGGTGAAAGGACCCCCTCCCTCCCCTTGTCACTTCATTTTCTAGTCACTTCAGTATAGGCATCTGCACGACATGTTTAGGTTGGACAATTGCTGCGATGCGTTTCCATTTATTCTGAAGTACGAATGCTCAACGAATTCCGCCTTTCTCTCTCCCTCAGTCTATGCGCGGTAGCAACGCGGACGACTACGAAGGGCTGGCCTCCACCAGCTCCGCACCTCAGCTACCGCGTCGCTGATGTCAGCAGTTCTGCCCACTTCAGTCGTCCAGCAGCTAGGCCTACAATATATTTCCATGTTCATTTGACTGTACAATAGAAACAGCCTCCTGAATTTACATTTTGTCATCACGCACGCAGGCCTATAAATAGTATGCATTTAAATAAGAACCATTAAATCACGATGCAAAATGTTAAAACACTTGGAAAATGGTTTAATGATGTTTACAACAAAAGAGAACTGTACAGTTTACAGTAAAAGATCTTTATATGTGTATAAAAACAAAACAAAACAAAACAAAAAAAACAACAAAAAAATACAGCAGACAAATGCATCAAAAAATCTACTATGTATCCTGATTCACATAAGATTTCTACACAATCTTCCGATTCTACGCCTCGGCCCCCGAAGGCCTTTTGTAGTTGGATCAGGAGGGGTTCCCCTCCGCACGATGTCTGCTGAGCAGGATTCTCATCCATGGTGACACCGAGAGACTCGGGTGTGTCAGTCACAACGACAGTGTGGGTTTTTAGAGTTCTATGGACAGTCAGATTCAGATTCAGAAAAGAGAACGTGAGTACTGGGAGCCATTTCTTTAGTTTCGGCCCCTGGCTCTCCGACAGAGAGAGAGAGAGAGAGAGAGAGAGAGAGAGAGAGAGAGCGCGCGATGGTTTTACAGAATCCCCCCCCCCCCCCCCCACCCCAGATACACAAACAGAAGAAATATGTACATGTTTACCTTTTTTTTTTTTTTTTTCCTTTTCTTATTCTCTTTATTTTAACCATGTTCACTTGGCCTGGGAACTGATATCACACACACACACACACATACATACACACAACACACCCAAAAACATACAAAAATACTATTTCTTTAACCTACCAAGAGTAAGACAATTCTGCAATTAGTTCCATGCTGTGACAGAAAAAAGAGATACGACTAACACAAAGTTAAACAGACACTTTTATCCCCCACTTAGTTTTCTCAGAAATATACCAAAATATACATCTAAGCTTTGGAATTACTGAGGCTATGACAAAAGCCAGTGCTGGGTTTGTCTCTGAATACGCAAGCTGTGGGGGTGAAGGACCAAGAGAGATCAAGAGACACAGGACAGAGAGTCATCTTTGGTATCTGCATTTGTCAAAAGTTAAATATTTGGATTTTTGCTTTGGGATAGCGGCTCGTGAGATCCTGCGACCACACACACACACACACACACACACACACACACACACACACACACACACACACACACACACACACACGCACGCACGCACACGCACACGCAACAATAGCTTGAAACCAACAACGACAATGACAAGAGTGTCACTGAAGCCCCGTGAGCCAATGGGACGCAGCTCCTGCAGGGTGCTGGACCGTGATGCATAGTGTCACAGCTGAGCCCCGAGACACAAGATGTCCAAAAGAGCGGAGCACGGACAACAGAGAGAGTGAAGAGGTGAATTCTGGGGGGGGGGGGGGGGGGAACCAACGAAACGCGCCCCCCCGGGGTTGCCGGGGATACAGTGTACGGCTGAGACGACCACAGGGGGGCGCAGTGTTAACGCAGGAGGCAGCAACAGAGCGTCTACGGGGGCACGGTCTTTTAAGGAAAGGAAAGACAAAAAACGGTAACCTATATAGCAACAGCGCTGAAGACAGACAGATTAGGTCCTGAGCATTTACAGTGTGCACAGGAATATAACCCTCAGTGTGTATTAACAAACATCACCCAGCCACCCGCGGGATTGGTTCATTTTTGATCTGCTGGGAAAGCCCAGGCGGGCCCACCCTCCTGCTAACTGTACCCCCCCCCCCCCGGTCCACAGACACCGTCGCAGGTCAGGTGAAACTTTGGCGCTGTGGTGTTTTGGTGGGGTGTCATGGGAGGGGTGAGGGTACGTCCACATACAATCACTATTAGTCTTTGGTTAATGTTGTTACTACAGAAAAGAGCACTACAGAGGGAGCCGTGACATACCATCGCCAGGGAGACGCGTACAAGTACCGTAACAGAATCGAACAAGACAGGATTGTCAAATCATAGAAATAAATGTTAGGGGTTTTTTTCTTAGCAAGGCTTGTCGTTTTTTTTTTTAAAGTTTTTTTTTATCTGACACATACAAAAATAAAGTGAATAAATTATATACATATATCTTACAATGAAAAACTGCTTAAAAATATAAACGTAAACCACAAGGGTGTTTACTTGTGATATTATGAAGGCATGGAGGGAGTAAAAAGAATAATAAAAAAAAAGAAGAGCAAACAATCAATACTGGTATGTAGTGTCTCCCTGGCGGAGGTATCTCACAACCCCGTACTAAGAACCGGCAGGAGCGTGGGCTTCTCGATCAAGATTTTTTTTCTTCCTATTTTTTTGTAGTTTTTAAATCATCACTATTATTTCTACAGAAGGTTAAAGCGAGTTTGACTCGGCGTCGAGATAGAAATGAGGTATACAACATCTCCTTTGCCGTTACAGGTGCGCGCCCTCGTTCAAACGAACGGTAACGCGTCGCCAGCCGAGTGGCGCTGGGTTGGCCCACCGAGAAGAGACGCAGACGCCAATCCATCACCGCAGCCCCGAACCAATCAAAAGGCATTCACGTGCCGCGCCGATATCCGGCTGCGGCTCCTCGCGTGAGACCAAACATTCAGTAGAGTAGGAGCCGAGCGAGCGTCCACAATAAAACACAAAAAAAAACCTGTTGTCCTATCAAAATAAAAGCGTCCTTCGCAACGGATCGAGACAAAACAAAACAAAACAAAAAACTCGATAGAGGAGCGCGCTGTTCTGTTGAACGAAAGACGATCAGGTTTTCTCGTTTCAGTTGTTTAACATCACTCAGACACATCTTGGAAGATTGTGGGGATGGGGCGGGGGGATGCACAGCAATGGTTTGCCGAATGCCCTCCCTCTTTCTCTTTGTAACCCATGTACACGCACACACACGCACACGCGTACACATGCACACACCTGCTGGAGTTTTTTTTTTTTTAGTAAAGCGTGTACACACAGGCGTCTGCCGCCAGTTTGGAGTCCCACCTATACATCTATAGGTGTACCGGGTAAGGACAGCACACGGAAATGCCCATCGTGCATTGAATTGTTTCAGTGAGCACAATGCACGAGGTGAGCTGGTCACTACACCAGAGGGGGGCAGCGTTCTCCCGCAGACGCACATCAACAACAACAATGCTACAATGCGTTTGTCTACTACATAACGATAAGGCATAAATGATAATGTTAATATTTTTTTTGTTATTTTCAAACGAAGTAAGCCAGTGATCTTGCCCTCACATACATACTATACAAAACAATTAAAAGGCATAAAGTAATATTAATAAAAAAATAATAAAAATCAAATGATTGTTAAAGACGACACAGCAAATCAAGTAGCGCTCAAAAGAACAATTCAAACTATATAAAACTATGAGATTAAGAATCGATGGTTTGTGAGTCTCCATCTTCCCAACATCCATGCGGTGCGGCCAATCAGAGGGCAGGCTTGAGGGGCCCTCACGCCACTGAAGAGGCCTGCACCTTTAAACACAACAGACAGAACTGGCAGCGACTCCTGTGTGCCCCAAACAAACAAGTTCTCAAGTCTTTTTTGTACTTTCTTTTTTTGGTCTCGACAGTTAAAAAAAAAAAAATTCTGCTAATTTGCAATAATAAAAAGGAAGTATTTGGGGGAAGAATTTTTTTTTGTACGTAAGATAAACACTACATTCAGTCTTGATAACATACTGGTTCAAATATAAAATATGAATATATCTTACATGTGTTGAATATATATATATTTATATGTATAGAATTAAGAGAAAAAAAAAAAAAAAAAAAAAAAGGATTTTTTTTTTTCTGATTCGTATGTCGTTCCTCTGGATAAATATTTCAGTAACAACCCAAACGGTGACAATGGCTACTGGGCACACCTTGCTACGAGTGCACTCTTCCGACTCTTGGGTACAAACAACACTAGCGCAGGGCCGGCCCCGAGCAGCCCACGCTGTGAGCAGCCAGACAGCGGCCAGGCTGCGGAGAGAGAGGCCATCACTTTGGCAAGGATCGCAAAATAACAGTTCAACCTGGAAATACCTCATAAATAGTAGTACTAGAAAATAGCAGTAGTAAGTTGTCTTTTTGTCTTTTTTTTCTTCTTTTGTTTATTATTATTATTATTCGTGGTTCCTCGTCAATTTCCGAAATGGCAAGCCAGACAGTGCTTGTACATTCCACACACACACGCCGCTTCTCCAGGTAAGACGTCTCTAATAAAGAACCTTGCGTCTAAGTGCTGCTGAGGTATATTCAGACAATAGTAATTTGCCAGTAAAAAGAAGGACTTCAATGGACATATTTCGCTGCTCTCGAGTGTTTTCTGAAGAACCACGGGTGGCTGTTAATTTGACTCCTCTTTAGCAGTAGTAAAAACACGAGGAGGGTTCAAGCTAGGGCGAGGGTCGGGGGGGGGGGGACAAGGGCGACTGAAGGTGTAGCACCCTACTTTGGTACGGTACAAGTGTGGTTTTGCAGGTGTAATAAAGCAACATACCGCTATGTCTCTTTGGGCGACACGCGGGGTGGGGGGGTGACTGGGTGGCAATCTCCGTGACGACGGGTTCAGGGGGAGGGATGACCTGCCTTCTGCGCTCTCGCAGCAGGGGAGTCCTGGAACAGGAGGGGGGAGGGGCCTCGGCTGCTGGAACCTGAATTTCCCAGGATGCAGCGGTAAAGCTATAGAAGGTCGCGCACCCCGGGCCAACGGGACCGACGGCGCGGCTTTGACGGACGCCGAAAGCAGCAAGTGGTTAAAGCTAGGTTTTTCTTTCTGTGATCCTTATCAAGCAGCAAACGACAAACACCACCACCACCACTACCACGGAACGCACGAATGAGTGTGAATGACGGGGATGGTGTACGGGGGAGAAGGGGCGTCACGATGGGGGGGCGGGGGACAGTAATGAACAGTAACACATCGTGCTCACGCAGGCAGAGCAGCGCACGACAAAAACCACTTTGGTTTAAGCTCTTGTTTTATGGCTAGATTCTCTCTTATTTTTTCGTTTTTTGGAAAACTTCAAAAATCAAAAACCAAAAAACGGACAAGTTCCCCCCCAAAAGCGTTATTATAGTTCAAAGCCGCTACTAAAAATGGCCTCAACCAGGATCACTGTAGGAATCTGAGAGCGACTGACTGGAAAAGATTAAAGAGAGGGCCCAAAATTATAAAACCATTAAAAATTCCCACCCAGGTTATTTATAGAAACTAAGCGGTAGGAAACCACTTCCTCATGCCTTGACCTGTCAAACCCATTTTTGGTAATTTGTGCTGCCAATTAAAAGCTGAGCAAGAAAAAAAAAAGTAAAAAGTTAATCTTTGGAAAATGATCATCAAAATATTGCATTTCTATAAGTTTGCTGACGATGAGAAATTTTGTATTAATAAATATATTGACTAGGCTAAGCTAAACTACACAATTGTTTTAACAAATATTTTTGGTATATCTTGAAGTTTGCCAGTCACACGACTGCAGCCTAAAGGACCTTTAAAAAGACAAAGGAAAAAAATAAGGAAAATGCCAACAGATTTTCAACTCCTCATCCAACAGGCAGACTGCAGCTCATTGATCCAGTTCCTTTTCTCCTTTTTGGTACAGATACTGTGCACAAGTAGATAAGACGGTACTTAAAAACAGGCAAAAAAAACAACAACAAAAAAAAAAACACCCACCTAACCCAATTTGTTAGTATGATGATCGCGGCGCTTCCTGTGTCTCAGGTCAGCTGTAGTGTGCGCCCTCTAGTGACTGGGAGGCTGCGTGGACCAAAACCTGGTCTCACACAAGACACGCACACCGACACGCTCACCGAGTCCTTGACAGCTCGCCCGCGACGATCACCAACTAAAAATAATAACGATAATAAAAATAATAATAACTCGGAAAATATATCATGGCAAACACCCTCGTTCAGAAACGGTGGCCGCGTGTGTGCGGCTCCGCATTTAAAGCTCTCGACGTAGGGAGTCGAGTCCCCATCAGTGTCTGTGGTCAGTGCCCAGGCAGCCATTTTTACAAACAGACGCCAGCTGGGTGGCGGCTACGCCACTGCTGCAACATGTAGCGCTCAGTGTTTACAGACGGAGTGGACCGAAGGTACACGTCTGCTCCTTCGCGCCCCTTAAAGCAACAACAACCACCACATCGGCCACTTATTACTTGTTTTTAAAGCCTTATAACCACGATTAGAAAGTCGATATAGGAGTTTTACATTTCTCTGAAGTTGAAATTAGACTTTGACTTTCGGAAAGTGTCCAAAAAATAATAACAAGTCTTGTTAGGAGAAAACAAAAAAAAGTCCTATAAAATATAACTTTGATATGAATTTGGTAAAGGTCTGTCCGACAGTACCCAAAAGATAAACTATAATTAGGGGGTCGCACAAGCCCCATTTAGTGATGATGAGTATTGTTACCTTATTAATTTGTTTGTTAGAAAGTTGAAAAAGCAATAATCATGACTTTTTGGTTAGAAAGTATTCCAGAGCTAATTCTGAATTAGAAAGGATATATAGTATATAATCTATATATAGATATATATATACACACAGACACGCACACACAAAATAAAGTGAACGAGACGGGCAGCTTGGCGGTACCACGCCCCGGTCCTGGGCGTGTGGCCCGGTCCGTGGTACCACTGGGCCGGCTACGGTGTGCGCGACACGGTAGCAAAAAAAAAAAAAAAAAACGAAAAACAAAAGACAACAACCGTCTCACCTTGGTTAGAGGCGGACTTCTTTTTGGTGGCAGCAAAAACAAAGAAATTTCAACGAGGACCGGAGAGGAGGGGGGGGGGGGGTGGGGGGGTGGTGGTATGGATCAGGAGGAGAAGAAGGAGGGTTAAAGAGTGTGAAGAAGCACAGAGCCGTTATCTAACAAACCCGACCCGCGAGCCTCCCAGGTGATGGGGCGTGGGGAGGTGGGGGGGGAGGGGCGGGGGCTTCACTGGGCCTTGGAGGCGGTGGTGATGGTGGAGGCGGGCATGCCCGCGGTGGTGGCCTGGTGGTGGGCCTCGGCGGTAAGCTGCAGCGCCCCCGCGCCCGCCGCCCCGGCCGACACCAGGCTAACGGGGTTGCTGGTGAGCAGCGACAGGTTCTGGGGGTTGAGGAAGAGCGGCGCCGTCACCAGGTTGGGCGTGCTGCCCGCCGAGGTGTTAGCGAACAGCAGGTTGCCGTCCAGAGAGGTGATGGGCAGGCTGCCGCTGGAGGTCAGAGCTGTCGGGGGCGGACGACAACGGCATTAGAGGGAGTGGGGTCGTGAGGGGCCGTGCGGCCTCGAGGGGGGCGTTGTCATGACGGCGAGGTTATGTGTCGCGGGTGGCTTACGTTATGTCTGAGTGTCGCATGGAGAGTAATTTAAAGTTACTTGCCACTCCACACACCTTGCAGTGTGGCCAGGGTGCTGTTGCTCATGAGGGCGGGACCTAGGGCTCCTCCAAGACCTCCAGGGGCAAGGCTCAGCAACGCTCCCCTGCACACACACAGGAACAGTCAGGAGAGGCACAGAGGCGCGTCACCACAGCGCCCGCCCGGAGCAGGCCGAGATATATATGGCGGTCATGGGACACTCACTACTTTATGGCATGACAACACAAGCAGAAAGGCGAGGACAAAACAACAGGGACATATGGGTTAGCTTTTACACCATGTTGCACCATTCTCCCTGTATCTCCATGTGGGAGCTATGGTGTATAGTCTTCAGAATTAGAAGCTATAAATTGAGCGAGTTAACAGCATCCATCCATCTGCTGTAACAGATTAAATGCTCTGTGAAATGTCTGATCCGGTTGAACGCGCCTGCCTCTGCAACAACACAATGAGGACCGCTAACGAGTAATCTCTGAGCGACCCGGACGTCAGTGCCCTGATTGGTTCAGGGGGGGGGGAAAATCGGTCTTGCTCGTCAATCGCAGGTGCGGCAACCGTACCTACGGCACCCTGATGAAGAGCACGAGGGTGGGGGGGGGTGGGGCCCCCCCGGGTGGGGCCCCCCCGGTGCATGCGGCGTCTACGTACCCCTGCGCGAACTGGGAGGACGCCATGAGCCCCGGGTTGAGTCCGGCCGCGGCGGCCATGGCGGCGAAGCTGTTGGGCAGCTGGGCGGCGCTCTGCAGCGCGGCCGACAGCCCCGACGCCGACACCATGACCTGGCCGCCGCCGCCGCCTAGCGTGGTGGCGAGGGACGTAGGGGTGATGACCATGTGCTCGTGGCCGCCGGCCTTGCTGGTCTCCGGGTTGAGGCTCGCCGGGGACGGGCTGAGGGACGGCGAGCTGGCCATGGTGGTCACCATGGGCGTGGTGGAGATGACTGAGGCCGTGTTCGTCACGCCCACTGTTGTGCCTTTATGGGTTGGGGGGGGGGGGGGGGGGGGGGGGGAAGAGAGAGAGAGAGAGAGAGAGAGAGAGAGAGAGAGAGAGAGAGAGAGAGAGAGAGAGAGAGAGAGAGAGAGAGAGAGAGAGAGAGAGAGAGAGAGAGGAGGAGAGGAGAGAGGAGAGAGAGAGAGGAGAGAGAGATGAGGGAGAGGAAGAGAGAGAGAGAGAGAGAGAGAGAGAGAGAGATGAGAGAGAGAGAGATATTTACAACACACGTGCCCATGCTGAATAATCCATAGAAGTAGAAATATTATAACACATTTCTTTTTTTGAGCCACGGCAGCCCTGTGGGGGACGAGACACACGCACCTGTGAAGACGCTGGTGCTTACTCAGAGGCATCACTGAGTTTACAGTCAGGGTGGTGGGGGGTGGTCAGAGTGGGACTGCTCACAAGGCTTGCTGTGCTGGCCACCTACGCAGGAGGAGGGAGGAGAGGGAAACTCAGAGACAACGTTGTAATCAAGGCGTGTTCCTCGCCCCCCACATTCCTTGTGTGTGTGACAACTCCAAACCAATTTTGCTTTCATTCAGACGTCGTAAAAAACGATTTAGCCTGAGGCGGCTGTTGGCTGCCCCCACCCCGTCTTGCGGCTGTCATATTTTGTAAAGCGATTCACGGCGATCACAGTTCCCGCAGACAGAACTATACCCATCTTCTTTCACCATCTCTCCAAATGTTGCCCAAACTCTTTTATGATACGAAGTGATAAGGGCAGCACAAGTGCCTCTTGTGCTGCAGTTATCACATCGTCCTCAGCGATGTAATAGGTTGGAGTGACGCGGCCAATGACATGCATTTAAAATTGACATGAACATTAGTGATGCAACAGGGCTTGTGCGTCATGACGTCACATTGCAATGATCGCCATTTTGGAAGTAGGAAGGAGCATCGGAATGTTATGGGTAGTAATGTTGTTTTGGTCATTGTTCGGTTATTAATTGTGAAATGCTTCGTCATTATGCGGAGGCCTCGTTTCGTTTGATTTCAGTTTGAATAGCTTAACCATGAAACGTACGTTTTATTTAGGATTTTACAGCACTACAACTCCCTCGAAGCATCTCAAAATGGCTGAGTACTGGCAACAGAAAATAAGAAACCCATTATGCATTCTGATGGGGGAACCCGTCCGAGGCGGCTGTGTGTCCTACCAGGGGGCTGCTGGGGGTGAAGATGGTCTTGATGGGGGTGTTGCCTCCCGCGTGGGCAGCTGCTTGGGGGTTTAATGCGCTTCTCCTTCTGCCGACGGTTGCAGAACCAGACCCGGATCACCTCCTTCTCCATGTTGAGCTGGTCGGCGATCATGGTAATCTCCTCGGAGGTAGGCTTTTGGTTCTGCTTAAAGAGGACAAAGAAGCCAGAATGGCCATGTAAGTCAATGAACCCTACGCTGTGCCCACGCACACACACACACACACACAGGAATGAAGAAAACTGCATTTCAGAGGTTTGTTAATTAATCAAGGGATACATTGTCTGGAGCTTAATGGGTCCATTACTGGCTGATATAATGGATGCTGGCTAGATAGATAGATAGGTAGGTACTTTATTAATCCCCATAGGGAAATTTATGGCATCCAGTAGCATTTACATATGTACACACGCATATATCACACACACATAAAGGAGCATAGAACAAAATTAAAAATAAAATAAAATCAAATAAAGTTAAATTAAAGGAGGGAGGAAGGAAGGAGGGAATACGGTGGATGTGCGGTGTTGAGAAAAATAAAACAGAAGTAAACGGTAAACAGTAAACAGTGCAATGACAGTATTGTCTGTTAATATGATAAAATATTATATAATATATAGCATAAATATAAATACGGTGAGAGTAAATTTGGGAATGACAAGTATGTACATTTAAGGACAGACTAAATCAAGTAGACTAGATTGGCGGGGGGGGGGGGGGGGGGGGGTGGGGGTTAGAGAGGGGGGAATTATGCTGAGAAGTTTAATTCCCACTCTTCCCCTTTTGTGATCTATTGTAAAGTTGGATGGCCATGGGACAAAGGACCTCTTCAGCCTGTCCATTTTGCAAGGCATTGACAGTAGTCTGTTGCTGAAAATGCTCTTTTGTTTGTGTGAAGTGGGTGACATTTTAATTAATCAAAACATTGGCACGGGGCGACATACATAACTTTAAAAGCTCAAGTCTGTGGATGAGATAAAAACCCACAGAGTGATGGCGTGTATTCCCCAGCATTATTCACCCAGCCTGGATTCTCGCATCTTCACAATAGATTTGAAAGAGAGGATTGCGGCCCTATTTAGCGAGTGGCATCACACACACTGATGCAGTAGAACGCTCTGCCGCATCAATGCCACCCGCCAACGGCAATTAAAACTACAAAGTAAAAGTCCACAAAGGCCGTTCTCGTCAGGCGGGGCTCATCACCTCCGGCTCATTTAAGAGCGGCTGGTAAATGGATTCAACACCGAAAAATATAAACACACAACTCAAGTAAAATAAACATCCCAGTCATATTGTTGAACGACAATAAAGCAAAGCGATCGTATTCGCTCAACCCTGACAAATTGACTCTTTTGTAAGTCGCTTTGGATGAAAGCGTCTGCTAAATGCCCTAAATGCAAATGCAACCCCCTGGCCGTGTGCGGTCTGCGGGCGGCCCACGTCTCACCAGTCTCTTACCTCCAGAAAGCTCTTTTCTAAGGCCACGCGGATGTTGGTCTCGATGCTGGTCCTCTTCTTGCGGCGGCGGTTCAGCCCCTCCACGCCCAGGCCGGGGGAGCCCCAGCGCGTTGGGGCTGGACAGCGACTGGTCGGGACGACAGGTTCTCTGCACAAACAGCACGGGCACAAGGGACGGAGGGGGAGGTAAAGCGCGCGCGGTGGGCCACGGCGACGGGCGGGCCGGGCCACGCCCCCTCCGAGGCCGGGGAGGGCAGTCGGGTTTTTTGTTGCGAAGCTACACAAGAGCGGTGGAACACACACGGTGTGTGCGGTCGCTGGTATAGATTAGTTTTGTAGAAAGTGTGATCAAAGCGGGCGGCTGATGGACAATACGCAGAGCTTTGGCTCGGGCCACTAACCTGCGTCGTTGAGCCACTTCTCCAGCAGGGGCTTGAGTTTGCACATGTTCTTAAAGCTCAGGTTCAAGGCCTCGAAGCGGGAGATGGTGGTCTGACTGAAGTCGTTGCCGTAAAGCTTCCCCATGGCCAGGCCCACGTCCCCCTGATGGGGAGAGAGGGAAAGACGAGCAGTGAGCGATCGCAAATGCACTGGAGGGGCCTGCTGGCCCAGGTAGAACTATAATTAGCTCTGATAACAGATGCCATCTAGTGGTAAAATCTGATATTTCCGATGGTGTTTTGGGGACAAGTTGTAACTTGCATCTTTTTTCGTCATTATTATGATTAATTATAATGTCGTCACTATGAATAATCTAATTCATAAATACAACTTTATAGATACAAAAGCAACTATTCAGACCATTAACCAACAACTAAATTATAACAACAACAAAAAACTAACGGCGTCCGTGAGTTAGCTTTGATGCCAGTGCGTGCACACGCTGCGCACCTGCGTGAAGCCCAGCTTGATGCGTCTCTGTTTGAAAGGTCTTGGCGAACTGCTCCAGCTCCTCCAGGTCGCTGGGTTCCTCCAGGATGGGCGTGTCCAGCCGTTTGGGGGGTTGTCAGGCTGTGGGGGAGGGACTGGAGAGGGGTGGCTGCTATCGTACGGGTCGGTGTTGCAGGCTGAAAGCACACATTATAATTATTACGTTTATATGATTATCATGGGCCAATTATAACAGTGGACTCATTCTGCGTTACCCCAAGCTAAAATACCACACGGGGCTGAAGCTAAATCAGCGCAAGGTAACACGCTTTTAATGTTAAACATCAGCTCGCGGTGTTCTTCAGCGCCTGACAATATCCACAAGGAATCCACCGCGTTCCCCGAAGTTATCGCAATGCTTTTAGCCGACTCGAGCGATGAGGTCATCCCATATCCACGTTACTAGTTCTCAAAATGACCTCATGTGCACTGAATAATTAAACACGACCGTGTTGTCAATATCGTGGCATCACATGAAAAAAAAAAAAAAAAAAAAACCCTGTGTTGCTCATCGCAGCATCACACGCGGCGCATAAGAATAAAGAAAAGATACATGGACATGGAAATGCCAACAACGCACCGTGATAGCACAACACGGGGGGGGGGAGACACGGCGCCGAGACATAAAAGCTGCGAGGCGTCTGCACGGATGCGCCTTTTAGGCAGCCGTTATCAAAAAGGCAGAGCGATGAAAAGAGACTTCAAAGTAGACCTCGGTCACGCGGTTCTCCGTGCGAGCCGATTCCCCGCGGGCCGTCGACGCCGGCTACGCAGATGCCGTCAAAATGCGGGCGCGTTTTGGTTTGGCAACCAAAACCAAAATGCGCCACGAGAGAGAGAGAGAGAGAGAGGGGGTGGGGGGGCGGGCCCCGATGTGAGGTACCTGAGTGGCCAGAGAGATGCTCTGTTGAGACGGCAGGAGGTTGGCTTGGCTTTGAGGTAGTTGAGTTTAAAAGACTCGTGCTTTGCAAGAGGGCTGCAGAAGGCAAAGACGAGACAAGACGGACAGCAGTCAGTCACGATTGGATGGTCGCTGGTGCGATGGCTTTCGCTTCCCCTTCTAAGGGATGAATTAATGAATAATGTGCATTGTATCTTTTTAAAGTAACGCTTAAACTTGCATGTAGTGCATATACATATACATACACTGTATGTATTTTATTACTAGTAATGGTTCCTAGTACCGGTTATCGTAGTAGAATTTGATCTCATATCCTTTCTAATTCTAATTCCACTTAAGGTTAGTATCCTGTATAATGTTTATTTCTCCTGCAATTTGTAGACATGTTTTCTTTGTCTCAAAACCAACTTTTACTTTTTGCTGTTGGCATTGCAATTTCCTTCGGGATAAATAGGCTCCTCTTGGACTTTATGCTGGTGGGCAGAACGGGCTGGACGACAGGCGTTATTCTATATCCAGCATTATTCTAAAAGTGAACGTAAGCAACTGGACCGCGTTTCCACTCGGACCACAGGGGAGCGCCACGTACTCTGCTGGCCCTGCGGCGTCTGTGAGATGATGAACTGCGCGGGCTGCAGTGACGTAGCGATGGGGTGTCCGGGGCTGCACCAGGACATACTGGGGCAGACTCAGGTTCTGCTGTTGTAGCTGCTGCAGCTGCTACGGAGACACCAACAATCAGAACCACCACAGCCAAAAATAACCGGCAACATTCAACAAAATAAAAAAGTGTGGGTGTGTGTGTGTGTGTGCATGTAGGTGGTGAGTGTGTGTGGCGAGCGTGTGTGGTATGTGTAGGTGGTGTGTGTGTGTGTAGGAGGTGTGTGTGTGTGTAGGTGGTGAGTGTGTGTGTGTGGTGTGTGTATGTGTGTGTGTGTGTGTGTAGGTGGTGAGTGTGTATGTGTGTGTGTGTGTAGGTGGTGAGTGTGTGTGTGTGTGTGTGTGTGTGTGTGTGTGTGTGTGTGTGTGTGTGTGTGTGTGTGTGTAGGTGGTATGTGTGTGTGTAGGTGGTGTGGGTGTGTGTGTGTAGGTGGTGTGCGTGTGTGTGTGTGTGTGTAGGTGGTGTGTGTGTGTGTGTGTGGCATTGAGCGAGTGTCTCGCTCTCTCACCGAGGTGATCTGGATGGGCTGGGACAGTGGCAGCTGGGTGATGGGCGTGGCAGCGGAGGCGGAGATGCTGGCGCCCGTGGTGCTGTTCTGCTGGCTGGCCGAGTGCTGCACGGCAGCAGCCAGGAGCTGGGCCTGGGCCTGCTGGATCAACAACTGCTGCTGCGCTGGACTCAGGGTCAACTAGCGAGAGACAGAGACAGAGACAGAGACAGAGACAGAGAGAGACAGAGAAAGAGACAGAGAAAGTTAGAGACAGAGAGTTAAAGGGTTTCACTCCTTCGTTCTTTAGAACTTCCACCACGTGTTTGACGGCGAGAAAACACAGACACACACACACACACGACCGTATGGGGTCAGGCGGAGAGGGTAAGCTAATGGAAGTGAGCCATGTGCGGCTGAGCTCGTAGATGCTGGACCACATGCATGATGAGCATCTACCGGGCTATGAGTCACAAGTCCACCTCTTCATCACGATCACAGAGTCAACCCGAGACCAAAATGGGAGGGACACAGATGACATCCAGACAATGTTTGATGGGAGCTTGTGACCGGACAGCGCAGGTGTCCAAGCACGAGCACAGTGTCCAACGGGGGACTTCAGGGCTTGGACATGGAGTGGGTGACGGGGTGGGGGGAGGCCCTGGCCGGAGAATCGGGGGGTCAGAGACCGTGTGATCGATCTGAGCCCAGATGCACGGCAGGGGCCCACGTTGCTATTCAAACAGCCAGTCAACATGCCACTTACTCCCGCTATCTGTCCCCCAGCCAACATTAGCTGGGTCTGGGGCAACACATTCTGCTGGACGGAGGTCGGAAGAGCTGTGTCTTCTGACCTTGACTAGTGGGGGCAGAGCACAGAGTGGAGGACTTAGAGCACAGCCTGCGCACGCACGCACCACGCACAGAGTTCACCCTATAAATCCGCTGCAGCACTGTTTTCGAGCATCAAACAATAGCATAGCCTTATTAAAATAATCTAATTAAATTGAGATTTTAATTAAACCAAGGGCTGGGGAAATTTAATTGAAATGGGACAAATTCTGTGCCACCGTCCCAATAGTATTGGCATGGAAAGATAACATTAAAGTTATCTCATATTTCCAACAAAATGGGATTCACAGCATAATGCTCTTTATTTCTGAGGAGAGAAAAGGATTATCATAAAAATGCAAGTAAGACAGTGTAAAAAAAAAAAACTACTGCAGCCTTTTGAGACGAGGGGAAGTTGAGGGAGGGAGGAATGAGTTGAGATGCTAATTAAAATAACTGTTATGCAGTGCATGTAAATTCTGCATAGATTTGCATATTCTCCGACATCTGTTTCCGGGCAACCGCAAAGCAGCTAATTAGCATACAGGGTTGATTAATCTGCCTTGTTGCCAGGCGACACCCAGAGAGCCGGGCTAATTTCAATAAAGTCTTCCTGGTTGGGTGCATCAGCAGGTCCATATTCAAACTTTATACTTAACCTCCATTGCAACAATTAAGCTACAGCCTAAACCTTGACTGTAGCCTTCACGAAGGCCGACAAAACTGTCACAGTCTAGCCCTAACTCACAATGAAACATATGTAGCAAATATAACACATAGTATTAAATGTGACACCCATGTCTTGCTCAAGAACTGTGCGTGTGTGTGCGTGCGTGTGTGTTACCTGTTGGAGGAGGGCTTGTGCGTGTGCGTTAGTCATTGCACATGTGGTTGGTATGTTCCTCGGGTAGTCCAGTCCATTTGTCTGGGCTCCTGAGGGCAGAAATCCAGCTCATTAAGGACGATAGCTTCATCAAATGAAAAACAACAATAGTTAAATGTGTATCGGGGCTGTGGGGGGGGGGGGGGGGGGGGGCGTGGAACTAGAGATTCCTGAATTCTAATAAGGGTTAAGGAAGACAACATGCATGCTGTTTGAAAACATTCATTCAGCTACGAGTCACGCAACACTGGTGGCATTAGCATGGAAGATAGGTCAACACCGAGTCTAATTCAAAGTATTACTTCAAGTCAAATCCATCAAATCATAGCTCATGTTTATTGGTAAAAGGAAAACGTACAAAACAGAGCATTGACAAAAAAGCTGTGCTGTGGTGGTATTAATGTGTAAACTGCTAAATTACAATACATGCTGTTCAAACGGGCTCAATATTCAACCGAATTTTAACCATGCAACATCAACACTCCTCGTCACTACACTTTAACACAATAACATACGGTGTGAAACTGCATTCAATGGTCTGTTTCACTCCTGGTTCATTAACGGACATTTAAGATCCAGCACCAGAGTGGATATTGAATAAAACCACCCAGTGACCAAAGTGTCTCTGTGGGCGAAACATTTCAATTACCAAAAAAGGATTGTGTAACAAGCAGGCTGGCCCGCTGCCATGGCTTTAATTTCCATAATGAGTGAACGCAATAGAGGTTCAAGTGCACAACACCAAATTGATTGTTTCACACTCGCTCACAAAAGAAGAAAAAAAAAGCAAGTTCAGTCGCAGTTTCCAATTTGCAACCTGTTGAATGGGGCCGTGCAACTTTGCCTCTGACAACGTGTCCCCGTGGCGTGAAAAATAGGAGAAAGAGCTGCGGTCACTCACCTGTGTTTCCATCACCACACTCCATTGCACATTTAGTCGTTTGCGAGTGATTACTCATTTTAGAATCTGCAAGAGGTGGACGAGAGGCATCATGAGGAAACGCGTGACTGACAGCACATAACACAGAGGCTTTCGGGGTGTTTGCGTACAGCGGCTCGACCTTCGTCGCACGCGCCTCTTGCAGCCTTCATCACTTGCGACGGGATCACAAGTCAATCATAATCATGTCATCTCTTGGACCAGGATGCCCTCTACCGATACGCCACAGCACTGCCAACCCGAGGCCGGCGCTGCCAAGTCTCTTAATTTTACGACGCGTTGATCGCCGATTTGCCAGACCGCCGACCCGCCAAGACAAACACAAACAGCTAAAAGCTTAAACTCACCCACTTCTGCTCCGACTGTTATTCCTGCAAAACTGCAAAACGCTGGGCTGGGAGAAACGGCCTGTGCTGGGCAAAGCCACAGACAGAACGCCCTCCACCTGCTTCCCCCCCCCCCCTCTCTCTCTCTCCCTCCCTCCCTCCCCCCTCTTCACTCTCCAGTGGTCAGCGAGCAGAGTCTAATACACAGCAAGAGCAACACACAGACACAGCGGCAGTGTCCACCTCGCGGTCCACTGAGCAACACTAGGATATGCACGCTGGGAAAGCAGAGAGGGTTTAGGCAAACAGCTCCCCTCGGCTTTGCTCTCCCGCCTCCCCTTTTCGTCTTCCTTTTCGGACACCCTCTAGTACGGACCCTACTTGCCGCGTGCACATACACACACACGCGCGCGCAAAACACCCTATTTCTCTCTCTCTCTCGTATGTGCCAGGATTGTCACGACTTCAGGAAAAGTTCCCTCTCGCACTCTCCCTCCGCTCGCAGGAATGAAACCGTCGACAAGTGCAGCTGGCAGCCTCCTCCGCCCCCTCCCTCAAACCATAATGAAGCATAATCAGTATTCAGCTGATTAAAGCCGTATGCAAATCCGCCCCAGCCTCGTTAGCGATGCAAGGCTTTGAAGTCCTGTGAGCAACGCATTTCACACCAGGCTCTGAAAGCTTTCTGCATAATTTAAACCGCTATAAATATTTATCAGCTCATTAGCATATTAATTGGATGGCCTTTGGAGGACGATAAAAAAAATAAAAAAAACAGCAGAATAAGGAGGACGCGTGAGGAAAAAAAGTGCTCCAACCGGCACTTGGCGTCGGGCGCGCGGGCGCAGGAAACGGCGGCCAAAGACCAATTATTGCTTGAGTGCACGCCGCAAAAAAAAAAAAAGTAATTAGCTAAGAGCAGGTAAAGGGCTGGAGATCTCCCAGAATGCAGCGTGGGGCCTGTCGACGGGGTCTGAGCACGTCAGCGACGGAGCTAATAGAATGTCTCGGCCCTGCTCGACCAGAGCACCTCCTGCAGCCATGGAAACTGGGCCTAACTATTAATGGGGAAGGAGGGGAAGGAGGGGGGGGAGGGAGGGGGAGACTCGCTCAAATGGAAATAAATAACTGCACATTAATCCAGCACAAGTCTGTCATTACTGCTGGACCCCCTGTGGCTAAAGCATTCCACAGTGAGTAACTACAGAGAGTGGGCGTCTGGTTTTTGGCTGGCAATGTTTATGAAGTGCTCCGAGATTAGCATATTTAGATTAGCTTTAAATTCCATTAGTGTTTCATTTCCCAGCCTTTTAAAATTCATTTTAAACATGCGCCGAGAGTCAACATTACAGGGAGACAAGCCTGGCGAGGTGATGCGCCGATATCGGATTCATTATTATTCTGCCTGGAACAACTTACTAGACTGGAAGACAACACAGCTTCAACCGAGCAGCAGATTAGAAGGGACTCTGCAGAAGACCAACAATAAAAGCCGATTCCTCCCCACCAAGCCATAGCGATACATGATGCATGCGTAGCCTAGCTGACAATACAAGGTCAACACAGAGCAGCCCATAAACTGTTCCAACGAAAACACAGCGGCGCAACGCAGATAGAGGAAGTACATGAGCAAACCTGTTGCCAGTCTTCACGGCCCATCTAGCGGTAAAACAAACACCCACACATACAGCGCAGTATCGCCGCCAACACCTGGAGCCACACAAAACTCTCTTCTTTCTGTCAACGCATGTCCCTGATGCTCCAACGAGTGGAGACAAAATGGTGCCACCCACGACCGGACACAGGGCAAAAGGGAACTGCTCTGGAAAAAGTCAGTCCAAGTTGCATTTAAGAGATGGCAAACTTTGTCCTTTTTTTTTTTTTAAACCTTTTGACAATGCCAACACACAAGTACCGGTTGGAGGGAGTGGAGAATGGAAAGGATGAGGTGGCGGGGAGGCATTTTTATCCCGGCACACAACTCTCACTCGTGCCGCTACTGAGCAGCGCCCTGAAAGGCCCGCTGGATGCTACGGAACAATGCATTATACAAATATCCTGCAAAGAGAATTTTAAATAGCTAGCTCATTAGTGCCGTTACATTGAAAGGCCGGCGGTATATGGCAGAGACGTTAACATGGGCAGAGGGTTTTCAGCATGAGATGAGACACAGAGAGAGAGAGAGAGAGAGAGAGAGAGAGAGAGAGAGAGAGAGAGAGAGAGAGAGAGAGAGAGAGAGAGAGAGAGAGAGAGAGAGAGAGAGAGAGAGAGAGAGAGAGAGAGAGAGAGAGAGAGAGAGAGAGAGAGAGAGAGAGAGAGAGAGAGAGAGAGAAAATTAATTAGCACCTCCACATTCCACTCAACCAGCCATGTTGAAGTGGAAGGGAGAGCCGCCTCTCTTTCTCCCTTTTCCAGGTCCATCTATTTGGCTGAACAGCACTGTGTTAAATGTTGGTCCGCCTGGCGGATGACAATCACTGATCTAATCGGGGATGCTACAAATGGATAGATAGCAGGGCCACGAGTACTACACTTTATAGCGTGTTTATAGGGCCGGTATTAAAAAAGGTAAACCAAACCCACTTTGGTGATCAAAAAATAACAATGAATCCACTTTGGTGTGTATGTTTGGCTCTAAATCGAGTCGATATCCATATGTACCTGAATATCACGAGGATAAGTTGTGTGATTTACACAAGCAAAAACTTGCTTTTTGAATAACCAACAAATGATCAGTTAAAATAACCAAAAGACTTTTGTTTTTCTTCTGACTATTGTTGTTTATCCAAGTCTTACTACAATCTGTTCCTAAGGGTCTGGGGTACACAATAGGTCACGCTAAGTAGTTTAAGTATGACGATATGCAGCTCCTTAGCCTCCGGCCCCAACAGATTGTGGTTTGGCAGAGAATGTGCATTTAAAAAATGACTTAACTACAATAATTACGAAACTTATTAACATAGGCTAAATGTATTCTTTATTAGAAGAAAAAAAACTCTGCAAGTTACCTCTGATGATCCAAGTTTTAATAAACAACATGGATTGCAGAACCAAACAAGTGTGAGTGGGTGGCATGCTTTGTTGTGCGCTAAAAGAAACTCTTGATTCCACTGTGTGTGTGTGCTTTGTCACTGCCGCGGCTTTCGGCTGGACTGAGCTCTCAGAATGAAACAACACTGCGTTAAAATGTGCCTTAGATGACACTCAACTTTGTTACAGTCGAGAAGTGGCTGTGACCCTATTAGTTAGATTCTCCAACTCGCCTCTCAGACAGCTCGTCTAACCAGAGCCCTCATGTAGTGCTTCTCAATACTTTCAGATGCCAAGACCTGAATCTATTACAGGGAGTGATGCATTATTCATGACAACTCTGTTTACATTAATGAATATTCATAATGGAACTCCAAGGATGGAATAAGGGTGGAACTGTAAAACTGATTTAAATGAGAAAAGTGTAAAGTCTGAGGATGACACAATTATTTGTCTTTGGAAAAAAAGAATAGTAAAAAAAAAAAGGTAAGAATTTATCCTAATGCGTCAGGAAATCAGATTTTCACACACAAAAAGTCAGCCCATAATATGTTGTGAAAAAAAAGCCCTTACTGTAAACAAAACACATTTTGGACAGCAGTGGGGGAAGCACTCATATACCGTTGGCTAGACAATACAGCAGAACTAGCAGAAGTAAAACGTTTCCGCCTTTTTCAATTAGGGAGGTTGAACTACGTCTTGAACATCTACTTATTTACCCAATAAATCATGTGCACAAGAGGTTATAGACCCACAAAGCATTGCCATCTTTGTGTTGCCTTGAGGTAGTAATGAAGGGAGGGGCCAAATACTAAATAACAGGAAAATAAATATGCCGTGTGTAATTACAAATGTACTGCAAACATTAAAACAAAAAGAATGAACAACTGAAAGTAGTGGCAGTAATTAGATAAACAGAGCCAAGAGCAAAATCTCCATATCTGATTCAATGCCTGAGTGTTTTAGCCCAGGTTTCTGTGGCGTTGGGAGGGGGGATGCATGAGGTAAAGTCTGCAAGCTATGTCTTGTCCTGCCATTAGTCAGGAGTGAATGAGAGTGCCCTGCTAGCTATTGCGGGCTTCAGAAAGAAGGCCTCACTACCCTTCTATACAGGGGAAACTACACAGGTATAACTGTAGAACCACTCTTCAAATAATGATAACAGATGTGGCCTTACTTAGTTATACGACACTAACGCATCAACTGTAGAGAGATAGATAGCGAGAGAGCTGTTGTTTTCTGTTGTGTTTACACAAAAAGGTACAAAGGTACTATGAAGTAGTACCTTTGTAGAAGTAGAAGTATGAAGTATTATAAGAAAACGAATGATTATCCAGGTATAAACAATGTTGGCATAAACAAAAACACCTGAGGAAAATGACAAATAAAAGCATAAACATCTACTAGGAGAAAAGTTTAACTTCACACTAAACTGCTACCTGCCTTAACAAGTAGGGCATCAAGTCGTTATGAATTTGAAAACGTACAGGAGGATTACAGCCAAGAGTAGGGATTGAGCTCGCATCTAACATCACACTTCGCCATCTATTCCAACACTAACACACAGAGAGAGAGAGAGAGAGAGAGAGAGAGAGAGAGAGAGAGAGAGAGAGAGAGAGAGAGATAACAGCAGCAGTATACAGAACACGCTGAACTCCGCAGTGTTTCGCGGAGGCCCACATGAATAACACAACAGGCTCTACAACAGAGCCTGCATCGAGGCACAAAAGCCTGAAAGAAAAAAAAACCAACAGCTCCAAAAAAAATAAGAGCCCCCCCCCCCCCCCCCGATTTTAGCCTGAACGTTGAAACGTGAACCAGTTTCACCCCCCCCCCCCCCCCCCCCGGTCCATAAACACCAATTGGGGGAAAATTGAACAACAACCACTGCGCGCTCTCCAAAAAATGAATATGCAAAGCTCTTTCAGAAGCTCGTGCCTCCGCTGCGCGCATCAACACAAAGCCTCCCTAGCCGTAGCCGCCGAGCTAACGTTAGCCTGCTAGCAGCCCCGACTCACATCCAATTGTGTTCAAGAAACGGTTGAATTAGACGCCAGGCGACAGCGCTCCCGTCGACCGATGACTAATAAAATATGCTAAATGGTATTTGTCGACGGGGGGTATGAATATGTAGCGGCGTACAGCGGGGCTAAACGCACAAAGGGAGGCATGTTTTCCCTGTTATTCGCCGTCGCACTGCAATAGCCGTTTCCTCCTCTTGTCAAATTACAACTAGCTGTAAATAAACTCGGGACAACGTGTTGACCGACGTGTTCGATTCGACCACCCTGTCCACGTCTTTATTCTGTGCATTTTTGATGGAGGTTGGAGAGTTTGAATATGAGTATGAATATGTAAAATGCTGTAATGATTACCTGGTCCTGAACTCTCATCTTGACTCGCTGCTCCTCCGTCCGCCATTTTGAATATTTAACCCGAAATCCCAGCCCCGAGGTGTACACACACACACACACACACACACACACACACACACACACACACACACACACACACACACACACACACACACACACACACACACACACACACACACACACACACACACACACACACACACACACACACACACACGATTGAGTTTGAAACGGTTGGTACGTTAGGAAAGGTATGCGATTTATTAGCTCTCTCACAAAAGTTGGTTACTGTAATCTAAAATGGGCCACAATGGGCAGCGCATGCAAGTGCTGCATCCAGACCATCTATCCATCCATCCATCCATCCACCCATCCATCCATCTATCTTGCAAACTTTATTGTTTGTAAACAAAACATGGTAATTGAAGTAGGCCAAAAAGATTAGCTTCAAATGATCAAATGTAGGCCTACTTACAAAAATGATACATTGAATTAAAAACTGAATAAAATCGGTTAAAAAAACAGCAGCTTCAAATGATGGCAAACCTGTGACTTTCAAAAAGTGATTTGTGATGTGATGTGTGTGAGACTTATATAAAATATAGAGATCATCTGTTTTCTTCAAACCGTGAGCAGAAATTATCAATAATGATCAATAATGCACTTGGGCTACCTAGTGCCTATATGTTGTTAACCTAGCACGTTCACCAAGCAGTCCAAGATAATTACCCCACAAGGGGTAATGTGTCAGTTGATTAGATTAAACCATATTCCACTGGCCTGATTACCAGATCTGGTCTGACCCCTTTGATATCTGTTGCTATAAAATTGTCTGTATATCATATATAAATATAGCGAAAATATAAATGTCATGTATAACAAAACTTTAGAGAAGGTCCAGACATCAGAATGCAACTACAGGTTTCCCAATGGGTGACTGTTTTAGCTATTTTTGCATCTACTTGTGGTTAATTAGGTAACTGTGTAATATACTAATATAAGTCATTAACATGTTGTATTAAAAATATAACACAACCCAAACACTGTTATAGCCACATTAAATCAAAAAACAGTGTCTCTGGGTGAAGAGAATCTCATTCTCTTCACCTCCTAACCTGCTACAAACGTTCACATGCAAGGACATTTGACAAGCTTAATTGCTAGTAAACACTGCAACCTGCAGGTTATATCAAGTATAACAACAAGAGACAATAAATAGATCCATTTCCTATTCCACCATATAAAAATGTAATAATATATGAAATATAATATGTCATATGTAATAAATGATATATACAGTGTATATATAGTTACACTTGAAACATGCAGTTTGACATTATATCCACCAGTTATATTTCACCCACCACCCTTCCTGCCTACCGCCCACTCAAAGTTGAGCACTGAAAGGTGTGCTTCATGACTCACTGATTGGCTCTTTTCTGGCGGCATGTGGTCAACTCTTCATAACTGATTAACTTATAAACCAGAAGAAGTCATATCGTCACACCTGGCCCTGGAGGCTCTTGCTTAGACTGTCCCTACAAAAGAATAGAAATAAGACCTTTCTGTGTGGATCTACTTCATCTTATCTTCAGAGATGAAGAGAGGAACATTACTTGGTTTTACAGGTAGGACTATTCCGCCATTCATTCTCATTTCTATAAACCTACGCTGCCACACCTTTCTCCGACTGTTCAAGGTTAATCATTATCCTACTTTCTGTGTCAACTTACCCGGAAGAGTCATGTCGTTTTTGGCATTGTACACCTGAGAAAAAACGAATGAAGTGAATTTGTGCAATATTGTATAATAACCATGTCACTTTGCATTATATTTGACACAGAGTGACAACCCCATTCCAAAATCATAACGCTTTATTCATTCTCTGCATCTCCTGCATCTCCTGATCTGGTTTACTTACAAAGGGATTCCTCCTTCTTGAAATGCCACCATTTATTCATAGCCCATTCCAGTATTTTAGTTCTATACCTTTCTCTCTACAGCTCTGTGTCTAGTCGTGTCCCACTGTAGCTGCCTGGAAGTTTCCATCCCCCAGAAGGAGTATGAGGTGGCCAGGGGAGCGGATGTAGCTATGACATGTTCGTACTCACCAGCCAGGCCAGACTCCCCACTGTTCTTACTGAAATGGGAGGTTCAGCCTGACCAAGAAAATGACCCATGGGTAAAATTTATTTTGCTTTGTTTTGAATGACCTATAAACTGATTGTACAAATGAGATGCCTTGGGAATAATTAGAGCCAATGCTATTGTTAGCTCTTCTCAAATTTTGAGTTAGCAATGTTTTTCTTTGGATTCATTTCATGTATGTGTGCGTGGACATTTTGATGGCTTGTGCTTTTTCAGATATACAACATCAAAAAGGGAAATCATATATAATACCCTGAATCAGTACATAATGCGCTAAATAGGTTGTTGCTGCAGACTTGTCTTGAGAAAGATCTTAAAAAACATTGTTCATCCTAAAACATATTGTTCAAGGTTGTTAACGAAGTGTAGCTATTGTCTTGGTCAGAAAGTCTCTGAATGGAGTGGACCGTAGAGTTGTAAAACACACCTTGTCTGTGTTTAACCTCAGAGGCCTGTGGCCACCTACTTTCCCAATGGCCAGCCAGACATCGCTCCAAACTTCGAGGGCAGAGCTCACGTGTCTGTTGACCTCAGCACACGGCAGAGCACACTTCAGCTAGACAAAGTTCTGTTGCAGGACAGTCGCATCTTCCAGTGCAGTGTCACTATCCGAGGTGACGATGAGGGAATAACAGCAGCCACTACTTCCCTATTGGTCCTCCGGCTATTCGTCCCTAGGATAGAGACAAGCATGAGTTGAGACAGTCCTGCAGACAGAACTTTAGTCTAGCTCGAAGTGTGCTCTGCCGTGTGCTGAGCGTCAACAGACACAGTGAGCTCTGCCTCGAAGTTTGGGCAGAGATTGTCTGAAGTCAGGCCATTGTGTTTGTCTCCAGTGGCTCGTCTAAGCCTTGTCTGCAAGATCCAAGGCGATGCTGAATACTGGAACAACATCAGCCTCACCTGTTTGTCTGAAGAGGGCTCACCTAGTCCTGGTTACAGCTGGAACAGCTACAGTGTCCTAAACATCCGCAGACCACTTCCACCCACAGCCACTGAGAGTAGGCCCTTCATCCATCCATATTCATGTCATTCTTGGACTGAATGTCCCGAGTATTTGAGTCTTTGTTTCTAACAGAGGCAGCCCTCTCTTTCCTTTAAAACCTTGTCTTGTCTCTGTTTTTGTTATAGAGGGTGGAGTCTTGGCTCTCTATAATATTTCAAAGGAGGGTTCAGGGTTTTACGTGTGTACCTCAACCAATCGAATCGGTTCAGAGAGCTGTAACCTCACCCTATCGGTGCTTCCACGTGAGTGCAAAACGTAACTCTTGACGGTAAAAAGGATACTGCTAGAGCATACTGAAAAGTTCTCAATCATCATCATCATCATTTTGTCCTTCAAGTGGTCATTTATTTTACTAACAGTTCAAGGGGCATATACTCAAAGAATGTTATAAATGTCTGTAAAGTCACTTTCACCTTATGAGGTAACACAGTGGTGATTGAGCCTATGGCCAACTGATAAAGGCCCTTGCATTTGCAGCATTATGAATGTTACATTGTGGGTGCTGGTGCCGTGGGATCTATGGGAACAATTACCACACCAAAGAGAGCAAAATCAGAGATCACCACTTTAATGTCTATGTCCTTCTTTAGCCTCTATGAAATTTGGCGCGACTGCAGCCATCATTGGAGGAGTCCTAGCAGCTATCGTTGTCCTCGGTATTGTTATCTACTGTTGCTGCTGCAAAAAAGACAAAAAGGACAAGAATGTCGAAGGGTACGTATGAAATAACGGGTAGTCCCGTTGAATGGCCCATATCCTCCTAAACATGAAAAGGCCTTGCCTATGTACGCTTATACTCTCTTCCCTTTTAGGTACAATTTGGTACAAATCCTTCTGTTTCGTTCTTTGCTTTACAACTATAACGATTTTGAGGAAGATTATGCCATGTTTCATGTCATAAATTGTCTTGCAGTTCTCCTGTGGCAGTGGAGTTCCAAGACCAACCCTCAGTTAGAGATCAGTATTGGGATGACAAATCGAGCACCCTGACTAAGCCATACGTTGAAGAGTCAGACCACTTTGAAGAGCGAAGTGTTCGGGATCTGGGCAGCCACAACGACAACCGAGTTGGGACGAACCCCTCCGAAGTGGACCAACACAGTTATAATGAGGAGAAAGACAACACCTATGTAAATAGTAGTGATGGACTTCGTGGACGTGTTGACGACAAGCGTGACTACTCTCGTGGAAGTCGCGATCGACTTGATGATCAAGATCAGATTCGTGGAAGTCGCGATCGGCTTGACGATAATCGCGACCGATATCGTGGAAGTAGCGACCGTCTTGACGACCAATCCAATCGCTATCGTGGAAGTAGTGACCGCCTTGACGACCAACCTAATAGCTATCGTGGAAGTCGGGATCGCCTTGACGATCAACATGACGTTCGGGGAAGTCGCGACAGACTTGACGATAAGCGTGATCGTTATCGTGGAAGTCGCGATCGCCTTGACGATCACCGTGACGACGTTCGGGGAAGCCAAGACCGCCTCGACAATACACGCGACCGCTACCGTGGAAGTCGCGATCGGCTTGACGATCAACATGATGACGTTCGTGGAAGTCGAGATCGCCTTGACAATACACGCGATCGCTATGGTAGTCGCGACCGTCTTGACGATAGTCGGGATCGCCGCTATGGCAGTCGCGAAAACCTTGATGCGCAATATAATCTCCACGGTGGAAGTCGTGATCGCCTTGAAATATGACCTCTAAACTCATAAAGAAGGCATTGACGACAGGCAGCCATGACCACTAATCATAGGTCTAATTGGATAAACCAACTGAATATAAGATTTTGACATGTCAAATTTATCTTTATCTTTTTTTATATTGTGATAGGCCTAACTTTGTATTGATGGAAATCACCATTAGGCCTACGCCTACTTCTCCTTTGTTTATGCAATCATATTTTTTTAAAAGGCTATGAATGAGAGAACCTCCGGCTGCATTACACATTTTCCATGCTCTAAATTCAAACATGCCTGTGGTTTACCCCAGCAATTTGTAAACTGGTTCTGTAGGCCTATTGTAGCCTATAAAGTATTGATGATCTGAATCTTTTTATTTCCTATTTTCCCCACATCCTGAGGAAATCAATAGGCCTACTGTTAAGTATAATAAACTACTGGGTAGGACTATAGCAGCTTGACCCATCGTAATGTTTTGAAAATAAATTATACCTACTCATTCATAATCAGTGGACTCAGCTGTGCATATATAACCTATAGCAACAGGTAGGCCTACATTGTTGAAAGAGGCTATGAAAGTTATATAGCCGATTAATTTAATGTCTATATTGTGCGCTTATGATATGATGATACCGTTTTGTACCGTTCTGTTCAGTTATTAGGTGCTGCCATTGTTAATTTCATCATTACGTAAAACTGGCTATTGACTATTAATTACACGTGTGTGCGTTATTCTAGATGGAAATCAAATAAATCGAATTCAATAAATATTTACAAACATTTGCTTACGTATAATGAGTCCCCCCCTCTCTCTCTCTCTCTCTCTCTCTCTCTCTCTCTCTCTCTCTCTCTCTCTCTCTCTCTCTCTCTCTCTCTCTCTCTCTCCCCACACACACACACACACACACACACACACACACACACAGCGCCTGGTCGACCCCCCTCGTGTTCTTAATCGTTCAACATTTGAACATTTCAAATATTAAATTCCATTTATGGAGCCTATTATATAAAACGCAACTGACACCACTATGTAGACTGACATTCATAAAATGCGACTGCATTGCTGCGCGCGTTGTTATTCGCTGCTTGTTACTTACCCATCGAAGAAGTGGTACAATCCCGTTATAGTCGCAGTTGATTTACTGCGCCGTTCCACAGACTACGGAGCCAGTAACCAGGCCGTCAACAGGACTGACCATCATGCGGACCGCCTGTATGTCACTGTAAAGCGGACTGTAAAATGAAGTTTGGTCGTTTGGCTGTGTTGATTAGCGTTTTGGGTAAGTTTCACTTCAAACTTGGCTCTTTTCTTTTATTTTTGTGAAGCGGACAGCGCCCCGGTGGGCAACTTGTGTGTGAGTTTTAATAAGGGCTTCTGCAGGTTCGCGTGTCGGAAATCTGCAAGGAAAAAGGAAATGGCTTTACTTTATCATTTAGTCTGAACAATAAGCTATTAAACTAGGTCGCTGCGCCTTTATTTGTGTTTTTTTCAATGGTTTGACCGTTTTCGCCCAATTATTTCCCAAAGGAAGTTTAAGATGTATTTTCTGTAGAGTTTAGAATACCGGTAGCCTGCTTTTAAACTATTTAACTAGGCCTATGTAGAGCAGACTGCGTTTTTTTTTTACATGCTTTGAGACCGCCACGTACAAACCACAGGGCCGTTTGTTACAAGGCAGGAAATGTGGGAACTGATAGGAGGAAAAGCCGAAAGGTTTCTCAGGAAACACGGAGTGTCCTGTGGGTGCTTTGACAATGACTCAGACTCAACACTGAGTCAAGTGTCCGAGTCCACGTTCAGTCTGCGGGAAGCCAAGACAACACATGTTGCCTACATGCTTATATTGATTAGATAAGGATTATGTTTTATCTGTAAACCCTAATTGCAATCCAGGGATCTAATATGGGCTAAAAAAACAAAAACAAAAAAACAAGCATAGCACCTGTTGAATCACTTGTCATGGAGTCAACGACAAAAAGTTCAATATGGCATAAATGAATTGGGACTGAACAACAGCAGACGTGGTTCACATGTCTGCTCACCTCGAGGGAGCTCTGCTGCTCCACTGGTCCGTTTTTTAGCCCAGATTTGCCATGTAACGGTGGGTTTGAAATCCCTCGCAGTTAATTGGCCAATGATGCTCAGCTGGACTTGGCAGGCGAATCCCATTGGTTGGAAGTCTCGTGCACCTTCTCCCCTCTGCATTCTTATAATCGAACGGGGGTGGGGGGAGTGGGGGGAGTGGGGGAGTGGGTGGGTGGGGGGATTTTTTTCATCCAAGCTTTAACAATGGACTGGCACATGAACAAAAAGACAAAGGGAAGACTAGAACTGGGTTTACATAATTGGAGGAATGTCTAGTCCAGTCCCTGCTATATTTATATTACCACATTATAGTATTTCTACGTATTTCAGACTTCTTAAATTAGGCTACACATTTACTATTAACTGCTGTGGTCAAAAGATAGTAACAAAGCTAAGTACATTGGAACGACAATTGACAATTTTGTAGATAAATGTGACTGCCCGTTTATGTTTCTATGATTAGTCCTAAGCAGAGTGTGTTAGAGGAATTGCTTTTGTCGTGATTTCCGGTCTTCTGGGTCTTATTTAGACTACAATCCCTGCCCCACCCAATCCTACATGACCCACAGCACATAGACTTTACCCATGAGCGCTGCACTGCTGCCCGTTATGATGACAACCCCCTGCAGCTTTGCAGGGCGCCCCAGCCCCCTTCAAACAGTGGAATTTGACCTCCGCGACCCTAGCATTGGGCAAGAGAATCCCCCGTCTCTGAGCTTCTCCTCCTGTTTTCCAATCATGGAAGTTAGTGCTCTGTTGTCCGCACACAAACAGACAAACAGAACAGACAAACAGACACACACATACTGTACATTTCCTCTTTATGACATGTCTGGAAACAACTTAAGACTTAACTTATACTAGCAACGGTCAATGCTTGAAACTTGTCCTGGTGACCTGCTTACTGTACTAACAGCAATGAAATGTTTCACCTTCTGACAAATGTGCATCAAATGACAAATGTAAGTTGCATTGGATAAAAGCGTCTGCTAAATGCCCTGAATGTAAATGTAAATGTAACTTAAAACTGGAGGGGACTGGAGACATGGAGAGACATGTTGACGACGTCAACGAAGACACTGCTCTGCACAGGCTCCCAGCACACGCACAAAGGACTCCCATCAGGGCCAGCAGCTTTCCGCGCATTTACCCTGTCCAGGGTGTCGCAGACATCTGAGGTGGAAAGTTGGGGCGGCAGTAGCTCAGTGGGTAGAGCGGGTGGACAGAGCAGATCGTCCACTAACCGTAGGGTCGGTAGTTCGATCCCCTTGATCCTCCAACTGCCCACATGGCGAACCCCACAAATGTACTGACTGTAAGTCGCTTTGGACAAAAGTGTCTGCTAAATGCCCCTTTACCCGTACCTCCAAGTGTTCACAGTCAAATCGAATCTAATAATGCAAAGAAAGCTATGGTGTTCAAGTTGTGTATGTTGAGCTGTAAAGTGGAATAAGAGAGGGCTTTATCTTCAGAGGGTCGGTGTGTTGAGTGAGCTGCCAGCTCTGTTGTCTGTCCGTCTCTCGATTGATAAGCACATCTCCTGAGCCTTGCAAACGTAAAGGACATAGATCTCCTTCAAACAATTAAAATGATTATTTATTCATTTTGTTGAAGACATTCTTATTCCTATTCCCATTATTATCATAGTATTATGATGATGATTATTATTATTATTATTCAAGTGCTCTCTTTCTATTCCTTTGTACGTGTGTGTGTGTGTGCGTGCGCGTATGTTTCCACGTATGATTCTATGTATGTGCGTGGGTGCGCGTGCCAGCCTGCGCGTGCGATGGCGTGCACGTCACCGTGCAGGAGAAGCAGCAGTTCGCCATGCTCTTCCAGTCGGTGGTCCTGCCGTGCCAGTACCACACCGCCTCCACCAAGGACCCCCGTGGTGCAGTGGTGGTACAAGTCCTACTGCCGCGACCGCACGCAGGAATCCTTCTCCCACGGCACCCTGGGGGCGCTGGGCTCTGACCTGGGCGCCCAGTCCCACCTGGAGTGCTCGGACGCCAGCCGCACGGTTCGCATTGTGGCCTCCGGCCAGGGACCCTCCATGACCCTGGCGGAGCACTACAAGGGCAGAGACATCGCCATCGTAGACAGTAATGTTCCCAGTTACTTTGTTCCGCTAAAGTTTGCGTTCTCTGATGTGTTTGCTGCACCGTCCGCTAACCCCGGAGGTAATGTCGAGTCTCCCTTCCGCGGGGAGCTTGTAAAACCATTGTGTGCGTATCGTTGGACGTATCAGCACAGTGTGAAGCACTTAACAGGAATTACAGCGGGTCGGTGCTTTGTGTTTCCTGTTCCCTAAATATAGCCCCTCCTTTGTCTCCTGTCCCACAATGGAGGAGTCGCTGTGCACACCTTATCACAGGCCTCCATTCTCTCATTCGCGTTCGGGCTCCTTCGGCCCGTAAGCCATCAGCGCAGTGAAACGTGTTTTATTGCCCTGACATATCAGTGGAAAACAGCGCCTTAACCCACACCTCCTGTCTAGGTGAATTACAGTTATGGGAAGCAATACGTTCTCTTCACTGATAAACGCATGCATTTATGTCTGTTTATACATAAATATATTAACGAACACCATGAAAAAGTCCTATTCCTGCCTGAGCAGAGAGCAACTTTTCCATTTGTGTCCCTAATTGATTTGCTAGTACGTGCAATCTGAATCTGTTTAAATGTGTGTGTGTGTGTGTGTGTGTGTGTGTGTGTGTGTGTGTGAGTGTGTTGTGTGTGTGTGTGCTTCCAAGTGTTTCCAAGTGTTTCCAACCACTTTTTATGATTAATTGTAATCTTGTTTCCTTCGGCCAGAATCAAACTTGAGGATCGGTGAACTCAAGTGGGGTGACAGCGGAGTATACTTCTGCAAAATTGTCATCCCAGATGACTTGGAAGGGAAGAACGAAGGCCAAGTGGAATTGCTAGTGCTGGGTAGGTCCACAACATAACCCAACAGTACACACACCTCTGAAAGCTAAAGCAAGCTGCTTTTTGGTGGTTGCTAGTGCCAGACTTTAGATCCACAATTCAAAGAGCACAAATGACCTTTTTTTCAATAGAATATATTGGTAACACAACAGGAAACAAGGCGTAAGGCCTAACCCTATTAAATGAATACCTTAGTTAGCATGAACACCATTAGTAAATTATTAGTAAACCGATTGTTAATTGTTAGTTTATGTTTATTACACCATACACTTAATTAATGACTAGTTAATAATTAATGATTAACGTTAATTAATTAGTCATAATGTACCCTTATTTTTCATTTGTTACCAAATGTGTATTTTTGGAACAAGAGAAAAATATGATATTGTGGCTGTTGCCTTCATTCTGGCCCACATTCATGAGACAATTGTTTGTTCAGCTTATCTTTTCGAAGCACGGCTTATCTTAACTCGGCTGGACCCCAATTTCGGTTCGGCCAAATTAAATTTAACATAATATAACCAGGTTGAACAACTTTCTTTAGTGTTTTCGATCGGCCAAAGTTAGCAAAACATTCACACATGTAAACTGTGCAGCGAGGCTATTGTCAGTAGCCACTCCTTAAGCCGTTACTATGGAAACTTTCTTTTGGAGGGCGAGCAGGCTCCGTTAAAGGGTCACTGGTGTGGACTTTCAGATACAGAATGTACTCACTGGGGTGTTTTAACGCCAACTACTATGCCACAACAAGAAGCTGTCTCTGGAGGATTGTCTCTCCCCCAGAAAGTTCCGGTGAAAAGGTTTCTTAATTTACAGTAATGTTGTGGAAAAACATTGTCCTGCTTCATAAGCTCCTCCTCCCCTCTATACTAATCTCATTACAGTGAGCTCAGAGGAGGCAGAGGGAGAGAGAGAGAGAGAGAGAGAGAGAGAGAGAGAGAGAGGAGAGAGAGAGAGAGAGAGAGGGTGTGTGTGAATGTGTGTGTGAGAGAGAGAGAGAGAGAGAGAGAGAGAGAGAGAAAGAGAGAGGAAGAGGCTGGTTTGGGGTCGTGGAAGGTTAAACTGAAAAGGATATTAAAACTGAATGGCTATAGTATTAGTACTAGTACTAGTATTGGTGGTACTCCAGTACTTCAAAGCTACAAAGATACAAGATTTAGTTTCAATGCACCATATATGAACACCTTATGTTTCGCACTTCAAAATCTAATCAACAATTAAGTTTAATCTATTCACTACCCACATTCTAAAGTTAATTATTCTTCCTCTTTGGTGCCCTCTTACAGAATATTTCATCCTCTTCTCCTTGTTCTTTGCTTCTTCATCAAATCAAATTCTTAATGTTCTCTCTCTCTCTCTCTCTCTCTCTCTCTCTCTCTCTCTCTCTCTCTCTCTCTCTCTCTCTCTCTCCTCTCCTTCTTTTTTCCCTGGGGTTCTTGAGATTTGCTCAGCAGGATGGTATTTACTTGGAAGTACCAGCCAGCCAAGGAGCAGTGAGATGAATGGCGGGGGGTTTCTGTTTCGTCAGTCGGGGAGGGTAGGGCTATCGCTCGCCATGGCAACCGCCTACTCAGCACGAACCGGAGACCTGTGTGCTGTGCTGTGAGCGTTTGGTAGGCGCGCGGGGAGTCAGGTGTGTCAGACAGTTGGGGCGGGCTTAACTTTAATAACAGCTTCCCAAAGTCACCCGATTAGAAAAACGCACACTCAGGGAGATGCGTGTCTGAAAACCCTCTCGTTAACCGCAGTGAGACCTGCAGTTACAGCTCCCGTCTACCGTCTGCAGCTGTGTGTGAGTGTGTGTGTGTGTGTGTGTGTGTGTGTGTGTGTGTGCATGTGTGCACGCGCACGCAACATGTACTGAAATGTCTTCTTGGGGGCTACTGTGGTAATGGGAACTTTCTCTTTGGTATTTCTGCCAGGCAACCACTTCTTTGGTTTATTCATTTTTCCCCCCCTTTTTTATGGATGTTTACAACCCTTGTGGAAGTGGGTACACTTTCGCTTCGTCTTTGTCCGGACATTCACACAAAGCACACAAAGGCGC
>JAXIVH010000010.1:8042837-8207837 GCA_036785325.1 Urophycis tenuis | reverse complement strand
CACTCCAGCGTAATCGTGGCTGAGTCGTTAACTCTGCTGCGGCGCAGGTGGAATCCCCGCTCCGAGCACCTGCAGAGGAAGACCCTGAGCAGCCGCGGGCGCACCGGTTCCCTGGACGAGCTGGAGGAGTTTGCCCGCTCGTACGGCGGCTCTCGTGCCCGCCGAGGGGAGCCCCGGGACCGCGGGTACGACCGGGACTACCCCGGGGGCAGCCCCCCTCGCCGTTTCCGCGGCGAGGAGGAGGACGACGATGACGAAGGCTGGCGCCGGCGCAGCCCCTCCCCTTCGCTGGAGAAGAGGAGGCGGGGCACGTGGGACAGCGACCGGCCCTCGCGCCCTTCCCACCGCCGTGCGCGTGACGACCGGGGCTACGACGACGACTTCCTGACCAGCGTGCTGGACAGGAAGGCCCGGGGGCGTGGCCGCGGAGGGGGCGGCAGGGCGGAGGAGGACAGCGACACCCCCTCCAAGGGCAGCTCCCGGGGGAAGGGCAGCGACTGCTACTACAGCCGGTCGCCTAGCAACCGTCCCGAGGAGGAGGACTCTCTACCTCCCTACTCGGAACTCGAAGTGGAGAGGTACCGCAGGGCAGACGAGGCCTCGGACCGGTACCGCGCCGCGGAACCGGCCAATAACGAGCGGTACCGTGCCACGGAACCGGCCAATAATGAGCGGTACCGCACCACGGAACCGGCCAATAACGAGCGGTACCGCACCACGGAACCGGCCAATAACGAGCGGTACCGCGCGGCAGAACCGCCCACCAACGAGCGCTACCGGACTGCCGACCCGCCCCCCCACGAGCGGTCTCGAGCGGCAGAACCGGCCGGCAACGAGCGGTATCGAACCGTAGAGCCGCCCGGCGCCGAGCGGTACAGGACAGCGGACCCGGCCGCCAGGCCGTTCTCTTACCTCCGGCCGCCCAATAGGGCACCCCACCACGACTTAGCGGGAGGCCGAGAGGAGCACGACAGACAGCGGAACATGGTGAGTTACTTGTAGTACCAAAGACGGCCTCTGGCTCCGCCCTTCCAAGCTTTTCTTTGGACAGAGGATCCAGACACAGCTCTAAGCACATTAGCGAACATGTTGAGTGGCATGCTTGCCTTGTTATACGTGCTGTCTGGATTGGATGAATTATCATTTTGAACGGGTTACATATACTGTACTATATTTAACTCATTGCAACTAACACACACTTTCACTTCTAATCAGGTAGCTGGTATTTTCTATGCTTGACAAAGCATGTTAAACTCATTCAGACGCAATGCACGACGTAATTGCATTGCATCATTCTTTTCCATCATATCACATCATATTCTATTCTATTCATATCCATTCATATCATGATATTATATCCGTTTTGCCACATGCTTGCGTTGCCCTCCATATCACGGTCAGTATTAACAGAGCATCAGAGTAGAGCGGCTCCACTAACCCAGCATGCTCCTCGCGGTTGCTCTCTCTAACATGTGGCTCTCCATGTGTATGTGTGTGTGATTGTGTGCTTCCCAAACAGAGCAACGCACTGAGCAGAGACACTCTCATAGTGTGATGACACGCCAGCGTGAGCCCTCACCCTCACCCCCCTCGCTTCACCTCACACCCCCCCCCAACTGCCATCCATCGCTGTTAAAGACCCTCACGTCGTGCATTCAAAGCATCCTCTGTGCGTGCTCCCCGCGGGGACGTTCACTTTTCGCTTAGCATGGAACGGCCCGCGGGGGAATGAAACTGAGGGCTGTCGCCCCTTGAAAAGACTCTGGAAAGGAAGTTCAAGGAAACGGAGGGAACTCCACGAGGATCGAACGAGAACGACAGTACTGTGTGGAGAGGGTTTGAGCACAGCTGAGTGAAGCGTGTACGCTTTATGACCGAGGGGTTATGCTGATGTCACCTACATATAGATATTTATATGAACACATAGGTAGGTGCTTTTCTGCAGGTTGGAGGTTGTTCCTAACGTCCTTTTAGATCAGCATATGTGAGTACCATTCTGTACCTGTGCCAAGATGTTGTGAATCAGCCAATTTTTGCCAATTTTTTGTATGTATTTTTTCGTACTCCAGTGCATTCCTTGTGTAAGATAAGAGCTCACCGCACTTTGATCCAGATTTTTTTAAACAATATTTTTTCAGTTCAGTTGATATATCTCACTCAATATGCCACAGCTCAGGTTTACTCTGTGCGTGTGTGTGTGTGTGCGTGTGTGTGTGTGTGTGTGTGTACATGCGAGCGAGTGTGCGTATGACTGCACTATATATCTGATGTGCTTTAGTACTCTGTGTAGCCAATCTGTATCATGCTATGGTAATATATACTGACATGCACTGAAACTATCCAAACCCATACGTTACATTGTGAACATATACAGGCCTCTAGGCTGCGTCATGGGCTTTGAGTTTGGGCCATAGCACATATTTGTTATTTCTACTTGTTTTGAAATTCAATGCCGTCGATATAAAACAATACAATCTATCTATAAATGTTGCTGTGTGTGTGGTCACTATTTTCGATAAAGGTTAGATAATGTGTGTTGACCCTGGACAAACAGTATGTTTTCTTATCATCACTTATCGAAAACATGCAAATCAAAAATAAACACTTCACTGTTTTGTCTAACAACCATAATTTACACAACTGAACAGAATCTAAATATGTCTGGTAACAATTATTCTGAATGCTATTGTTTACTGAAAACTACTATAGCAGGTAAGTAATAAAGATTATGTTGGCAACTTACAGACAAGAAACTATGAATGGCCTCTTACCAGACTAAATCACATTACAGAAAAAAACACCTAGCGAACGAAAAGCTCTGAATTAAGCCAAATCACTAAAACCAGATGGGGTTAGGGTGAGAACTTTTTCCCCACAAGTGGCCACCTATTGAAGCTAGAGCAGTACTTAAGCTGAAGACAGGAAGGGAGTGTTTTTGAATAAGCTGAATAGGAGGGAGCCTGGAGAGATACAAACAAACGAACCCTACCCATGCAACATGCTGCACTGCGACGCCCGTTGCGTATTATTCTAAAGGCCCCAACACTAAAAAAAAATGTGTTCGGGTGCGGTGACCAAATCGTCTCACCGCCAACTTCCTTTATTCCCCGTTATACATTCGGAGCTCTTTTCTTCACGGAGATATCCACCTGTTGTTACGAGGCGGGGTCAATGATGTCACCTGGAGCTGGGGGATGGGATGATAGTATCGCTGTAGAGTCGCCGTGAGAAAGTTGTGCGCCGTTCTGTTCCTAACGATTTAACCAGAGGATTACATGGACCAAAACACTAACCAACTCTGGACCGACGATCATCCTAAATGAAAATAATGTCGATAAGTTTTCACGCAACGCAGAAGTCTGGGCGCGTTGTATTTTATCGATATATTGAGTTTTAAAACGGAAAGTTGCCTCGCTTCCGCGGTAGGATTGGGAACAACGAGATGGGAAATATGATCTTGGTTGCGCTTCTGCTGGCTCACCTGCTTCAAGGTAATACTGTTTTAATACATTTCCGTTAGAAGTATATTGTATACACGAATTTATTAACACGCCGACCACAATTAATCGATGTTAGGATACAGGCCTAAGACACATTGACAAGCTGTACACATAATGAATGTTGAAGTTAATAATCGACAGGTGTAAACAAGGCAAGGCCAGCACTGTGTCACGTGACACGTGACAAGATAAAGAAAAAAAACCCGCATCATAATAGTTGTAAATGGGCCTGTAGGCTTTTTACATTGGCAATTGAAACCATCTCTTTCGATGTGTACCAGTGTTTCCGATTAGCGTGGTGATCTGTCGTCACCACAGCGAGAGCAGATGATTGACAGAAGCAATTACAGTTTAAAAACATAGCTGCTGTGGAAATAAGCTCCGATGCTACCTGTTGGGTCGGATTCTTATTAGTGTAACTAACTTGTTTAAAGTCCAAGCATTCGGCCTAGGCCTTGCTCTTGCTCGTACAGCTAGGCCTCCTAAAGAGCCTGCATTTTCTTGTAAAATTTATTTTTTGCTATTTTGCACATAGATGATTGAGTTCTAAAACGGTTGATTTCTAAAAGCGTTAATGACCTTGCATCAACAGTCCAAGTCTGCACTTCACAAGGATTCACAATCATTACATAGGCCTAGCCTAGTATTAACATTCACCCAGGCCCATTCAAGTTGATATACATTTGCATTATAACAGCCCATGCATATGTTGTCATATTCAGTTATAATCTGTTGCAGTCTAAATGAGTTCCATCAGCATCATTTGTCACAGTCTTTAACGTCGTCTCCCACCGGGCCTCCTCTCCATGTCAGAGTTGTTCGCCATACAGGTGATCGTCCCGGAAACGGAGAGGACCACGTTCCTCTTCGGCTCTGTGATCCTCCGCTGTGACTACTCTTCCTCGGCGAGCGCTCAAGACATCCTGGTCACCTGGAAGTTCAAGTCCTTCTGCAAAGACCCCGTGCTTGAGTACTACTCCACAGGTGAGCAAGGCAGCACGTGTGTGTGCATGCGTGCGTCTCTGCGTCCCTACGTGCGTGCGTGTGTTTGTGTGTGTGCATGCTCAAAGAACCCCCCCCCCCCCCCCCTCAAAAACAGCATCACAAAGACCACTCACCAGCATGGTTCATACTTGGCTGAAACATTTTGGATTGTGAGGGAATAACAACATGGTGGGAGTTTCTTGAGGTTTGTGACCACAGGGCAGATAAGAAAGGAGCACACATTCCTGACTTTGGGTTGGGAAGATTCACATTCACTAGACTTAGGCCACCTCCGTGCTTGGCCAGACTTTTCAAAAGAGAAAACTATTTAGGGAATGTTAAATTACATATGGACTAATTACACGTCACATGTAATCCTCATTGTCCTCGGTATAAAGGTGTTGTACTCACTCCTTTGTATAAAGTCTCTCAGAACATGGAGGCTCTCCTCTCCCCAGTTGAACAGCGTTATATCATTTTGAATTTGGATCGCCATTCGCCACTGGTGCCAAGAAGTCCGATGCTGGAGTCAAACCACTTTTTCTTCTTTAATGTGTAAACAACCCCGCTTCCACAAAGATGACCACTTTCCTCCCCTGTTATAGAATGACAATGTACGGCCAATCAGTTCAGCCTCTTAGTCTGTGTGATGTTAATGAACTCGGCTCCCAGTGTGGAGAAGAACCCCCCTTTGGTTTTACCTTTTTGTTTCTTTGTGTCACACTTAAATCCTCCGATGTTTGTGACAATGTGCTATTTAGCCATCAACGTCCTGTACAGTCATTCTAAGTCGATTGGTCAAATGCTGCCAGTGTTCCTTCCTTCATGCTCCATTCAGCCAAATACTGTGCTGCCATGAAGGGTCTCCCTAGGGATACGGTTTCATTGGCACTTCTTAAGCAGTGTTGCTGATACGTTGGCACTGTCGATGCTATGGCATTCTCTGTGATTTCTCAGATTAATCCTTGCAGGAATGCTACCGAGACATTATCGGGTATTTAGAACGCGTGGGCTGCAAAACTCTTGCAGCCCACTTGTTCTACATACAAGGCTAAGAAAATGAGCAGCGCAACATGACTTGAGACGGTGACAAACACAGGCAATAGATGGTTAAAAAAAAAAATTAAAAAAAATCCGACATGCTATACATCCTTGTGTATGCTATTACCTAGTAGTGTATGCCTGGATGTATGTACATTTATGTATATTTTCATTTCTTTATGTATATTTTTGTATATTTTACTACATAGGTTTATATTGACATAGGTTTATTTTTTTTACATGTACATTATATATTTATATATTTAACACTCTACTATACGTAGAGTGTCCTCTTTATTTTATTTTATTTTACTTTTTACTGGAGTATTGTGACGAACGCAATTTCCCTCAGGGATCAATAAAGTATGTCTGTCTGTCTGTCTGTTTGTCTGTTACAACACTGTATTCACTGTGACGTCCACAGCCTACCAGGCCGCCCTGTCCCTGGGCCAGGACCCGGCCAACGACTGCCCGGACCGGCAGCGCACGGTGCGCACGGTGGTCCAGAAGAGGGGCACCAATGAGGCGATACTGGGGGTGGAGTACCGCGAGCGCAAAATCACCGTCATGAACAGTGAGTCCCAGCACGTCGCGCGCGGGCAGGGGGGTCGGGGAGTCCGGACGCATCGTCAACGGTCCGATACGTGATGCAACCCTATGGGCTTTGTGTGGGCTTTTCAAGGTACCACGTCGGGTGGTATGAGCAAAAAATGCATTGGGCCTAATTCCGTCAGCCACTCTGCACTCATACACACCAATAGCAAGAGTCTTGATGATGTGCTTGGATTGTCACTGTGAGGCCGAAGGGGTTTTAAACAAGTTGGTATCCCTTTCCAGAGGCAGACCTGGCCATCACCGAGGTCATGTGGTGGGATAACGGCATGTACTTCTGCTCTATCGACGCGCCTGGCGACACTGTAGGCGACTCGGATCGGGAGATCAAACTTATTGTCTACCGTAAGTACAGTAGGACTATCTGTATTGGCACCTCTGTTTTAGTAGTTGTATATATATAAATATAGATCCAGTATCCCTGTGGAGGTGCTCTTGTGACCCCTGACCTCGCTGCTCCCCACAGACTGGCTGACCGTCCTGTTCATCATCCTGGGGGCTCTGCTGCTCATCCTGCTGCTGGGCATCTGCTGCTGCCAGTGCTGCCCGCAGAAGTGCTGCTGCTACGTCCGCTGCCCCTGCTGCCCGCGCACCTGCTGCTGCCCGGAGAAAGGTAAAGGCAGCACGTGGCTCCGTCCAGGAGCGCAGGAAGACATTTTCGGCAGGGGGTGCGGGGTGGGGAGGGGGGGGGGGGGGGGGAGGGGGGGACCACTCTACCTCCGTCTCCTTTTAAAAAAAAAAACACTCGCCCCTCCCCTAAATGAAGAACAGATGAGCTGACAGTGCGCAGAAACTATATCGCAACAAGCAAACTCCAAAGTAAAAATAATCTATCTAAATATCTGTGTAAATGCGTGCATACAAACTAAAATGTTATTTGCCTAGTGCAGTCAATTTAAATTGTATATTATTAGCAATATATCCATTATCAAATTGTCTGTTAAAAAGAGCTTGATGCGCCAGGATCGGTGTTAGATGACAATGTTTATTTTAAAGCTTCGCCAACAGGGGGTGCTGCAGCACCCCCACTTCCCCCAGTGGCGCTCTGGCTGACCCATCCAAAGAGCGTCCAATCACATCGCAGTTTTGTTTGACGTTCTGAATCTCATCGAATCATTGGACGCCAATGGCTTTAGTCCATCCCAAACTCGAATGTGTGTTTAAAAGTGCTGACTCCCGTCGATTGGCCATCTGTATTCCGAACAGCCTCATTAAGTGTGGTGGAGGGTTGATCAGTTGGCCCGTAACTGTCTCTCCCACTCCAGTGGTGATGCAGCACAGGATGATCCGTGAAGCCCAGAAGGACATGGCTCGCTGGATGCATGGCCAGCCCATTTACGCACCCATGAGCTCCAACGGCTCGACCCAGGGCCAGCCCCTGCTGTACTCAAGTAGGTCACCCATCGGCCCAGGGCGTAGTGGTGCGACCGGGGGGGCGTAGTGGTGCGTTTCCTCATTGTTTCCGTTCTTTTTTGGTTGCAGCGGTTTCAATTTCACCGTCATTGTTCACTCTCCAGGCTCGTTTTCAGAATATCCAAGCAAGCAGAATTTCGGCATGGCCCCCATCGGCATGCAGCCGATGCCCCTCCAGCAGCACCCTCCTCCTGCGCACCACGGTTACCACGGCAACGGCGGCATGCACAACGGCCACCAGGACCCCAGCCAGGTGCTGGACTACCTGGAGCACCAGGTGCGGGGCATGGACGTGCCCATGATGGCGGCTCCGCATCCCGCGCAGCACCTGCCCCCGGCGGGCCCGCCCCGTCACCTGGCCGAGCCTCTGCCCCGGGCGGTGCCCTTCGCGCCGGGCCCTCCCAGCATGCTGTCCGCCCTGGACGAGATGGGCGTGCGGGGCGTGGAGAGAAGGGTGATCACCCTGCCGCCCATTGTCCAGCGCACGCCCAGCTTCACCTCCCGCAGGGGGCCCAGAGCCGGGGAGGAGGCCAGGGGAGGCCGCTGGATCTCCAGTCAGTCCAGCGGGAGCTCACAGCGTGCGGGAGGCAGCGGCGGCGGCGGCGGCGGTGGTAACGCAGGTGGGAGCCGCCCCCGCCGTGACGGCCGCGGCTACAGGGAAAACTCCCCGCCGCACCGGGGGATTCTGAGAGGCTACAGCGACGACTCGGACTGGGAGAGCAGGCGAGGAGGAGGAGGAGGAGGAGGAGGAGGTGCTCGTGGAGGGGTGAGGGATGAACGAGGAGGTTCGGCCGGGAGGAGGGCAGGCGGGGGAGGAGGTGGAGGAGCGGCAGGAGGAGGTGGAAGTGGGGGCAGAGCGTCCAGGCCGAGGACCCGTAGCCGGGACGACCTGATGGAGGAGCTGCGGCACGCCGCCCCGCGTCGGGAGCGGAGCTACTCGCCGCCGGGCCGCCGGCGGTCCTGGAGCTCGGACGAGGACCTCCGAGGTCGGGTGGGCAAAGGGAAGCTGTGGCCAGAGAAACCCCCCAGCTACTCGTCCATCGAGAGCCAGCCGGGGCAGAGCAACGGCCGGAAGCACTACGACCGCTTCTCCGTAAGATCCTCCAGCGATTACTGACGCGACGCGCTCTCTCTCTCTCTCTCTCTCTCGCTCTAGCTTGCTCGCTCTCGCTCTATCCTGCTCGTTCTCGCTCTCTCTCTCTCCCTTCCTTCCTTCCCTTCTTTCCTTGGTGTGTCCTCCTGCCCACTTGTGTTGGATGGTTTCTGGTTCCTCTGCTTCCCTTATATTGACTGTTTCTTCCCTTTTCCGCTTTCTCTTGTAGGACAGAAGCTCTCGTAGTGGCATCAGTGTAGTGATCTGAAGCCCATCTTTGTTTTGTCAACAAAGATGGCAATGAAGACAGACTGCAGGTACATTGAAGTTCTTTTTTGTTGTGAGATATTTTTTTTTAAAAACTGCATTCATTTTCAAGTTTTTTTGTATGAACTGTCATTAAGAACAATTGTAAAGTTAATCCAATGCCAGCCATTGATGTTAAAATTGACAGTGACATGTTATGTGGTTGTATCAATGTACAATTGTGTTTGTACATGGCTTTGTGGGCTTTAATGGTAAATTTATACGTTCAGCTTTTAGTATTTTTTAATACTGGTGGTGCTTTTTGTCTGAAATATGTTTTATCCAGCATATTGTCATCATTTCTCAAATACCTACAGTGAACAAAATGGTTGTCTACTTTATAACTTTACACTGTAATGATTTCTACATTATAATTTAACTCTCTTCAGTCTTACTGGTCCGAAACGTTTGGGATATTTGAAAGGATTGTAACTCCAAACTCAGCAACCTGAATCTTTGTTGTTTAAATGTTTGTTTTTGTAACTGTAACTCGTGTGTTCAAGAAGTACGATCACTTTTAATAAACCCGTGTAGATCAATATTAACGCTTTGACTATCCTACACGTCATGATATCGTTACAGTAAGTATTTTCAATAGTTGGCCAAAAGAGGGCGCCATCAATACATTGTAGCGTTTAGAGATTTGTGTATAATTCCTATTCCTTTTCCATCTGCGGTCCGTTATTAAACTATACAAGGTGTGTATGTATGTTGGTTTATACACACACACACACACACACACACACACACACACACACACACACACACACAAAGAGAGATATATAATAGAAAGAGAAAAACTGAGCAGGCGGTAGGGGTGGGGGTCATGGATGAACAATGACAATAATACCGGTTGTGTAAAGCAGTTTGCGGTCTTCCCAAATTTCCAAATCCTGTGAACCTGGATGCCCTCCGTCGTGCTTTTATGTCTCCACTCATCCTATTGGTGTTGGTGAAGAAAGGCGGTGCCTATTGGCCACCAGACGGTAGACCGGGAGGAGGAGGAAGGCTTCAAGTGTCAATGTCAAAGGAGCCCTGGATCAACTTCTAATCCATTCTGCAGTCCACTGATCGCCGTATAATCTGAAGAGGAAGGAGCGTCCCGCGGCACCTCGAAACTAATTTGAGTGTTAACATCTCGGAACCGGACGACACGTTGAAGTGTTTTTACAGGAGGTAAGGCGTGTTGTTGATGAATAGCGACGAGCTAGCCAATAGCTACGCAGTTTGCTCCGTAGAGAAGACTGTTCTGACGTCAGAGCTGCCGCTTGCTACTAGCTAGCATGAAATCACAATTACACACGACATATGACTTAAATGTATTTTTTAGATATACCACACTGTAATATCGTTGTGAAATAAATAACTGCTATTGTGGCAGTCATTGTCTATCACCGTAAATACACGTGCGAGCCCAACCAGCCCAACCTTGGGCTCACACTGTAACGGCGCGTTGTTTACCCACCTAGGGGCGAAACATGAGTTACTCGTGGAATGCATGGACCCCCTTTTTCATCAATGTCATTTATTTATTTTTCCATGTTTCTTCTTGTTGACACCTGACGTTGGTGCTGGTTGTCTTGTTCTCTGCAGGCCAGCCAGTATGAACTCTCTTCCTGGAAAAACTCTATTGTCGCTATGCCGACGCACTTCGACTGGCGCGCTCAGGGTCCCCGCCGGGGCCTCCGGTGCCGTCGTCGTCCGCCCCCCCGGGGCCGCCACGTGCCCCACGGCGGCTGCGGCCAGGGCATGTCACGGCGGGACGATCCGCAAAGGCAGCGTGAGCACCAAGAAGCGCGGCTATGACATCACCAGAAACCCGCACCTGAACAAGGTTTGATTGAAGGTTTTTTATTTTATTTTTTTTATAATAATAATAATAATAATAATAATAATACATTTATTTTATAAGGCGCCTTTCAGGACACTCAAGGTCACCTAACAAGCATAAAAGCATAAAACAATCAAAGGACACAGATTAAAACAGATTTAAAAAGGCACAGAGCTTGCAGCAGATATTAAGTCCATGTGTGAGTAGGCCTGTCTGAAAAAATGCGTTTTGAGGTGGGATTTGAAGGTGTGAGGTGAGTCCATATTTCGAATGTCCGGGGGAAGGCTATTCCAGAGGCGTGGGGCGGAGCGGCTGATGGCTCGTGCCCCCATGGTGGACAGACGGGCTGGGGGAACCTGTAGGTGTATGGAGGAGGTGGTTCTATTATGTAGAACACATCATATTTCGTTTTGATTTAGAGGACGTGGGTATAGTCCGACATACACATTGCTTTGTCAAACACACAACCCAAAATCTGAACATAAGATCATGGTGTTTTCTTTTACTTTTACTTTTCAAGCTGTTGTCACAGTTGGCATTAATCCAGTATTTTTATTTTATTTTGTGCACTATGACCATGTAACAACTATGGTCATAGTGCACAGAATAAAATAATAATTGAAAAGTAGGAGTGCCTGTTTTATGACAGAGTACAACACAGGTTAATTACCAGGGCTGGACAGGTTAATGGGTTTAGTTGAGTCTGTCCTAAGTGCAGTCCGATATAGGATTAACCAAACCGAAAGCTGTTGACCTGTTACCGTCACTCTTTAACTAACACTCATCAAGTCATCATAGACATGTCTGTGCTGTTTGCTAGCTGCTGCAGTGCGGGTCAGTGTTTGCTAGCTGCTGCAGTGCGGGTCAGTGTTTGCTAGCTGCTGCAGTGCGGGTCAGTGTTTGCTAGCTGCTGCAGTGCGGGTCAGTGTTTGCTAGCTGCTGCAGTGCGGGTCAGTGTTTGCTAGTTGCTGCAGTGCGGGTCAGTGTTTGCTAGCTGCTGCAGTGCAGGTCAGTGTTTGCTAGCTGCTGCAGTGCAGGTCAGTGTTTGCTAGCTGTCGTGGTGCAGGTCAGTGCTTGCTAGCTGCTTTGGTGCAGGTCAGTGCTTGCTAGCTGCTTTGGTGCAGGTCAGTGCTTGCTAGTGTGTACTGAAAGGAAACAGGAAGGGAGAATGAGATAGCACAGAGGAAGTCATGAGACTAAGGTCGGGGAGGCACTGCAGACCCCCATACTATTGGATAGAATTAATAGCTTCAACCCCCTCCCTGATTCACACACACACACACACACACACACACACACACACACACTCTTCCAGATCACCCTGTTGGAAGTGTGCCAATGGAAACGAATGTAGCTGCCCTGCCTTCAACCAGACAGCAGAGGAGGTCCAGCAGTTTGTTGAAGCTTCTCTTTATAACCTGGGCACAGCTGCCACCTGCTCACATTACTGGTTGTGTGCCAAGTTTTGCAAATAACATCCACACCTAAATAAATTGTTAGCGGAGGGATGCATGGCGAGGTGCAGGTATGTGGCATGTGGTATGGATATGTGGAGGAAAGTGAAAATCTGAAAGACTTTCTTGGGTGTGTGGTAGGTAGCTAGCCCACAGGGTGACAGGATGACTCACTCATGATCACAGTCAGCCTGTGACCTCACAGTCACCCTGTGGGCTCTCTAGTATTTCCCTTTTGAGTTTGTGGTTTATCTTACACTTTCGAGAGAGGATTTTACCAGAGGCGGTGTCCTTGCTTAACCCTCTTTCGTTTCCTCCTTCTCTGGCCTGCAGGGTATGGGCTTCACCCTCGAGGAGCGCCTCCAGCTGGGCATCCACGGCCTGCTGCCCCCCTGCTTCCTCTCCCAGGACGTCCAGGTGCTCCGCGTGATGAAGAGCTATGAAACGCGAAGCAACCCCCTGGACAAGTGAGCAGCGCCCGCATACCTCCCCATCAGCGGCCTCTCCGCCTGAGGGAGTAGACGGAATACGCTGATCAACTTATGAATCGTGTTGTAGAGAGGATGCTCATTTAGCTGGACGGCGACGGATTTATTGCAATGCGTTGCGTTGTTCTGCATCATCACTTCATTTCGAGTTCCTCTACAGAGGGAAACTGCTGGCGTGACAATATTGTTTGGCCATTGTTGTTTTTGAAAACGATTGCAGCTGCAAACTCTACTCAACCGAGTTGTACCACTTCTCTGAACTGCTCCAATGTTTGCGGAGAAACTTTGAGAGGGAGATCATGCCGGCCTCAAAGGGGTACCGTGTGAGCCGGGCTGCAGTGTAAACAGGCGGAACATGACACATACCATTGGCATCCCGGTAGCTAGGCAACTACCACAGCGCATGGGCACGCACGCACGCACGCACGCACACATTCACACACACCCACAGGGGCATTTTGAAGCCAAAGATTTTACTTCGAAAGGAAAAGAAATATGGGAACTTTGACGTGGCCTCCCTTTGTCTCCGTTCCCTTAATGACACTGTGTATTTCTATTCCTTGTGTATTTGTCCCTCCCAGGTACATTCTCCTGATGACTCTCCAGGACAGGAATGAGAAGTTGTTCTATCGGCTGCTGACCTCAGACATTGAGGAGTTTATGCCCATTGTTTACACTCCCACGGTGGGGCTGGCCTGTCAACAGTACGGCCTGGCCTTCAGGAGACCAAGGTGAGACACCTATATTTATCTTGACTGTACCGTGTATATGTACACACACCAAGTACTGTAAAAGTAAAGTACATGCACTAGGAATCTTCCTTCGATTTAATCATTCATCTTTATTGGGTGTCATTGTGGATTTTATTGAAGTGCTTTTTGAAAAATGTAAATGTTATTTGAATTGCTAAAAGCCTTCCCCCATTATGAAGCTCTTATTTTATGATGTGTTAATTCGGTTAATTTTCAACATTGATTTTGTTTTTAGGATTATCATATATATTATTATGTTATATTATTATTTTTTACATTTTCATTTGTTTCATTTTTTGACAGAGGGCTTTTTATCACAATACATGACAAAGGTCACATTGCCACCGTGCTCAACTCATGGCCTGAAGAAAACATCAAGGTACCCGCACAGTACAGCACTTATCACAGTTCACACGCAGTCTAGTGTCTAGTGACACACACTCTAGTTCATCAGACCCCAAGGCTGATGACCAGACGAACTGTGGTCATACAGTGCTTCTTAGTGAAATTTGTTCACATCATAGATGTGGATATAAAATATTGATATAATTTTTTACTTTTCTATTTTTTATTTTTTATTATTTTTTATTTTTTATTTTTTATTCTTTTAAACACAATAGTCAAATTGATCTTTTTTTTAATTTATTTTTTGTTTGTAATTTTAGACCAAACATGTACTCATTAATATTTATCTTAATACACCCACTTGCATACAGTGGGCAGTTGATAGTTCACAGTCAGACATACAATCTGACTCGGTGTTTCCGCCGTCCCCAAATCTGCTCCCTGTCACCTTCCCCGCGTGCCTTTTGGTTGTGTTTCTGTGTCCGTGCTCTTCACGTCGTGAACCTCTCCGTTCAGGCCATCGTGGTGACAGACGGCGAGCGTATCCTGGGCCTGGGCGACCTGGGCAGCTACGGCATGGGCATCCCCGTGGGGAAGCTGGCTTTGTACACGGCCTGTGGGGGGGTCAAACCCCAGCAGTGTCTGCCTGTACTCATTGACGTCGGCACTGACAACCAGGTACGAAATGCACCGAGGCGCAGGGGATGTTCTGTGATTCAGGGTCTTGTGTCAATCGCCTGAGTTGTCCTCGCACTCAGAGCTTTTGACGAGCCGATCAGTGTCTTGTAGTAAAGTACAGACTCAAGGCTAAAGTTATCTGTATAGTCTTTTATCGTGTGTGCGTGTGGCACTATGAAATACATCTTGGACCATAAATTAGGTATCATAAAATATAATAAAATATTGTGCAATAATGTAATAAAATAATGTGTGAACAACAGAAATGTAGATGAAGTAGCCCACGCTTTTGTCAAGTCCAACTGTGACACAAATCCATGTCAGTCATTTAAAACTAAAATCCATGGTTGGGGAGAGAATCGGTTGAGCAGTCTGTGTTGGGCGGCTGACAGGTCAGGACACATAACGTTTGATTCATCCAATCAGACGCTACGTGACGACCCCTTGTACATCGGTCTGAAGCACAAGAGGGTCAGAGGCAAGGAATACGACGACCTCATCGATGAGTTCATGCAGGCCGTGACAGACAAGTGAGTCAAGGGGTGGCAAGTGGACCGACACTTGGGTCTTGGGTCCCGTCCGTCTCACTGACCGGGGAAACCCTGCCTGTCCCACAGGTACGGCATGAACTGCCTCATTCAGTTTGAGGACTTTGCCAACAGCAACGCCTTCCGCATCCTCAACAAATACCGAAACCATTACTGTACTTTCAACGATGACATCCAAGGTAACGTCCTGAGAGTACCGATGATGACAAAGCACCAGTTATCAATTGATCCATTGGTCGGTAGATTGATTGATTTATCAGCACGTTCACTGTTGATTCTTTTTTTTCTGCTTTCAGGCACTGCATCAGTCGCTGTCGCTGGAGTCTTGGCCGCCTTAAAAATAACCAAAAACAAACTTGCCGACCACAAATTTGTATTCCAAGGGGCAGGAGAGGTAAACCACTACTACGCTTGTGTTCTCTGAGTCGAGTGCATAAAGGGGAACCGTCACGCTCGCAGTGTTCTGATGTCACAGAATACACTGACGCCGTCGGTCTTGGACTTGAGTTCTGCGTGGCCCAAAATGGGCCAACCTTTCCACAAATGTTTTTGGGGAAAAGTTGATGACGCAGATCTCGTTTGTTTTGTTCACCCTTACAAAACACACGCGAAGCAGCGCGGTTTCGCATTAGGAAATAGCCGAGTCGCACTGTTCCCCTTTAGTGTTGAGAAATCGAAAATTTTAAAAGCTGTCCCTGTCTTTCCCAGGCAGCCCTGGGCATCGCCAACCTGCTCCTGATGGCGATGGCCAAAGAGGGCGTGCCGAGAGAAGAGGCCGCCAAGAGGATCTGGATGGTTGATTCCAAAGGTCTTATTGTGAAGGTGACACCGTCTTTCTAAACAGGCTCGCTTTTCTAAAGGATCTTGGAAGTGCAATGTCGCTGAAGCCAGTTGACTTGTTGCAGGGGAGAGGCCATCTGAACCATGAGAAGGAGGAGTTTGCTCACGATCATCCTCATGTGAAGACCCTGGAGGAGGTGGTGAACATCATCAAACCCACCGCCATCATTGGTGAGCCCAGCCCCATGTTCTGTCCATGAGCCATTGGTTCAACCCTTTAGCGGAAATGAGGAGATTCACACTGGACACATAGTTTCAAGTTTCGAGTGTCAAGTTTATTGTCACGTGTTTATTGTCACATAACAATGTACATCATTACCAGCAGTGAAGTTCTTGTTACTCGGGTGTGCTCAACTTTGCTATATAAGATTAAAAAAAAAGAAAAAAAAGAAACAATATAAAAAGAAAAATAAAGAATGAAAATAAACTATGCAACAACATTAAATAAATAAATAAATAAATAAATAAATAAATAAATCAATAAATGGCAGAGTAGTTGGATGAAATAATGTGCAGAGACATAGCAGCTAATTTACTGTAAAAGACACAGTTCATAGTGTTCTGAACCATGTCTTAAGCCACATCAGTATCAATTCTGTTGTGGTCTGTGGTGACTCACTCCACATTTGTGTACATTCAGAATAACCTGTATTATCTTCCCAAATGGGTACCCATTTTGGAACATGTTGTAACATAACAATACAATAATAACATGTACATAACATGTTGTAAACATGTTATTGTTGTTGGATTGGGCTCAACAACAAAAAAGCAAATTTCCCTCAACATTTCCCCCCCAGCAATAATTGATTAGAAACTTGCCATTAGTATATATAACTAATCAAAGTATTGAAACGCAATCCCAATACCCCCCTGCGATGAATTGTCCTCTAAAAGAATGAATGACAAACCTCCCGAGCTACTTGCTGCTGTGAGCTGTCCTGAAGAGCCCTCTGACGCATGCGCGCTGCGCTGTGGCCCTGTTGGTACCCCAACAGGAGTGGCCGCCATCGCCGGAGCTTTTAACGAGCGCATCATCAAAGCCATGGCCGCCTTCAACGAGCGCCCAATCATCTTCGCCCTGAGCAACCCGACCAGCAAGGCCGAGTGCACGGCAGAGCAGTGCTACCAGCTCACCGAGGTACTCGTCCACGATGCTTCCATTGTGCAATATGTCTCGGGCCGTGTTCCCATAGCCATACTTACCGTACTTGGTATACTTGGTCTGAGTACGTAGGGTGTTCCGATTACGATCACGGCGAAAAGAAGTGTACTCAAAGGACCCGGATGTTTCCCTCTAAACAGTTAGTACGCATAGTATGCAACAGTGTACACTTTCCGTACTCAACGGCAGCTATCTTAGCTTTGTAGCGGAAGAGGCGGAGCCAGGCTGAGCCACACTCAGTTAGAAAATGGATAGACGTCAGTGTGGGCGTGATGGATTCACGTGTGTTTTGCGGGTGACGCGGTCGCGCAGCTGACAGTAATTTCCGGTAAGTGCACAATTTGGAACAACACTAACATCTGAAAATTTGCGCACTTAGTGAGCACAGATAGTGTACTACGTTTAAGTGTACTCATGAAGTATGGATATCGGAACACGGCCCTGCTCTTCTTCTAGAACCGGTCCTCACTGACCGTACGTGGCGTTTTGCACAAATTGCGGGCGGTCAAGTACTGCGTTGCACATCACTTTCTCGTGCCGTCGCCAAAACAGTGAACAAAAAAAAAAAGAGCTAGAAAACAACTTCTTTGTTTGCAACTTGAACGTGCCCTGAAGGCTGTGACGATGCATTTCTGCTGCATTCATTGAAGAGGGCGGGGCGATGGTGTTTTTGCGTGTGCTGACGGTCCGCCCCTGTGTCAGGGCCGGGGTATTTTCGCTAGCGGCAGCCCCTTTGACAAGGTGACTCTGGCCGACGGGCGCACCTTCTACCCGGGTCAGGGCAACAACGCCTACGTGTTCCCCGGCGTGGCCCTGGGGGTCATCGCCGCCCGGGTGCGCCACATATCGGATGACATCTTCCTGACCACGGCCGAGGTGATATTTGCTTATTTGCCATTTTTCATATTTGTCGATATCGTTATAAACATTCAGCAGATCGTGACTGTCCTCCGCGCCGTCATAACGGCGTGCTTGAAGAATTTGAGTCTGAATGCACACATCTACAAAACACAACATTGACCAACGTGAAGAATATCTCTCTCAAACCTCCCACTCATGGGAGGTTTGAAAACGAAGCTTGCTGTGCTTGCCATTACTGCACTTCTGCTTGCTGCTTCTGCTTCTACCGCTGACCTCTCTTTCGCTCCCGCGCGGCCTCTCATCTCCCAGTCGATTGCTGAAATGGTAACGGAGGAGAACCTGGCAGAGGGACGGCTCTACCCTCCGCTCAGCGACATCAGAGAGGTGTCCTTCAAGATTGCAGTCAAGGTAAACGCTCCCTTGACAACCCCCACCACCACCACCACCACCCCGCCCCCCCGTGTTCCTACTGACCTATCAGACAGCTCCTTTCTCATGCACGCCCCCCTACTTCTCCTACTACGCATCAGGTGGTCAACCACGCGTACAAGCACAACATCGCCTCGATCTACCCCGAGCCCAAGGACAAGGAGGCCTTCGTGTTGTCCCACATCTACAGCCCCGACTACGACTCCTTCACCCTGGACTCCTACAGCTGGCCCCAGGAGGCCATGAACGTCCAGGACGTCTGAGGGACGACACACCAGACCCCACACACCAGGTCGCCGCGGACAAAATCCATGTGGAGCGACGCAACCTACGGCTGTGTGGAGCCCCATCTCTAGTGTAATGAAATAACAACCCAGGTTGGGAACCCCAACTATCTACAGCCTGTGTTCCGGATGCCGAGTTCCCCTCCAGGGGCCCGCCTTCTTCCTTCCTTCCCTCTTCTTTTTGTGTTGTCCGATTTGGTGTTTGGATATTAAGTATGAAAGTGGCTTTTTTGTTTTATTTCAGTCGACTGTAATCCGACTCATCATGTTGTATTAGCGGTGGTGCTATGCTATGTTCCTGCGCCGGGAAACGTTGACTGCCGCTGTATTAGCATGTCCTGCCAAAACGCACTACAATGACACTCCTTCTACTGCAGGGGTTCGTGCTTCTGAAGGTCCAGCTGCTGTATAGATACAGTTGGACCGTTTGCAATGCGCACATAATTATCGCCCAACGCACAAATGCAGCGCAGTGCAGACCTGAGTCGTCTCTCCCCTCAGGACTGACATATTGCGTGTTTTGCAGATGTAAGGTGGCTGTGATTTTTACGTCAACCTAAGCGTGCTTGTTTCCGTCCAAGGCAACACAAGCTCATTGTGTTGCATCTAAAGAGAGCTTACCGTTTAGCTTTGATTGAGTTCCCATGCTGCCAGAATTGTAAATTCCAGAGCCCGTATTGAACAGCTGTGACGTCCTAGGTCCTACCTGATGGGTGCAGGGGGCATGGCGTGGCACGGCCTCCCGAGCATCCTAACCCTACCTGTTCCACCGGCCGGGATGTTGTCGTGTTTTTCTAGTCCAGACGATAGTGCTTTTATAGGTTCGTTTTGTACTGAGTCGTCTGTGTTTTTTGTCAACATTCCCAAAGTGACCCGTGGCTTTGACAGCGTTCTGTGCTCGTTTCTGGTCCGACAAGGGAATGTTTTTCAAAGGAAATTGGATGCGAAGGAAAAAAAATACAATAAATGTGGGTGAGAGAACCGAGTGTCTTTGTCTTTCTTGAGCTGGGTGTCCTATGAGGTAGGTACGTGAGGAGGATATAGCTATTATCTACATCCTATCAGCTGCCATGCTTATCTCCACCGTTTCATCTAAATGTCTTCCCAGTAAATTTATTACACCCAGATAACAAAACATATTTCTGAGATTTGCGACTGGACCAATTCTTCTGCATATATGGCCGGTGTCTGGGTGCTCGTTTCCATGGCAACCTCCTCCAGCCCGTCCTCCTCCAGGACAGCTTGGGTGTCCCAGGCCAACCGGGGACATTGAATGTTTTCAAATGAGACTGAGTATGTAAATATAAGATGCAACAACATGCCATGATATTTGCATCAACATTTATTGGATCAAAAGGCATTTTGAAGCTTAGTTCCCCTTGTGTTATGACCCAGCTCGGGAATCATGACACAGAGGGAGTCCCCGACATGATTAGAAGGGTTTAAAGCCATATTTATGAATAAACCAACCAATATAAAAATGTAACCTGAAGTCTGTATAGTCAGTGGCGTGTGTGGTGCATGGTTGAGTGGAACACGCTGTGCTGCATGAACAGAAGTACAACGTCAAACCAAAAGGACCCAAAACCTGAGGGACAAAACTATGAACAAATCAAATCCAAAGCTACCTAGCCCTGACAGAGAGAGCGAGGGAGCAAGAGAGAGGCTACTGTGGTACAACTTCTAAAGCCTACAGGACAAACCTGAGGAGGTGCAGCACTGACAACCATCTCAGCCTCATCCATCAGCACCCCGTACCAGAGAGGCAAACACAGGGGGAGCCAGCAGGCAGAGTCCTCAGGCCATGTAAGGTGAGTACCCATCACAGCAGCCAAACAGGACAGGACACAGACTCAGGGGTGTGTAGTCGCATTTTCACAGAAAAGTTGAAACATAAAACAAAGAAAACTTAAATCCAGTGTACACTGGGTGATCCACATCCGTCCTCGGCTGTGGACACAGTGTTAAATTATTTGATAAAATCCCATTGTTGTACAATAGTTCACATTGAGTCTGATGGAACAGCCTCCTCAATTGGCCGCAACATGCAGCATCTACGGTTAAAGCGAATAGTGCAGTTTAACTGCGTGGTGAGTGACAGCTTCCTTGAAACAGAAAAACAGTTCAGACATTGTAAACATTGGTGAGTGGAAAAAAAAAGAAAAAAGGATGGAACATTGACTTTACAGCTGATTAACATTGTTTCTGTATCTAAAAGTGCTCTGGGACATGCACACAAATGGACGGTATCAGCACTAGCGGCTTGCTTGGCTACATTTTGTAAATGTTGCGCAACATGTTTGTTGTATTTAAAATGAAAACATGTGTTTGGATGTAAAATCCTGTTTTACAAAGGTTGACTATGGATTTTGACGCTACTGGGATGCTATAATTTGCTAGTAAGCTATCCATGAGAGGTTCACTGTTTGCTAAATTAGTAAAGCCAAGTCTATCACCAGTGCCCTGGAACATAAAAGTAGCAGACCCATAATTAGTGTTGTGAAAGACACCACTGTTTGTTCTACCTAAAACAATTTATACAATCCTTGGTCTTTTAACATGGCTTAGAAACCTTTTTTTCCCAGATATACATCCAACTCTGCGTTAATGAAAGTAAAAGATCAAATTATTTCATAATGTTGTTAAAGCTAAGATCTGGCTGCTTTTATTGCAATACAACATTTTTGTGTACCTTCTTTCATTAAACTAAAATGTCAACCAATCACCTAAAGAGACGTATATGTCACTGAATAGTTCTTTCACAAAATTGTTAAGTTGCTGTTACAACCTTCTGAATAAAGAAATACAAAAAGAAGTCTGAGGATTGCCTTGGTCATCATACAGCTTCAAACTAACAGATTACATTTTAAACATAATCTGAAATGTAAACTAAAGGAACAATGATACAATTTTAAATGCGGACCAAACAACCTGAGCTTACGAGAAAAGACCAAATGATGCTTTGTTTGGCACATTTTATCAACACCCATTTGGTTTGTCTTTCAATGGAGTGGCTGGGGCATCGATACATACACACTGGGTTCCACTTCCTACCCGGAGGCATCCTTCCTCAATCACATGTATCCAAATCCACTGCAAGGTGCTTTGCAGAAAGGCATCTGCTAAATAGTGAAAGAGTTACCATGTTCATGGCAAGAGAATCAGGACAGGTGAACAAACGTTCCAAGCACTTTGCCCTTAGCCCTTCTTCTTGCTGGGGCAAACATGAGACAGGATGAGATCCATCATGTTCTTGATGATGGCCGGAGGCGGGTGCAGATTGTGGGGGAGATGATGGGCCAGGGTCATCTCCCAGGCGTCCACAAACACAACCCCCATGCCCATGAACATGGGCCGGAGCACCCTGTCTTGCTGCAGCGAGAACCAGTCGCTGTTGTACTGGCTCACCTCCTGGTCCAGGGCCTGCAGGTTGGGCGTGCGGATCACCACCAGGGTGCCGGGGCCCCGGTTCAGCAGCCGCACCAGCGCCCGGCGAATGTGTCGCATGCGCCGCACGTACACCTCCACGGGGAAGGTGCTGAAGTGGGACCAGATGCTGAGCAACACCACGGTGTTGGGGCCCCCCGGCAGGCCGTCCAGCTCATTGGCCACGTAGCGCAGCTCGCTGGTGCTGACGGCGGAGAAGCGTATGGGCGGGCCATGGCAGCGGTACTTCAGCAGGATGTTGTGTTTGCTGTCCACCGCCATGAAGGGCCCCGTGTTCTTTGGGCTGTGCAGGTTGAACTCCTTGATGTCTGGGGGAGAGGGGGGGGGGGGGAGAACAAACGGACGGACACACACGCACGCACGCACACACATACGTGTTGGGAGACGGGACGACCGGGACAAAGGGACACATAGACAGAGGGGGCGTCGGCGGCTCTCACCTGGCACGAAGGCATTGAGGTACTCGAACCACTGCCTCACCGTGGAGTCTCCATACATGAGGATCACCTTGCCGGCCAGACACTGCGTGATGGACGAGGAGTCGTTGAACTGGCGGCCAGGAGTTCCGACCATGGACCTCCAGGAGCCTTGGTAGTAATAACCAGACGGGGTGTACTTGACTGGCTCTGGTTTGATGCTGCTGTTTTCCAACTCCGGTTCTTCTGGGAAACAAGCAGGACACAAAGGTCACACGATGACATTCATGCGAGCGGGCGTTAAAGTCAACACCATCCCTGAACCGCCGCAATGCTTGTGTACCTTTCTCCTTTGGAAGCACGGTGATCCGATCAGGGCCTGAGGCGTGGATCATGACTTTGATGTTCACACCGCTGTGAGTAATACAACAGACGAGAAGAAGGAGAAGGACGAAAAAAGACATTTATAAAAAGGTATGAATGACAGGAACGCCCAAAAAATCACGGTACAGCCCCACACCTCTGAAGGAGCTGCGCTTCGTTGCTGGTGATGAGCCGCTTCTTGTAGCCTCCCTTGGCATGGTTGACCCTGGTGTCACAGCCCAGGAGCTTGGGCTTCAGGCAGTACCAGGGCTCCCCGGTCCTGAGGTCCGTGTAGTTGCAAAGCGGCTTCTGCGGCTGACTGGGCGGCAGGCACATGTTGCACATGGTGGTCTCGGACAGGAAGCCCGAGCGGAACAGACTCTTGAAGAAGACCCGGTCGGGCCGCTGCTCCTGGAGCCGCTGCAGCACGGCCACCGCCTCGCTGGAGTGCACCATGGTGACCTCCACCTGGGCCGCGCCCACCCACAGCAGCGGGAACAGAGCCGAGTAGAAGCCGTTGAGGTGATCCACCACCCGGCCCGCCACCCCGGCCCCCAGCTCTGGGGAGTGCAGCCGGGCCACCAGGAAGTCCCCGCCGTAGCGCTTGGGCCGGCCCTGGAAGTCGTGCATCTGGACCAGGGCCTCCAGCTGGTCCCCCACGTGCCACTCCCTCCGGCCGTTGGAGGGCAGGATGGCGAACAGGCTGTGCACAGGGTCGCTAGTCTGGCGTAGGGGCGCCGGGGCGGGGCGGGGGGGTGGCTTGGGCCAGGCGATGGAGTTGAGGAGGTAGCGTTCCTCCAGGACCTCGTCCGGGGTGGGCTTCAGGCCCAGGTGGTTGCAGAAGGTGTGGTTGTGGTACGGAGGGAGGGGCCCCTTCTGGGCGAAGGCCGTCTGGATGCTGTTCTGGAGCTGGAAAAGTGTTGACGCCGTGTGGCACCTCAGGTTCTGAGGAGGACGAGAACAAAGGTGCGGTTTCAAGTGTTGCCTAGCTGCAAGTTGTAATAAACTATATAATTAAGGATAACAAGTGTTGACAGGTTCATATGTTATGTAAATGTTGTACGTCTTGGCACTTTATAATTGCTCTTTGTAACTTGGCACTTGACTGTCTGAGATCTTGTATACTAGCAATGGTTCATCTAGCATTTGGAATGTCTGAAACTTGTTCTGTTGACTTTCTTACTGTATTGACATTTACATTTAGGGCATTCGGCAGACACTTTTATCCAAAGCGACTTACAAAGAGTACATTTGTCATAAGAAGGTGAAACATTTCATTGCTGCTAATACAGTAAGAAAGTCACCAGAACAAGTTTGAAGCATTTCAATTGCTAGATTAACCATTGCTAGTATACAACATGTATATAGTGCCAAGTTACAAAGAGCGATCAAAGTGATACTTACAAATAATAATAATAAACATAAACACACACGCGCGCAGTATGGCTGAATGCATGCAACACTCACCTCCATAGTGTGAATGTTGAGCAGCAAGAAGATGAAACCAGAGAGCGCGAGGAGGAGGAAGATGGGGGCATATTTGGACAGATGTCGAAACATGAGGACCCCCTTTGTTCTCCCGTGGTTGGCTACCGCTTCATATTCGGAGGTTAACATGACGGCGGACGGAGTAGTAGTGGTGGGGTTTGTTGACACTTACCCAATAAAGGAAATGAATAACATTCATCGGTGTGTGACAACAATCAACACGACCAACAACACAACTCACACCAGTTCACATTATACATGAGTCTGCTATAAAGCAGCTTGGAAATTACTTAATGATATAAAATATAGCTAAATAAAGCTGTCGATCTGTCGAACACAGTTGTGATCGACACACGAGCTGTCGAACACAGTCTCACTGCAGTTCGTGAAATAGTCACGAAATGTAATATATTAATTCGTGTACATGGACACAAATTTCAAATTTAATTTCACGATTTTTTCTTTCGTGACTTTCAAACTAATGTATTTCTGCACAACGTTTTACAGTTAAATAGTACAGTACCCATGGGCCTCTTGTAGGACGCCAGTTAAGCTACCCGAGGACCCACCTCCAGTTCTCATTTAATGATATCCTAACACTATCCACCGTTAGGGGTTAGGGTTAGGGGTTAAATTAGGGTTTGGGTTAAAATGAAAGTCGTCCTGAGTGTCACGAAAAAAGGGAAATTCGTGTCCATGTAGCCCACACGAATCAATAGATTAGGACTATTTCGTGACTATTTCACGAACTGCCGTGAGACTGACTGTGTTGTGTATTTATAGCCACCCCCCCTCTTCCCTTAGACGGCTACTTACATGCTTGTCGATAAACTGGCAGTGCGGGAGAACCCTATCCTGCCAAAAGATGACAAAAGACTGAGCGGTTTGTCAACATAAAAAACGTGAGCGCTGCTGAATGATGGGACGGACATGTAGCCTAGGCTACACCGTTATTGTCCATGATTTACACAACACGCTTTGCTGCACCCCCTTGTGGAAATTTACCGGGTTAAAAATAGGGATGTTATAGGTTCTGGAACGCATGATATGATATCTGATATGAAATACAATGTTTGTTTGCCCTTTCATATTTACAGGAAACGTGCGCAGTGTATGCCTACACTCATATAACCAGAAGGGATTATGTATCTGTTACAAAGATACCGTTACTGTTTGACGAGCAACCCCATCTTATTGACTGCATGTCGGCGTCGTCTTTAAGTTCTGAGTTCTAGATTTGCTGAATTTACTAAGAAGCCTGATTTGCGGTTAACATAAAAAAAAAGCACATTAAACAACCCCCTTCTTTCTAACGGGAGGTCACAACATAGCCCTCATCGCAGGACCATTTACGTTTTCAACAACTGGTCCTCATACATCCGATCTACGAGCTTCGCCGCACATCAGCCTATGAATAGATTTTATGTTCCCCAAAAAATGAACTCATCTTACCCGGTAAGGTGTACCACACAAGAAACCGACCGGAGTCCTGCGCTGACACTGTGATTACTTCATTCGAACATTCTGTGGTCAATGGTGTGGACGGTCTCCGCAGAGCTCCCTGCTCTACGTCCCTGCGTTCTGCCCATGGGCAGCTCCGTGCCCCTCATCCAGCCATGGCTGTGGTCGACACGCAAAAGCTCACCTGATTGTAACGGTGCTTTTGTTCCGTTGCCAGCAGATTGCCACCTATTCCGAGCTCTCGCGAGATTCAGCTCTGCGTGTGTGTGCGTGCGTGAATCATTAATATTAATAATATAGGCCTATATTATCGGTTGTTTTCAAATTGGCTCAAATAGTTTCTTCCGTAAAGGCCGAGCAGCAAATTGTAATATACAATATAACACAATATACTTAAAAATAATTGTGGTGCCTTTCAACCAAAATAAATAAGCCACTGAGGGGCAAACGGTGAACTTGTTTCGGACGCGTGTTCTGGGCTAAACATGAACACGCTGACATCCCGACACGGTCAAAAACCGTTTGCTTCCCCTTTCCACACACCTCATTCCTATCACCACTGGAGCTTATACTCTTCCTTATGTTATTAGAATAAGGGGGGGGTAGGTTTGTGACTGATATAGGTGGGGGGGGGGGGGGGGGGGGGGGGGGGCTCATGGGAAGTGGGCACGTGGGTGAACGTAAAACAGGGAGTGGGTGGTTGGAGAAACGTGTGTGTCATGTTAGGAATGGAGTGAACTGTTTGAGTAAATGTACATGTTCATGGAAAGTGGCCTATTAAACTGGCATTCTGAGACATCTAGCCTCCTTGGTTTCATCACCAATATAATCAGTAGGATAACCTGCGGTTTGGACGATTACCTCGCGAGCTGCCGGCAAGTGGAGTTAAACTGAAGAAATTAACGAGCCAACCTGCAGCCGCGGTCCAGAGACAGAAATAGGTAACACTGGGGGCTCAGTCCGGGATTTCTACTACCTTGGTGAGTGAGACGAGAGGATAAAGTTTACAGCCAGAGTTGACCCGCACTAATTTGGAGGTATGCAATATAACGCTTCAAGTAAATTTACCGCGACCACCCGCGAGAGAAATGCCAACGCGATAAATGATTATGAAAAGACACTAGGGAATCTGACAACGTATTTCAACGAATCTATGTGGTTAACTCCTCTTGAAACGAGCCAGTCGTTATGTTTGGAGCCACAAGTGTCTGGGAATGTTGGCCAAATTGGCGCGAGCTGCTTTAGTTGTGCTAGCCAGCCCAGGCAGTTTGGATGCACAACAAGGCAACAGGCTACATGTTCTAATGACAGTGAGAGTGCTTTTACCCACGAATCACCTACACCATTGTCAAATACTAATCCCTTTTTGGCTGATGTAGTGAATGAAATGGTGAGGAGAGGAGAAGTGGAAGATTCACAGAGCATGTTGCCTAAGCATGTGGATATTACACAAGCAGATGTCAAGACAAATGTACCAATATGTGTTTGTCCAGCAAATGCCATGCCCAGAACAGTTCATATTAACCCCTTCATACCTGATCCACATAGCATTTGTGCTAGAAGCACACAAATAAGAACTAACCCATTCACCACAGCATTAATTGAGTCTCCACAGTTCACCACGCCAGGGTTTCCCAGTGAACGTTGTGTGTGTGCACACCAGACTGGTAGAGCAGCCTTGTTTGACAGGCCCTCGAGTCAGCAGCGCGAGGTTATGGGAGAGCAGCAACCAGGAGTTCCCCCATCAAGGAGCAGGAGATCCCGTGCACAGAGATGGTGTCATCAGTCCATGCACCATGATCAGTCCTCTGAGAGCGATGGTGAGGTTAGTCAACATGAACGCATTCCTACTTTAAAGCCGGGTCAGTATGATGGTACTACACCATGGAGAGAATTTATCCATCGTTTTAAAAGTTGTGCCTTAGCCAACCATTGGTCGGAACAAACAATGGCAATTCAGTTAAAATTCTCTTTAGTGGGGGCTGCAGGTAGCATTGTAAACCGAAACCCGAGGTCAGCAGGATGGGGTTATCATCGCATTGTGGAGGAGCTAGAAATGGCCTACGGCCCCACCTCGCAGCATGCCGCTGCTGTGGGAATTGAGCTAAGACAGTGGGTACGTAAACCAGGTGAGGCCTTATATAGCCTGAGAGATGACATCTATGATAAAATCTCTATAGTTTACTCAGACAAGACAGAAGGAGAACAAGATGCTCTTGCAGTAGAAGTGTTCACCAATGCGGTAGGAGATGTGGGAATGGTGCAAAAACTTATTGAAAAGCGGCCCAGCACCTTAGCCCAGGCCTATGTGATTGCTCATCGTTATGAGACTACCAAAAAGGCAGCTGAAAATGTAACTCGCCTGATGGGAACAGGTGCGCGCAATACAGCCACCCATAGACCTACAACTGCCTCCATATTAGCATGCGACGGAGGAGAGGATGACGCAGCTGCTGAAGACATGGCAGAGCCAGCTCCCCAACAGCAAAATATCCGTAATAGGCTGACAAGGCCAGGTAAACGCGGAAGCATCAATTGGGCGGAAGTGCGCTGTCATAATTGCTCTGGCCTGGGACACATGAAACGGAACTGCCCCAGCCCTAAAGGCCTAATTACAACAGCACCTGTCATGTCAGCACCTTTCCAGGCTGAGAGGGGAAGCCCTCAAAGCGTGTTACATGTTAAAGCACAAGGCGAAGAGATGAGCATCCATGTATTAATACACAACAATGAGATCTGCGCACTCCTGGACACAGGGGCACGGATCCAGACATCAGACCCCCACTACAACCATCAATGGTACAGTCACTGCAGGGGATTGGACCGGAGAAGGTACCTGTACTGGGGGAATCACATCTACCTGTGCAAGTGGGGAGCCGTACGGTGAGTGTTAACTTCATTGTTGCCAACATAGCCGATACAGATGCTATCCTAGGCAATCCTGTTTTGGAGCAGGCTCGTGCAAGACTGGACTTTGGCCAGAGGAAAATCATGCTGTTCGGTGAGCAAATACCGTTTTTCAACCCCAACAACCGTCCAAGGACACACATTGCCCGGGTAGCTCGCACTACCGTCTTAGGACCAGGTCAGGAATTCATTATACCAGGCCGTGCCCATCTCCGCGGACCTGTAAGAGGCGAAATTCTCCTAAGCCCCACAAAGAGATTTGTGGAGAAGCATCAGGTGTTGGTTGCACGGGTTGTCATGGAAGCTGGACCTAACAGGTGCATTCCCATTCGAGTGTACAATCCAGGGAGCACAACAGTCACGGTGAAAATAGGAGCAGTAGTGGGGCTTCTCCATCCAGCTGACGTGGTTCACTGTGCCACCACCAGGGAAATTCTCCCCATTAAAGCTCAAGGTCAGATGTTACCAGATCACCTGCAAGAGTTGTACACCCAGAGCTCCACTGAGTTAGGTACTGAAGACCGACACAACTTGGAGCAGATGCTGCACCGCTATGGGGACATCTTTTCTACAGGCCCTGGTGATTCTCATTGGATTGACACATTTTCCCCACCCTTTTGCAGAACCGTTAACACGGATGTCATTCAAGCAGTCCAAACTCCATTGTTTTAGCTGTGGTAACCAAACAGAAACCATCTGTAACTAACTATTAGAAAGTACCTACATCAGTATGAAATCACTGAAGTACCTGTTTGACACTCCTTCACACAAATCTTCAATTTTCAATCAGTCTGCAGGCCTTAAAACAGTAAAAGTTTTTTATACTTTACTAGAATAGGGTTTATTTTGGGGCAGCAGTAGCTCAGTGGAAAGAGTGGGTAGACAGAGTGGGTCGTCCACTAACCGTAGGGTCGGCTGTGCGATCCTCTCAATCCCCTTGATCCCCCACCTTCAAATGTCTACATGTTGAACCCCACAAATGTACTGATTGTAAGTCGCTTTGGACAAAAGCGTCTGCTATATAAATGCCCTTTACATATATTTTGTGTAATATTTAGTATTTCAGTTTCAGCCACAGTTTGAAAAAAAAAAAATCAATGGAATCAATAAAATTTGCTTCAAAGCATTTCTGATTCTGGTTCCAGGTATTTGCAAGAAGGCAAATTTGACAACAAATAGCACTGGCATGAAAGCTACGTAATGACAAGCAATGGTACACTGATTCGCAATGAGTGCTGTATTTTGTATTTTTTTGACCACTGTGTAATGGTTGATTGGAAGAGCTCTACACTTGTTTGCAAGTTGGGGTGTTGAAGGCAAAATTAGCTTTTGTGGCATATTTTAAATGTTTTGTCACGGTTACAGCCTGTGTGTTAACGGTTTTGAAAATGTGGAGTTTGAGTTTACTGCTGCATCAAAGCATTCGAGAAAAACGATAAAAGTCAAAGTCAAAGTAGTCAAAGTAGCTTTATTGTCAATTCCTTCACATGGCAAGACATACAAAGGATCAAGAGTACGTTTCTCGCCCTCCCACTGTGAAACAGATAAAGTGCACAGGCACAACATGCACAAGACATTCCTAATACTAAAATGAAAGTAAACATACCTAAAGATAAGACAGAAAGATAAAAAAAGTCAATACAAGTAGTAAACACCTCTCTGGCGGGGAAGGAGCCTGAGCGGGTGTGTGAGGTTGAGAGGTACCGGCTAGATATAGTCGGGCTCACCTCGACACACAGTTTGGGCTCTGGAACCAGCGTCCTTGAGAGGGGTTGGACTCTTTTCCACTCTGGAGTTGCCCCTGGGGAGAGGCACCGAGCGGGGGTGGGAATGCTTATTTCTCCCCGGCTTGGTGCCTGTACGTTGGGGTTCACCCTGGTGGACGAGAGGGTAGCCTCCCTCCGCCTTCGGGTGGGGGGACGGGTCCTGACTGTCGTTTGTGCTTATGCACCGAACGGCAGTTCGGTGCATAAGCACAAACGCTCCCTCGGTGCATAAGCACCAGAGGGAGCGTTTTCCAACACCCCCTTTCTGGAGTCCTTAGAGGGGGTGTTGGAAAACGCTCCCTCTGGGGACTCCCTTGTTCTGCTGGGGGACTTCAACGCCCATGTGGGCGATGACAGTGAGACCTGGAGGGGCGTGATTGGGAGGAACGGCCCCCCTGATCTGAACCCAAGTGGTGTTTTGTTATTGGACTTCTGTGCTCGTCATGGATTGTCCATAACGAACACCATGATCAAGCATAAGGGTGTCCACATGTGCACTTGGCACTGGGACACCCTAGGCCGCAGTTCGATGATCGACTTTGTAGTTGTATCATCAGACTTGCGGCCGCATGTCTTGGAAACTCGGGTGAAGAGAGGGGCGGAGCTGTCAACTGATCACCACCTGGTGGCGAGTTGGCTCCGATGGCGGGGGAAGATGCCGGTCAGACCTGGCAGACCTAAACATACTGTGAGGGTCTGCTGGGAACGTCTGGCTGAATCTCCTGTCAGAACGAGCTTCAACTCCCACCTCCGGGAGAGCTTCAACCATGTCCCGAGGGAGGCGGGGGACATAGAGTCCGAGTGGACCTTGTTCCGTGCCTCCATTGTTGAAGCAGCCGACCGGAGCTGTGGCCGTAAGGTCGTCAGTGCCTGTCGCGGCGGCAACCCCCGAACCCGCTGGTGGACTCCAGCGGTAAGGGATGCCGTCAAGCTGAAGAAGGAGTCCTACCGGACCTTTTTGGCCTGTGGGACTCCTGAGGCAGCTGATGGGTACCGGCGGGCCAAGCGGAGCGCAGCTTCGGCGGTTGCGGAGGCAAAAACTCGGGTGTGGGAGGAGTTTGGTGAGGCCATGGAGAACGACTTCCGAACGGCTTCGAGGAGGTTCTGGACCACCATCCGGCGTCTCAGGAGGGGGAAGCAGTGCTCTGTCAACACCGTGTACGGTGGGGACGGGGCGCTGCTGACCTCGACTCGGGATGTCGTGAATCGGTGGGGGGAATACTTCGAAGACCTCCTCAATCCCACCAACACGCCTTCCACTGAGGAAGCAGGGTCTGGGGACTCGGGGGGGACTCTCCTATCTCCGGGGCTGAGATCGCCGAGGTGGTTAAAAAGCTCCTCGGTGGCAAGGCCCCGGGGGTGGACGAGATCCTAAAGGCCCTGGATGCTGTGGGGCTGTCTTGGTTGACACGACTCTGCAGCATGGCGTGGACATCGGGGGCAGTGCCTCTGGATTGGCAGACCGGGGTGGTGGTTCCCCTCTTCAAAAAGGGGGACCGGAGGGTGTGCTCCAACTACAGGGGGATCACACTCCTCAGCCTATTCGGGGGTCCTGGAGAGGAGGTTCCGTGGGATAGTTGAACCTCGGATTCAGGAGGAGCAATGTGGTTTTCATCCCGGCCGTGGAACTGTGGACCAGCTCTATACCGTTAGCGCGGTCCTCGGGGGTGCATGGGAGTTCACCCAACCAGTCTACATGTGCTTTGTGGACTTGGAGAAGGCGTTCGACCGTGTCCCTCGGGGAGTCCTGTGGGGGGTGCTCCGGGAGTATGGGGTACCGGGCCCGCTGATACGGGCCGTCGGGTCCCTGTACTCCCGGTGCCAGAGCTTGGTCCGCATTGCCGGCAGTAAGTCAAGCCTGTTTCTGGTGAGAGTTAGCCTCCGCCAGGGCTGCCCTTTGTCACCGATTCTGTTCATAACTTTTATGGACAGAATTTCTAGGCGCAGCCAGGGCGTTGAAGGGTTACGGTTCGGTGGCCTCAGGATTGGGTCACTGCTTTTTGCGGATGATCTGGTCCTGTTGGTTTCATCGGGCCGTGAGCTTCAGCTCTCACTGGAGCGGTTCGCAGCCGAGTGTGAAGCGGCTGGGATGAGGATCAGCACCTCCAAATCCGAGGCCATGGTTCTCAGCCGGAAAAGGGTGGAGTGCACTCTCCGGGTCGGGGAGGAGATCCTGCCTCAAGTGGAGGAGTTCAAGTATCTCGGGGTCTTGTTCACGAGTGAGGGGAGGATGGAGCGGGAGATTGATCGACAGATCGGTGCGGCGTCGGCAGTGATGCAGGCTCTGCACCGGTCCGTCGTGGTGAAGAAGGAGCTGAGCCGAAAGGCGAAGCTCTCGATTTACCGGTCAATCTACGTTCCTACCCTCACCTATGGCCACGAGCTGTGGGTAGTGACCGAAAGAACGAGATTGCGAATACAAGCGGCCGAAATGAGTTTCCTCCGCAGGGTGTCCGGGCTCTCCCTTAGAGATAGGGTGAGAAGCTCGGTCATCCGGGAGGAGCTCAGAGTAGAACCGCTGCTCCTCCGCGTTTAGAGGAGGAGCCTCCCCAGCCTCCTGGACGGCTCCCTGGGGAGGTGTTCCGGGCACGTCCCTCCGGGAGGAGGCCCCGGGGAAGACCCAGGACACGCTGGAGGGACTATGTCTCTCGGCTGGCCTGGGAACACCTCGGGATCCCTCCGGAAGAGCTGGACGAAGTGGCTGGGGAGAGGGAAGTCTGGGCTTCTCTCCTCAGGCTGCTGCCCCCCGACCCCGGATAAGCGGAAGACAATGGATGGATGGATGGATGGACAAGTAGTAAAAATAAATATGCAATGTCGGAATCTACTGTTATAAGAGGTAGGAATAGCAGCATAAGTAGCATACATTTGCTGGTGATGGGAATTTACTGGTAATAGTAATAGTGATAATAATAAAAAAAGTGCAAAAGGACAATAGTGCATGTCACGGTCTGTGTTTGTGTCTTCATGTGTTGTTTGGTTTGCTCTGTGTTTCCCCTGTGTCCTGTTTTTCCTCCTTTGTTGATTGCCCCGTTGTGTTCACCTGTGCCCTGTTCCTCACCTGTCTTTGGTTTGCAATTAGTTCTTTGTGTATTTAAGTCCTGTCTTCTGTTGAGTCCTTGCCGAACCCAATACAGTGCCTCATGTTCTTATCTATTGTAGGAACTAGAGCAGTGAAAGGAAGGAAGGAATTACTAGAGAAAATGAGAGAGTTGGGTCTGGAAGATATATCAGTACTTTAAAGTTGTTTTTTAAAGTATTTATCAGGCACTGGTCTGATGAAAAGAATCTGAACATATGAAAAATTAACCTGAAGGTGGCAGCAATGAAACGAATTGGATGCCAGCTGCCATAAAAACCCACTGAAGAAGAAGAAGAAGAAGAAGAGTCCTTGTCCGAGTTCTCGTCGTACGTCGTCGTATGTGTTGGTCGTCGTCTGTCTGTTCCTGGTTTGCTGTCTTTGTAAGTTCAAATAAATAAGTAAAGCTACTCGTGGCTGCGTCTACTCTGCGTCTGGGTCCACCTCCACCGCTACCCGTAACGGTGCAAGAGACAACAGATTGTCCACAGTTCGGGGGGGGGGGGGTTCAGCTTGTTGACAGTCTGGAGGATGAGATGAGATGAGATATTCCTTTATTAATCCCCCTTAGGAGAAATTCATTGACCGTCAACCCATCCGTACATATACAACATAACATACAATATGACAAGGGGGTAGACAGGACAGGAAGACAGGGATGAAAGAAAAATACAGTAACATGAGGAGAAGGAGGAGAGAAAAAAAAGCATCCCCTCAGACTATGTTCCTTTGGGGAGCACAGTGTGTGGGCATAAAAAAACACCTCAGCAACATAAGCACACATAAGAACACTTTACAACATGAAACTCAGGACTTGCAACAGGGTAGGGGGTCGGGGGTTGTAGGTGGCCCAGCACAGACAAGCGGCCATCCGGTCCTGCAGCCATCTGCGGCGCTGGTCACAGACCCGCCTGCCGCGCTGGGGGGGGGTAAAAAGCGGCAAAGGCGTGGTGATGGGGGGATAGGGGGTGAGTTGTATATCTGTATACATATATCTGAGTTTGTGTGTGTGTGTGTAGGCCTGGAGAGTCATCTCGCCTGGCATCACAATCTAGGAGCCTCAGTCCGCATGATGTCATAGCGATAACACAGCAAGTTGCCATGGAGACGACCCTGATCGGGTCCCAGACAGAATCAACAGGTGTACTTGAGGGAAGTGGGTGAAGGTATGCAAGAGCGTCTCACTGCAGCGTTCTCAAGGTAAAGTTGCTCCAGCAGCGGCCTTGGCCGAGGCCAGTGCCGGTTGAGGGGGACCGAAAGCAGATAAGATTGGGGTTGTTTGGTCTGAGGGCGAGTAGCTGCATTCCAATTTACTCAACTACTCGTTTTGTCCATTCTGGTCTCCGAATCGATCCATTTTCCTTTGCAAAGCCGAAAGCTTCTCCATGATGTTATCGATGTTGCGGTTTATAGCCACAGTCTGAGTGCCGAGAGCTCTGCCCATCGCCTCAATCATGTCGGGCAGCTTTATGGGGCTTTTGATAGCTGTCACCGTTTCCTTAATGAATAGATAAACCAGGGCATTGCCTAATTCAATCAGCAGAAAACCCATTATCACGGTTAGGAATAGGTAGATGTCTTCGATGTCCTCCACGGAAAGAATCGCCAGGCACACGACCCGCCACCTCTCCCACGCGTCCATCGTGTAGCCAGCTGCGAACGTTCCGGCAGGGCAGGCTGGTTCCCCCGAACCCAGGCTTCTCGTCGAGAAGATGGTGTCAATTACGCTGAGAGACCAGTTAATCAAATCCATTATTTTTAGTTTAGGAGCAGTGCGAAGAGAGTCTCTTCCGTGCGACCACGGAGGCTCCTATACCTTCTGCCGGACGGCAGGAGGCTGAACAGACTGTGTGCGGGGTGGCTGGTGTCGCTCACAATCGAGGTCGCCTTCCGAGTGAGGCGGGTGGTGTACGTATCCTTCAAGGAAGGGAGTGGGGCATCAATGATATTACCAGCTGTGTTTACTATGCATTGCAAGGTTTCCCTGCTGTGTTTGGTGCAGCTACCGCCCCACACGGTGATGCAGCTGGACAGGATGCTTTCAATTGTGCCCCTAGTGGTGCAACGGATCGTCATTAATCCGTGATCAGTTCAGATCAATATCTTTGGTTTGGCACACACGTGATCCGCGGATTGATTTATCAACAAAAAAAAAAGTTGCGCATGTTCAGTCCACACACAGCATGGTCATGGCAAGTGGAGGAACGGAGGAGCTTGAATGCCCTGTGTCATTTAAAGCCCCTGTATGGGAGCATTTTGGCATCCCTGTCAAATATAATGATGAAGGAAAGAGGTTAGTGGATAAAACCGTGACGGTGTGTAGGCACTGTGGCACAAGAAAGCCATATGACAGTGGGAACACATCAAGCATGGTCACGCATTTGAAGCGACATCACCCCGGTGTTTCACTGACAGGAGTGAAAACGAAGGCTGCTGCTCAACAACCGCTAATCACCGCGGCAGCATTTAAGCAGCCCCTTGCTGCACAATCCAACCAGGCTAAATCCATCACAAACGCTATCGGTGTGTTTATAGGTGCAGACATGGGGCCATATTCGATTGTGCAAAACGAGGGCTTTAAACACATGCTGAAAGGGCTTGAGCCACATTACCACATCCCTTCGCGCACCCACTTCAACGAAAAGATTGTGCCAGATCTTTGTGAGCAGGAGAAGAAAAAAGTTGTGAATGAACTATCCTGAGCATCCTCTGTTGCGCTCACGACAGACGGGTGGACGTCCAGGGGAACGGAGAGCTATGTGACGATAACCGCTCACTTCATCACAGCAGACTGGGAGATGAGAAGTCCGGTGTTGCAGATTAATTTAATTTCTTAATTTAATTATTTAATGTGTTAATAAACAAAAAGACAAAACTTACGTTTATTTGTCTTGTCTTTTTTTTTTTTTTTGCTGATCCGAAAAATGATCCGATCCGTCACTCTGATCCAAGGAACGATCCGAACCGTGAGTTTTTTGATCCGTTGCACCCCTAGGTGCCCCGGTAGAATGTTTTCAGCATGGGTAGGGGAGCCTAAGCTCGCTTAAGCTTGCAGAGAAGGTAGAGGCGCTGCTGGGCTTTCTTCACCAGTGATGCAGTGATGGTGGTCCAGGAGAGGTCCTCACTGACATGCACCCCAAGGAATTTGGTGCTGCTCACTCTCTCCACAGCAGGACCATCGATGGCCAGTGTTCAGTGTGGCCTCTCCGGAAGTCAACCACAGTCACCTTGGTTTTGCTGACATTCAGCAGGAGTTGCTGTGTCTGCACCACCTGGTCAGAAGGTCGACCTCCTCCCTGTAGTGGTTCTCGTTGTTCTTGGTGATGAGACCCACCAGAGTTGTCTCCTCCGCAAACTTCATCATATTTGAGCTGTAGGTTGGTGTGCAGTTGTGAGTCAGCAGGGTGAAGAGCAGAGGACTGAGCACACAGCCTTGGGGGCCCCCTGTGCTGAGTGTGATGCTGCTCGAGGTGTTGTTGCCGACTCGTACTGCTTGTGGCCTCTCACTGAGGAAGTCCAGTATCCAGTTGAGAAGTGCTGAGCCCCAGCTGGTCTAGTTTGGAGATGAGATGTTGAGGGATTATGGTATTGAAAATCATGGTTGTACAGATCATTAGACAACTCCTCCAGGTTTTCTATGGAGTTCCTGTTAACAGTAGCAGCGGGGTAGCCACTCTCACACAGCTCATCACTGTATCCTTGAAGGGGACCATTAATAACCGACCCCAATAGGGTCCTAATGGCATAAGGTCCGTTTCCATGACTATTAACTACTTCCCAAGGTTCAAGCAATTTGGAGGCGTTGGTACCTATCAACAACTCCATGTCAGCTCGAATGTGAGGAACGCAAACATCATCCAGGTATGGCCACTTAGCCAATTCATCTTCTTTGATGATGTTATCAGTGTTCACGGGCATCCTCTTAGACCTCTGGTGAATCATAGAACTGTTTCCCAGTGAGAATTGAAATCTCCAAACCTGTCAACATGTAGCTGGAAACTGATGCTTTTGAGCCCATGGTTCGTAAGCTGATTTGGGCTTTCCTTCCATTCATATTTAGCTTCCTCGTCCTTCGTGGTTTTCTGAACAAAATGTGGCTGTACTACCTGGATCTAGAAATGCATACAATTGTTTGACTTTATCTCCCTTGTTGGACTTCATTTGTAGCGGTAGGATGGATAGAATCCCATCACTGTTCCCGGCCCCTGTATGACCACACGTTTGTAGAGAGACAAGTGCCCTACTCACCGATGGTTCCTTTGGCCGTTTTGGGTCTGTATTGACTGCTGTCGGAGTCACTGTCCCTGTGTGTCTTCTCCTCCAATCGTGGACACTACTCCGGAGTGTGACTTCAAGAGCAACAAACACAAAAGCTGGTGTTGTTTTCAGATGAACTAGTTTGCCGTTGAACCTGTTTATGCTTTCTGAATTTTTCAATGGTAGTAACAGTAGTTGCGAAACTGTCTCCTTTGAATCTTGGATTCAATTTCACCCTGATTTCACCCTGTTCACATTTTTACTTACTGTACAGGGTTGTGTATACTGAATGTCCCCAAAGATTGGGTCAGACACTATTTTGACTTGACACTCGATGAATGTGACAATGTCAATGAACTGTGCCCTTTGATTGAACCTTTCCAGTAACTGGCATATCCAGTTCTCTCATGTATTGTACAGTATATTCTCCATCAGTGGTGGGCCATCAAGGCCTTCTCTGCTGGCCTAACATAAATCATGATCATAATTTGATAAAAGTTCATTTAATTTTGAATTTACTTTCCCTAAATATATAAAATAAAATATTCTTCATATTCTCTTCATGTTCGTGTTGTTTTTAGATTAGAGTTTTTATCCATCAGAATTCAGCTAGCTTGTGTTGCCAGGCTGTATGAAATCTGCCTGAGGCCTTCAGAATAAACAATGCAGGCGTCTGTGCAATGTAAGTGAACGGGTACATACAGTTGTTAGACAGTTGCGATAGCCAAACAGATCAAGAGTTGTTGACAGTAGGCTTTCTAGCAGGCCTCACATTGAACATGACATGTTCTGTGCTTGGATACTCACTTACCGCCGTAAAACAATTAGAAGAAGGATAGCCTACTCACTTGTGAGTTCAACGCAGATCAACCGAGCCACACCGGAGCAACACCCGGTTAGCAGAGAAATCTAATATATCTACTCACTTTTTTTAACCCACAATGGCTGAAGGTGGGCAAAACGTTCGCTGGAGGTGGGCAAAACATTGTGATCACCAAGATGGCGCCGCGGAAGGTCGCCTCGGTGTGTTGGTGCGCGTTGTTTTGTTTTGTGTTTTAACTCTGTTTTTTGCGATGGCACCCGGAGCTCTTTCACCAGAGAAGAGCTCATGTACATCAGGGTAACAACACCAGAGGATTTATTTCCTACTTTTCTTCTCCCAACACTGGAAATTTTGGAAATTTCGAAGGTGCGCTCACATTTGCTCAAGCAGTGTGCAAAGGCCGGTGCGGATTACGCACAACTCTACCGGGAATATTTCTCTCTAACGTGCATTCACTGCCCAACAAACTGGACAAATTACAACTGCTGTTGAGGAAAAACAGGGACTTTTCTTCATCTGCTGTTTTGTGCTTCACAGAGACGTGGCTTTGTGGTCTAACACCGGACTCTGCGCTGCAGCTGGCAGGCTTCCAACTCTTCAGAGCGGACAGAGACACGGAACTGTCCGGCAAAACTAAAGGTGGAGGAATCTGTTTTTACATCAACAGTGGTTGGTGCAACGACGTGACAGTGATCCAGTAGCACTGTTCTCCTGACCAGGAATCTTTCATGATAAACTGTAGGCCTTTTTATTCACCCTGTGAGTCGCTTCATTCATTCTGGTCGGTGTTTACATTCCGCTGCAGGCGAACATGCAGGACGCACAGCGCATGCTCGCCAACCAGATACTGTGTGTGGAGCGGACCAACCCGGACTCTTTAGTTATTGTTGTTGGTGAGTGTGGAAACCTCACTCACGATCTCCCTAAATACAGACAGTTTATTAAATGCCCGACCAGAGAGGAGAACATTCTGGATTACTGTTACACCACAGTCAGGGATGCTTATCATGTCGTCCCCCGTGCTGCACTGGGAGACTCTGACCACATCATGGTCCACCTGATTTCTGCGTACAGGCAGAAAGTAAAGCTCTGCAACCCTGTAGTGAGGACATCAAGGAAGTGGACCAGTGAGGCTGTGGAGGATCTCCAGGTGTTTTTGGACTCTACTGACTGGGATGTGTTCAGGACTGCTACCAACAGTCTGGGTGAGTACACAGAGGCTGTGATGTCCTACATCAGCTTCTGTGAGGATAGCTGTATTCCAACATGCACCAGGGTGAGTTACAACAATGACAAACCCTGGTTCACAGCCAAACTAAGAAGGTTAAGGTTGGATAAGGAAGAGGCCTTCAAGAGTTGGGACAAAGACAGATATAAAGAGGCGAAGTACAAGTTTAGCAAGGCGGTGAAAGAGGCTAAACGACTCTGTACTCTAAGAAGCTCCAACACCACTTCTCAGCCAACGACTCTGCGTCCTTCTGGAAAGGGCTTAGACAGATCACCAACTACAAGCCTAATGCCCCCCACTCCATCAACGACCATCGTCTGGCCAATGACCTGAACGAGTTCTACTGCCGCTTTGAAAGACAAAGGGACAGTCCTGTAACCATCCCCCACGACACCTCCCAACAGCTCCAGCTCCAGTGTAACATCTCCACCTCCCCCACCTCAGCAGGGGCCTGGGCACCTCCACCAATGCCAAACTTAAAGGTCACCCCCTCGACCCCCTCATCCACCTCAGCGATGACTCTTTCCATCCACGAGAGGGACGTCAACAAACTCTTCAGGAGACAGAACCCCCGCAAAGCTGCTGGACCGGATTCTGTCTCCCCATCCACCTTGAAGCACTGCGCTGATCAGCTGTCTCCAGTGTTCACAGACATTCTCAACACCTCACTGGAGACATGTCACATGCCAGCCTGCTTCAAGACCTCAACCATTATTCCTGTTCCCAAGAAGCCAAGGACCACAGGACTTAATGACTTCAGACCCGTCGCCCTGACCTCTGTGGTTATAAAGTCCTTTGAGCGCCTTGTGCTCTCAAACCTGAAAGTCGTCTACAGCCCTGTAGTTTGCCTACAGAGTCAAAAGGTCGGTAGACGATGCAGTCAACTTGGCCCTCCACTACATGGACTCCGCAGGAACCTACGCCAAGATCCTGTTTGTGGATTTCAGCTCTGCTTTCAACACCATCATCACAGCTCTTCTTCAAGAGAAGCTCTCCCAGCTGAGCATGCCTGACTCCACCTGCAGGTGGATTACAGACTTCCTGTCTGACAGGAAGCAGCATGTGAAGCTGGGAAAACAAATCTCCAACTCACAGACCATCAGCACTGGTTCCCCCCAGGGCTGTGTTCTTTCTCCTCTGCTCTTCTCCCTGTACACAAACAGCTGCACCTGCAGTCACCAGTCTGTCAAACTTCTGAAGTTCGTGGATAACACCACCACATCGGACTCATTTCTGATGGTGATGAGTCTGACTACATGTGGGAGGATGACCACCTGGTGACATGGTGCAGCCGAAACAACCTAGAGCTCAACGCTCTAAAGACAGTGGAGATGGTTGTGGACTTCAGGAAGAACTCAGCCTCACCTGCCCCCATCACCCTCTGCGACTACACAATTGACACTGTGGAGTCTTTCTGCTTCCTGGGAACTGTCATCTCCCAGGACCTCAAGTGGGAGCTGAACATCAGCTCCCTCATCAAGATGCCACTGTGAGTAACCGTTTAATACCTCGATGATCACTACCTCCATCTGCACTGTTTGTCACTTTGTTAACTACCCATAATTACCGTTATTTTAATAACCACTGTCACTTTTCAATTTTGCACCTTATTCTGCATTTCTGCATTTCAACCTGCACCTTAATCGCTCATTTGCACTTCTGGTTAGAACGCCAACTGTATTTCGTTGTCCCTGTACTTGTACTCTGCACAATGACAATAAAGTTGAATCTAATCTAATCTAACCAAAGAAAGCCCAGCAGAGGATGTACTTCCTGAGGCAGCTGAAGAAATTCAACCTGCCAAGGAAAATGATGGTGCACTTCTACTCCTCCATCATTGAGTCCATCCTCACTTCCTCTATCACCATCTGGTTCGCTGCTGCCACCGCCAAAGTCAAGGGCAGACTGCGGCGCGTCATTCAGTAGAGAAGGTGATTGGCTGCAATCTGCCGTCGCTCCAGGACCTGTACGCTTCCAGGACTCTGAGGCGTGCAGGAAAGATTGTTGCTGATCCCTCCCACCCTGGTCACAAACGCTTTGAGTCACTCCCCTCTGGCAGGAGGCTGCGGTCGATCAGGACCAAAACCTCACATCACAAGAACAGTTTTTTCCCATCTGCTACTAGCCTTATCAACAAGGCCCGGAGCCCCCCTGACACTGACTCTCTCCCTCCCCCCATCCAGAACTACATGCTACGTTAACGTATCATCTTTAGACCTTCTGCGTTACAATGACGCACAGTCTCTATTTATTCGGGACCACTTCAATCTACTCTATATCTGCACATTTATGATATTTATAACATTCTGTAAATACAGTGTAGGGCCCTTGATCTTTAGGGTGCCCTACTGGGGCAACGAGCATAAAAAACAAAGTCTGACGCGTGTTGTGGCCTTTAGTGTCCAGAGAGATGCTCTTTCTCGCTCGTGGCAATCCCTTTATTGCATTCAAGAAAAAAGAAACATCAAACAAAAATTCTTTACCTACACAACATTGCAGGGTCACACTTTTCCACAGACACGGTTCCAAAACTGTTTGCCTCTCAGGCTCGTTGTACACACACCTGCCCGCAATCACAGCCTCTCTAAAAAGGTTACCCTGGTAACCAGGTCTGATTGACAGACGGAATCGTAGCAACCAGCCGTGATTGAGTGATCGACAGAACTATAAATATAGAGGCAGAGTCAGGCCGTTCATTTTAATATAATAAAAATAAAATAAACAAAAAACGTATTTTGGCTCCAACACTCCGGCCCCTAATTGGGCATGGCAGGAGGCCAGGCACAATTCAACAAATTCACATAACGGAGCCAAATATTTAGAAGAAATGATTCAAATAAATAAATAAATAAACAAATAATCCTCCATCTTAGAGGTCTGAAGCTCCAGCTTCTTGGAGCAAGCACAGCTTCGTTACTGGTCTATCCAGTGTGCTTGTTTTAGTCTTTACTCGAACAGAACGCACCAGTCCTCTTCTGTCTGGATACGTCTCCAGGACTCTTCCAAGCAACCAGGAACCACGTGGAGCTGTAGGGTCAGCAATCAATACAATGTCTCCAGGGACAAGACTCCGTCTTTCTTTAGCCCACCTCTGCCGCTCCTGTAGCAGAGGTAAATACTCTCTCAGCCATCGCTTCCAGAACAGGTCTGAGAGGTATTGGACCTGCCTCCATCTCCTCCTGAGGTAGAGGTCAGACGTCTCAAACAATCCAGGTGGCAAGACTGGCACTCCTTTCATGGTGAGGATGTGATTGGGAGTGAGAGCTTCGAGATCATTGTGATCTCCAGATATCTTTGTTATGGGACGGTCATTGAGAATGGCTTCGACTTCACACAGCACTGTATGAAAACCCTCGTCATTCAACGTTTGCTGGTGAAGAACTGATGTTAATACCTGCCGAATCATTCGTATTATCCGCTCCCATGCACCTCCATGGTGAGAGGCTGTTGGTGGGTTGAAGCTCCACTGCATCCCGTCCTCCAGAAATGCAGATTGTATTTTGCTGTGGTTTAAAGCAGCAAGGGCGTCCTTCAGCTCTCTCTTAGCACCAACAAAATTGGTTCCATTGTCAGATCTTAAATGAGAGATGGGTCCTCTTCTACAAACAAATCTGCGTATGGCATTTATACAAGAGTCCGTATTTAATGAATACGCAACCTCCAAATGAACTGCTCTGGATGCCATACAAGTGAAAAGGACTCCATAGCGCTTTTCAAAGGAGCGTCCCCTTTTTATTTCAAATGGGCCGAAGTAGTCAACTCCAACGTTGGTAAATGGAGGAAGATCAGCGACAATTCGCTCTAGAGGCAAGTCTGACATTTTCTGTTCCCCCAACTTCCCTCTATGGCGTCTGCAGATGACGCAGTCGGACAGGATTTTTCTTGCAGCTGCATTGGCACTTGTGATCCAATACTTTCTTCTCAATCTGGAAAGTACATGGTTTCTCCCACCATGGCCTAACTGCTCGTGGATGTTCTTCAGAATGAGAGTGGAGATATGGAGGTCTTTCGCGAGGATAACAGGATGTTTGAATTCCTCAGATATTGCTGCCCTACTCAACCTCCCTCCGACTCTAAGCAGGCCATCTTCAACAATGGGGTCGAGTTTATAGATGGAACTCTTTCTTTTTATTTCACCCTTCCCAGAGCTTAATACGGCAAGCTCCTCAGGATACCTTTGCTGTTGGGCGAAGTGGATAATGGCAGTTTCAGCTCTCGTGAGATCGTCTGGTGTTAGGCTTTGGTTACCATGTGCAGCTTTCCAGCGTTTCATTTCCTGTTCAACCTTGTCTGCAGCTCCATGACTCAACTGATTTCTCTTCTGACTCATCTCAAATAGAGTTGTCTTTACTTTCAGGATCCAAGCAACTGACCGTTTCAACCTTTTCCAGTCTGAAAAGTATGTGATCAGTTGGTGTGTGGCACTTGGTGCATTGACAACTACTGCATTGGTGACCAGCTCCTTTTTGACCTCAGGGTCATCAGCAACAATGTCCAAGTCCTCCAAGGGACTATCTGGCCACTCTTCATCTGGTCTCCACAGAAACTCAGGGCCTTCGATCCAACCTTTGTTGGTCAGCAGGTCATCCACCTTTACTCCTCTTGAGGCTTTGTCAGCAGGATTCTGTGTGGTATGAACATACCTCCACTGTGTGACGTCAGATGTTCTTCGGATGGCAGCAATCCTGTTTGCCACAAAAGTGTGAAATCTTTTATCTTCATTTCTGATGTATCTTAAAACTGATGTGCTGTCAGTCCAGAAACAAGATTTCTCAAGGTGGAGCTGGATTTCTCCTCTGAGCATGTTGTCTACACGAACAGCGAGAACAGCTGCCGTGAGCTCTAAGCGTGGAATGGTCACCTGCTTTAGTGGGGCCACTCTGGCTTTGCCTAGCATGAAAGAGGCGTGACACTTGTTGCTGTTATCCCATATCTTCAGATACGTCACAGTACCATATCCTCTTTCGCTGGCATCAGAGAAGTGATGTAATTGACCACAGATGGTTTCTCCAAAATCCACTGGCTTGAGGCATCTTCCCACTTCGAATGCCTTTACTCCTTCCAAGTCTCTCAGCCACTTTGCCCACTGCTGTTTGAGAGTTGGATGAATTTCATCATCCCATCCATAGTTCCTCCGACACATCTCTTGCAGCATGAGCTTGGCTGGAAGAGTGAGTGGGGCGAGAAATCCCAATGGATCGTAGATTGAGCTGACCATTGATAAGATCCCACGACGAGTGTGAGGCTGTTCTTTGAGCGCCAACTTGAACTTAAAGGTGTCAGTCTCAACACACCAATGAAGTCCAAGTGCTCTTTCGACTGGCAGTTGGTCTCTGTCCAAGTCCAATTCATGCAGATTCTTAGATCTGTCTTCCTCAGGAATGGATAGCAGCACCCCACGATTGTTGCTAATCCATTTTGTCAAATGGAAGCCTCCCTTTTGACAAATGATGGTCAAATCTTTGACCATTTTAACAGCTGCTTCTTCTGATGGCAAGCTCTTCAGACAGTCGTCCATATAGAAGTTCCTATTGACTGTGTCAATTACATCAGCAGGGAAACTGTCACGGTGGTCTTCTGCTGTTTTTTGCAGGGCATGACAAGCACAGCTAGGAGAAGACACTGCCCCGAACAGATGCACAGTCATTCTATATTCAACCAGTTCTTGGGATACGTCGCCGTCTGGCCACCACAAGAATCGAAGAAAGTCTCTGTCCTTCTGTGCCACGTTGACTTGATGGAACATCGCTTTAACATCAGTCATTAGGGCTACAGGCTCTTGCCGAAATCGTGTGAGGACTCCTAACAGAGTGCTGGTGAGGTAGGGGCCTTGTAGAAGCTCCTTGTTAAGAGACTTTCCTCTATACTCTGCTCCACAATCAAACACGACACGCAGAGTTCCCTTTTTGGAGTGGTACACCCCATGGTGTGGAATGTACCAGACCTTTCCATCTGAACGTTCAACTTCATGTTCAGGTACAAGTTCAGCATAACCTTTGCTGATCACATCACCTAGAAAGTTGGTGTATTCTCTATGGAACCTTTCATCTCTCCCGAACCTCCTTTTCAGTCCAAGTATTCGTTGCTTTGCGACACACTGGTTATTTGGTAGGGAGACCTCTTTCCTTTTAAAGGGAAGGGCCAAGGTATAGTGGCCATCTAGAAGTTTGCATGACTCAGTCATAATTTCCATGAACTTTAGATCGTCCCTTGACAGTTCCTCTTTGTCTTCAGATGACCGTTCATTAAAATCATGGTTGTACTGATTGTGCAGCAGCTCTTCAAGTTTGGAAATGGAGATCCTATTGACATTAACAGCAGGGTGGCTCCTCTCACTCTGCTCCTCATCCTGACCGGAAAGGGGACCATTAACGACCCACCCCAATAGGGTCTTAATGGCGTGTGGCCCATTGCCATGGCTGTTCACCACCTCCCAAGGTTCAAGCATTTTCGAGGCATTGGTCCCAATCAATAACTCCACATCGGCTTGAATACGAGGCAGGACAACCCCCTTCATATATGGCCATTTAGCCAGCTCCTCTTCCTTAATGATGTTGTTAGGGCTCACAGGCATCCTCTTCTGGGTATAGACTTTCGGCAACTCATAAAATCGTTCTCCTGTGAGGCTTGCAATCTCCAGGTCTGTCAACATGTAGCTGGAGACTGAGGTTTTTGGACCCATGGTCAGTAGGCTGATTTTGGCCTTTCTTCCGTTTAATTTCAGCCTTTTCATCAGGCTTTCAGAACAAAATGTATCGGTACTGCCTGGATCCAAAAATGCATACGTTTTGATGATTTTGCCCCCCTTTCTGGACTTCACTTGCACAGGCAGTATCGGCAAAATCCCAGCGTTGCTACCGGCCCCTGTTTGTCCACATGTTTGCAGCGAAATCTGTGCATTACTCACCACTGGTTTCTTAGGCTTGTCTGGGTTGCTCGCCCTCTCTCTATGAAGGACACTGGGATGTTTTTGGCTGCACATTTTACAAATTAAACGTTTGTCACAGTTCCTGCTCAGATGTCCGACACAAAGACAGCCAAAACAGACTCCCCTTTGTCTTATTAAGGTAACCTTGTCTCTGTGTGTCTGTGTCGCAAACTGAGGACACCGATCCAGGGTGTGATCTTTTGAGCAGCATATGCAAGTGGTATTGTGAGCAGATGCATTAGATGGCTTTGGGGCTGGTTTAGAACTTGTTTGGTTTTCTACTGCAGGGGTTTCAACAGTAGTGATAGTGGCAAAGCTGTCTCCTTTAAATTTGGGTTTGCTTTGGGCTTTTGCTCTGTTTACAGGTCTACTTCCTGTGTTTGGTGGAGCGTATTGAATATCTCCAAAAACGGGGTCAGAAACAATCTTTACTTGACGTTCAACAAATGCAACAATGTCTGTAAAAGTTGGTCTGCGATGTTGTCTTTCCATTATAGCACATGCTGAGGCTCTCCAATGCTCTCTTAGCTTGAATGGAAGTTTTGAAATAATCGTTCTCATGTTGGCAGGCACATTGAGTTCATCCATGTATTGCACATTTTCCATGGCGTTGCAACATTCTCTGAGGAAAAGTGAATAAGCTTGAAGAGATTTAATGTCTTCCGTCCTCACTAGAGACCAGCTGAGCACTTTCTCCATGTATGCGGCCGAGATCTTATATTCGTCTCCAAAGTGCTGCTCAAGCAAATACTTTGCCCTTTCATAGCCTCTGTCTGGTGCCATATGTTGACAACTGCGGACAAGGTCTTTGGGCTGACCTTTGGTGTACTTTTCCAGGAAGTACAGACAATCCCCTTTGTTTCTTGTGTTTCTCTCCACACAGTGTACGAAGGCTCTGACAAAGGATCGAAACTGTAGAGGATCCCCCTCAAAACAGGGAACCTCTCTCGGTGGCAGGAGGTGAGAGGTTTGCTGCTCTACAAGCAATGCTGTTATTTCATTTTGTCTGTGCAATAAGTCACATATGGCTGCTGTTTCAATGTCACTTTGAACAGAACTGTCTGGCCGATTCATAAACTGCACAGGAGGGTTCATGTGTCTTGAGTTGTCCTGTGCCTCATTCCAAAATATACGTTGTCGTATGGCTGATGGTTGTTGGCTGGGAGACTGTTGCATTGTTTGTTGTTGTGGCAACATTGGTTGCTGCTGCTGAAATGAAGGTGGTTGCCACTGCTGCTGTAATAGCAGTGGTTGCTGCTGCTGTGAAAGCAGTGGTTGTTGCTGCTGCTGTAATAGCAGTGGTTGCTGCTGCTGCTGTGAAAGCAGTGGTTGCTGCTGCTGCTGTGAAAGCAGTGGTTGCTGCTGCTGCTGTAATAGCAGTGGTTGCTGCTGCTGCTGTAATAGCAGTGGTTGCTGCTGCTGCTGCTGTGAAAGCAGTGGTTGCTGCTGCTGCTGTAATAGCAGTGGTTGCTGCTGCTGCTGTGAAAGCAGTGGTTGCTGCTGCTGCTGTGAAAGCAGTGGTTGCTGCTGCTGCTGTAATAGCAGTGGTTGCTGCTGCTGCTGTGAAAGCAGTGGTTGCTGCTGCTGTGAAAGCAGTGGTTGCTGCTGCTGCTGTAATAGCAGTGGTTGCTGCTGCTGCTGTGAAAGCAGTGTTTGCTGCTGCTGTGAAAGCAGTGGTTGCTGCTGCTGCTGTAATAGCAGTGGTTGCTGCTGCCGCTCTGGCAGTGATGGATTCAGTATGATTGAAGTTTGCTGAACACTTGTTCCTCTCTCAAAGTACTGTTCCATTCCATCAGATGGTTCAAGTGAAACTGAGTGACTGGGGGATTTTAAAACTGCAATTTTTGCGTCAGCAGCTGCCAGTTGTGCATTCAGCTCTATCATTTCCTTTTTCTTTCGCAGCCTTTCCTCTTCCTCTTCCACTGCATGTTTCTCCTTTAATGCTGCCGCGTGTATGGCAAGTGCAGCTCGCTCTGCCTCTGCCTGTCTCCGAGCAGAGGAGGTGGAGGATCTGCTGGACCTGCTGGATCCAGACCTTGAGTGACTTCTATGCACCTCCTCAGTGACCCCCTCCACAGATTCAGACATCCTTGGACTTGTCCATGCATTGACCTCCTCAATAAAATCATTTACATTCAGCATCTTTGCTTTGAACCATGTCATATGCTTTTCCTTTTCCTCTGAAGGTAATATGGGCAAAAGAGCGTCATATGCCTCTGTGGCTTCTCTGATCACATGGATATATTTCATGAATTCACATTGCACTTTATGTTTGCTTTCACCAGCATTCATGAGCCCCAGAATATGTTTTTGCAGGTTGGTTGCTTTGTTTAGTTTTAATTTTCTTTCATTTTGCAGTTTGTCAAGCTTTTCCAGGTAAGCCTTTGGTGTCATTTTGATTGTGCGTTTTTTCAGAACTACAGCCGGGTTCTCCATTTGAACATTTGTTTCATTTTTGTCCTCCTTTGACTGATTTTCAGCCTCTGTGGGCTCACTGGGCTGTGCCTGTGACTGTGCTTCACTTCCATTCATAGGCTGTTCAACCAAAAGCGCATCATGTGTTTGATCCCGTACACCAACAGGCTCCATAATTCATAAAACATGAACAAATACCAGAGGATTAAAGATGAAAATAACCTTTAGTTCAATCAGTCAAAAAACACCGAAACGTTATCCGAAACCAGTAAAAAAAACAAAAAAAACAAATCAGTTACCAATCAAACCCTTTTGAGCTCAAATACCCACGAACGGGTTGCAACCAGAGCGTAAAAAACACTTTTAACACACCTTTAAATTGAACCTTGTTTATTTACCAATGCATTGGATTTGTCTCTTTTTTTTTTTATTCAAAAACCCCGTGTGCACACACTGTTTATTTATATGGCCATATATATACCAGCTGGTAGCGCGCTACATACCTTGACTTTGTCCGTGGCAGCGCTGCCGGTCCGGTCCACTCGGTTTCGAAAAGTCTCCAAAAGTTTTCCAAAAAGCGCCGCTCGTTCGAGCACTGCTCTATCAACTCCCGGCGGTGCGGGCTCCGCTGAACGGTGCCGAATCACTGCTGGGCACGCAGTTGCTCAGACGCTGCCGCTTCTCCCATCGGTACCGGTTCGCCGCCGATCCGGGCTGCTATCCAACGCTGGCGATATCAACTCCAGCGATGCAGGGTCTACCAGCGTCGGTCGTCGGGCAGGGATGCGGCGGGTCTCAACGCCGGGACGTGGCTCCTTCTCCTCCCGGTCCACTCGTTGTGGCCGCCAGGCCGAGGCAATTGTCCACACGCCGTTGTTGTTGTCGTACCGGCGTGTCCCAGTGGCTTTTGTCCACGCGTTTAAATAAAAAACGCCTTTCCAACACAGAAGCCACGCTGCCCCGTGCACACAATTCGCCGTGGCGTCTTGGGCGCGATCCACTTCTTCCGATCCTCAACAAAAGTTTTCACAATAGTCCATTTCAAAATGAGGACTAGTTTTGGAACTTAATGTAGGGCCCTTGATCTTTAGGGTGCCCTACTGGGGCAACGAGCATAAAAAACAAAGTCTGACGCGTGTTGTGGCCTTTAGTGTCCAGAGAGATGCTCTTTCTCGCTCGTGGCAATCCCTTTATTGCATTCAAGAAAAAAGAAACATCAAACAAAAATTCTTTACCTACACAACATTGCAGGGTCACACTTTTCCACAGACACGGTTCCAAAACTGTTTGCCTCTCAGGCTCGTTGTACACACACCTGCCCGCAATCACAGCCTCTCTAAAAAGGTTACCCTGGTAACCAGGTCTGATTGACAGACGGAATCGTAGCAACCAGCCGTGATTGAGTGATCGACAGAACTATAAATATAGAGGCAGAGTCAGGCCGTTCATTTTAATATAATAAAAATAAAATAAACAAAAAACGTATTTTGGCTCCAACATACAGTGTGAACTATACTGCCATACTTGCACATCAGCTTGCACTACTGCTCCTTTGTTCTTGTAATACACTGTATATATATTATTATATGGCTTATATTTTAATACTTGTTTTACTTTTATCCTCCTATATTTTTTATATATTTTTTTCCTTTGACTTAATGTTTATTCTGCACCAATTACACCAAGTCGAATTCCATACCTACTTGGCAATAAACTTGATTCTGATTCTGGTTGCAGGTATACTTGCAAGGCCATTTTCGACGGACCTTTCAAGAGAAGCTTGATCTCGTGAGAAGAGGAATGTATGTAAATAATGTGGCATGCTGGCGCAGCTGTGTGGTTGTACTCAAAGAGACCTGTGTCATTGTGTTTCATTGTGCCGCTGGCTGTCACCAAGATGTGGCCGTCTTGTTGGTGTCTTTCTGATATCAAATGGCGATTTTGCAATTTAGTGTACAATCTTGTTAAAGCTTGCTTGTATTCTATGTGAACTTATTAAAACTTTGGACAGATCATTTTAAATACCCTTTTATTTTGTTTTGTTTTGACAGTACCACATAGAGATATGTTTTAATTGCTGATGCAAGTTTATTGATTTTTAAACGCACTGGAAAATAGCCTGTTTTGTACACAATTGATGTGATGCAATGCCAAAGTATGTTTCTGTATACTATTTCTCCAGCCGTGGTCACGTGGTGTCATAAATGATGGTATTATGAGAGGTATTTATTGAAGTCGGACTAAGTAGCACATCACTGAAGGTCTAGGTGTGAAATGCTCAGCCCACCACGGTTCTCCATTGCATTGCACTCGCACAAAAAGAGTGCATAGGCTTGAAGAGATTTGACAACGTCAGGCTTCACTACTGGCCAGCCGAGGACTTTCTCCATTTATGCTGCAGTGATCTTGTGTTCATTCCCAAAGTGTTCCTGTAGTAGATCCTTAGCCGTAGCATAGCCTCTGTCTGGAGCCATATGCTGACAGCTACGCACTAGCTCTCTTGGCTGACCTCTTGTGTACTTATCCAAGAAATACAAGCAATCCCCTCTGCTGCTTCTGTTACTCTCCACACAATGTTCAAATGCTCTGATAAATGTCCTGTACTGCAGAGGATCCCTTTCAAATAATGGAATTTCTCTTGGTGGTAGTAAATGAGAGGTCCGTTGTTGTATTAGCAATGTTGTTATTTCATTTTGCCTTTGCAGTAAGTTGCAGAGAGCTGATGTTTCATCATTTCCTTGAAGAGATAGTTCAGACTGAATGACACTTGGATTTGTTAGCTGCACATGAGGGTCCAAGTTAGGTTTGCTTGATGTTTTTTCATGCACAAGTGTTTTATTTAGTTTACGGTGACCAGACGTCCCTGGTTTCCGGGGACAGTCCTCGTTTTCAGTGAGGCAAGGCAAGGCAAGTTTATTTGTATAGCACAATTCAGCAGCAAGGCAATTCATTGTGCTTTACATACATAAAAGCATTAAAATACAATAAAAGCATAGCAAAAAACAAACAAACAAAAATAACACATACATACATACATATACAGCATTAAACGCATTGAAATTAAAATACAAGCATAAAAAGGAAATTAAAACACGTTAAGATAAGCTTAGGGGAAGGCTGCAGCAAACATAAAGGTCTTTAATCTGGATTTAAAAGTGGTGAGTGTTTCAGCAGACCTACAACTTTCTGGCAGTTTGTTCCATATATGTGGCGCGTAAAAACTGAACGTTGCCTCTCCATGTTTGGTTCTGACTCTGGGGACAGTAAGCAGACCCGCCCCAGATGACCTGAGAGATCTGGATGGTTCATAGAAAATGAGAAGATCTGAAATGTATTTTGGTCCCAAACCATTCAGTGCTTTATAAACTAACAGCAGTACTTTAAAGTAAATTCTCTGACAGACAGGAAGCCAATGTAACGATCTGAGAACTGGAGTAATGTGATCCATTTTCTTAGTTTTTGTGAGGACTCGAGCAGCAGCATTCTGAATTAACTGGAGCTTTCTGATGGACTTTTTTGGGAGACCAGTGAAGATGCTGTTACAATAGTCGAGCCTACTGAAGATAAATGCGTGGACAAGTTTCTCTAAGTCCTGCTGAGACATCAGGTGAGTTGCTCAAGTGAGCTCCGGGGACAGCTCAAGTGAGCTGTCCCCGGCTACTGCTGTCCCCAGAAATGTCCCCGGTTTTCACTGTGACTGAAAGATCCGAAATTGGAATAAAGGAAAAAATGAAAAAACGAAAATGTTGACCAAAAGACATGTAGTTGCACACCGTAGCCTACTGCTCACACAGCCACAGGCTAAAGCCGGCCAGAACAAGCCCCGATCAGAGTAGCATGCCCCTCTAGAATGCCAGCTGCGCGGTAGAACTATCTTCTTCCCTTCGCAAGAGGCTACAGGTAGCCTACCTACGCGGTACTTTTATGGCATGCATGCTTATATTCAGCCAGCTATGGTGTAAACACAGCAGGAATGTCATTGATTAAATACGATTGGCGAACCAAAGGTGTTCTTGTAAGTGTTACTGTTTATCATTATCACTCTTTGGTGGGTCACACCCACTTCAACATGGGATTTACAGTGTCTAAAGATAAATCAGTGTATGGCATGACACATGTGCCAACCTCATTAATGTGCTGCCCATGTATAATACATTGGGTTAGGTAAATAGGGTGTAAGGTATGTTGGCCTTCATTTGTATTGTATATTGTTTTTAATAATTCACATATTTCAAGTTAGGGACCATAAGAAATTAATATTGCACAACAATATATGGCAGGTTAGCTGCTTGCTACTTCCCACCCACATTTAGGGAAAACTGATGCAACCCCTTAAAACCATAGATTTTCTAAAACCATATAACCTGAAGATTTCAATCAACCTGAAGTGTGGCATTATCCATTTTAAAGTCTTCCACAAATCTTGTGAAAATCAAATGGTGTAAGGAGGCCTTAGTTTGGGTGAAGTGTCTGATACATGTTTTTTTTACAGCTGATTTTAAGGATGTTCTTGATCTCAGCTATTTACTACTTTAATCAGAGAAAAAAAACTATTATAAATCAATTCCTTTGCAATTCTGGATAAATAGAGTGAGAGCTTTGTGAATGGTAAGGGCAGTGTCCCTGTTTTAGTTTTTCGGTGACAAAAACACTACATGTTAGGGTTATGTTTTTAGGTTTTTAAACCGCTGAACCGAAAATGTCCCTGGATTTTGTCTCACAAATCTGGTCACCTTAATTTAGTAGATTGTCCTGACTGTTGTCCTGTGTTGCATTCCTATATGCATGTTGTTGTAGTTGTTGCATATGTGGTGAGACGTAGGGGCCTTCATAATGAGCCGTAGAGCCCTTCATAATGATGAGGGCCGTCACGGCAAATGGCTTGCGTCACTACCCTATTTATTCTGAGTTAGCGTTGTGTCGGAAGGCGCCACAATTTGTCTCCTCGTTACTTCCTGCTACGCCCCTCTAGTCAACTTGCTACCGGTATGTACGCTCTTTCTATGTACGCTCTGACTCTGGCTGATTTGTTTGTAGCATGGTGATTTACTCTTTTCACACTGTGGTCGCTTTGCAGCACTTCCACCTGTTGCTTGGTGATGCTCTGACTTGGTCAGTGGTGCGTGCTGGCCATGACCATGTTACATTCTCGGTGTGGATTCCTACCGAACGTAAACATCCAGCGGAGCTCCGGGAGCTCACTGGTTTAATAACTGTTAAAATAAGATATATTACATCTCTCCCCCAAAGTCTCATCAAATAAATATTGTGTTAAGATTCAGTAACAAACTTAACTTGCTTGATTCAAGAGTCACACAAAAAGCATCTGAAAAACAGAGTTTATTTCTCTGACTTCAAGCTGATGATGTTCACAAAACTGGCAAAGCAAACACAAAACAGAAAACAGGCAAACTGGGTCACCCAATACATGATACATACTTATTGTTCCTCCATGTAAATTAACAATGTTTTGTTAATTTATTTCCTTTTGCAATAAATGGGAACCTCACCCAAAGAGAAGAAACCTTTGCATAATTATTTTGTTTTGCCATAATCCGAGTCAAGAACAATCCTCAAGCCACCATTGGTGACTAATCAAATTTCTTTTTGGTAGTCACAACAGCAACTAAAGATGAATCTATCACAAATATATCTTTTATCAGTCCGAACACTGAGAAAGCACCATCTACATCTACAATAATCATAGAGTTCCCACTAATATACTTATTTCCATTGAGGATGTACCATTTCACAGAGACAACAGATTGCATGACCTCTATGCCTAAAAATTATTTGACTTTTCTTTTAACATAATCAACATTTTTGACAGCTGAGACAGGCCTTGATTCTCTTTCACTATCAAAAATTGGATGCTGTGCCTGTTTCATTTTGACAACATTCAAGGAACTGATTATGGTTTGCAAGCGATTTACATACATTTTTTGAAATTTAACTTTGAAGCCCACTGCTTAAAATAGCTATGCTTAGCTTCAAATCGCATACACATACTTCTTACTAAGGGACCAAAAGATATGATTTGGCTAGGTAGATGTAGCATGTAATGCTGCTTGGGAATTACATTGGATTCAGAAAAAAGTTATTTGAACTGATGCAGATGTTGCTCAATCATGTGTCTGAGCCGTAATACAGTTTCTAATGAAATAACAGGAGCAAGGATAATTTGAACAATCTGAATTAATTTGAGAATAAATTTGACATACTCACTGTCCATATCATTCAAAATGAAAGGTAGCATTTTCAAAAGTATTAACATTTGTCCACATGACCGTTTTATTTTATTGTCATTAGCAACTAAAGTGCTGACACTAATAGGACATGGCTTATCTCATATATCTAGAGGTGAGTAAGGAAAATTTATAATAGCTGAGTTAATCTCATCTAATTCTATCTGTCCTGACAGAATCAGGTTTTTTAACACAAGCTTTATTTCCATTGGTGCAACACCTTCAAAAATTACATGCATTATATCCTGTGGAGTTTGTTTGATCAGGTCAAATGCTGGAAAATCAACTAGCCTGCTTCTTCTGTTAATCCCGTAAGTGGTTTTGAGGGATGCTTTCAATGTTGCTGTGCTTGCATTGTCTATTTCAAGACATTGCCTGATGTGCTTTTCCAAAGTTCTTTCAGCAAACATATTCTCCTCAAAAATGCTTTGCATATCATCAAAGGAGCATTCACAATGGCTACATTTGCTATAAGCAAAACCAACACCTTGTTTAAACCCAGCAAGGTCATGTTGGGCAAGTGTGTCTCCACATAAGGCTATCACAGCACCAAACAACTCAGTTTCACCATTTGGGGTTTCAATCCTAACACCATTGTAAAGAAGTGTCAGATCTTTTCGGATTCTTTTTAGTATAACATCAACACCCCATTGAGAAATATTATTTGCCTTGGCAATAGCAAGGAGTCTTATAGCAGCCAATTTGGACCTACATTTTGGATCAATATTCCCTAAAGTGTAATAAAACATCAATAATTTATTTGCAATTTTGTTGTCGCAATAATGATGTCGCTGGCTGATGACCCTGAGGTGTATGGGGTAGGGGGCACTCCTGCTATCATTTGTATTTATTATTTTAACACAAAATTTCTCCAATTATGTTATTTCATTCATTTTAACATGGTAAATGTTTTGTTTTAAAAATCTTTTATTAACGAGTTAATGTTTACATCCTCAGTTCATGTCCTCCAACTACCTCCAACCGTCCCACCTCAATGACGTCAGGATTTACATTACGTCCAAGTGATTTTCCCGCTTGAGTAAAGGAAAGAGGCACATTACATTCGTGAAGGAACAGCGGCTCAAGGTCAGTAAACTTAATTGGAATTTTAATATTACTCGCCAAAATCATATGTTAGAGCAGATTGTTGGTGTGACGGTTACCGTTTCAATTGTCTTCCACTGGGGTACTTGCTTAGCAAGCTAGCTGGTGTTAGCTCATGTGCACTTTTGCATGCTAACTAACGAGCTCTGTTTGGCTGTGTTTTTGCTAGGTAGCCTACGAATTCAGAATGGATATTTTTGACGATGCCACTCTATCGGTCTTGGAGGGTAAGTCACAAATAAAGTTTATTTTTGATGTATTGGTGCTTTTGGCATATAGTTTGTAGAAATAATAATAAAAGCTGATTTGAAAACCAAATTAGTAATTTTGCTATTCATTATCTGATTTTTTGAGTAATAGCCACAGTTGCAGCTCAAATGTGCTGATTAATAATTTAAATGAATTAAGTCATTAGTTAATGTAAATAAATAAAAAAAATATTACCAACACTGAACTTATGGCATAAAGGTAGCCTAATGTTTAAAGTCCAGACTTTAACATGTTTACCCTCGATTTTATTTGGGGCAGGCATCTTTGTGAGATAGGCTTATAGTCCGGCAGCCAAATGCCATAATTTAGGTGAACCTGGTTTTGTCGGTTAAAGTTTTTTTTTGTGCTGTATCTTGTTGCCAAGGGGTAACTCAATAAGATTAGAGAGGGTGCCCGGTGATATCCCTTGGGCAACTCTCAATATTGAGCCTTTCTTGTTCAATGTCCTGAATATAAGGCGAGATACTACAGGTGAATAGGGTAAAAAAATTAACAAGTAGATATCACTATGAAACTTCACCAGTTGATTACTTAGATCAATATGAAAAATAAATGTATTATAAGTTTTCTGTAATTTAATCTTTGGATATGCAAATTGGGCATGATGTAATTAAATATGCGCTGATTTGCATAAACTTTAAAAAGTAAAATCTGAACATTGGATAAAGCCAGTTTCATTTTTTTTTATTTTGTTGACATATTAGATGAAAAGTATTTTACACAGGGAATTCTGGATCTCTCATTTAGTTATTCAGTAGGCCTAAATCAGAAAATACTACCAATAGCCTTTAAAAAAACAACAATTTTCGCCATGTTTTTAGGAATGAAATGTCATAGAAATCAAGCTAAGAATAATATATTAACAAATCCCTCAGTAAAAACCTTCTAAATATGGTTAGGTATAAGACTGGAAAGTTTGGTATATGTAGATGCTCCTGAAGTGGAGATTTTGTTCTCAGAGTGAGGGCTGTTCACACCCATAACTATCATGAAATATCATCAAAATCATGAAAAAATAGGAAATACCTCTCATTTCAAGGTGAGTACTCATATCAAATGCAAATCAACTCAAATAAAATGTAGTAAAACACAGTTTTCTGTGTGATAGTTATTCAGACAGTACTTTACAATTTGGAAAATGTAACCCTTTTCTATGTCAATTAACAAATTTATGTATTTCAGATAGAGGTCGACCGATAGTGAATTTTTAAAGGCCGATATAATAACGATAGTTTGGAGCAGGAAAAAGCCGATAGCCGATTAATCGCCCCTCCCCCATGTGCGCTGTGTGCAGAGCAGCCCCTCCCCTCAGTGATCAGAGAGACAGACAGCAGCGCAGGCCAGGGAAGGAGCAGTTTAGGGCTGCTCGATTATGTCAAAAATGATAATCACGATTATTTTGATTGATATTGTAATTGCGATTATTAAAGACGATTATTCATTGATTTAAAAAAAAAAATCTAAAAATGTTTTTGATGGTGCGACTCAAACATAGGTCCGTTGTGGTGGCAAAATATAATGCTGTTGACACTTTTCCGCGACATTCGTGATAAAGGGCAGGCAGCGCAATTCTACCGAAATGGTGACGTGGTGGTAACACATACCGCTTGTCCAATGTGTTTATCAGTTTATTGAACGCCGGGTCGCTAACGGTGCTGATACGGCACATGTCTTTGGCAATCATGTATGCGGCACACCATTCATCTGGCAACTGCATCTGTTAGAGCTACAAGGGGTTTCACTCTTACAGCCACATCTGATCATCTCCGAATTATAGTCTGGTGCAAGACATTTTCTGGTAGACTCGTTGGGCTCAGTAGCTTATTGCTTATGTCTTTTTTCCATCCATATTCTTCAGGGTTCAGTCTTGGAGGAGGATTTATATTGAGTATTATTTATATTGAGCATAACAGGGTACATCAACTTCTGTGTGGATAGTGTTGTTCCCACACAGACTGTACGCTGTTTCCAAAACAACAAGCCGTGGGTTACCAGAGACATCAAGGGCCTGCTTAATGAGAAGAAGAGGGCCTTCAGAGACGGTGACAGGGAGCAGATAAGGCGTGTTCAGAGGGAGCTGAGGGAGAAGATACAGCAGGGTAAAGACAGCTACAGGAGGAAGCTGGAGGACAAACTCCAGCAGAACAACCTGAGGGATGTGTGGAGTGGCATGAGGAGCATCACTGGCTACAAACAGTCTGGTAGCCAGACAACAGGGGGGGGGGCTGATTGGGCCAACGAGCTGAATCTGTTTTTTAATAGATTTGATGTGAGGGCTCCGGTCTTCCCCCCCCTCAGCTCCCTCAGCTCCCCCAGCTCCTCTGCAACCATCCCCCCTCGAACCTCCAGCCCTGCTGCCCCCCCTGCTGCCGAACCTCCCCCCCCCCTCCCACACCGTCCCCCCACAGCTACACCGTGCCTGTTCTCTCTCCCTCTCTCTCTGTTCTCTCTCCTTCTCTCTCTCCCCCACCATCAGATCACCCAGATCACCAGACTCCTTCTGCCCCCACTCACGGCACACAGACCTTCACAGCAGAGCAGGTGAGGAAGGTGCTGTGCAGGCTCCGTCCAGGCAAGGCTGCAGGTCCCGATGGCGTCAGCCCGAGGGTACTCAAAACGTGTGCTACCCAGCTGAGTGGAGTCCTGCAGCACATTTTCAACCTGAGCCTGAGTCTGGAGAGGGTCCCTGTGCTGTGGAAGACATCGTGCCTGGTTCCAGTACCGAAGAGGGCGCGTCCTAGCACCTCTAATGACTACAGACCGGTGGCACTGACATCCCACCTGATGAAGTCCCTGGAGAGGCTGGTCCTGTCACTTCTTCGGCCCCTGGTCAGTGCATCGCTGGACCCTCTGAAGTTTGCCTACCAGCCGAGGCTGGGAGTGGAGGATGCCATCATCTTCCTGCTTCACCGTGCCTACGCCCACTTGGACAGGCCCGGAAGCACTGTGAGAATCATGTTTTTCGACTTCTCCAGTGCTTTCAACACTATCAGGCCTGCCCGGTTGGAGAGTAAGCTGACGGCGATGCTGGTGGACTCCTCCCTGGTTTCCTGGATTACGGACTACTTAACGGGTCGACCACAGTTTGTCAGACTGCAGGACTGTGTGTCTGACACTGTGGTCAGCAGCACAGGGGCTCCACAGGGGACCGTTCTGTCACCGTTCCTGTTCACCCTGTACACCTCAGACTTCCAGTTCCACTCGGAGTCCTGCCATCTGCAGAAGTTTTCAGACGATTCTGCAGTGGTTGGATGTGTTAGTGACGGTAACGATGTGGAGTACAGGAGCGTCGTGGATTCCTTCGTTGAGTGGTGTGAGCTAAACCATCTGCAGCTCAACACCAACAAGATGAAGGAGTTGGTGGTGGATTTCCGGAGGTTGAAATCTACCCCCACACCCATCTCCATCAAGGGGGTGACTGTCGACGTTGTCCAGGATTACAAATACCTGGGCGTTCACCTGGACAATAAACTGGACTGGGCCAAGAACACTGAGGCTGTGTATAAGAAAGGCCAGAGCCGACTTTATTTCCTGAGGAGGCTTCGGTCCTTCAACGTCTGTAATACTATGCTTAAGATGTTCTACCAGTCGGTGGTAGCCAGTACCATCTTCTTCGGGGTCGCGTGCTGGGGAAGCAGGTTGAGGTCAGCAGATGCCAACAAGATCAGCAGGATCGTCAGGAAGGCTGGCTCCGTCCTGGGGGTCCAACTGGACTCTTTGTTGGAGGTGTCTGAGAGGAGGATGCTGCGCAAGTTGCGTAGTATCCTAGACAACAACGCTCACCCTCTCCACCAGGTGCTGACCTCATACCGCAGTGCCTTCAGCAATAGACTCATTCCACCCCAGGTGTACCACAGAACGCCACAGAAAGTCCTTTCTTCCTGTGGCCATCAGACTCTATAACTCATCTACTTCAGGTCGTTAGAGGACCTCACATCTTCTAAATGCACCATCACTGCAGAATTCCCTTTATTCACTGCATTCACTGTATTCACTTTATTCATTCATTTAGTCACTTTATTTAGTACTGCCATGGGAACTATACGTATTGCTGTATATTATATATACCTACGTAGTTACTGTAGCGGTACGACGCACTACCTCATCTTATTCCATTACACATTCACTGAGATATATTGATATATTTATTAGTTTCTATTATAGTTTGTACGGGTATATTAGCTTACACTTAAGTTGAGTAAGTTAAGTATATGCTAATATAACAAAATGTTAGGCTAGTTGGTTTTTATTTATTTAGTTAGTTGGTAGTTAGTTAGTTGGTTTATAAGTTACTCTAGTTTATTGTTATATTGTTGTTAATTGTTTTAGGTATATTTTTATATTAGGGTATATTTTATTTTATTTTATTTATTTTAGGTATATTTTATTTTGTGTATATTTCTTTTCCTTCTGTTTTGATCTGTTGCAAAATAATTTCCCTCGGGATGAATAAAGTCTCTTGAATCTTGAATCTTGAATCTTGAGTGTTCGCCACAAGACTGCTTGAAAGTGGGCCCTCTTCACATTTTCAATAAATGCTTCTGTAGTTGGTGGAAGAGCAGCCAAATTTGCTGAAGATGTATGACATTTTCCATTCTTTGCCCCCCATACTACCAACCTTGTGTGTGACATGTTCTTGCTGTTCTTTATGCCATAACAGGCTGATATGAAAATTGATTTTTTAAAGGCTATTGGCAGTATTTTCTGATTTACTGAATAACTAAACGAGATATCCATAATTCCCTTTGTAAAATACGTTTCATCTAATATGTCAACAAAATGAAAAAATAATATTGAAACTGGCTTTATCCAATGTTCAGATTTTATTGTTTAAAGTTTATGCTAATCAGCGCATATTTAATTACATCATACCTGATTTGCATATTATAACATTAAATTACAGAAAACTTGTAATAATTTTTTTTTTCATATTCGAGTAAGTAATCAACTTGTGAAGTTTCATAGTGATATCTGCTAGTTAATTTTTTTACCCTATTCACCTGTAGTGTCTCGCCTTATATTAAGCACATTGAATAAAAAGGGTTAACATACGGAATTGCCCAAGGGATATCACCGGGCACCCTCCTAAATCTTAAAGAGGTACCCCTAGTCTACTAGATTCTGCAAAAAAAAAAACTTTAACCGACAAAACCAGGTCTGACCCCATGGCTGCTGCACTATTATGATTATTTTCCGCTGACTTTACATTAATTACACAAAAAGGAGGCTTCATAGCACAGACAACTAGTTTAACAGTTTACAAATGTGTTGGAGCTCAGAGGGAGAGATAAATGGCACCTCTTTATGTTGCTTGGTACTGTAGCTTGGCATTGTTTCATCTAAAGATATTTACTTGTCATATTACAGCTGCCAGTGTTGATGAGGAGGCTTTGAAAGGCCTTAGCCGGGATGACCTGAAGGATCTTTTTCCTGGTCCTGGAAATTTTCTCAGAAGAAAGAAACTTTGGGAGTTAATCAATCAAAGTGTAAACACAAATTGGAATAAGTAATAATTATTCAAATTAAATTGTACCATATTTTTAATGGTCCTAATGCAATTTGTTTTCATCCAGTGTGAAAATACCACGGACCAAGATGCCAGCACTTGTAGTGGAAGCGGGATTATGCCCTCAACTAGCTCCAGGCCACCATGCCAGCCTCAAGCCTCCACCCCCACATCTGCTGAGAAAACAATGAAAATGCCAGACCCTTCAGAGTATGTGGTGTACACAGATTCAGAGTCAGACATGGTGCGTAGTCAGTACTTTGCATTGCTCTGCAATGGAAAGGAAAAGAACTCCCAAGATGTCAAAGGAGCTATGTTGCAGACTTGTAAGAAACACAATCACCAGCATGGTTGCAATCCTGCGTGCTAGTCCCATGGGGAAACATGCAACATACCCCTCCAAACTGGAAATGAGAGCCATGTCGCAGAAGATTGTCAACTATTACCCTATGTTACGTGATGCTGATACAAATATGCCATATGTAAGTAATATTTTTTATTTTTCTAAACCAAAACTGTCGACAGGTCAGCAACAAGACAAACAAACTTATCTAACATTCTTTCACCACAGCTGACCATCTACACCAAAATGTAAAAGTGACTCCAGAATATGAGATCCCCAAGGAAGAAGCAGGGCTCCGTACCACAAAGAGGAGCGGCCAAGACAGCTCTCTTCAGCGCAGACAACCAGGACATGGAGACAGATTGGACAGACACAAGCTACTCGAGTGATAATACGATACTTCTTGAGAGCAATGATGACATCAGCGAGGGCAACTCCAGTGCAGGTGTGCAAATTGTGGGCAAAAAAATGAAAGGGTGCTGTCATACAAATTTGTTTGTCTAAACATGTTTAATCATATAATGAAACTATAGTTGTCCACATTTGTTGAACCAGAGTTCATGGCTAGACATGCACTGTGTTTATGTATGCCTATTTTGCTTGTCATCATGCTTATAATCAGTAATTCTTCTTCTATAATTGTATTGAGATTTTTTACATTATTTCTCAAAAAAAGCATCCAAAGCATCCAGGCACCAAAAGATCACTGCTGCCATCCGAGTCAGCCTCATGCTCCGCACCCACCACTGTGATTGCTTCACCAACCACGTCTGCTTCACCAACCACGCCTGCAAAGGATGTTGTTGGTAAGCCCACCTCAGCACACCTCTCAGCCTGTCAACCATGATAATGGATAAAAGTTTCCCCAAAAATAGTGCATTGTATTTTAACCACGCTTTATTTCCCCTGTGTTGTTGTTAAAGTGTTTACATTGAAATGTCTCAGATTGGTTTTTTGTCATTTCAGTGGGCCAGGAAAGTCTGAAGATGCAGGCTAGGCACTACAGAACCTTGAGCAACATGTATTATAAGCCCAATGCAAAACCCAATCAAAATAGTTAAATGTGATAACATTATGTGCGCCATTATGCAATTTCCCTCAGGGATTATTAAAGTACGTCTGTCTGTCTGTCTGTCTGTCTGCCCTTGCTCATTGTGTCCTGCAGAGGGCCATGTTGTTCTGTTGTTTGATGTTGTGATGAGCAGAGCGGCAGCACACCGCATATCTCCCGACTGATTAAATAAAATATGCCTAGAGAAGGCTAAAGAAATGTTCTCTGAGAGTTTTAAATCTCCACCGCAAGGCACTCCGTTCTACAGGTTATGGGCCCAGGAACGCAAGGCTAGAGCAACGAGCGAGGTAACAGATGAACTGAACCATTAGCCAGAAGCTACTAGCTGGGTTTGAATGAAGACGGCGCCGAGAGTCTCCCGCGTGAGGACACGGAGATTCTACAAGCTGCATAGCCCGAGCTTTGGAGATAAAGTGAACTTTGAAAAGAGAACCTTAAAATGGCTGCAGCAGGAATGCCCCAGCAGATTATATTCGATAGAAAAGAAGATAAGTACGATCTGTGGGAGACAAGATTCCTTAGCCGTTTACACATTCTAAAGCTAAAAGACACCATTCTGCGAGTGCCCACGGGTGACGCTGCATTAGCTGCAGACCCAGAGAAGAATGCAGACTGCTATGCTCAATTAGTGAATGCACTCGATGATAAGAGCCTGTCTTTGATTAGACATGAAGCTGCAGTAGATGGAAGGAAAGCTCTCAAAATATTGAGGGAGCACTATTCTGGAAAGAGCAAGCCTAGAATCCTCAACCTGTACACATCCCTGACCACCATTCAAATGGCAGAAGATGAAACTGTTACTGATTACATTATAAGGGCTGAGCATATTATTTCAGCTCTTCGTGATGCAGGAGAGGACATGAGTGATGGGCTGCTTGTAGCCACTGTTTTGAATGGACTGCCAGACTCATTCAGGCCATTGGCTGTCCATGTCACACAGAATGAGGACAACGTGACATTCACAGACTTCAAGAGAAGACAGAGTCTATGAGGAATCTGAAAAAATGAGAGCAACTGGTTCTGCTGACAGCGTGATGAAGAGTTGCTCAAAGCAAAGCAGACAAGGCACAAAAACACACAAGAAGGAGGAGGATACCACTCTGACGTGTTACAAGTGTGGACAAAAAGGGCACATCAGAAGCAAGTGCAGCCAAAGAGTGTGGTGCAGTCACTGCAGGAGCAGCACTCACGCTGAGTCCCTATGTAGGAAAAAGGGAAGAGCAGATGGAGCTAGGAAAGTTGCTGAAGAAAAAGAAGAGGACATCGACGACGAGGATCAGTGTTTCATGGCCAAGCATGCCAGCAGCGAAAGGCCATCAGCCAAAGTAAAGAAGAAGGGGATCATGGTGGACGCCGGAGCAACGTCACACATTGTGAAGGACATCACCAAGTTCGAGAGCTTTGACAGCTCATTCCAGCCCAACACCCATTCAATCGAGCTGGCGGATGGGACAAAGTAGAGCGGGATGGCTCAACGCAGAGGGACAGCGCTGATCTATCTACTAGACGCCGATGGACGTCAGCACAGAGCCCGGCTGACATCTTCTCAGTGGCAAGAGGGACAAATGGTGGAGCTACAGTCACTTTCAAGAAAGGGGACAGCCACATGATCACCAAGAGTAACCACAGGTTTGATTTTCATGAAAGAGGTAATCTGTTTTACTTGCCAACTGTTGAGAAAAATGTCATACAGTAGATGATAAATGTAATGTGTGCCACGACATGCAGACTTGGCATGAAATCCTTGGGCATTGCAATTATGAGGATGTTCAAAAATTACTCGAAGTGGTAAGAGGCATGGAGATAAAAGGTAGTGCAGCCAGGCCAGAACAGCTGTGTGAAATTTGTACAAAAGGGAGATTCGCACAGACAAGGAATAAAGAGCCAGACAGTAAAGGTCCTTACATATCTGGCGCGATGCGAAATTGCGGTGCGTTTTTGCGAAAAAATCGCCTGCGAATTTCTCGCGTCAAAAGTATTCACATAGGCAGCGATGCGATTTTGTGTCAATGCGAGATTTGTGCATGGAATGTGCGAAAAAAATTAGGGACGGCTCATTTATGAGTAAAATGGACATGTCTAGCAGCAGCAGTAGCGACGATGAGTTTGCCATGTTTCTTGCCGCACGTAAAAGGAGAAGGTTTTGGGTGCACCCTATTTTACAAACTCGGGAAAGAGAGGGGGAGTACCATACTCTCGTTCAAGAGTTAAAACTCTATCACAGCCGGTTTCGGCATTACGACGACAATGTTTTCATTCACCGACTCGGCTAAGTTGGCTGTCACCGTTGATGCTGAGGTTTACTGAATGTACATATATAACCGATTATACGTACTGTCTTCGTAGCCCAGCTGGGTAGCTATCGTTTGCCACACGTTATCTTTCATTTCGTTGTCTTTGTAGTTTTTATTCCTCTTATCATACAGTATTGGGTGGTGGGACACGCAAACAATCAGTAAATCTGCCATTGTTGGTTGTGAGGTAAATCGGGGTACTGTGACATAACCTACATTGTGTGACATGGGTCAATTCCATGTATCATGATTGGATGATGTGTTTTATCGCGCTTAAAAAATCGACCCTGTTGCGAGAAAAAAAATTGTCGCGTTTCGCTGCGAAAAATCGCGTTCGGTGTGCATGCAGTCATAACAACATTAATAGTTTGTAATATGCGAAATATTCACGCGAATAAAACGTGTCTGGTGTGTAAGGACCTTAAAGAGCAATTTGCAGGTTAATTTTTTAAAGAAATTTATACTCAATCTTGTTTGAAAATGAGCATTTGAAAAGTTAATGTAGGAATTAATATGCTTATAAGACATAAGGGCACACATTTGGAGGAAAAAGTGGCCGTTTTGAGCAACTGCTCCTAAAAACTGCTTTTTTTTCAACACCGCGTCATATGACGTAGAAAAAGGGAGTCGTGCGAAGAGACCCACGTTACAACGCACTGTAGCTGGTCTGGAGTTCGACAAACAAAATGGTGAATTATTGTGTATGTGCAGGTTGCACACATTCAAACTCGTCAGGACATCGAGTCCACAATTTTCCTGACAGGAAGGTGGAGGGTGCCAGTTTTCGTGCCTGGGTGCGTTTTGTGCGGGTGAAGAGACAGGACTTCACTGCTGCATCGGTATCGAAAAACGCGGTCGTTTGTGGCGCTCATTTTCGACCGGAGGATTACCGTCCCGGCGATATGATGGAGCTCAGGATGGGGTGTCGCAGCCAGAAGCGGGTGAGACTGGCCCCTGGAGCAGTGCCTTCGGTGCACACCGCAGTTTCATCTGGTGCGCGGTCGTCAGCAGCAGCTAGTGGCTCTGCCGGCGAGAGTGGTCACGGATCCGTCAGAGATTCAGCACTACGGAAACGTGAACTGTTCAAGGAAAGTACAGTTTTCTAACGTTTGCTAACTTCCAAATTAGTCAGCGTAATTAATTAAATAATGACAAGCAACGTGTGATACCTGTTAATTGTAGCAAAGCTATGTCGTAAAACCGTGTAAAACCAGCTAATAAAAAATGCATGGTAGCTCATGTTAGCTAACGTTAGCATTAGCAGACTATTCTGTAAAACCTTACCATATGATACGTAGGGGTGCAACGGATCAAAAACCTCACGGTTCGGATAGGTTCGCGGATCAGAGTCACGGATCGGATCATTTTTCGGATCAGCAAAAAAAAGACGGATCACGGATCAATGATGATGATCCGTTGCACCACTAATGATAAGGCATAAGTGATAACATCAGTTTGCTAACTTCAGAAATCCTACAAATTACAGCTTGGTGACTTTGTTTTTACTTCTTAAACTGCAGAAACCCTCATCCATGCTTTTATCACATCCAGACTTGACTATTGCAACCTCATCCTGGTTCACCTTCCAAACTCCTCAATAAACTTCAATACATCCAGAACTCAGCGGCACGCCTGCTCACCCGCACCCGCTCCAGAGACCACATCACCCCTGTCCTCCGTGACCTGCACTGGCTGCCCATCACTCACCGCATAGAGTTCAAAATCCTCCTCCTCACACACAAAGCACTCAATAACCTGCCCCCCCCTACCTCACAGACCTGCTCCACCACCACACCCCCTCCCGTGACCTCCGCTCATCCGAAGGGAACATCCTTTCTCCACCTGCATGGACCAAGCACCAAACCTTGGGAGATCTGGAATTCACTCCCCAAACCCATCCGTATCTGCACACACCTCCCAACCTTCAAGACCATGCTCAAGACTCACCTTTTTAAATTAGCTTTTAACTTATAACAATGTGCTTTTATACTGCACTCTATTTTATAATATGTTTGTTTTCATCTATTTTTACTTGCTCTATTTTATGATTTTAAAACTATAAATGTTCATTTTGTGTAATATTGGTTTGTTATTAGGGAGATACTGCAAGTGATGAAGGAGCACAAGCATCTACATCCAGTGCTGCAGTGCATTCAGACCCAGAGCAGGAGGCTGTCTGTCCTATGTCATCTGTGCTTCACTTTGGCTCACAGTGTAACCTCAGACCTTCACATCGTTCATCAGGTAGTGTATCTGTACTCTTATATCTAGAATTAGCTACATAATGCAGGAGGGCAAAATATTAGAAACTACTCTCAGTATGATGCAGGCTGGTACAATGCTAACTATGAACTCTGTAATGAAATATGATTGCATTAACATCTTAGACTGAATGTCAACAAACACTGAACATTATAAGCTTTGTAAAAGTAGATTTTGTGGCAGAGCTGTTGTATTGGATTGAATTTTATTACACAGGTGTACCTATTAAAGTGGCATTTTATCTTTTTTATCCTAGCTATCCAGGTACAGCCCAGAATGGTCAGTGTGGGGACTCAGACAGAAAGATCTGAGAAACGGACATCAACTCCACTGACCAGTCCTGTACACAGCGATGATGATGATGATGTTAACATGGACCAACCTGGTGATACGTCATGGAGACCAGAGGAGGAAACCATGAGTGAGGCATCTGACGAGGAGCCGTCAAAAGAGCCACTGCAGGAATCTTACCCTGACCTCAGGTTAGACTTCTTTTGATTTTACATAATGTGTATCACCACATTGTGTCATAGTCAGAAATAATAGGTGTTTTTCTTTTGTCAGTGCTCCTGACAAGTTCATCGTGTGCGAACGCCAGCTGATGTCCTTGTTCAACATTTGCCCTGTCTGTTGTGGGGAAACCCAGGGAATCATGCAACAACAGGAGGGAACTTTTGTAAAAATAAAACAGGTAAGAGGATTTTTATGAGTTCTACTGGTATACTTTATTTGTGACTGTTAACCGTTGTACTGGTAATTTTCACTGGTAATGGTAATTTTTAATACATCTCTTAGGTCTGTGCAACGTGTGGGCATGCACGTTCTTGGCAGAACCAGGCAATGCTGCATAGAAATATGCCTGCCTGCAACCTGCTACTAAGTGGGGCCATCCACTTTTCAGGTTGCATGGCAACCCAGACTATTCGGATGCTGAAGCTGTTTGGGCTTCAGTGCATCAGCAGCAGCACCTTCTTCCGCCATCAACGGCTGTACACAATTCACACAATTGTACTGTTCACTATTCTATTTAAAATTGGATATGGTCCTCCGTCCCTCCCTCCATCGTTAACGGTAGAGCGTTGTATAACGTAGTTGTAGTTATATTAACGTTACACAGTGCGAGTCGAGATATGACTGATACGTGCACGCTGGTTTCTGTTCTGGGTAAGTATAATTACTCATGCCTGTGTTAATACTACTTTTCTTACAGCCTGATACACGACAGCAAACTTTACAATGCTGTGATGTGAACGTAGCGGACATCGTTAGCCAACGCCGGTTACTCACGACACCTGCCCAGTTCTCGACCGATTCTCCTCACAACATAACTCAATTTCTCTCCTCTGACCGTTATTCCTTCTAACCCTGGTCTGTTCCTGGTCTCTTGGACGCCTAGCAGGCTCATAATTATAAGGCTGTGGTCCACCATATGCCTGTGAATAAACATTTACAACCTCTTCAGTGTCAAAACTGGCTTGAGATCCATCCATTTCTTGTGTACAGTCTGACCGGACTACTAGACCGGACTCCCTTTTTCTATGTCACGTCCGGTTTGGCTTTTTTAGTTGCGGAAGTAAAATTAATTCACAAAAATGACTCCAGAAGTCAATGTAGTGTATATATGAGTATATTATTGTGAAAATCTATTGCCTAAATTATTTTCCTACATATTGATCCACTGGAGTGTCTAACCTGCAAGCCGCTCTTTAAGGCTACAGAACCTTTACAGCTGGTTCACACTGATTTAGCGGGTCCTATGAGAACCCCAAGCATAGAGGGTCACAAATATGCTATGTCTTTTACTGACGACTACTCAGGTGCTATAACAGTGTACTTCCTGAAATCCAAAAGTGATGCAACACATGCCACAGAGAGGTTCTTGGAAGACTCAGCACCTTATGGGAAAATTAAATGTCTACGGTCGGATAATGGAAAAGAGTATACTAACAGGGAATTCAAAGCACTGTTAATCAAAAATGGGATCAGGCACGAGACATCCGCACCGTATTCGCCTCACCAAAACGGCACAGCCGAGAGGGGCCGGCGAACACTCTATGAGATGGGCAGATGTATGCTGTTAGATAGCAAATTACCAGACAAGCTGTGGAATTATGCTGTACAGACAGCAGCCTATGTAAGGAACCGGTGTTACAGTAAACGCACAAAGAAAACACCGTACGAGATGTTAACAGGTAAGAAACCGAACATGTCAAAACTTAAAAAATTCGGGTCTATGTGTTTTGCCTACAACACACAAGAGAAAGGGAAGTTGGATTCCAGATGAATGCAGGGTCTTTTCATTGGGTATGATAAGAATAGCCCGGCTTATCTTGTGTACTATGCAGACACAGAAAAGGTCCAAAAGCACAGGCTGGTGAAATTCACAAACACAAACAAGACAGCTAATGAAAAAGAAACGCAGACACACAGGTCACACATTGAATGTCATGACAGAGAGGTATACCCCGAGGCACTTGACATTGCGGAAAATGATGATGACAAAATGGGAAATGCATCAAGTCAAAGTGTTCAAGGTGACGTCTCTGAGGTTGAAGGAGAACAGCAAAGCACTGAGTGTGTAACTAGGAAGAATCCAACTAGAACTAGGAGAAAGCCAGTGCGCTTGCAAGATTATGAAACTGAGGATACAGTAGACAAACTGGTAACGTGTGTAGATTACTGTTTGTGACATACCACAAAATTACCAGGATGCTATAAGGTCTACCAACTCACAGCAATGGATAAAGGCAATGGATGATGAAATTCAGTCACTTGAGGAAAATAACACATTCAAAATCACTCAGTTGCCACCAGGCAAAAAGGCAGTGGGGGCTAGGTGGGTGTATACTCTCAAAAGTGATACTTATGGGTCTGACAAGTATAAGGCCAGATTTTTTGCAAAAGGCTACAGCCAAAAACAGGGCATTGACTATGAGGAAACATTTTCACCTACAGCTGACATGACCACTATTCGAGTTGTCATGCAAAAAGCAGTGCAGGAAGATTTAGTTTTACATCAAATGGATGTGAAAACTGCATGCACCTATCGATTGTGAGGTCTATTTGGAACAGCCTAAAGGTTATGAGTTAAAGTCAAAATCAGGAGAAAAGTTGGTATGCAAATTACAGAAGTCACTGTACGGTCTTAAGCAGTCAGGCAGGAACTGGAATACTATGCTACATCATTGACAATGGTTTCAAAAATCTTCTACAAAATCCTGCTGACAACTGTCAGTACACAAGGGAGAAACAAAATGAAAAAGTGATTCTGATCGTATGGGTGGATGATCTGATTATTGCTGCAAACACTGAAGAGGTTGTGAAAAGTGTCAAAATGATGCTTACTGAGAGGTTTAAAATGAAAGACCTGGGGAAACTGAACAATTTTCTGGGGATAGATTTTAAACAGTCAGATGGCCAAGTCACAATGACACAAGAGAGGTATATCAATAAAATCCTCTCTAGGTTTGGTATGCAAGATTGTAAGCCTCGAGAGACCCCATGCGAGTCTAAACTTGAATACACGGCTGATGCCAAGAAATTAGAAGAGCCAAGGCTGTATAGAGAGGCAGTGGGAAGTTTGATCTATTTAGCCACATGCACTCGACCAGACTTAAGTTTCGTGGTCAGCAAACTTTCCCAGCATTTCTCGGAACCAAGTGAAGAGATCTGGAACACTGTAAAGCACGTGTTCAGGTACCTAAAGGGTACAACAAACCGTGGATTGTGTTTCAAAAGGGATGACACAGACGCACTAGGCCTAATAGTCCATAGTGATGCTGACTGGGCAGCGGAGGTCACAGACCGACGGAGCATCACAGGTTACTGTGTCATGGAAGAGCAGAAAACAACCAACAGTAGCACTATCTACCTGCGAGGCAGAATATATGGCCTTAGCCACAGCCATACAGGAGTGTATGTACTTAGAACAACTTCTCAAGGAGATTGATACATATCAGTATGCTCAAACCAAGGTGTTTGATGACAACCAAGGAGCTATTGCACTAGCTAGGAATCCAGTTAACCGGCAAAGGTGCAAAAATATTGATATAAAATATCATTTCATTCGTGAAATTGTGAAAAGTGGGAGGATCTGTTTGGAGTGTTGTTCCACTGATAACATGGTTGTAGGCTTAATGACAAAACCAGCCACAAAGTTAAAACTCCAGAAGTTTGCACAGTATTTGTTTGGCACTTAAACTGCAAGAAGAATATGCAAATGTGTTTTTGTTTACTTTTGTATTGAAGACCAAGCTAAGGTCGAGTGGGGGTGTTAAATGTGATAACATTATGTGCGCCCTTGCTCATTGTGTCCTGCAGAGGGCAATGTTGTTCTGTTGTTTGATGTTGTGATGAGCAGAGCGGCAGCACACCGAGATCTCCCGACTGATTAAATACAATATGCCTAGAGAAGGCTAAAGAAATGTTCTCTGAGAGTTTTAAATCTCCACCGCAAGGCACTCCGTTCTACAATGATGTTGCTCAAATTTTGGACCTTGAGTTTGAGGGCAGACGGGCTTTCATTAATGCAGATGTTACAAGGGAAGAAGACCGACCTGCAAAAATCTTTGGGGCATATCCATGCTTCAAAGATGTTCGAAATGTATGTTGGTTTGTTTTTACTACCTGAACTTGAAGTACTGTATATCCATCTGTGTTCCCTTTGGATGTCCGCAGTGGTAAGTTGCTGTTCCATACAGTAGGTATATGTATTGACATTCAGACCATTCTGTTCATCTTTATATTCTTTAGTGGATTTCACACTCGCCCTCTTAAATGCACTCCCATCCCTCTTCCCCTCACCAACTTCACCACCAAAGAAGCTTGGGAATAGCTGTGAGGCACTTCTTCATATCCTGAAGGTAAGAAAATGTTTGTGTTGATTCCTTACTGTCCTATTTGAAGTGCCTTTATTTTCTCACATTATTGTGCGTGTTCACATTTACAGTAACAATACACCTAAGTTCACAGTCATAGATATGATCTAATTTATGACAAAAGGGGAAAACAGAAGTGCCTCTAGTGTCCCTCAAATGGTTTTTGTAACATGTACCGTTCATGTCATATGTATATAGATCCAAACAGAAGCCAACTAGTAGTCCGTAGTTCACTTTATTAACTATCAACTCAACTTGTTTACTTCCTGTATCTCCGTCCCCTAATATGTTCCCTATACAACAGGTACCCATCTGCTCTCGCTACATCTCCCCCCTTTAGTTACTTGTCCGATTCTTAAAAGAACTTCTTTTGTTTTTACTGTACCTGTAAATAAACTTGACCAGTATAACATATTGACATATTAAACCATTAAACATTCAAGTCCCCAGCATTACTTTTCCTTTCCTGTTTTTTTTTTTCTTCAGTAGTGCATAACATCTCCTGTAAACATTAAACATACAGTAGAACACATAATAATTTTCCATTAAGAAATTCTTTCTTTTTTTTTTTTTCAAAACATAACTCTTTCTTCTCTAGGGGTCGGGGTGGACTACCCTGGTCCCCAAGCTGTGCAGGGTTTATTCTGCCCTGTGAACTAAACCACAGCTTTCTAGCTAGTCTACAAATTCAGCCTGATTGGCGGTCTTATGGTCCGGCCCAATCTAGTCTCTCTGGTAGTCTCTGGAATGACCCGGATGTGAGATCTGTTCCGCCTGAGAGTTCCTGAGGGCAGGTCTATGTTGTAAGACCTAGGTGTCTGAGCTGAACCACTGACAGTCCCTGTTTCTTTTGTGTTCTTCACCCAGACCTTTTGTCCTGGTCTGAGCTCTTGTCTTGTCTTTGTGTTGTGTCGTTTGTTGAACCAGGAGGCCTGTTGTTCTTTTACATCCTGGTCCTTCTTTCTGAAATACTGGAGGTCAGGCCATCCAGGTTGTAGTTTCTCTTGACTGACCGGCAGGGGTGTCCTGATGTTGCGGCCCATCAGCAGCTGTGCAGGGGATGAGCCGTGTGTCAAGGGAGTGGCCCTGTAGGCCATGAGAGCCTTGTGTGGATCTTCCCCCTTTTTCAGGAGAGATTTCACCGTCCTCACTGCCCTCTCAGCCTCTCCGTTACTTTGAGGGTAGCGGGGGCTGCTGGTTGTGTGCTTGAAGTCATAGTCCCTGGCGAAGGCTGCAAACTCCGCTGCAGAGAACTGGGGGCCATTGTCCGAGATGACAGTCTCCGGGACCCCATGACGGGCAAAAATAGACTTCAGCTTTCCTGTCACATGGGCTGTGGTGGTGGAGGTCAGGTTAGCCACTTCTATGTAGTGCGAATAGTAGTCAATAACCACAAGGTACATGGCATTGTCCCACTGGAAAAGATCCACTGCCACACGCTGCCATGGCCTTTCTGGCAACGTAGTGGTCAGCAGTGGCTCTGGCGCGTTGTGAGCCTCTCGTGCACAGGTTGTACAGTTTTCCACTCTCTGTTTGATCTGTTTGGTCAGACCTGGCCACCACATTGACTGCTGCGCTCTGGCAACACACTTTGTCATGCCTTGGTGACCTTCATGTATTTTGTTAAGCATGTCCTCTTGCATTGTGACTGGGATGACGAGTCTTTCGCCTTTCATCAGTAGTCCGTCTACAACGAGCAGGTCCTGTTGATACTGCCAGTACAGCTGCAGTTGTGGTGGAAGAGCTTTTCTGCTATGAGGCCAACCTGTTTGCACCATGCCTTTCAGCCTTTTGCAGACATCATCTGCATCTTGTGCCGTCCTGATCTGCACCAACCTCTGCTCTGACGCTGGGAAGTGCTCCATTATTAGGTTGATGGAGACACACACATCCTCTTCCAGCTGCTCGTCCTCTGGTGTAGGCGGGGCTTGAATCGGTGCCCTGGACAGTGCATCCGCTGTGATCAATTTCTTCCCCGGCACATGTTCAATTTTGTACGTGAAGCGAAGCAGCCGCAGCCTGAACCTCAGAATGCGAGGTGGCAAGTCGTCTAGTGCTCTACTGCCTAGCAGTGAAATGAGAGGTTTGTGGTCAGTTTGTATCAAAAAGTCCATCCCTATCAGGTAACACTGAAACCGTTCACACGCCCAGGTCAGTGCAAGCGCTTCCTTCTCTATCTGGGCGTATCTACGCTCCGTGTTCGTCATGCTGCGTGATATGAAGGCAACTGGCCTCCATTCTCCCGACAGCTGCTTCTGAGACAATACTCCACCCAGCCCAAAGGACGAAGCATCTGCTGCTACTATTGTCTCTCTGTGTAGGCAGTACTGTGCCAGTACTGTTGGTGAGCTCAGTTCCTTACGCAGCTCGTCAAACGCTCTCTGCTGCACACTCCCCCACACCCAGTCTGTGTCGGTTTTGAGCAGTTCTCTTAGCGGTTGTGTGAGCTCTGATATCCGTGGAGAGAATTTCCCCACGTAGTTGACCATGCCAACAAACCTTTTCACGTCTGCAGCGTCTTTGGACGTGGGCATCTCTGTGATTGCCTTAATTTTTCCTGGATCTGCTTCAATGCCTCCTGCACTGACGATGTGGCCCAGGAACATGACCTTGTTGACCGCAAACTGACATTTGTCGTTATTGAGCGTCAGGCCCTCTTCCTGGAGCCGCCCTAACACTCTGTGCAGCCTGTGGTCATGTTGTTCACGTGTTGTTCCAAACACGAGAATGTCATCAGCATGGCATACAGTCCCTTCTAGCCCTGTCAGCATCTGTGTGAGCCTCTTTTGAAAATGCTCAGGTGCGGATGAAATCCCGAATGGGAGTCTCTTGTAGCAGTATCGCCCGAACGGGGTGATAAATGTGGTCAGCGGGACTGATTTTTGATGTAGGGGTACCTGCCAGAATCCGGCCGTAGCATCCAGCTTAGTAAAGACGGTTGCACCTGCAAGCTTGGCCAGGGTTTCGTCGACGGCCGGCAAGATGTGTCTTTCTCTGCAGACATACTCATTCAGATGGGTCATATCAGAGCAGATTCTGATTTTTCCCTTGGGCTTTGGAGCCACCACCATGCCTGCACACCAATCTGTAGGCTCTTCAATGGGCACAATCACCCCCATTTTCTCCATTCTTTGGAGCTCCTCTTTTACCTTATCATGTAGCGGTAGAGGTACACGTCGTGGCAGTGATAATGCGAAGGGCTTGACGTCTTGCTTCAACTTGATTCTGTACTCCCCTGTTAGGCAGCCCAGTCCTGTGAAGACCTTGGGGTATTGTTCCTTCATGTCAGCCTCTAGCTCTAATACACTGTCGACTAAATGCAGTAATTTTAGATCTGAGATTGCTGGCAGACCCAGTAGAGGAGTAGCTAGCTTTTGTACTACATACACTGGTTGTGTTGTTGTTCTCTCTTTATATTTCATGACACCATGAAACTGACCTATCACCTTTAGAGGTTCATTGCTGGGTCCACACAATGGTATGGATGCTGTGGTGAGTGGGCCGTGCCATTTATTTGAATAGGCATTACCTGGGATGACCGTTGCGTCCGCCCCTGTATCCAGCTTGAAGGTAATGTTTTGACCATTCACTTTTAGCGTTTTTTTCCATGGTTCAGGTTTCTTTCCTGTGGACACTGCTCCCAGGAAAAGAGTATCCTCTTCTTCTGCATTGAAAACTGCCCCTACTCTACCTGATTTACAAACAGCTGCGAAATGTCCTCTCTTCTGACACTTTCGGCATTCAGCATCCCTTGCAGCACAGTTATTTAGAGAGTGTGGTGGTCCTTTTCCACATCGTCCACAGTTTTTCTGTCCTTTCTGGAAATCCTTTTGTCCCTTTCCGTAGGACGTCTTCCCTGTCTGGTACTCCCTGTTTGACTTTTTCTTGAATTTCAGGAAGTCCACATTGGCCTCTCTCTGTTCTGTAGGTCTAGTTTCTCTCACTGTTGGTTGCTGTTTTTTAATTTCTTCATGTTGCCTAATTTTAGTAACAGCCTTTTCCAGTGTTAATTCACTGTCCATTTGCAGCTTTTCAGACAGGTTGTGATGCCTTATTCCTACCACTAGTCTGTCTCTGATCATTTCATCTTGCAGCGGGCCATATTGACAGTGCTCAGATAACTTATAAACTGCAGAGATGAAGGCTTCAGCAGATTCCCCTGACTCTTGGCTTCTCTTATTGAAACGAGCCCTCTCATAGATAACATTATATTTGCTAATAAAGTATTTATCAAAGGCTTCCTTCACTTCTCTGTATTTCTTTGCATCTTCAGCACTTAAGCCTAGCGTGGACAGAATGTCATCTGCTTTATGGCCCATTGCATAAATTAATGAATTCACCTGATATTCTCCATCTTTCTTGTCCAGTCCAGCTGCAACTCGGAACCTTTCAAACCGACGAATCCAATTGGGCCAGTTAGCAAAGTCCGAAAAGTCAAAGTTTTCTGGTGGGCTTATGGAGAAAAGGGAATCCATCCTCTTTTTTTTTTTTTTTTTTTTTTTTTGAGTTGGCCTCTCTGCGTTGTCTGTCTAACTAGCTTGCTGCACAGTTTCTAACTGCTGGCCAGCGTCAGCCTAGTTTTTGAACCTACCGCGATTTACGCGCTCTAATTAATTATTTACCGCAACTTGACGGGCAATTCCTTCCAAGCGACCGTCTGAGGCGAGATTCAGCACGCTTCTGACACCATGTAACATGTACCGTTCATGTCATATGTATATAGATCCAGACAGAAGCCAACTAGTAGTCCGTAGTTCACTTTATTAACTATCAACTCAACTTGTTTACTTCCTGTATCTCCGTCCCCTAATATGTTCCCTATACAACAGGTACCCATCTGCTCTCGCTACAGTTTTCACAGAAAGAAATAACAAAAATGTTTTGCAAAACCTTTACTTATATCATTCATTCATTCATTCATTCATTCACTGATGAAACATTAAAAATATACCACCTTGCATCAGCTTGTATCAGGTATTAATCCATCCTAAATTCCTACATCAGTTTAACATGTTCCCCCCCTACCCTATTGTAAAGTAATTCATGTTTATTTCTTACAATCTGATAATGAGTATGAGTTTTTAAACGTGAATTTAAATTTAAGAGTGATCAAGTCATTGGTTGCAACCTGATAATTTAATTTTAAAAATAATCATACACTTTCAATACATTTTTATGTCTTCTCACTCTCAACGCATTGTTCTTTTTTTTCTGTTCCAGTCAGGCGAAGACCACACCCTGTACCTGAAGAAGCGTCTTCTCTCCTCCCCAGTTCTGCTTTTTGATGGATCAACCACCATCGTGGCTGTTGGTAATGTACCTGTGACCACCCTCCCACAGGACGATTTCTCAGAAGGGATGTTGGTGTTAATTGCATATTACTACACTTTGCATTTAACATACCCTAAATGTGTTGCAACACTCCTCTGTTATTCAAACAGAGGTAATTTGCGACACAATCCACGATCAAGATGCCACTATAGTGCATATAAAAAAGCAATGGCTGATTGGAAATCTTTCATTGAGTAGTAGCTGAATATACTTTGTCATGTCAGTTGTTCTTGTTATTGTTAGCTGTGCCTTACAATGGTTTTGTGTATTCCACAAGTTTATTACAGTGTATTTCAGGATACGTCCATTGAAAAATGCTTTTGTGAAATGTGAAAAAATATATTCAAATGTCTCTGTTGTAAAGATTGATTGTAAGAATTGTGCTGGCCTTGGTTTGCACTCGTGCTGAACAACCAGTCCTTTCCTGTCTGGATAGGTCCTTTCATTAAAATCATGGTTGTACTGATTATTCAGCAACTCCTTCAGGTTTTCTATGGAGTTCCTGTTAACAGTAGCAGCGGGGTAGCCACTCTCACAATGGTCATCACTGTATCCTTGAAGGGGACCATTAATAACCCACCCCAATAGGGTCCTAATGGCATAAGGTCGGTTTCCATGACTATGAACTATTTGTACTTCCCAAGGTTCAAGCAATTAGGAGGCGTTGGTAGCTATAAACAGCTTGAATGTAGGGAACATCAACATCATCTAGGTACGGCCACTTAGCCAAATCCTCTTCTTTGATGATGTTATCAGCGCTCACGGGCATCCTCTTAGACCTCTGGTGAATCATAGAACTGTTTCCCAGTGAGACTTGAAATCTCCAAACCTGTCAACATGTAGCTGGAAACTGATGCTTTTGAGCCCATGGTTCGTAAGCTGATTTGGACTTTCCTTCCATTAATATTTAGCTTCCTCGTCAGATTTGCTGAACAAAACGTGGCTGTACTACCTGAATCTAGAAATGCATACGTTTGTATGACTTTGTCTCACTTGTTGGACTTCACTTGTACCGGTAGGATGGATAGAATCCCATCACTGTTCCCGGCTCCTGTATGACCACACGTTTGCAGAGAGACAAGTGCGCTACTCACCGATGGTTCCTTTGGCCGTTTTGGGTCGGTGTTGACTGCTCTCTCTCTTTGGTTGATGTGAAGAACGCTAAGATGGTTTTGGCTGCACACCTTGCAAGTCAAGCGCTTGTCGCAGTCCTTGCTAAAATGCCCAATGCGAAGGCAGCCGAGACAGACCCCTTTCTCCTTCAGAAAGTTAATCTTGTCCCTGTGTGTCTTCTCCTCCAATTGTGGACACTGCTCCAGTGTGTGACTATGAGAGCAATATACACACTGCAAAAAAGGGGGGTCTAAAAACAAGATAAAAACACTAAATCTGAGGGAAAATGTACTCAAAACAAGTGAAATTATATGTCCATGCAGCAAAATAATTTGACTTGACAAGATTTCTTAAATTAAGATTGTTAAATCTAAAAATAAGCATGTCTACAGAGGTGTTTGGAAGGCTTAAAATAAGCCAAACATGCTGGTTTTAAGATGAGATTATTTAAAAAGTAACTTTTAACAGCTTAGAATTAAGTGAAATATACTAAATTTAAGCAGTAAATGCTGGTTTCAAGATGAACAGCTTAGAAATAAGTGAAATATACTAAATGTAAGCAATTACAAACAAAATCGTTCTTACTTTTAGCAAATTGAGCTGAAGATTAGTTAAGAAAAATATTAAATTTAGAGAAAAATACTATAGTATTAGTGAAGAATGACTAAGCTCTGTCTTAATCCAAGCAGGTTTATCTTGAAACAAGGTTTACTTCATCTTAAAACTAAAACCTTAAGCCTGTCCTTATTTTTAGAATATACATCTTACAGAAATCACAACCAGAATGACTTAGAGCGTTCAACATTTATTTAACACTCAACATCATGAGCAGTGAGTCAGAAATTTTTGCAGATGAACTATGCCGTTGAACCTGTTTAGGCCTTCTCAATTTAACAGTAGCTGCACTTAAAGCATGTCATCAGACTTCATATCATCATATCTCGTCTGCCAACAAGCCTCCAGGGCAGGGACCATTTATTGGAATAAATAATTAAGCCTCGTGTGAGAATGAATGCGGCAGAAGGTACATGAGGAGGATATCAGTGGCGGGCCGTTCATTTCAGACCTAGATCTTCAGCAATGTGCTACTTAGTCCGACTTCAATAAATACCTCTCATAATACCATCATTTATGACACCACGTGACCATGGCTGGAGAAATAGTATACAGAAACACACGTACGCACTACTGGGCATTGCATCACCTCAATTGTGTACAAAAGGGTATTTTCCAGCGCATTTAAAAATCAATTAACTCGCATCAGTCAAGTCAAAGCTAGTTAAAGCTATATTTATGAATAAACCAACTAGGCCTGCAAGATATCAGCAAAATGTGCGATGTGTGATCACACTGTTCAATATTGTGATGACGATATGACCTGCCATAAATAAGAAAAGAATAAAAAATAAAGTAACATTTTGGTCATGGTAAATATGTCGGTATGAATTTAAACAAATTTGCATATCATGATGTCACTGACATATTTATGAATAAACCAATCAAAACCAATATAAGAACGTAACCTGAAGTCTGTATAGTCAGTGGCGGGTGTGGTGCATGGTTGAGTGGAACACGCTGTGCTGCGTGAACAGAAGTACAAACATCAAACCAAAAGGACCCAAAACCTGAGGGACAAAACTATGAAGAAATCAAATCCAAAGCTAACTAGCCCTGACAGAGAGAGCGAGGGAGCAAGAGAGAGGCTACTGTGTGTGACACTTACGGGGTTGAGCGGAGACAAGCGCGAGACCAAGCAACGTATACAGTGGAACCGCACACAGCGAGGTGTGTGCGTCTATCAAGTAGACAGGAGACAAAGTACGTCCATCTACGATATACAAATACACACATACAATACACACGCACATACAACCATACATCACAAATCCAACAACTCACAAAGGGGAGACGGACACACTCCTGAACTGCCGCTGGGACAAGGGCCTCAGGGGAGGCTGAGGCTGCAGACTCAGGGGGCGGAGTCTCTGGAGCGGCTGCAGACTCAGGGGGCGGAGTCTCCGGAGCGGCTGCAGACTCAGGGGGCGGAGTCTCCGGAGCGGCTGCAGACTCAGGGGGCGGCGTCGGACGGACGGCCACCTGCGTGCGTGGAGCGGGCGTCGGCCGGACGTCCCCAACTGGGGACAGCTGCGGCCCAGCGGGGACAGGAGGGCGCTGCGGCCCAGCGGCGGAGACAGGAAGCCGCTGCGGCCCAGCGGCGGAGACAGGAGGCCGCTGCGGCCCAGCGGCGGAGACAGGAGGCCGCTGCGGCCCAGCGGCGGAGACAGGAGGCCGCTGCGGCCCAGCGGGGACAGGAGGGCGCTGCGGCCCAGCGGCGGAGACAGGAAGCCGCTGCGGCCCAGCGGCAGCAGGAGGGCGCTGCGGCCCAGCGGCGGAGACAGGAGGCCGCTGCGGCCCAGCGGCGGAGACAGGAGGCCGCTGCGGCCCAGCGGGGACAGGAGGGCGGTCCAGCGTCGGAGACAGGAGGCCGCTGCGGCCCAGCGGCGGCCTGGCTGGACCGCGGAGCCGCAGGCTTGGTGGCCCGTCTGGCTGACCGAGGTCCCCCCAGTGCCAAACGGGTTCCCCAGAACGGGTTGGCCTCAGCAGGCCCGTTCTGAGGCTTGGTGGCCCGTCTGGCTGACCGAGGTCCCCCCAGTGCCAAACGGGTTCCACAGAACGGGTTGGCCTCAGCTGGCCCGTTCTGAGGCTTGGTGGCCCGTTTGGCTCCCTGCCGGAAGGCGGTGAGGAGCGCGGCGTCATTCCATCCACTGGCGGCGGCCAGCGTCCGGAACTCCACCGCATAGTCCGCCACGGGGCGTGAGCCCTGCTGCAGGCGGTACAATCGCTCCCCTCCCTCGCGTCCATCGGGCGGATGATCGAATACCGCCCGGAATGTGCGGATGAAATCCGCATAGGACGCGAGGGCACCACCCCCCCTGTTTCAGACCGCCACCGCCCACTCCCGGGCTCTTCCCCCCAGGAGCGAAATGATGGTGGCGATCCTCTCCTTATCGGAGGCGGAGGGGTGATGGGTGAAATAAAGCCCCACCTGCAGCACAAAGCCCGCGCACGCCGCTGCTCCTCCCGTGTAGATCTCCGGGAGGCGCACCGAGAAGGGCGAAGACCGGGCTGCCTCTGCTGGGGCTGGGACTCCTCCAATCGCGGCGTCGGAGGCGGTGCCACTCGTCGCCGGCAAGCACCGGAGAAGCTCACGGTGCAGTGCCTCCGTGCTCGCCATCCGCTGCTCCCATACCTCGTCGGTAGGGAGCCGCTTGTGCACGGAGGCAAGCGTGGGCTCCTCCGCTGCCTGGTCCGCTGTCTCCATCAGGGTGAGTGGTTCTGTGACACTTACAGGGTTGAGCGGAGACAAGAGCGAGACCAAGCAGCGTAAACGGTGTAACAGAGTTTAATTAAGGTGCCGGACGAAACCGGCACAGGCGCACACAGCGAGGTGTGTGCATCTATCAAGTAGACAGGAGACAAGTACGTCCATCTACCATATACCAATACACATACAACACAAATCCAAATACACGCAACCACTCACAAAGGGGAGACAAGAGACACGAGGTTAAGTAGGGAAACAAACAAGACACAGGTGAGACACATTGGGAATTCGACACAGGTGGCTGCTAATGATCACCGGGGATTCTGGGGGTTGTAGTGCCGGGACCGGTGATCAACAGCCAGGCGACGCTGATCGAGGTAGAGGGGGAGGCGTTGGCGTGACAGAGACGTAAATGTCACTGAATAGTTCTTTCACAAAATTGTTGAATTGCTGTTATAACCTTCTGAATAAAGAAATACAAAATAACTCGGATTGCCTTGGTCATCATACAGTTTCAGACTAACATTCAATTTTAAACATAATCTGAAATGTAAACTAAAGGAACAATGTTACCACTTTAAATGCTGACCAAACAACCTGAGCTTACGAGAAAAGACCAAATGATGCTTGGTTTGGCTTGGTTTGGAGTGGCTGGGGCATCGATACACACACTGGGTTTTACTTCCTACCCGGAGGCATCCTCCCTTAATCACATGTATCCAAATCCACTGCAAGGTGCTTTGCAGAAAGGCATCTGCTAAATGGTGAAAGTTACCATGTTCATGGCAAGAGAATCAGGACAGGTGAACAAACGTTCCAAGCACTTTGCCCCTAGCCCTTCTTAATAAAGGGGGCGTTTAGCAGACGTTTTTGTCCAAAGCGACTTACAATCAGTACATTTGTGGGGTTCGACATATGGACAGTTGGAGAAGGGGGATCGAACCGCCATCTCTACGGTTAGTGAACGACCCGCTCTGTCCATCCGCTCTACCCACTGAGCTACTGCTGCCCACTGTTCTCATTCTTGGCGGGGCAAACATGAGACAGGATGAGATCAATCATGTTCTTGATGATGGCCCGAGGCGGGTGCACATTGTGGGGGAGATGATGGGCCAGGGTCATCTCCCAGGCGTCCACAAACACAACCCCCAGGCCAATGAACATGGGCCGGAGCACCCTGTCGAGCTGCAGCGAGAACCAGTCGCTGTAGTACAGGCTCACCTCCTGGTTCTGGGCCCGCAGGTTGGCCGTGCGGATCACCACCAGGGTGCCGGGGCCCCGGTCCAGCAGCCGCACCAGCGCCCGACGAATGTGTCGCATGCGCCGCACGTACACCTCCACGGGGAAGGTGCTGAAGTGGGCCCAGATGCTGAGGACCACCACGGTGTTGGGGCCCCCTGGCAGGCCGTCCAGCTCATTGGCCACGTAGCGCAGCTCACTGGTGCTGACGGTGGAGAATTGTATGGGCGGGCCGTGGCAGCGGTACTTCAGCAGGATGTTGTGTTTGCTGTTCACCAGCATCAAGGGCCCCGTGTTCTTTGGGCTGTGCAGGTTGAACTCCTTCATGTCTGGGGGAGGGGTCCTTGAAATGGCGGCCAGGAGTTCCGACCATGGACCTCCAGGATTCTTGGTAGTAATAACCAGACGGGGTGTACTTGACTGGCTCTGGTTTGATGCTGCTGTTTTCCAAATCTGGTTCTTCTGGGACACAACAGGACACAAAGGTCACACGATAAAATGCATGCGAGCGGGCGTTAAAGTCAACACCCTCCGCCACAATGCTTGTGTACCTTTCTCCTTTGGAAGCACGGTGGTCCGATCAGGGCCTGACGCATGGATCATGACTTTGATGTTCACACCGCTATGAGTAATACAACAGACGAGACGAAGGATGAAAAGACATTTACAAAAAGGTATGAATGACAGGAACGCCCAAAAAATCACTGTACAGCCCCACACCTCTGAAAGAGCTGCGCGTCTTTGCTGGTGATGAGCTGCTTCTGGAAGCCTCCCTTGGCATGGTTGACCCTGGTGTCACAGCCCAGGTGCTTGGGCTTCAGGCAGTACCAGGGCTCCCCGGTCCTGAGGTCCGTGTAGTTGCAAAGCGGCTTCTGCGGCTGACTGGGCGGCAGGCACATGTTGCACATGGTGGTCTCGGACAGGAAGCCCGAGCGGAACAGACTCTTGAAGAAGATCCGGTCGGCCCGCTGCTCCTGGAGCCGCTGCAGCACGGCCACCGCCTCGCTGGAGTGCACCATGGTGACCTCCACCTGCGCCATGCCCACCCACAGCAGCGGGAACAGAGCCGAGTAGGAGCCGTTGAGATGATCCACCACCCGGCCCGCCACCCCGGCCCCCAGGTCTGGGGAGTGCAGCCGGGCCACCAGGAAGTCCCCGCCGTAGCACTTGGGCCGGCCCTGGAAGTCGTACATCTGGACCAGGGCCTCCAGCTGGTCCCCCACGTGCCACTCTCTCCGGCCGTTGGAGGGCAGGATGGTGAACAGGCTGTGCACAGGGTCGCTAGTCTGGCGTAGGGGCACCGGGGCGAGGCGGGGGGTTGGCTGGGGCCAGGCGATGGAGTTGAGGAGGTAGCGATCCTCCAGGACCTCGTCCGGGGTGGGCTTCAGGCCCAGGTGGTTGCAGAAGGTGTGGTTGTGGTACGGAGGGAGGGGCCCCTTCTGGGCGAAGGCCGTGTGGATGCTGTTCTGGAGCTGGAAAAGTGTTGAGGCCGTGTGGCTACTCAGGTTCTGAGGAGGACGAGAACAGAGGTCTGGTTTAAAGTGTTGCCTAGCTGCAAGTTGTAATAAATTATGGTAACACTTTATATTAAGGTACACATATTCGTCATTAACATGATGCTTACTAATATGCATATAAGTAGCATACTAGCCCTTTATTAGTATTTATTAAGCACTTATTAACACCTTATTCTACATAGCCTTATTCTACCTCTATTACACCATGAATTAAGCTTTTTCCTGACATTACCTACTAATTATTGCTTATTAACTGTAAATTAATGCATTGTTGTTTCTGAATAATGATGTGAATAACCAGTGGGTTATTGGGGCCTTGTAAAGGGGCAGTAGCACAAGAATAGTAATTATTCCTTCATCACTCTGAATTAGTATAGTCTATTCCTGTGGAATGCAATGCAAAACTACAAGTGGTAATATTACCCTAATAACTATATATTAATAATTTTTAACTCAAAATATGTTTCCTATTCTAAAGTGGGGTCTTGTTCATGTTTAATTCACAAGTAGTTGGATCCTTATTAACCCTCATTTGTTCCCTATACTAAAGTTGCAGACTCTTCACATTTAGTTACGTCATTATAGCATAAAACTAGCAGTTAGTAGACAGTCAGTTAGTACAAGTACATTTATTGTAAACTGTAAACAGTCACGCCATACATTCATCTTAACAAACATAAATGCAAAGACTCAGGTCAATTCTTTTCTTCTTCCCCCCCTGGATTTGAGCACGCAAAAAATCTCGCTCTTCTTCAACGTCCTTGATAATCCTTTTCTGCCAGATAATCTTTTCTTCCAGAAACTCCACTTTGGAGACTGATCCTTGATAAACATTAGAAATACAGTACATACATCACTTCAGTATAATGTTTATTTGAATATAACCAATAAAACACCAGAAAACATGAGGCCATTACCTGATCCGAGGCTGCTACAGCTGACTTTCAATATCTTCAGAACCTCCAGTAGAAGCACAACATATTCATATAGGATTCAGAATGTTTACATTAAGATAGTTTATCAAGTACTGTAGGTTTTACACAGAACAAACAGACCATTACCTACCTGGCTTATGCAGCTCATCTCTAGTCCTCTCTTTCGAGTCAGTCATCAACTCATCTTTGGGGAGAGTATTTGCCTTGGGCTACATAAAAAAGAAAGTTTAAGAAACTTTTTTACCTTAATACTCATAATTAAGATAACACATGTATTCCTGTAGCTCGGCGTAGTTTTCAATATCCTGTTTTTAAATGTTTATAACCTCCATAAATTCATTTGTGGCAGATTCATTGGTTTTACAGTATGTTGCACATAGGGGCTTTGCTGTTCTATTTCGTCCCTACTGACCGCCAGAGGTGGTGCTTTAAGCACTGGATAACTCCGCCCGCGCTAGCGCATGTCGAGTACGAATAACAACAACGTCACCTGTGACTCCTGCATGACCCCCGGGAGGCTATATCTTCCGGTGTCAGCAGGAAATCGGCTCCTTCATTCTTCTCGTGACCGTGCATCGAGGTGTACGTGAGTAAAGCATGGCCATTTAAATGGCCTGGTACGGTTGTTACTGGCGTACTGCTGGCTTTGTGCAGTCTCGTGCCTCCGTGGCGGGAGTAACGGGCTGACGCTCGTCCTCCCAGAGGCTGTTGCCAGCGATTTGCACGTTGTATGTTGTTACCTGCTCTGGACAGTTGGCTGGTTTGGTGGCGTCCCGCCCCTCACCTTCCAGCATTGCACACGGCCGCTATGAATAATAATAAACTGGGTGTTTGTTTTTGTTTTTTGTCTTTCCCATAGGCAGAGTTCAGAGAGTTTAAAAAAAAAAAAAAAAAAAGTTAATCTTGTTGGTGAAGGTTGCGCACCTGCCCCCTCTCCCAACTTGGCTTTCTGTTTCAAAGTGTTGACGTTTCCGTCCCGGTGGCGTCACTCTTTGTGTCTTTTTTTGTATCTTCTTTTGGTTACCCCTCCACTTGGACCCGGATGGAGCATGCCTGTGGCAGTTGCATGGCACCCCTGGAGCCTGACGATGGACATGACCAGTGTGTGTCCTGTCTTGGTGTGGCTCACCTGCGGGAGGCCATCACCGAGGAAGCCTGCATAAATTGTGGCATTATGCCGTGGTCAGTAAGACTGGCCAGGCTGGCCCAAGTGGATCCACTGCCTTCACTCCAGTCTGAGGGGGGTCATGCAGGAGTCACAGGTGACGTTGTTGTTAAGGCCTAGTTATGCTTCGTTTATACTTCCGCGTCGACGCGACGCGTTGGGACGGCGGACCCACGGCGGACCCTTTGCGGACCCTTTACGTCCTCGACGCGCACCTCCCCAAATCCTAGACGCGCGTCGAGTCGACGCCGTCCCAACGCAAAGCCAACGCGTTGGCATTGGCTGTGATTGGTCCGCAGACCACATCCGCTGGAGATCGCTTTTCCGGTCTCCAACCCCGCCATTTTTAAAAGTCTTTGAGCCGGTGGTCGAGAGACTTTGAGTAGCTTTCATTTTTCATCCGAGTTTTGCGCAAATGGACAAAAATGAAGAGCGTCTGGCTGACGAGGTTAGCAAGCACGCAAACCTCTACGATGTGTCCTCGCGAAATTACAAGGACCATCAAATGGCCACCAATTTGTGGGAGGAGATAGCCCGTAACCTCGGGTTGTCTGTGTCCGTCTGCAGGGTGAAGTGGAAGAATGTGAGGGATCGGTACACTCGTGTCCGAAAGACTATGGTTAAAAGCAGCGGCGAAGCAGGGGGCAAGAAAGTCCCCCTCCTTTACCAAATGCTCTCATGGTTGAGCCCTCACATAAAACACCGGCCCACCTCATCAAATTTTCCTGCCAAGGTAAATATTTCTCTGGTCAACCTTTGTTTGGGCTAGCTAGCGTGCTTCGACTTGCAACAACATGCAACTTCTGCCTTCATGTAACCTTTTTTCACTCGCTAGTGATCCGTGTGTAATCAAGAGCATACAATGTTTGGTCAGCCTTTGTTTTGGCTTTCTCGCTAGCACACCGGCAGTCCCATCAAACCCTATCCTGCAGTGTTCACAACTGTTTCGACCAACATATATGTTACGTGTCCCTCCATGGCTGAGAACATTTTTTGTGCTTGTTAGTAATCCGTATGTAATGACCACAATGGACAACGACGACGATGACCAGCGCTAGTTGTAACAACGGCTGCACACGCCGAAGTAGATCGTCGAACCTTTCGGCCGACATGCAAAAATATTTTAAGTGTGTCTCTGGGTCCAGATCTCGCATCGGGCGGACAACAGCCACAAATTCGCCTGTCCTCTGCCTCGGTATGTTTAAAGGGCGTACCGACCACCTCCGCCGTTGTCTCCTTTGTCGTTTATATCGCGCATACATTTGCAAAAGAAGTATTTCTTCCTCGATGTCGATGATTTCGAGCTCCAACTCCAGACTTGTCTTGGACTCCATCGCTCACTGTGACCAGGAGAAAAGCCGGGAGGTAAATAAACAGGCAGATGCTAACGACGATATACCTCTCAGCAAGAGGGTCAACCAGTCGGTCAGTCTTCGCAAAAAAGACAGCGCCCTCTGCCGGTGTGGCATTGACTTGCATTTTAGACGTAAACCCCACGCAATCCCTACGCAGAAGTATCACGGGCTCATGACGGCGTCCGAGCGACGGCGTGGCCATTGCGTGATCACGACGCACGTCCTACGCGGAAGCATAAACCAGGCTTTATTCGTACTCGACATGCGCTAGCGCGGGCGGAGTTATCCAGTGCTTAAAGCACCGCCTCTGGCGGTCATTTGGGACTCATAGAACCGTGGTTACAACTGTAACCCTCGACATCAATAATACAACGTACAGTGTAAGACATTTTAATGTCGCCATAGTTTCTCACCCCAAAAAATAAATGTGTTGTTTTAAACAGCTTTTCAACATTTCTAATCTCTGTCAGTCAACCTGTCCTCCTGCTGGACTCGGACTCTCTCTCACTCTCTCTCCCACACACACAAACACAATGCAAAAATCAGGGATTGTACAGTGGTTAAATTACTCCGCAATCACCGGATCGACCGCGACGCCCCCCCCCCCCCCCCCCCCCCCACACCCGACGGTCCCCCCAAGGTCTCCTAAAATATGTGGGAAACACCGAACTTCATCGGCTACTTCAGCAAATAAAATACATTAGCAGGGGTCGGTATGGGCTTATGTTTAGCTAGCTAACATCATTGTCCAGTAGAATCATAATTGCCATTTATAGAAGAGTTTGAACATTACACACGACAAGTTAACAGATAACTTACCATTTTCAAAGCACAAGAAATGTCCAAAACTGATCCGACTCCAAACTCTTCTTCGACCGCGAAAAACTGTGGAAGGGAAGTGACGTGTCTGCTCGGTTGTGTGTGATGATTGGATCGCTTTTTTTTTTCTTCATACTCAGTTTTTTTTTTTTTTTTTACCGAGAAAGAGAAAATATGATGTTGTTGCAGCACGATATTTTAAGACGAATTTATTTTAGTTTATTTATTTATTTATTTTATTTATTTAATATATAGTTATTAGGGTAATATTACCACTTGTAGTTTTGCATTGCATTCCACAGGAATAGACTATACTAATTCAGAGTGATGAAGGAATAATTACTATTCTTGTGCTACTGCCCCTTTACAAGGCCCCGATAACTCACTGGTTATTCACATCATTATTCAGAAACAACAATGCATTAATGTACAGTTAATAAGCAATAATTAGTAGGTAATATCTGGAAAAAGCTTAATTCATGGCGTAATAGAGGTAGAATAAGGCTATGTAGAATAAGGTGTTAATACATGCTTAATAAATACTAATAAAGGGCTAGTATGCTACTTATATGCATATTAGTAAGCACCTAGTTAATGACGAATATGTGTACCTTAATATAAAGTGTTACCTAAATTATATAATTAAGGATAACAAATATTAACATGTTATGTTAATGTATGTCTTGTCACTTTATAATTGCTCTTTGTAACTTGGCACATAGCCAGATATCTTGTGTACTAGCAATGGTTCATCTAGCACTTGGAACCATTTAATTGCTGTTGATACAGCAAGAAAGGCAATAGAACAAGACCACAGTAATTAAATGTTTCACCTTCTTCTGACGAATGTACTTATTGTAAGTCACTTTGGATAAAGGTGTCGGCGGCGCCCTGTCCGGCGGCGGCTGCTTCGGCTCCCACATTATCGCTAATTTCGACATCTAGATCAGTGTATTCAGCATCAATAGTTAAGCGAAACTGCGTAAGAACAGTATATGACCGGCAGGTCATGATTAGTGTGAGAAAGTGAACACCTCCCTTCTCACTGTCTCTCACTAACACATGAACTGATTGTTATTGAATTGTACTCCAGCTGTAATAGGGGGCAATATTTTGTTCCATTCAGGACAGAGGACACATGGAATAGCCCGGGGGGCATTGGGTGTAAACAGCTGTTTTGTATATATTTAGATGTTGTGTAAAGAGTGTATATATATTTGGTAATATGTTATTTGGTGAAATGTTGATGTTGTTTTTTCCTACAAGGTTTATTTTCCATTTAGGAATATTGTGTTTGTAGCCTTGCCATGTAATGTTCACCCATTAGTGGTATGGCCTAACTGGCCATGATTGGTGTATGGCCTAACTGGCCTTGATTGGTCCAATTTGGACTGATTCCTTCCCTTATTTAAGGGGTGCCTCATTCTGTGTTGGGGTTGACTGAGGGTAGGTGCTGACTTGATGTGAGGCCAGTACCAGGTATGTCATGCGATGGTATGCCATGCTATGCTAACCTATGCTATGCTAACTTGTGCTATGCTAAATTATGCTATGCTTAAATATGCTATGCTAAGCTAATATATGCTAAGCTAAGTTGCAAAAAGGCTAAAATGGCTAGTTTTGGAAACCATTACTATTATTTTGGATTCTGGATTTATTTTTTCTTTAGTTATTTTGGAGTTTTGTGAAGAAAATAAATTCTCACTACTTTTCAACGGAATTGTCACCCCTCGTGTTTGTCCACACAGTCCAGTCCAGTGAGTCCACATCCCAATACTCGGGGTGACCAAGTCGGTCCCTCACAATTAGGTTGTGCATATCTGGTAAATTGGTTCATGTAAGCCCGAAGACACGGACCGTTCTACACAGCCTCACTCTGCTACGTCGGTCAGACCCAGAGGTTTACAAAGTCTCCCCTAACAGGCCACCCGCGGAGACATCGGAGGCGGTGTGAGAGGAAACTTGCGGACTTACAGCTAAGCTTAAAGCTAACCTGTTCCGATCCCCTCTTCCATCAGTCCTGGTCGCCAAAAACAAAACGTGGAAAACAAACCGGACTACCTGAAGCTGGACTTAAACACCAAAAGGGAGACAAGAAACTGCTGCATTTTCATTCTCACCGAGATGTGGCTCAACTCATCTGTCCCTGACACCGCCATTAGCCTGGACGGGCTAACAACATTCAGATCCGACAGGAGCCATGCTCTCACAGGTAAAACCCGGGGGGGAGGTGTCTGCATCTACACAAATAACAGCTGGTGTAATAACGCTACACTGGTCTCCATTAATTGCTCTGCGGACATAGTTTTATGATTGTGAGATGCAGACCTTTCTACCTGCCCCGAGAATTCACCAGCGTCACCATTGTTGCTGTTTACATTCCACCCAGCGCTGACACAAAACAAGCCCTGAGTGTTCTCTACCGTGCCATCAATGACATGCAAACCACACACCCGGAGGCCGTCTTTATTGTTGTTGGGGACTTTAACCAGGCCAACATGAAGACTGTGCTTCCCAGTTTTTATCAGCATGTGGATTTTGCTACCAGAGGGAAGAACACATTGGACTTGGGCCCCATCCACACGAAGCCAGATTTCGAAAACGATCTGTCCCCCCCTCCATTTGTCTCGGCAGGGGGGCCAGACATTTCTCCGTAACGACGGAGTCATTGCTGAAACGCATCTAGCTCTAGAAACGCTGTAGTACATATTCCTGGCCTGTGTGTGGCGCTGTTTCAGCTACAGAAATCCACCGAAAAACAGTTTCATGTTGCAGAAGTGACAGATCCCAAACAACATGAAACTACCTAAACCACTCGACAGTCGATAAGTCAAACACAGGCAGTCAATTCATCATCCAACATCTTCCTCTCTCGGATCCTGGCGTCCCAACATGTAAACTAGTTTGCACTGATTAGAAATCAGATAGACTATAAATTATCAATTTTGGAATATATATTCAATGTTGTGCGATGTTAGGTCGGCGCGTTTTCTCTTACCCACCCATTAAATGGTTAATTTGTGGAGACAATCCAAAAGGAGATAAATAACCATATTTATTATTTATTTTATTTATAGAGTCATTCTAAAGGCATATCCTCCACATTTATTTCACTCCGACTCGTCGTCTCACGAAGCCAAAACCTGAAACATTTTCGACTTTTCCACCCTGGGACCTGGTTTAAAAAAAGTGCGGTTTCAGCGACCGAAAACTCCGTCTCTGTCTTTACGCTCGACCTAAACGCACAAGACATTTGCGGTTTCACTCGAAAATCGTCTCCGTGTGGATGGGCCCTTGGTTTACACAAACATCACCCACCTGGGCTCCTCAGACCACCTCTCTGTCATGCTGATTCCTGCATACCAGCCCCTGCTCACCAAAAAAAAGCCTGCTGTGAAGAAGGTGAAAGTGTGGCCTGTAGGAGCTATGTCTGCACTGCAGGACTGTTTTGAGTGCACTGAATGTAGCATGTTCAGAGAGGCTGCAACAGTCAACCAACACACCAATGTAGAGGAGTATGCTGCATCTGTGATGGACTATATTCAGTGGTGCATTGAAGGAGTTACAGTTACCAAGACAATCATCACTCGGGCAAATCAGAAACCTTGGATGACTAAGGACGTGCGTGTGAGACTGAGGGAGCGCAATGCTGCGTTCAAAACTGGTGATGAGACGGCACTCAGATCAGCAAGGGCCAACCTGAACCGTGCCATCAGGGTAGCAAAGCGAGCCCACAGTCAGAAGAAACAAGGCTTCTTCCAGGACCTCAGCAACATCAGACGACTGTGGCAGGGCATCCAGACTGTCACTGACTACAAAGTCACACCCACACCCTGCCAGGATGAAATCAGCTTCCTTAATGAGCTCAATGACTTCTTCGGAAGGTTTGAAGCACTGAATAACAACCCTGCAATGAAAGCCACCCCCCATCCTGATGAACAGACACTCAGGCTCGAAACCACTGATGTGCGGAGCGCATTGAGGAAGGTCAACGCACGGAAAGCTGCAGGCCCTGACAATATTCCATGACGGCTGATCAAGGAATGTGCAGACCAGCTGGCCCACGTGCTCACAAACATCTTTAACACCTCACTGAACCAGGCTGTCGTCCCCCCGTGTTTCAAGTCAGCCACAATAATTCCGGTGCCCAAGAAATCTGCCATCACATACCTTAACGACTTTCGCCCCGTCGCACTCACATCCACCATCATGAAGTGCTTCGAGAGGATTGTCAAGGACCATATCATGTCCTTACTCCCCCCATTATTCGACCCGGCCCAGTTTGCATACCAGTCCAACCGCTCCTTTTTCTTTTTTTTTACTCTTTTGATCCCGTGAGGGAAATTTGGTCTCTGCATTTAACCCAATCGTGAATTAGTGAAACACTCAGAACACAGTGATGGTGAGGCACACAGTGAGGTGAAGCACACACTTAAACCCGATGCAGTGAGCTCCCTGCAACAGCGGCGCTCGGAGAGCAGTGAGGGGTTAGGTGCGTTGCTCAAGGGCACCTAACCCCTCACTGCCCCCCTGATGATGTCATCTCCACTGCTCTCAATCTGAGCCTGGAGCACCTGGAGGAGAAGAACACCCACGTACGGATGCTGTTCCTGGATTTCAGCTCAGCATTCAATACGATCATCCCCCAGGACTTGGTATGCAAATTGGAGCCCCTGGGCCTCAATACCCCCCTGTGTAACTAGTTGCTGGACTTTCTTACCGACAGAACCCAGTCTGTCCGCGTGGGTAACAACACCTCCAATGTCATCTCCCTGAACACCAGCTCCCCCCAGGGCTCATCAACAACACAGCTGTGGAAGTTGTGAGAAGCACCAAGTTCCTGGGGGTGCACATCTCTGACAACCTCAGCTGGTCACTCCACACCTCCTCCCTGGCGAAGAAGGCACAGCAGCGCCTACACTTCCTGCGGTGGCTGAGGAGAGCCTCCCTCCCCCCCCCCCCATCCTCACCACCTTCTACAGAGGGTCCATCGAGAGCTTACTGACCAGCTGCATCTCTGTCTGGTCTGGGAGCTGCATAGCCTCTGACTGGAAGCCTCTGCAGAGAGTGGTGAGGACAGCGGAGAAGATCATTGGGACCCCGCTCCCCCCCATCCAAGACATAGCAGACAGCCGCTTTTTGTCCAGAGCTCACCGGATCCTCTCCGACCCCACCCACCCCCACCAAGGACTGGTCTCCCGGCTGGTGTCTGGTAGAAGGTTCCGCAGCATTCGCTGCAGAACAGCCAGATTCAGTAAAAGTTATTTCCCCCTAGCCATCAGACTGCTGAATACAAAATAACCCCCCCACCCATTTCAGTGCAATATTTTTCTATGGATGTGTGCAATAATCTCCACCCTGCTGCTACAATATTCTTAATACATTTTTATTCCTACACTGACATTTTTTAGGATTATTTTATTATTATTATTCAGTTCTTTTGCACTTTATTATTATGTTGATCATATTTATATTTTTATAGATCTATTTAAATATTGTTTATCTCTGTGTCTCCCGGAAGCCTATAGCAACGACATTTCACTGCCAAAAATCACTGTGTTTCTTGTGCAATGACAAATAAAGAGAAAGTTGAAGTTAAATGTAAATCTAAATGTAAAATTGATACTTAATAATAATAATAATAATAATAATAATTAGTATTACTTTCTCACACACACACGCACAGTATGGCTGAATGCAACACTCACCTCCAGAGTGTGAATGTTGTGCAGCGAGTAGATGAGACCAGAGAGCGCCAGGAGGAGGAAGATGGGGGCATATCGATGTCGAAACATGAGGAACCCCTTTGTTCTCCAGTGGTTGGCTACCGCTTCAAATTCGGCGGTCAACATGACGGCGGACAGAGTAGTAGTGGTGGGGTTTGTTGACACTAACTCAATAGAGAGTAGATACAGATTAAAACAGTAAGGAAATGAATAACTTTCGTAGGTGTGTAATAACAATCAACACGACCAACAACACAACTCACACCAGTTCATATTATACAAGAGTCCAGTGGCGTAGCCACGGGTGTGCCAGGGTGTGCCTGGGCCACCCAAACGTGACCCTGGCACACCTAAAATATTCCGTTCGCAATTGACACAGTGTTACATAAAGCCGTACGTTTCTACAACAACATGTCCTCCAATCCAAACGCCCATATAGATCGTTTGTACTGACCCTCTATTACGACCCAAGAGAGCGTTTTCCAAAACTAGGTCAAGTGATCTGAAACGAGAGGAGAGTTAATTTCCAAAATAAAACAGGAAGTCACAAGAAAAAATAAAACCCAGAACAAGACAAACCTAACCGCGGTGTGGTTAGTCGCGAGAGCGACTACATTACATGAGCCCCACCTCACACACCCCGTCTCCCGCTTCCCCTGATATGCACACACACACACGCCGTTGAGTGACGTGTTCACAGAAGAGCTCCTGTGGGCGGAGTTGTGGCGTTAAACTCCTCATTTGGCTAAAATATAACAAATAAACCAACATCTTTACTTTGTATTTATGTAGATCATCTTGATATTGTGTGATTTTAAGTTTAGCTATACTAGATATTCTGTATATTCAGTTTATCTACGCTTTTAGAAACCCAAATTTCCAACCCTAACCATAACCAGGAAGAACTACAATTCTGTTCTGTAGCGAGAGCGACTACATTACATGAGCCCAGGGGTGGACTGGGACAAAAATTCAGCCCTGGCATTTTCTATCCAGACCAGCCCACTACATTATCAGCGGACACTACATAGAAGTCCACAAATCTCACAGCATCTCCTCTCATGCATAGTACAAAGGAGTCATATTCCTTGATTGCAGTTAACAAATAAAGCACGTAACTATGAACTCATGGACTAAAATTGACAGCTATAGCAATCAATCAATCATTTTTTATACATTATAGTGTCAAACCACAATATTTTCTGTCACAATATTTTCTTATTATTGTCTGAGTCTGGTTTTAACTAATGCTGGGCTTACACCAAAATATTTTCACAGACTAAAAACTGAAAGGGTAGCATGAGGGTTCTTCCCCTTAATCTAGAACCAGAACCAGAAGTTATGTCATGACTAGTGGTGGGACAAGATTAAGGGGAAGATACTTGAAATTAGATGGAGTGTTGAATTCGCTAACTTTTTCTTACACTTGTGAATTTTGAAGAGGACTTTTACGAACTTATCCGGAAAGACGGAAGAGACGTCGACCCAGCGGTAGCCTTAACAACAGCGAGTTGAAGCTATCAGAAAAGTGCTCTTTTAAATAAACTCCTGGTGTACTTACAAACTTTAAAATGCCTCGTTTTGTGAGTACAGACCATATATGTACTACTACAGAAGTTGGGTAACAATCCATGCATTATTAGTGGGGTAATTTACGAGATAGACACATTGTACCGGACACTCCAATACTAAGCCATTCGGCTGATACCCCTAAACTTGATAAATATTGACCGTCGCTAAAAATGCATCTGAGGGGGTATTTGGCTGGATTATTGGTGGAAATTACCTCAGGGTGAATTTTACTCCGAACCATCACTTTAAGGTAGCTCAATGGGTTGTTATCTGTAAACACCACGTACTTATGCCCCAACAGGTACTCTCGAAACTTCTCACTCATGGCCCATTTGAGTGGCAGAAATTCCAACTTCATTGAACTGTAATTGGTCATGTTGCGCTCTGGGGGTCGAAGGCCTCTGCTAGCGTATGCTATAGGCCTTACAGCGCCCTCAGTTTCTTGTGAGAGGACCGCCCCCAAGCCATGGCTGTGAAAAGTCAGCATAAGCCAACACTGGAGCAGAAGTCAGCTTCTCCTTCAAGGCCTCAAAGCTCTGCTCACATTGAGGTGTCCATGGCGAGCCGAGAGCCTTTCCTGACCCTCTCTTTGACCTGGTACCAGCGAGTTCTGCAACCAGCTTATGCAGAGGGCCAGCCAACGTGGCGAACCCATCAACAAAGCGCCTATAGTAACTAGCAAACCCCAAGAAAGAGCGTAGCTCAGACACCTGTTGGGGACGTGGCCACTTAGCTACTGCTTCGATTTTAGCTGGGCTGGTGGAGACACCCTCGGCTGAGATGACATGCCCTAGATAGTTAACCTCCTGCTGGAAAAAGGCACACTTGCCCGATTTAGCCTTCAGACCCTCCTTTTGGAGCTGGCCAAGGACTACTTCCAGTCTTTGCACATGCTGAGTGACTGAGGAGGAGAACACAACAATGTCATCAAGATAGAGAAGCAGTGAATGACCATGCTGTTCACCAAACATCCTCTGCATCAACCTCTGAAAGGTGCTTGGGGCATTACACAGCCCAAATGGCATCCGGTTCCATTCAAAAGACAAAGGTGTACAAAATGCAGTTTTTGGCTTGTCTGACTCAGAAACTGGGACCTGATTATAACCACTGGCCAAATCTAATGTGAAGAACCAGCGAGCACCAGAGAGCACGTCAAGGCTCTCCTCAATACAAGGCAAAGGAAACGCGTCCTTCCTCGTCTTGCTGTTCAACAGGCGGTAGTCCACACATATTCTCAGACTCCCGTCTTTCTTTCGAACCAAGACAATAGGGGAAGCAAAAGGACTACTGCCCTCCCTAATCACCTGAGCCTCCAGAAGCTGATTGATATGAGCTTTTACCTCCTCATATTCAGTTGGAGGAATGCGTCTGTACCTCTGTCGAACTGGGACGTCATCAAGCAATGGAATGTCATGTGAGAGGAGATTTGTACAACCGAGATCACCATCATGGGCAGAAAAGACTGAGCTGTATTTCTGCAATAGTGATCTAACCTAACCTCAATCTGATCTGGTTCTGACAGCACAGACAAATCCACTGTTTCTATCTCACTGTGCACAGGACCAACTGTCGACTGGGAAGAAACAGTCGCTGTGACAGACCTCACCTCAGTGACTCCAGTAGGTAGACTGACAACCTGAGCACTGCTCAAAACACCAAGGCCAGTACGAGGATAGAGGAGAACTTCGGTGGTCCCTACATTGACCACCGGAATATAGGCTGTACCTCTAATGACCTGGACGAGACATGGGGATGCGAGCAGCCCAGCTGGCAGGCCAGACTCTGGTGGCTCAAAGAGCATGGCCTCACCAGAAAGATGTTCAGGGCAGGTGCTAGCAACCAATTTCATAACACCCCCAGGTATGCGCACAGTTTGTGTACCACGCACCCTAACTGTACCAGTAGGGGTTTTCAGCGGAGGATCGGTGGCCTGGTGACACTTCTGCAGGGCCTCAATAACTGGGCCTGGGGCCTGAGCCTCTGCGGGCAGTTCAATAAGGGAAGGGCCGTGAGCGCCAAAGAGCTCTCTGTAGCACCGCCGAATGACATTCATCCCCAAGATACCAGGGACCAAGGGAGCTGCACCAAGAGGATCATTTACCACTAGGATCCCGCAGCAGGGGACCACTTTGCCGCATAATGCCACATCAAGCTCCAGATAACCAACATATGGAATAGCGAGACCATTAGCTGCCCGAAGCTGTAGCCAGTTACAAGAGTGGAGGCGATCATCGCCCCAGGGTGCGAACTGCTTTAAAAAGAAGCTCTCAGTGTCTGTAGACCCCATAGAACCAGTGTCCACCAAACATGGGACAGCAATCCCACCCATATGGAAATCAATGTTTGACAAAACGACATAAGTCTAGCCATAGTACCTATCTGTGAGCCTGTAGACTCCCCACCTGAGTTGTGGCTCTGCAGCTCAGTGGGCTTCAGTTTTCCGGCTGGTAAAAGAGACGAGAAGGTTCAGCCACCTGAGCTGACCGACCAGCAGTTGAAGCGGCGCGAGCACGGGGAGGAACCTGTTCCCTATTACACTCCCTAGCAAAATGACCTGGCTGATGACACCTCTGACATATTAAAGGACCACTACGTGCAGGCCGAGAATGAACTGGGGGGCCCTGCAAAGAAGCCACAGTGTGGGCAAGTTGATCAAGCTGCTCTTGCTGATGCCTCAAAAGCTCCTTTAACTCACCTAGCTCTGAACTTTGGGAGGTGACCAGAGGGGGTGAACGAGAGTGTCCCTGTACACCATACTGCAGACCGTGTATAGCAGGCAGAGAATAACTACGCTCCCTACCACCACCTGGCAAACCTTCCCTCTCCCACCTAATGGCTTCACCACATACTTCTAACAAGGTGGCAGTAGGCTGACGGCGAACAAACTGCTTTAGCTCCCTGCGGAGCGCGCTGTAAAAAACATGCTCTACAAACTGGTTCCGAAGGAGAAATTCAGCATTATTGTTCGGCACATTGTTTCACCTGCTCCATCAGAGCCATCAGGGCCAAGGAGAACTCTTGCAACATCTCTCCCTCCTGTTGCTTCCGGGAGAAAAAGGCTTGCTGCAGAGTGACGTATGACTGGGCACAACCATACAGCTCTTTTAAGATAGCTAGGACCCGAGCTGGGTCCCCTCGCTCTGCACTAGGATGGTACTTAATCTCCTCCCTTGCCTCCCCTTCTAAGTGGTCAAAAATGAAGAAAGCCTGATCTGCGGCAGACAAATGACGGTACCGCATACAAACCTGTAGCTCCTCTGTCCATTCAGCTATGCCAATACCAGTTTTGCCATTAAACATGGGACACCTACGGTCTCTGGGTACGACCACCAACCGCTCTGCGACTGTAGCGCCAGCCGACAGGGCCTGACCAATCGCAGCATGAGAGACTGGAGCAGCCACACTAGGGCCGGCCTGGGTAGCCGCCCTCTCCCGAAGCAGCCACTGCCACACTGCCACACCAACGAGACCCCGCCACGGTGTGACCACCGCCACCAGGCTCCAGGACAAAGACGCACACCTGATCACTAATTGACTCACCTTTTACGCACGCACGCACAGCCTGCAATCACTGCACCTGAGTGTGCCCATGACCTGATAGGTGAAAAGGGGAGGGGAAACCCCTAACCTGCCATGGTACCTATCAACAACTTCAAGTCAGCTTGAATGTGGGGAACACCAACATCATCCAGGTACGGCCACTTAGCCAATTCCTCCTCTTTGATGATGTTATCAGTGCTCACGGGCATCCTCTTAGTCCTCTGGTGAATCATAGAACTGTTTCCCAGTGAGACTTGAAATCTCCAAACCTGTCAACATGTAGCTGGAAACTGATGCTTTTGCCCATGGTTCGTAAGCTGATTTGGGCTTTCCTTCCATTCATATTTAGCTTCCTCGTCCTTCCTTGTTTTCTGAACAAAATGTGGCTGTACTACCTGGATCTAGAAATGCATACGTTTGTATGACTCTGTCTCCCTTGTTGGACTTCACTTGTACTGGTAGGATGAATAGAATTCCATCACTGTTCCTATGACCACACGTTTGCAGAGAGACAAGTGCACTACTCACAGATGGTTCCTTTGGCTGTTTTGGGTCTGTGTTGACTGCTCTCTCTCTCTTTGGTTGATGTGAAGAATGCTGGGATGGTTTTAGCTACACACCTTGCAAGTCAAGCACTTATCGCAGTCCTTGCTCAAATGCCCAATGTGAAGGCACCCAAAGTAGACCCCTTTCTCCTTCAGAAAGTTAATCATGTCCCTGTGTGTCTTCTCCAATCGTTGACACTACTCCGGTGTGTGAATTCGAGACCAAAAAACACAAAAGCTGGTGTTGTTTGCAGATTAAACTATACCGTTAAACCAGTTGAACCTCTGAATTTCAATGGCAGCTGCACTTGTTGAATGTTATCAGACTTCATTTAATCATAATCATTTAATCAATACCTATCCTCCTTCTTCTAGTTGTTTTACAGTGGTAAGTGAGTATCCAGTCACAGGAGGCGTACATGTCATGTTCAACGTGAGGCCTGCAAGAAGGCCTACTATCAACAACTTGTGATCTGATGAGCTATTGCAACTGTCTATCAACTGTATGCACCCGTTCACTTACATTGCACAGACGCTCACATTGTTGATTCTGAAGGCCTCAGGCAGATTTCATATAGCCTAGCAACACAAGTTAGCTTAATTCTGATTGGATAACCTAAACCTCTAACCTAAAAACAACACGAACATGAAGAGAATATGAAGGATATGTTTTATATATTTAGAAAAAGTAAATTCAAAATTAAATGAACTTTTATCATTAATTAAGGGAAGGCCTTGCTAGCCCTGACGGCCAACCACTATCACCTGCCATGCTGATCTCCACAGTTTCATTTAAAGGTCTGTTCCCAGTACCTTTTTATTACGCCCAGATAAAAAAACATTTTTGAGATTTGCGACTGGACCAAATCTTCTGCACACCCCATATGCCCGGTGTCCGGGTGCTCGTTTCCATGGCAACCTCCTCCAGCCCGTCCTCCTCCAGGACAGCTCGGGTGTCCCAGGCCAACCGGGGACATTGAATGTTTTCAAATGAGACTGAGTATGTAAATATAAGATGCAACAACATGCCATGATATTTGCATCAAATTTGTTGGATCGAAAGGCATTTCGAAGCTTAGTTCCTTCCTCTTGTGTTATGACCCAGCTCGGGAATCATGACACAGAGTCCCCGACATGATTAGAAGGGTTTAAAGCCATATTTATGAATAAACCAACTAGGCCTTCAAGATATCAGCAAAATGTGCGATGTGCGATCACACTGTTCAATATTGCAATGACAATATGACTTGCGATAAATAAGAAAAGAGTAAAAAAGAAAGTACAATTTTGGTCATGATGAATACGTTGGTATGAATTTAAACAAAGTTGCATATCATGACATCACTGACTGCGTCTCCAGTGCTGTAGTCTACGTGATACGCAGGTATACACCGTATAACCACCTCAAAAGATTTTGGGTTTTCAGGATCCTTACGCAAGGGGAGCTGCAGCTACACGAGGGAAGCCCATATGCATCTGGATGGTGGGGGAGGCACTGTGAGGATCACATTCTTTGATTTCTCCAGTGCTTTCAACACCATTCCGCCTCTGCTGATGGGTTAGAAACTGTGGGTGATGGGTGTTGACGACACTATGATCTCCTGGATTACTGACTACTTGACAGGCAGGCCACAGTTTGTCCGTCTGGGCCGTGTACTGTCTGATGTGGTGGTCAGTGATACAGGAGCTCCACAGGGAACTGTGCTCTCTCCCTTCCTCTTCACCTTGTACACCACTGACTTTCAGTACAACTCTGAGTCATGTCACTTGCAGAAGTTCTCTGATGACTCAGCTGTTGTCGGGTGTATAAGAAGTGGAGAGAAGGGTGAGTACAGGACACTGGTAGACAACTTTGTAGAGTGGTCCGAAGAGAATCACCTGAGGCTAAATATCAACAAGACCAGAGAAATGGTGATCGACTTCGGGAGGACAAAGAGGATGCCTTCACAGCCACTACGGATCAGGGGGGACGTGGTGGAGGAGGTGGAGGACTATAAATACTTGGGGGTGGTGATCGGCAACAGACTAGACTGGAAATCTAACACCGAGGCTGTGTACAAGAAGGGGATGAGCAGACTCTATTTCCTGAGGATGCTGAGATCTTTCAACGTGTGCAGGAAGATGTTGGAGATCTTCTACCAGTCTGATATGGCTAGCGCCATTTTCTTTGTTGCTGTGTGTTGGGGCAACAGCGCCAGAGCCAGCGACACCAACAGACTTGATAAAATCTGATAAAAATTAGAGCTTTCTTCTTGACTTCCGGTTCCAGCGCCGCAGCGAGTTCCAGCCCGACACAGCAGCTCCCGATCTATTTTCCTTTTTTCTTAGATTAAAAGGTTTTTTTTTTACTTTAATCTATATAGTACTTGCAGAACTCTAGCATTAGGCTTTGTAAATATGTAGGCATTATATAAGGGCTCTTAAACAGGTTGTACAATAACAAGAATGTGCACGACGATCACCACGATCGCTAAACAACAACAACAATGGACTGGCACCTAGCGGGACGAGCTCCTCCAGCTCCGGGATCGACCAGTGGTGTGCCCGAAGGGGATCCCGAGGGACCTGAGGATTAAGCGGTGTGGGACTAGAACAGGAGCCATGGTGAGGAACAAGAAGATGGAGAGGAGGTGGAGATACAAGCCCTGTCTTCCCTCGGTTATTATGGGGAATGTACGCTCACTGCCCAACAAGATGGACAAACTATCAGCCCTCATTACCGGACAGTGCGAGTACCGGGAATGCAGTGTGTTGTGCCTGACAGAGACATGGCTGAATGGGAATATACCAGACTGCTCAGTGGAGCTAGCTGGCTTCACGGTAGTCCGGGCGGACAGAGACAAACAGAGCGGTAAGAAGTCGGGTGGCGGACTTGCCGTTTTTGTTAACTCCAAATGGTGCAACCCGGGACATGTTACCACAAAGGAAATCACGTGCACACCTGATGTCGAGCTGTTAGTACGGTCTCAGTCCCACAGATATGTGCCCCGTGAGTTTTCGGCAGCCACTGTTGTTATTGTTTACACTCCACCATCGGCTGTGGCGGTGCGGGCTTGTGACGTCATTCATTCCACCGTCACAGACCTGCAGACTAGACATCCCAACGCTCTTATTATTGTAAACGGAGACTTTAACCATGTCAACATATCAAAGACACTGACTGACTTCACCCAGTATGTGACCTGCAGCACAGGGGAGACAAGACCTTGGACTTACTGTATGTCAATGTTAAGGAGGCATAGAGTGCAACAGCCCTCCCCCCCTGGGCAAATCAGACCACTGCTTGATACTACTGTCTCCTATATACAAGCCTCTTGTGAGGAGACAGCCCATCACCACCAGGACTGTGCAGCAGTGGTCTGAGGAGGCTGAGGAGTCCCTGAGGGAGTGCTACAGGACAACAGACTGGGGGATGAGGAGACTCAGATCTTTCAATGTGTGCACTAGGCTGCTACGGATGTTCTACCAGTCTGTGGTAGCCAGTGTCACCTTCTTCGCTGTTGTGTGCTGGGGATGAGGCATTGGGAGCGGAGGTACCAGTAAGCTGAATAAGATGGTGAGGAAGGCGAGCTCTGTGGTGGGGATGAAGCTGGACTGTGTGGAGGTGGTGACAGAGAGGAGGATGAGGGGAAAGCTGCAGGCGATCCTGGACAACCCCTCTCACCCTCTCTATGCCGAGCTGAGGCAACTCAGGGGCACGTTCAGTCACAGGCTCACTCAGCCACGTGCCTCAAAGCGCTTGGGGGGCTCTTTCATCAAACACCTCAACCACCCGCTCCCAATGTCTCGAAAAGCCCCAACACCTCCAGTTAATGGACTGAACACCATACCCCACACCTCAAGACTGTTTTCCTAGGCCGTTGTTACTTTATGTCTTCTCACATGTCTTACTTACATTACCTGAAAAATCCTGTATATTTGCACATTTTGTATTTTGCACACTTGCACATCTATTTCGCCCAATTTTTATCTACACATCTATTTTTATTTTTAATATCTACACCTCAGCAGGCCTCAGTTACCAATTGCACTGTTCATCTCAATGATGACTACTATGTATGTACAGTATATAGGTTTTCATTTTTTCATCTGACCTGATTCTAAGAGCTCGCATATAATTTTATCTTAATATGGTAAATCTATTTATTGTTTAGTGTTTATTGTCTATACTCAGGTCTTCTCTCGCACTCCTCTATCCCCTTGTACTGCTGGTCAATGTGAATTTCTCCTAAGGGGGATTAATAAAGGAATATCTTATCTTATCTTATCATCAAGAAGGCTGGCTCTGTACTAGGTCTTGGGCTGGAGTCTTTTGAGTCTGTGGTGGAGAGGAGAACGCTGAAAAACTGTTATCCATCATTGACAATGATCAGCACCCTCTCCATCAAACAGTGGTCAGACAGCGGAGCACCTTCTCTCAAAGGCTGCTCCAGCTCCGCTGTCGAAGGGACAGATATAGGAAATCCTTCCTGCCACATGCCATTACACCGTTCAATAACAGCCATATAACATCTGGTTATAACAACAGTCTCCAAGCACCTTATATTTCTGTACAATTGTTCTTCATCATGCTCTAAAATTATTTTTATTCTTATTTATTTTTTTATTTTATTTTATTTTTTTTATTTTTTATTTTTTTTTCTATATTTTTTATATATACATACATTTTTTTATTTTCTACATTGCACTCATTCTTTGATTCTTTGTATTGCAATGCTGCTGCTACACTGTAATTTCCCAGCTTGGGATCAATAAAGTATTTCTATTCTATTCTATTCTATTCTATTGTGTATATCCAGTAAAACATAGGCAAAGATAAGTATCAAGAATCTCTGAAACCATTCCATTACTCATCATGAGCAGCTGGAAGAAACAAACGTTATTGGCAGGTTGCGTGTCAACAACTTCAGAAACCATCCAATCAAGAAATCAAGAAATCAAAGTCACCTTCATCCAATAAGACAACGTGTTCTCCTCCCCTATCGTGAACACCCGCGAAAGTTACCACTTGAGGCAGGCAATGCGACACCAATGGCGTGCTCGAAAGTGGCGTACTGTTGATGTGTAATTAACGTGGTGAATGATAATAAGTTGATAATGAAACGAAAGCAGGCAACTCTGTTTGGTTATTTCAAGCCAGTAGAAAAAGCTGACGTTTCTGGTATTGCGTCTGCAACTGTGAACCGAGGTTGTGGAAGCGGAGGCTGCGCCAACTCCAACTTGCTTAGTGAACATGTCTTATGATGTGTTAATGCCACCAACTCTGTTTCTTCTAGATGAGGACAATTGGCCAGTAATGTGGACTGAGAGCCAGGCTAGAGACTTTAAAGTGAGGCATCCATGATTAGATTGAAAAGACAGGAAGTTAGGTAAATGTCAGGTAATGTGAAAATCTGTATTGAATTTGAGTTACTCAATGAAAATGAGGCTTTTTTTATATTTAGTAACAAATTTGTAAAACTGATAATAGTGGTAAGAATATCTGTTTGTTAATTAGGTCTATGGAAAAAGATGATCAAATCTCCATTAGCTGGTGTAGAGTATTGTGTAGGCTATCAAGAGTTTAAATAAAGTTGAGGCTGTGTTGTACTGTGCTTTATAAGTAATGTGCAAAACGTGATTATCAAAGTCTTATTTTCATGTGTTAATTTCCAGGTTGTGCAGTTTGCGGCTCTGCAAAATCCACTGGGGTCCTGTCAGAAAAAGGAATATGTTTGTCGGAAGAATGGATCAGATTTCAAATACAGCACTCAACTTGCACCAGAGAAACAGCCCTGGCCTCCTTGTGGAACAAAATTAAAAGACATCAGACGTCCAGGGCTCATGAAATAGCTCAGGAGCTCTCAGAAAAAAGCAAAAAGGACTTGGTTGGTAACCTGTTTAGAGCTGCATCAGAGACTGTGTTGACTGAGACTATTAGCATATTCAGAACGGCATATTACCTTGCAAAGAAGAATTGACCTTTCATGGACAATCCAGACTTAATTGAGCTTCAAAAATGGTTTAGACCTGGGCTCTAATCTGCACTCAAGATATAGTCGACAAAAATAATGGAACATGTGGCAAAAGAGATGCAGACAAAAATAACTAATCTCATAGTGGCCTCCCCAACAAAGCTGGCTGTTCTCATAGATGAGGCAACATCTGTCAGCAACAAATCTGCCATGATTGTCAACATTAAGACTTCTGTAAATGGTGAAATCCCAGAATTTGTCTTTCTGGATCTAGTAGAACTCGAAAATCAAAGGGCGGAGGGCATTGAGATGGCTCTTCTGAACTGTTTGCATAGTGTAGGTTTCAGTGAACAGTGGCTTCAAAAGAACTGGATTGCATTTGTGTCTGGTGGGGCAAATCTTTTCACATGGCACTGTATGAACAATAGATTAGAGCTTGCAGTATCGGATGTGGTTGATGAAGTTAATGCCATAAACCATTTTACAGCTTTCATGGATAAAATGCACAACCTCTACAGTATGTCTAATAAAAATACTCAAGAACTTCTACAGGCAGCTGAAGAGGTTGGGACCAGGGCTTGAAAACGAAATTATTTTTCAATCGTTCCGCTCCGAACGGAACCGGTATATTTAATGTTTTCGTTCTTGCGTTCCGCCACCAACATATTGTTCCTGAACCGGTTCGGAATGTAAAATAACGTTCGTTCTTAACGTTCCGGCAGTGTTATTGGGCCTAGTCTATTTTTTTGGTCGATATCATAGAATAGACCTACTTATTGGTATTTGCCCTTAATTTACACAGTAGGTAGACTAAATTCGCAAAAATCATAAATCACAGGCAGCATCCAAAAATATTTGCGATATCCATCTCACATACCAGGCAGACTGCTGCTGACTGTAGCCTATATTCTATGATAAATATAATTTCGTTTCAAAATCATTTCTGGATAAGTGGGCTAGAAACCCTTTACCTGGTTGTAAGTTTTATCCATATTCCATGGAGAACTTCAGGTATAGAGGCTCGCTCAATAATTTCTAACCCCGCCATAAGCGAATATGTTGTATTGTCTATGTTGCTGACAAATACCCAAGTCTCTCCAACAACTCAATTGACTCTACATTTCAATCGCCTCTCGCCAGGGTGGTGGTGGGAATTCGTGACAGCTGAGCTTAGCGGGTGGCGAAGTGAACACGGCAACCGGAAATAGTTTTTTTTTTTTTTTCATGAAATAGGCTATGCTTTTGTGAAATTTTATAGGCTATATAAAGCAGTGGTTCCCAAACGTTTGGTGCCCAAGGCACACCAAAGGACAAGTAAAAATCTCAAGGCACATCTATTGTGCAGAGTAGCCTTTATAACACCTGTTATCACTCATATTATGTAAAATATCTGTAAATGTGCATAGTTATTTACTAATGCCAAATAAAATGTGACAAAGACTATTACTCATGAAATATTTATTAACAAAATATTTCAAAAATGTATTTGAAACTTTGTCAAATTAGGCCTCATCAAAGCAGCAACACACCCATTTAAAACTGACAGGTCACAAAAATAAAAATGAGGCAAGAATTAAAGAAATGTTTTTAGGTATATAGATATACTCTGTATTATGAATGGAGTCCATACAAAGTACTGATAAACTAAATTAAAAAATCATTATTTTTGTGTAGTTGTATATTGCAATTAGGCCTGCACGATATCAGCTAAATGTGCGACGTGCGATCACACTGTTCAATATTGCGATGACGATTTGACTTGCGATAAATAAGAAAAGAACAAAAAAGAAAGTACAATTTTGGTCATGGTGAATACGTCGGTATGAATTTAAACAAATTTGCATATCGTGACGTCACTTACTGGGTCTCCAACCTGTAAAAGTTTAGTGGTCTCCTTGACATCAGTCGACACGTCACGTTATAGCGGTGTCAAGATATTTCAATGCAATTTTTTATGTAGGACCTATTGCTACGGTGCCTGAACCCAAAGTTATAACTATAGCCTTCTATAACTTTGAACGGTGACCGCAAACATTTTCTTTACTGCAGCCACAGCCATCATAACAGACAAGCGCAAACCATTGATTAAATGAAGTGAATATAAAAGAAAGAACGTAGCCTACGTGTGTAAGTGGGCAATTTATATTCGCGATACTTACTAAAATATAATTAATAGGGTTTTATTGTAATTACATTAGTTGTTTGAAGAGTACAAAAAAAACACAGTCGGTCTTAACGCAAGTTTACAACCGGCAAGGCGTTCGGACTAAAGGGGGGAAAAAATAAATATTTGGGTCGGTCCTAAATTGACAGGTCGGTCGGGTTACGGCAAACCAAAATGTTTTTAAGGATGGCCCGAGTGTGCGTGGTGAACTTATCGCATTACAGACCAGCTTTTGCGATGTGTTTATCGCGAACATTCACATTGCGATGATGATGAAAATTCGATTAATCGTGCAGGCCTAATTGCAATAATAATGTATGGTTGTCACAAAATCCCACGGCACACCCAGACTTGCCTCACGGCACACCGTTTGGTGTGCCGTGATGATATAGAGAACGAGAAAAACCCGTTATCAACCAGTTTTGGGGATTTCAGAATAACGTTTCTGTTCCAGAACAGTTGAAGACCATTTAGTTTTCGGTTTCGGTTTTCGTTCCTTGAACCGGTTCGGAGCCCTGGTTGGGACACAAGTCCTGAAAATAGGCAGGGTGCTGACAGTCCGTTGGGTGGCCAGCAGCTTGCGTGCTGTAAAAGCTGTGTGGAGATCTTATGAAGCACTCAACAAACATTTTGAAAATGCTGCTGCAGACGAATGTAGACCAGCAAAGGAGAGGCAGACGTACAGGGGCATGGCGAGGCGTTTGCAGAGCAAAGAGTTTCTCTGTGATCTCGCCCTGATGTACAATGCACTATCGGAGCTTTCCAGCTTGTCCCTTCAACTTCAGTCCCAGTCAATGACCCTGTTAAGAGCAGAACATCTTCTGAAAAGAACCATCCGTGTGCTGACATCATTCAAGGACTCTCCAGGTGAGAAATACACAGAAGCTGTTAAGGCTTCAGGACATTTTGGCACTGTTTTACTCAAATCCAATCCAAAATTGATCTCAATCAATCCTAACCAATTTCTTCAAAGTCTCACTAACAACCTTGAGAAACGCCTCTCATTTGAGAATGAGTTTCTAAGTGATCTGAGCATTTTGAGCAGCACAACTTGGCCATCAGAACCTGAAATTAGATATGGCGAGACAGAGATTAGACGCTTCTGTAAGCGTTTTTATCTATGTGAAACCCAAGCTGTGTGTAGCACCGGTGTCACCCTACTTACTGCGCCACTGGACTAGTTCTAGGTTCTAAGGAGTGGGGAGCAAAAAAGTAAAAAAAGGACCAGGAGACCGCAGCTTTAAATACAAAAAGGCCGGCAATTTACTGAATGTAATAAACTCACAAAATACAGTACACAAAACAAAACAACAAATACCCTGCAGGTTCCAGTTAAAGATACAGAATAAAATAAACAGAAAAAGTATTTCACTCTTTTAATTCGTCTAGGTTATTTTTAGAAGGGCTAAAATTAAGTTAATTTAGACCGGTCATTTATTTCCCTAGATTACACCTATTTTAGAATGTCTTTTATTCCTGGAGTTAACTCTTTTTTTCCTTTTCAGTTTCAAATTCAATCAATCAAAAAAATGAACCACAATCAATCCAAAACATATTCACAATCATGAACACAACAAGCAATAAAAGTACGAGGCTTTCAATCATCAGTTCCAAGTTCAAGTGTGTGTGTGTGTGATTGTTCAGTTCAATGAAAAAAGAAAGTTCAGTCCGATCCAGTCCAAAAATAAATAAAACAATGAGCTCTCGGTTCAGAATGAATGAATCCTGATACCCCTACCACTCTGGTAGCGATAGGCAAGAGATGTCCTCACTGATGGGATGAATAACGGTCTGGGTCTAGCTCGCCATCTTGCTTCTCGTCCGTGTGCTCGCGCGCACACTGCAGGTCAATCCTCGGCTCCAACCGAGCTTTCAACCGAACAAAAAAACCTGACCTGCATAGCAGGTCAAAAACACAATAAATCTCTTTTTAAATCATTCAAATTACTTCAAATTACACAGCATACATACATCTTCATAACATTCACAGTCATCATGGACCAAGAATATTGACTGGTAAACAGTTTATGACGAGGTATTTCTTTGTTAACGGCTACAGTTGTTAACGTTAACGGCTACGTTGTTAGCGTTAACTGTCCACCACAAAAAAAAAGAACAACACGGTAAAATGTAATAAAACAAACACAAAATTCACCAAAACCAACGTTGCTTACTTCCAATTAATCAGTTAAGTTTCTCCAGTTAGAAATATACTTTTAGTCTTTTTCCACTAATTTAAACACTGCTCGCTCTCTCCGATCTCTCTCAGGTCTCTGCTGCAGCGTCACTGAGGTGCTGCGTCTAGCGTCACTTTTAAAGGTCCCATATTATGCAAAATGCACTTTAGAGCGGTTTTCTATCAATAATATGCATCCCCGGCCTGTCTACAATCCCTCCTGATATGAAAAAAGTTCATCCTCTCGTTTTTTTGCTTTCTTAGTCTTTAGAAAATGTGCGCTAAAACGGGCTGTTTGAGAAATGGTCTGCAAATGACGTCAGCAACAGACTCGGCCGCTCCCCTCAGGCTGGTGGCAACGCCTCCGGTGAAGGTTTGCCACGCCCCTAACAAAGTTTCTAAACACCGCCATTATTCCGCTCGCTAGCGTTGCTCCGGTTGGCACAATGGCGAAGGTACGAGCTGGAAGAAGTGGTTGCTCTGTTGTTGGCTGCACAAATGAGCACACAACTCTTTATAAACCTCCCTCTTCGGAGGTTCTGAGGACTCAATGGGTGAATTTCATTTTTGATGGTGATGTCCCTACAGCAGTTCCCAAAGTGCTGTATGTGTGTGCTAACCATTTCACGTCGGACTGCTTCATCAACGAGGGACAGTATAAAACTGGATTTGCTAAATCCCTGCGGATTAAAAATGGATCGGTACCAACTGTCCGCGATCCAACTACGAACGTGGAAGCTGTAAGTTTGAACATTTTATTCTGATTTACTGTTTAGTCGGCTTGGCGGCCCCTGTTAGCATGGAAGCTAGCATAAAGTACTGTTGGGCCGCGACATAATCTGCTTATACTAAAGTTACGTTAAAACTAGGGCCGGGACTTTAACGCGTTCATTAAGATGAATGAATGACACAAAAATAACGCATTTTAATCGCCCTTATTTTTGCACCGCGGAACGTTTATCACTGGGTGAGTTTCAGGTTTACCCATTATACTGTAGCAGTGATCACTGCTGAGGCGTTTTGAACGCAGCTCAAACCGACTGGTGCCTCTGCACGGCGACCAAGCTTTGATAAACACGCACCGGTTTACAGTATCGTCCCACGGCCACGAGTGGTCGTGGAGCTGAGAACAGCAGAGTTTCCTCTGCTGCAGCAGAATAGCGGACATGTCGTAGCTACAGACATGTCACTGTCTCGGGTGCATTTTGTTATAGGACTTCAACCTCAGAACTCTCTGTCATCAGACTGTCCTGGCCTGCCCTGTGCATACAAACAAACTATGTTTGGTTGCTTACCTTATGTATTCAGTCATTATTCAATGGTATATTAAAATGCATGTGAAAAAAATGTTTCTCACTGTTCTCAGATACATAGTGGGGGGAGGGATGATTACATTTGTTCTGAGAAGATGTTTTTTTCTAACCCCTGTGTGCTTGTTATAGACCAGCTCATCAAAAACATCAACGGCACAGATTCCTGCATCAAGAGATGTTGCATGCCAGACAGAGATGGAAACACGTTGTGTAGGCACACAGCTGTCCTTCAAGACTCTACGGGCTTCTTACAGGAGTGCAGGTAAACAGCCAGCGTCATTAGGCTGCATTTACTTGGGAAGAAGTTAGTAAGGAGTTACATGTTATCATAAATATAATAAAGTTTCTGACATTTTAGATTTTTTTCTTTTGTTATTACAGACTCTACTTGGCGGCAATGTACTACAACGAAAACGCCAAACGACCACAAGCAAAGACGGACCAAGGTGTACCCCTCTTCAAGGTGCACTTCCCGAAGGCATTGAAGGGAGAGTGTAGAGCAAAACCCCTAAAGACAGAGCCAACATACAGTAAGAGTTTACTTTTTAATTTTTTATACCAAAATAAAGGATTTTTTTTTACTTGTTGCACTTACAATCTATAAACATTTCAACAATAAATAACTGTATAAAGTAATACACACACACACACACACACACACACAAACCTTATGAAAAATAATAAATTAGATAAAGTGTCAGGAGGTAATGAGCAAAACACTTTCAGTCTCTGAAAAAAGTAAACAATGTCTGTGCATTTCTTGTATAAAACAGGGTATGTAGTGGACATGATGGACCTCATCTTCGAGAAGGTGTTTATGGACCCGGCACCCTACACTGATGCAGTCCTGGCAATCCCTGTTCCTGAAGACCTTGCTGCACAGTTTGAGCGGCCAGACAAGGAGGAGGTCATTGCGGGTTATGTGTCCCGCTTCAATCAAGCAGCTGTTTGAATCCCACGTAGTGACCTGTGGCATCAGGAAACTCCGTTTGGATTCTAAGGACCACACAAGCTGGGATGACGACCCGGATTCTGCGTCCCAGCAAGCCCCAACACCAGCTCACAAAAGAGCGATATGCAAGGTACCTGTAACGACTTCAAGCAATTGGACAAGATATAGCAATTACTTTTTTGTTTTGTATCCCATTTTATTTTTATGGATTGCCTGCTAAAACATATGGCTACTAAGAGCACTATCCCTCCTCTCGTCTCCTCCCCTCTACTACTACCACTAAACTATTTTCACACACTCTGTGTTTCTACAGATTCTCCATCCCTGAGTCTACACCTGCGTGGTACCCGTCAACCTGCTCTAACACCGGCCTGCCATCCATCCCATCGGGCTGACATGTTTCCTCCTGCCCCTACTCCCACCAGAAGCTTCGTTGCGTTGAACATTTAATGTGTTTATGTGGAGTTGTACATTTTTTTCTTGTCTATACACATCTATTATATATATCTATTATTTTGTTATGCTACTTTGTTTTGATTAGCACAGTTATAACTTATTTGTTAGTAATGCAATGTCAATAAATGTTTAAAAAGTGTCTACAAAATTTGGCTTGCATTCTGGAGCGAGTATACATTGAGGCATACAGGCTCCAATCCAGGATGGTCCACCATGCATTTCTGGTTTCCCTCAACCTCCTGCAGCCGTCTGGTAACCTGCAAACAAGGTACTACAAACAATAAATGCCATTGTGTTTCATAAGTATGAAATAAACCATAATCAAGACAAACTAGTTTTCACTTTGAATATGTAGATACTACCTGTGCTATCTCAAGACAGCAGACATTTTCCTGCTCTGTGGGAATGGTGTTGCAGTTTCCACACAAACACCTGTCAAAAGAAAATTAGTTAGAATTTCACTTGAATGCAAGTACACAAGCATAGTTGGATAAGAAGTAAGATTTTCCTAACCATGTCAAGTGCATAAAACTTGTGACATTTGAATAATGTTGAGATGGAAAACAGTGGCATTTTAATCAACATTACACTGCCTCGATTTTCTACCAGAATGACACATTACTGATACAGACAGACATATTTATGCTGAAATACAAAAGTAAATCCTAAAGACCTAGAACAACAAACGTCAGGGTGCTGTTACGATGAAACACCTCTGCTAAAACAATCACAAACTTTGCAAAATATAGAATTTAGGTTAGGCCTACTATGCAAGCATCGTTTGATAGCCTACTAGTTTCTACATTATACATTTATCCGTAGATAGCAAGAATACAGTCAAGAGAGATAAGTATAATGTTACTAGGCCTACACTATTTACAAAATTTCTCATTCACCAAAAAAGCTCGAAGTAACAAACATACAGCGAAGACGTAACCGTTAGCAGGAGCTAACATGTAAGTAACAGTGTAATAACACAGAACGTAAAAAAATAAATATATAAAGTCGCATGATATATGTAACTTACCATTCAGAAACCTCCTGCGGCAGCCGCAGAGTAAGAATTTCAGCCGGCGTCTCTCCCTCTGGGTCAGATTCAGGCTCAAACTGGTAGGGTTGAACTAGAGTCCTTTAGAGAGACTAGAGTCTCTCTATAGTAGCCTACTCTAGGTTGAACCACAGAGTTTCTGCCAGCCATTGGCCGAGTCAGTCTGTAAACATTAGCACATGGCTATGGAGCCGAGGCTCGGCTCCGTAGGGACCACGCCCCTCGCAGAGAGGTGGGCGTGGTCTGGTGTAGCTCATTTACATAAAAGAGACAGGCCCTGAAACAGACCGTTTTGAACAGAGCTGTTTTTAGGTGATGAAGAGAGACCTACAATATTTGATCCAAAGGCAATTTTGACCAAAGCATGTCACAGACATGTCTTTGACTCACCTGGGAACTATTTTAATTTGTGGAAACGGGGCATAATATGGGACCTTTAAAGGGACAGTGACATAAATTCACTGTCAACATATTTTGGATTCAACATTAAATAATTGTTTTATTAACAATTTTAATTAACCCTAATAAATTCAATTACATTAAATAATAATTTTTAACTAACTTATGTATTTTTTAATTATTTATTTCTATTTAAATGATGTTTTAATGTGGGTTACATCCTCCCCTCTTTACCTAATGCACGTCCCTGTGCATTTTGAATCTATACCGTCATAACTCTGGGGTTTTTTTGGGAAGCTAGGTTCTTCAAGGGAGTATGTAAACACATCACTCAGAGTTTGGAATAGAGACTGGACTATTGTAACTAATGGGTTTCCTAACTCAGGGTAAGTCAGTCTGTTAGTCACTTTTCTGTCTCTGATAGGTCTTCTTGAACAGTCTCCTTCGGTCTGGATGTCGGTTTGGTCCATAACACTTGTGTTTTCTTCACTCTCCTGAGCAGGTTGAGTAGAAGGATGGACATTATCCAGATTTTCCTCAGGTAGGTTTCCAGTTTTCTGTCCAGCATTCAAGTCTTTCTCTTCAGGATCAGGTAAGTCTTTCTTTTCAGGATCAGGTAAGTCTTTGTCTGCAGGATCAGGTGAGTCTTTCTTTTCAGGGTCAGGTGAGTCATAGTCTGCAGGAACAGACAAGTTCAGGTCATAAGTCTCTACTGAAGAATCCTCAGGGAAAGTTTGGGCTACGTCTGAAGGACTTTGCTCAACAGCAATCAACTTTCTGTCAGGTTCCGGTTCAATCCTCTCTGGTAAGTGTTCCATTATTTCAGGGGTAAGGTCGGGACCTAATGTTTACTCTTAGGTTTCTCTGGACATCATAGTGGTATTCCTCAGATTCAGATTGGGATTCGTCCCCATCAGTTCCGTTTTTTGATCCAGTCAGTCTACGACGTCCTCCCCAGCCCTTCCAACCTCTTCTGTTGGGGCCTGGCAGAAACACCTGCTTGCCCTTTGTGTCAGAGGAGAGGATCACTGGAGCACATCCTAAGCTGTTGCCCGAAAGCCCTGGGCGAGGGGCGCTATCGTTGGCGCCACGACCAGGTGCTGAAGGTGATAGCAGATACCATCTGCTCGGGGATCTCACTTAGCAAGCAGCAACAGCCAGCTAGGCATTCAATCACCTTTGTTAAATTTGGTGAGAAGCCTCAACAACGCCCAGGCCAAACAGGGGGGCTCCTGACAACAGCTAGGGACTGGCAGCTGAAGGTGGACTTGGGGAAACAGCTTAAATTCCCAGAGACCATCGCAGTGACCACACTTAGGTCGGACTTGGTTCTTATGTCAGAATCAACAAGGCAGGTGATACTGCTGGAGTTGACTGTGCCCTGGGAAGACCGGATGGAGGAGGCATTTGAGAGGAAGAGGGCCAAGTATGAGGAGCTGGCAGGCGAATGCCAGCGCAACGGATGGAAGACTCGTTGTAGTCCCATTGAGGTTGGTTGCCGAGGTTTCGCAGGCCAGTCACTCTGCAGGGCCCTCAAGTTGTTGGGAATAAGGGGACTGCACAGCAAGAAAGCCATCAAGAACATCACTGATGCTGCTGAGAAGGCATCAAGATGGCTGTGGATCAGGAGGGGTGATCCGTGGGCCACACAAGCTACCTAGACACAAGCCGGGGTCTGATCACCCCCGGCTGGGTCGCCTGGGCGAGGGTGTCTGATGTTGAGAGACCCGAAACACCCTATGACCTCAGGTTACATCACTGATGATGTGTCTAGGTTGCACCAGAGGGTGTATATTAAACCAGTTAATTCTGGCAGAGCCAGTGACCTCCGGGAAAGACCGGATGACTACCACGAATAGAGTGGTGACAGCTGGAGAGGCAGCAGACAGCTGGAAAGACAGCAACCGGGGCAGTGAGGGCTAGCACCCCAAACTGCAGCTCCCGTGAGGGAGCACCCACAATAAGCTACGGAAAACCCTAAAGAGTTATACCCCCGGGGGTGCCCGAGAGGGGGGGAGGATGAGCACCCCAACAGGATGGACGTACAGGTTTTGACCCAAGCTAACGGAATTACGACTATGAGTGCAGTTTGCTTATGTGGTAAAGTCTGCAAAAACCCGCGTGGTCTTAAGATCCACCAGACCAAGATGAAATGCTTGACTGGGAGGCAAGTGGTGCAACGCACAGGACTAGTGCCTGGTGAGACGCAGGAGGAGCCCGGCCCGGAGTCACCCCACAGTGCCCAGACCCTCCACGCCCCACAAGCCCTACCCCAAGTCATGCATTCAGAACACCATCGGGTTAAGTGGCCTTCAGCCAACATGGTGAAGGAGTGGTGCCAGTTCGATGCGGATGTTGATCAGATTCTCGAAGCCACAGCCAGGGGAGATGCTGACCAGAAATTGCGCACAATGAGTGCAATGATTGTCAGCATCGCCGCCGAAAGGTTTGGCACCAAGGAGCACCACCCGATCAGCGGTGCAGGGGAGCCAAACCGACGGCAGAAGAAGATCAGCCAGCTGCGGCAAGAGCTTAGACTGCTAGGACGGCAGTACAAGCAGGCAAGAGAGGAAGAGAAGGTAAGTATAGCAGAGCTCCGCAACATCGTAAGGAGGAATCTCACGACACTCTGTCGTGCTGAATGGCACAGGAAGAGGGGGAAGGAGAGAGCCAAGAAGCGTGCCGCCTTCATTTCAGGCCCTTTCAACTTCACCAAGAAGATCCTTGGGCAGAAGCGAGGTGGACAATTGGCCTGCTCTCAAGAAGAGGTTGACAAGTACCTCAGGGCAACTTACAGCGACAGCGCAAGGGAGCAGGATCTTGGACCCTGCAGCTTTCTGATTACACCACCAGAACCCACTTCAGCATTTAATACCAAGGAGCCAACCCTGAGAGAAGTTGAGGACATAGTCAGAGCAGCTAGATCCAACTCAGCTCCAGGTCCCAGTGGAGTACCATATGTTGTCTACAAGAGGTGCCCCAGGCTCGTGCAGCGACTCTTGAAGATCCTTAGGGTCATCTGGAGGAGGGGGAAGGTGGCTCAGCAGTGGAGGCATGCAGAGGGTGTATGGATTCCGAAGGAAGAGAACTCTCGCACCATCGAGCAGTTTAGAAACATCTCACTCCTGAGTGTGGAGGGCAAGGTGTTCTTCAGCATTGTTGCCCGGCGCATGACAGAGTTCTTCCTGAAGAATGCATACATCGACACCTCTGTGCAGAAGGGGGGGGTCCCAAGGGTACCAGGGTGCATTGAGCACACGGGAGTTGTTACTCAGCTCATCCGGGAGGCCCGGGAGGGCAATGGGAACCTGGCAGTTTTGTGGCTTGACCTGTCTAATGCTTACGGGTCAATTCCCCACAAACTGGTGGAGACCTCGCTTGACCGGCATCATGTTCCAGGCAAGATCAGGGACCTCATACTGGACTATTACAACTCTTTCAGTTTGAGAGTCACCTCGGGGACAGTAACATCAGCATCACATCGGCTGGAGAAAGGCATAATCACTGGGTGTACAGTCTCAGTGATTTTGTTTGCCTTGGCCATGAATATGCTTGTTAAGTCAGCGGAGGTGGAGTGCAGAGGACCACTCACCAAGTCAGGTGTGCGGCAGCCTCCCATCAGAGCTTTTATGGATGACCTGACAGTTACTACAACATCAGTTCCAGGTTGTAGGTGGGTTCTCCAAGGCCTTGAGCGGCTCATTAACTGGGCGCGTATGGGCTTTAAGCCTGCTAAGTCCCGTTCCCTGGTGGTGAAGAAGGGGAAGGTTACAGACAAGTTCCGGTTCTCGCTGGGAGGTGTCCAGATTCCATCGGTTTCAGAGGAGCCAGTGAAGAGCCTGGGGAAGATCTTTGATGGCACCCTGAGGGACAAAGCAGCGCTCAAGGCGACCAGCAGAGAACTGGGTAACTGGCTAGTGGCGGTGGATAAGTCAGGGCTGCCAGGTAAGTATAAAGCATGGATATATCAGCATGGCATCCTGCCACGCCTCCTCTGGCCACTACTGGTCTACGATGTCCCACTAACGACCGTTGAGGGCTTCGAGCGTAAGGTAAGTAGCTTCCTTCGCAGGTGGTTGGGCCTACCAAGAAGCCTCAGCAGCATAGCCTTGTATGGGCATAAGAACAAGCTGCGACTTCCCTTCAGTAGTCTGTCGGAGGAGTTCATGGTTACCCGTGCGAGAGAGGTGCTGCTGTACAGAGACTCGAGTGACACCAAAGTCTCCTTAGCGGGGATTGAAGTGCGGACTGGGCGGAAGTGGAGAGCCCAGGAGACGGTCGAGCAAGCTGAGGCGCGGCTGCGCCACGGTGTTCTGGTGGGAACAGTGGCGACAGGCCGGGCAGGGCTTGGGAGCAACCCAGGGCCTCGGTACAACAAGGCCCGGGGGAAGGAGAGGCGGCAGCTTATCCAGGAAGAGGTTCGAGCAGGGCTGGAGGAGACCCGCTCAAGCAAGATGGTCGGGATGAGACAACAGGGGGCGTGGACTAGATGGGAGCAGACACTGGATAGGAAGATTTCTTGGTCTGAGCTTTGGAAGGCAGAGCCATTCCGTATAAAGTTTTTGATCCAGTCAGTCTACGACGTCCTCCCCAGCCCTTCCAACCTCTTCTGTTGGGGCCTGGCAGAAACACCTGCTTGCCCTTTGTGTCAGAGGAGAGGATCACTGGAGCACATCCTAAGCTGTTGCCCGAAAGCCCTGGGCGAGGGGCGCTATCGTTGGCGCCACGACCAGGTGCTGAAGGTGATAGCAGATACCATCTGCTCGGGGATCTCACTTAGCAAGCAGCAACAGCCAGCTAGGCATTCAATCACCTTTGTTAAATCTGGTGAGAAGCCTCAACAACGCCCAGGCCAAACAGGGGGGCTCCTGACAACAGCTAGGGACTGGCAGCTGAAGGTGGACTTGGGGAAACAGCTTAAATTCCCAGAGACCATCGCAGTGACCACACTTAGGCCGGACTTGGTTCTTATGTCAGAATCAACAAGGCAGGTGATACTGCTGGAGTTGACTGTGCCCTGGGAAGACCGGCAACTCAAGTTGTTGGGAATAAGGGGACTGCACAGCAAGAAAGCCATCAAGAACATCACTGATGCTGCTGAGAAGGCATCAAGATGGCTGTGGATCAGGAGGGGTGATCCGTGGGCCACACAAGCTACCTAGACACAAGCCGGGGTCTGATCACCCCCGGCTGGGTCGCCTGGGCGAGGGTGTCTGATGTTGAGAGACCCGAAACACCCTATGACCTCAGGTTACATCACTGATGATGTGTCTAGGTTGCACCAGAGGGTGTATATTAAACCGTCTGAACTGTCATTTTTAGGATGTTGTCGAGTTCTTGGTCGCCTTACTGCTTTTGGTGTGTTGGTTTCACTTTCAATTGGGGTCACAGGAAGGAAACCGCATGGCAGCAGGAGGTCACGATGAAGGGTTCTTTGTGGACCTTCTCTTGTCTCAGGTCTCACAACATACACTGGGATGTCTCCAGACTGTCTCAGAACAACATACACGTCGGACTCCCACTTGTCGGCTAACTTGTGCTTGCCTCTGAGGCGGACATTTCGAACCAAGACTCTGTCGCCTTCCTTCAAGGTGGAGTCAACAACATGTTTGTCGAACCTTGCTTTGTTGCGACTGGCCGTCTTTTTAGCATTTTCAGTTGCTACTCTGTAACTGTCTTCGAGTTGAGATTTCAGGTCACGGACATATTGCGTGTGTGAGCCTGGCTGGTGATTGACTGGCAGGCCAAAAGCTAGATCGACTGGTAACCTTGGTTGGCGCCCGAACATTAACTCGTAAGGGGTGAAGCCAGTTGTCTCATTCTTAGTACAGTTATAAGCGTGTACTAATGGCTTGACGTAAGCACGCCAGTGACTCTTTTTCTGATTTTCAAGGGTTCCCAACATGCAGGGTCCTGTTGAATCGTTCTACGGGGTTCCCTCTCGGATGGTAAGGGGTGGTTCTTATCTTTTGAGTGCCGATGAGCTCACACAGTTCTTTTATTGTTCGGGACTCGAAGTCGGGACCTTGGTCACTGTGGAGCTTTTCAGGGATACCATAGTGGACGAAGAAGTGGTCCCATAGGGTCTTGGCCACTGTCATGGCTTTTTGGTTCGGGGTGGGGACTGCCACTGCATACTTCGTAAAATGGTCGGTAATGACCAGAATGTCTTTGGTGTTACTGGAGTCTGGCTCTACACTGAGGAAATCCATGCACACAAGTTCGAGTGGTCTTGTAGCCACGATGTTGACGAGTGGTGCGGCTTTCTCTGGCTGGGTTTTACGTCGTATGCAGCGGTTGCACGTTTTGATCTTAGTTTCCACTTCGGCTGACATTTTGGGCCAATAGAACCGCTTCCGAACGAGGTCTAGTGTGCGTTCTATGCCCATGTGGCCCATGTCGTCATGGAGGCTTTTCAGGACTAAGGATCTCAGGGCTTCAGGAAGTACAAGCTGGTACTGAGTCTGAGCACCCTCTTGCCGCTTGCGATACAGGACACCATCTAAGACCTCAAGTTTGTTCCACTCCCTCAATAAGAGACCAAGTTCAGGAAGTTCCTTCCTCAGGGATGGTGGGGGTCTTTCTCCCGAATCCACTTGCCTGAGTACTTCACGGATGCAGGGATCAGCATTTTGCTTGTCTCTTAGTTCAGCTGGTGCTAACGAGGGGATGACAGGTAAGCCACCAAGCTGATCCTCCTCTTCAAAACTTTCTGGGAGAGCTTTTGGATGATGGGCAAGTGACACAACCAAGGAGGTGCTGGGTGATGTTTCCCCAGAGTGATTGCTGATCACTTGGTGAACCAAGTGCTTCTCACATATGGCCTTGATGGTGTTTTCATTCAGGTGTGCATAATCAGTCTCTGACAAGTGTCTTTTTGTGAATTGCTGTATCCTCTCCAGCTCTTTTCGTGATGATGTGTCATCAGGTAATCTGTCGTGAGGACGTCTGGACAGCCCATCCGCGTCTTGGTTTTGCTTCCCGGCTCTGTATTGTAGCTGGAAATCGAATGTCGACAGAGCGGCCAACCATCTGTAGCTTGTGGCATCGAGCTTAGCAGAGGTAAGGATGTATGTTAATGGGTTGCTATCGGTGACAGCAAGGAATGGGCTCCCATACAGATAGTCCTGGAATTTCTCCGTAACTGCCCATTTAAGGGCAAGGAATTCTAATTTGTGCGCAGGATACCTAGATTCACATTTCGACAGGCCGCGACTTGCATAAGCGACGACTCGCTTCTGTCCCTGTTGCTCCTGGTAGAGGGCAGCACCGAGGCCCGACGTGCTCGCATCTGTATGTAAAATGTAGGGGAGCTTGGGGTCAGCAAACCCGAGGATGGGTGCAGTTGTCAGCTTTTCAATTATGGTGTCGAACGCTGCCTGGCATGCAGGCATCCATCTGTTGCCGAAGAGGCAACAGATGTAGTACTTCTCAGGGTTCACTGTGGGTTAAGCGCGTTTTCTCAGCGGCGGATAGCCAGCAGTGAGTTCGTTGAGTGGCTTCACAATCTTCGAATAGTCTTTTACGAACCTGCGGTAATAACCGCAGAAACCCAGGAAGGTTCTTAGCTCTTTCTGGTTGTTTGGTTTTGGCCAGGTTTTTAATGATGCTACCTTTTCGGGATCGGTTTCAATGCCCTTTTCAGACACGATGTGGCCGAGGTACTTTACAGAGGCTTGGAAGAACTTGCACTTTCCTGGTGATAGTTTCAAGCCGAACTCTTTCAATTGGTTGAGCACACGCATCAACCTTTCCTCGTGCTCCTCCAGTGTCGAGGAGAAGACGATGAGGTCGTCGAGGAAGACTAGGGCTTGCTTCAAGTTCAACTCTCCCATACAACGCTCCATAAGCCTCTGGAACGTGCTAGGGGCGTTGGTTATCCCCTGTGGCATCCTGTTGACCTCAAAGAATCCTAGTGGGCAGACGAATGCAGTTTTGTGTTTGTCTGCCTCCTCCATTTCTATTTGATAGAAGCCGGATTTGAGGTCGAGCACTGAGAACCACTTGGACCCGGTCAACGCCGAGAAGGACTCTTCCAGATTGGGTAAGGCGTATGAATCTTTTATTGTTTGGGTGTTCAATTTTTTGTAGTCAATGCAGAGTCTGACATCGCCATTCTTTTTCCTGACGACTACAATCGGCGAGGAGAAAGGCGACTCCGATTCACGGATGACTTCTGCATCGAGGAGCTGCTTAAGGTGGTCACGCACAGCTTCTATGTCTTGGGGGTGTATAGGTCTCGGCCTATGTTTGAATGGCGTCTTGTCACTGAGGGTTATGTGGTGCTTTATTTTGTCAGTGCAGCCAAAATCAAGCTCGTGCAGTGCAAACACCTCCGACATGGAACTTAGTTTCTCAGTTATCCTCTTTTTCCACTCGTTGGGTACAGGAGAGTCTGTGAAGTCGAATGTGAGATTTGGTTCTTGGTCAGGTTTTGTGGGGGGGTCTGAATCGGGGGTCTTGACAGGTTGAACACTTTTTACAGCGTGTATCTCTGCTATCACAGCTCTTGGAGACAGGGTGATGTCATGGTGTGACTCGTTCTTGAGCATGACTGGTATGCAGCATGGTATGTAGCGTGGTAGCCTGGGTGGTAGACTTACCAGGCTATCTGTCACCATGATGCCACCTGGCAGGGAAGCTGATGTTGGTGACGCTACCATCACCCACTTTGCAACATCAGGTGTCCTGCAGCTCACTGATCCTTCAAGGACTTTGGTCTGTCCAGCTGCGATAGTCTCAAAGTCTCTGCTACGTAGCCTCACCTCTCCCAGACTGGAATCAACAGACTGTCTTTTCCTAATTTCGAGGGTCTTTAAGATGACTCTGTAGCCATAGGGAAGAGACTCATAGTTCTGAGGTGCGATGTCTACATACTGTTAATAAAGAACATCCAAAGTGTTTGTGCCTATCAGCACCGATGACAAGGTGGAGCGCATATCAGGCACAACCAAAACCAGGGTGGGCACCTCAATGTCTGCTCCAAGCAAGCTTTTTGGGAACCTGATGTTGACCTCAACATAGCCAAGGTAAGGGACGCTTTGACCGTTGGCTCCTTCTACTTCAAGCAGGTCGTTCAAAGAATTGACAGGTAAGTGAGACAGGTTCTCTAGATAGAAAGAGTTGGGGATCGTTGTTACTTGAGAGCCTGAATCTAGCAAGCAACTACAGTCTTTGTCACCTATGGTGACTTGTGCGGTACAGTTGGCTCCAACCAGTCCTCTTGGCAGGGTTACTGACTGGTTTTGTGTGTGAGAGTACATGTTAGCTCTGTGAAACTTCTTTTTGGGACACTTTGTCTGTGTCCCCGTTTCTCCCTCAACCGGAACTGAGTCTAGTTTAAAGGATCTGGCATTGGGGCACCATGTTGAATGTCCCATGCTAGCTGCTTTTCTCTTAGCTGCTTCCTCTTCTCAGCTACAAGACAGGGGTTTGGCTCACCTTCACACTGAGGCTTAATGTGTCCGTCCTCTCCACAGCTAAAGCAATACCAGGGCCTTGGTCTATTGCTTGCGTTGTTGTTGACATCTCGGCTGTGAGGCTGCAACCTTTGAGATGTTGGAGTGTCAGCTGAGGACCTTATGGTAGCCGGATGGGGAGCTACTGGTCTGGTAGCTGGTTTAGGCTTCCTACTGTCCTTCTGTGTGATGCGTGTTAGCTGGGACTGTAAATCAGCTATTTGTTTCTTTAGGTCTTGGATTTCAGACCTGTGATCAAGAGCTGGCTGAGATGGGTAGCAGTCTTCTTCACTCTGCACATAAATGCCTTGATAATGAGAAGAGACTCTTGGCTTTGAAACATTGAAGTGCTGTTTCATGCGGGATGCTTTGGAAGCACGCTTATCTTCTGCCGTACGGAGTAACAGGAGGAGCTCTGCAAAGGTAGGTGGTTTCCGTTTCTTTTGTTCTAGCTGAAGTTCAGATATCAAGGTGTTGTCCCAGCAGCCTCTGACAAACTGTCTGAGAAGTTGCCGGTCAAGGTCACTTGCAGTTACACCTCCCCTCCTGAAGGTGGTGTTCAGCATCACTTGCAGCCGTTGGAGATAGGCTGAAGGTTTTTCACCATTATCTTGCATTGTGTTAAGATACTTAGCAAAGAGGTCGTCTCCGTCTTCAACGGTGCCGAAAGCAGAGTCCAAGATCTCCAAGTACAGGTTAAAGGGAGAGTCAGGTGTCAGGTGCTTCACAATGTCAATAGCAGGTGATGAAAGACTTTCAAGGAGCTTCCGTGACTTATATAGGTCAGACTGTGTTGTGTCTTCATGGAGAAGTTCCACATTAGAACGCCATGCCTCATAATCCACTTCATTGTTGGGATGGGGGAAACGCCCAGAGAAGGGTCTGAGTCTCAAAGAAGTGTGCACCTGCAGAGCAGAATCTTCATGTCTCACTATGTGCTCAACTACTACCTTTTGTATGTCAGGTGCATTGACATCGGAAAGTTTCAGAACAGGCTGTGTCTTTTCTTTAGATGGTGCTGGTGGTGGCGACCAATGATGTTGAACATGCTGCTCTGGGGCTGTACTAGGCAGGGGGCTTACTTGTGCAGCAGTCGCAGGAGCACGTTGCTCTGGAGTATCATGTGAGTTCTGTTCCACATCTTCACTTTGGGTTTCTGAGTGATCTAGATCGACAGTCTCACTGATGATGGAGAGTTCTTCTCTGAGGACAGCTGCAAAGTCTTTGCCAGTCTGTTTAGCAATGTCCTTTAACTCTGACAGGTAAGTCTGTGTAGCTGTTTTGCTAGCTACAGGTGTGTAGACACTGGCTACGGCTCTAATGTGGTAAGTAGTGTCAGTTTGAGTCTTACTGTTGAGTCTGAGAGGCAACGAGGGTAAGAGTGACTGTGAGTGACAGAGTGACAGAATAAAATAAACAGAAAAAGTATTTCACTCTTTTAATTCGTCTAGGTTATTTTTAGAAGGGCTAAAATTAAGTTAATTTAGACCGGTCATTTATTTCCCTAGATTACACCTATTTTAGAATGTCTTTTATTCCTGGAGTTAACTCTTTTTTTCCTTTTCATTTTCAAATTCAATCAATCAAAAAAATGAACCACAATCAATCCAAAACATATTCACAATCATGAACACAACATGCAATAAAAGTACGAGGCTTTCAATCATCAGTTCCAAGTTCAAGTGTGTGTGTGTGTGTGATTGTTCAGTTCAATGAAAAAAGAAAGTTCAGTCCGATCCAGTCGAAAAATAAATAAAACAATGAGCTCTCGGTTCAGAATGAATGAATCCTGATACCCCTACCACTCTGGTAGCGATAGGCAAGAGATGTCCTCACTGATGGGATGAATAACGGTCTGGGTCTAGCTCGCCATCTTGCTTCTCGTTTTCCTCATGTAGAATAGCTTTAAGTTCTGTTTTGGTAACATCAACAGCTTTTTTTAAACTGGGAGTTAGTGGGATCCAGCATGTGTTTAGATTCTAGCTCCTTGAGTTTGTTACATAGGCATTGTTTCTTGGCCATTTTCTCTTTTTTCCTTGCCGATGCATAGCCTATAATCCAACCCCTACATGTTGCCTTATAGGCCTCCCAAACCGTCTGAATAGAAACATCTGATGTAAGATTAATGCTGAAAAACTCTTGCGTTCTTTCCTCAATCATAGATACAAAATCTTGTTCCCTTAGTAGAGTGTTGTTAAATCTCCAATTGGAACAAAAAGAGCAGACAGGGGAGGATGATCAGATAAAATAATGGGGTGAATCTTACAGTCAATTACATTGCCAACCAAACATTGTGAAAATAAAATATAATCAATCCTTGAATAAGAGAGATGCGCAGATAAGTGAAAGGTGTATGCACGTATGTCAGGGTTAACTGTGCGCCATACATCCATTAATGCAAATGATTCTTGTAGTTCTTTCATGGCACTAGACAGGGTTCCGTCTACAGGAAGAGGGCGTCCGGACCTATCCACAACAACATTACTGACTAAATTGAAGTCGCCAGCCATAAGGATGGGATAATCTGCAAATTCTGCCAGCAAAACATTCAATTTAGACAAGAATGTACTTTGTCCCGTGTTTGGAGCATATATGTTCACCAGAACACATTTTTCGTTTTGCAACAGACAAAACAGGATTAAATATCTACCATCCTTATCAGATATTTGTTTAAGCAATTGACATGATATTTTCTAGGGATGCACCGATACCGATACCAGTATCGGGTATCTGGCCGATACTTCATTAAAATACTCATACTCGTATTCGTTTTTTAATTGCCGATACCACGCACCGATACCACTATGCCAGTAGCCTACATCAAACCGGCCATATGCAGAGATGAGTTGTCCTACCTAACTAACTCGGGGAAGATGATGGGCAGAAACTCGGAGATTCTGCCAAAGGCTTGTGTGTGTGAAAGTTCGCTGCGAAAAGACGTAACAGTAGGCTAAGTCATGTCGGCGATTTGGGCATATTTTAAGATAAAGCGTCATCCGGCAGACTGTAAGATCTGGAATGCTACGGTGTCGAGAGGCGGAAAGGAAAGTGCTTCCTTTAATACAAGCAATCTGATAAAACATACGCACCATAGTGCTTAGTACACAGAGTTCACTAATGCTAGCGGCGTAAGACCGAAGCAGCCAACCTTATGACGTCTTGCAAAAGCGAGAGAAAATGTCCAAAGACAACTCACGGGCAATACAAATAACAGAGGCACTTACTCACTTCATAGCGCTCAATGACCAGCCACTTTCAGTTGTTGATAATGTCGGATTTCGCCGTCTTCTAAAAGTGCTAGAGCCCATATATGAGATTCCCAGTCACCTCTACATCACCGATGTGATGTTTCCAAAGGTGTATGATAAAGTTAAAGATCACGTTGACGTCATTTGACAACATAGTTCGTTGATTTGTTTAGCCTTTCTGAAGAAACATGGGAATAGTGCCACATGGTTTGTGTACTTGAAAGAATGATACTTTTGATAACTGAAACGTGATAATGTGCTTATTAAGCAATAGTTCTGATTATTTTTGTTGTTATTCGCTTTATCTGGTTATATTTACATTTTGTCTAATGTGATGGCATTTTGCCTTTGAAGGCTTTTTTGTTAAAACCAGAATGCTCTGTTTAGTTGTGGCTTGGAATAGCCTGTTCGTTTGGTATAGCCTTACTAAAGGCTTGACATAATCTTCAGAGGAGAAAATAAAATCTGCCTTCAAATGAATTGCACTTCTTTCATAGAGACCAAATCTAGAAAGTATCGGTATCGGTACTCGGTATCGGCAAGTACACAAATAAAAGTATCGGTATCGTATCGGTTTGTAAAAAAGTGGTATCAGTGCATCCCTAATATTTTCTTAGAAATCAAAGTTGATACTCCTCTAGAAGCGCCATTGCCTGGTGCCAAATAAACCTGGCCCACCCATCCTTGTCTCAACTTGGCTGATTCTAAAGCATTCGTGTGGGTCTCTTGGAGCATCGCCAAGTCACATGACAAGGATTTCAAATGGGAAATGTGTGGTGTATCTACCTAGCCTGTAGGGGCGCTGCGTTATGGTAATCAGTTGTACAATTACATGCATACGGCAGAATAAGAAGGAATGAAGTAAAGTGAAGTTCATGTACATTTGTGCTCCGTGATTTATTACAATTTACTATACAAGTATACAACATATTGGCGACGAGGATGGCGCTTCTCGGTCTGACACCACCTCCTCCCTTCCTGCAAACACCTGGTGAGCCAGTGATGAGTTTTGATGCCTGGGAGAAGATGTTTGAAACCTACTTGCTTGCATTGTCGGACACTGACCTGCCGGACAAGAGAAAGCGCGCCCTTTTGATCCACAGCATTGGTGTGGAAGCACAAAGGATCTTCTACACATTGGATGCTACAGGTACTACATACGGTGCTGCACGGAAAGCATTGACTGCCTTCTTTGTTCCAAAAGTCAGCATAGTGGCGGAAAGGAACAAGTTTCGTCAACGAAGCCAAAACGTTGGTGAGTCTGTTGTGCATTATGTAGCTGCCTTGCGCGAACTAGCTGCTAAATGTGACTTCAAGACCATGGCCGATGACATGATCAGAGATCAGTTAATGGAGAAGACAAACAGTACAAGGATAAGAGAACGCTTGCTACTGGACGACGAACTGACTCTAAAAAAGGCATTTACGATAGCTTGCCAAGTCGAATCTGTTGTTGCCGATGCAAATGCGATAAAGAATAGGAAAGTTGATGCCGTAGTTGGGGCTGTGCAAGGGACTCCTTTTCGTAGCAGAAGGAGACACAAGCCTCCGCAACAGCAACGCATTGCCTCGTGGTACTCTACTACACGCACCGAGTCTACACATGCTGCCACCGGCAAGAAGTGCTACCGTTGTGGATCGTCTTCCCACCTAGCAAACAGCTCTACGTGCCCTGCGAAGTCCGTTGTCTGTAAACAGTGCAACAAACCTGAAAAAAGACATTTTGCAAAAGTTTGCAGAAGCACTCCCACTTCACTAGTGAATGAAGTTTCCGATGGACTTTCCAATGTGGTGGTTCTGAACATTGCTGACGGTGCAGATATACAGACAAACAAACTGTGGTGCAGTGTGTCACTCCAAGCTGCTGGCGGCTCCAGCACAAACGAAAACTTACTCATCGACACAGGGTCTGCTGTTTCCATTATTCCTCAGGCCTTCTACAGTGACCATTTCAAAGACATTGCTTTAACACAGCCTACTCTGCGTCTTATGACATACACTAAAGAGCCAATTCCAGTGCTTGGTTGTGTCACTTTGGATGTGATGTACAATGAAAAATCTGCAAAATGCAACTTCTACGTCGTCCCAGTGGGGGTACCAATCCTTGGAATGGATCTGCTTACTGCCCTACAGTTGGACATTACAAAGCACAGCATCCTGAGTTCTACGCCTCCCTCAGCACAAGTTCAGCATACACACACTTCACAAACTACACACACTGGCCCTCATTTATCAAACGAACGTAGAAATGAGCGCAAATCTGAACGCATGATTCATCTTACGATAGGACCCACGTGAGATTTACGAAACGTGTCATATCACACCAATCCCAGCGTACGAAGGAGCTTGGTGTTGATAAATACGGTGGCTGAGATCGATCGTAATTTACGTGACACGCCCCTATAAAAGAAGTCTCACCCCTAACTTTTACGACATGGAGAAACATCCAACGGCAAAGAAGAGGCGGATTTTTTCAGAAACAGAAATGGAGACACTCGTGTCACTTGTTGATGCGCCCCCCCCCCAAGGACACTCACCACTCACCCCTGCCCACCCCTCACCCCCCTGGACATACTTCATATTATTTACAGTAATGTTATTTATTGTATTATTTATTCTCAGCTGCCGTTGCACCCCCCACCCCCATATCCATACAATCCATGCACATTCATCTGTTGTACCCGTTCCGTTGTATTGCACTAGCGCACTATTGCACCATCTGTACACTTCTTTTATTATATTACTATTACTTGCACTACCTGTACATTGTTTACTTCTTTTTTTTTTTAAATACTGTTTACAGCCTGTTTCTGCTGGTGTTAGTAACCGTTTACTACCTTAACGATCACTACCTCCACCTGCACTGTTTACTGTCACTTTAATAACTACCGTTAATTACCGTCACTTTAATAACTACTGCCACTTTTGATGTGTTTCAATTTTGCACTCTGCACCTTATTCTGCATTTCTGCATTTCAACCCGCACCTTTATCGCTCATTTGCACTTCTGGTTAGAACGCCAACTGCATTTCGTTGTCCCTGTACTTGTACTCTACACAATGACAATAACGTTGAATTTAATCTAATCTAATTAAGGGCAAGCAAAAAAACGCTTTATGGAAACAAATCACTGTTGCAGTCAACAGTGTGTCCCATGTTCAGCGGGCTACGGAAGAGGTAAATAATTAATTGAATACTTAATTAAATGTAAAAAAAAAAAATCATATATATTTTTTATTGGGTTATCAAGACATAACACATTTCCTTTAGTGAGGATACATTTCACCCATTTTTCCCCCTTTCAGAACACCCCCCCACCCACACACAAATCAGAGAGCCACATCCACAAACCATGAGCAAAACACAATGTGCAATGCTGACAATGAGCAAACACGACCCTCTCCCCCTCAAAGAAAAACAGGAGGGGCGAACAACCACCAAACCAACAAACAAACAACAACAACAAAAAGCAAACAAATAATAATAATAATAATAAAATAAAAAAATAATAATAATAATAGTAATAATAATAACAAAAAAGGTACATTTAGAGGAGGGATCCGAAATACCCAGAAAACAAAATTAAAAATTTAACCATCACAACTCGTACATGCTGTGCTCAAAGCCCGACCACCAACCCATCAAAACAACCCCTGGCCACTCCCAAAAAAGAGCCACATCAATGTATGTCAGCCATAACCATCCACTTTAATCGTCTAAGGAAGGAATTGAATTAATTAAGGAGAGAATGGGATTCCAAATTTTATCAAATTTGTCGGCACAGCCCCTAATACTGTATTTGATTTTTTCTACGTGTAGGAATGACAATAGATCCTTCAGCCAAGAGTTAGGAGAGGGGGGGTTCTTATCCTTCCACTGGAGTAAAATGCGTCTGCGGGCTACCAGAGATGCGAAAGCAATAACATTGCTTTCCCTGTTGGTGAAGTGTGTGAATTCTTCAGGTACACCAAAGATAGAGGTTAACGGACTCCTGAGCACTGGTTTGTTTAGAGCTTTTGAAAGAGTATTGTAGAAAGAGGACCAAAATGAATTTAACTTCGGACAGGGGAAAAACATGTGCGTGTGACTGGCTGGGACCAGAGAACATCTATCACATGAATCACTTGTATTAAAAATTTTCTTAAGTTTAGCTTTGGAATAATGTATCCTGTGTAGAACCTTAAACTGAATTAATGTCAGACTGGCACAAGATGAGGTGGAGTTAACCCTGTCAAGGGCCCTCTCCCACCATTCGTCTGACAGGGTACAACCTAGCTCCCTTTCCCATGAATTTCTAGTCACCAGTGGGGATGATAGTGATGACATGATCAATTTCACCACAACTGAGATAAACCCACGAGCCGCAGGGAGAGAGAGAATAACATCAATGAGAGTGCGAGGTGGTTTATGGGGGAAATTGGAAAAATTACAACGTACAAAATCTCTGGCTTGAAAATATCTAAATAGATGAGCTTGTGGAAGGGCAAACTTAGTTCGGAGGTTATCAAAGGAGATAAAAATGTCCTTATCATAAAGTTGATTAAAATTCACCAGCCCTTTGTCTTTCCACAGAGAGAAAGTTGAATCAAGTGCTGCGGGAGGAAATAAATAGTTTTCACAGAAGGGCATTAGTGGGGAAGGAGAGGTGATTTTGAAGTGCCGTTTAAACTGCTTCAGGATTTTTATAGTAGATAATACAATCGGGTTGGAAGTGACTTTAGTAGGGTATGCATTTAGAGGGGAACATATTAAAGCTGATAAAGAGACAGGGTTGCATGAGTAAGCTTCCATCTGACACCAGTCTGTACTGGGGAAATTGTACCAGGTATAGACTTTTTGAATATTGGCTGCCCAATAGTATGCCCTGAAATCTGGCAGAGCAAGGCCTCCCTCATCCTTGGATCTTTGCAAAATGGAGTACCTTGCCCTTGGAGTCTTTCCTGCCCAGATGAAATGTGAAACAATTTTATCCAATTCGTTGAAAAATGCTTTGGGCAGATATATAGGTAAACACTGAAAAAGAAATAGAAATTTTGGTAGAACATTCATTTTGATAGAGTTGATTCTACCTAGAAGCGACAATGGGAGGTTATTCCAGCGTAATAGATCCAATTTCACCTTTCTGACCAGTTCCACAATGTTATGTTTATGTAATAAAGGGAGACTATTCAAGATATTAATGCCTAAATATTGAAACCTAGAAAAGGCTAAGCGAAACGGTAGTGTTTGAGCCGGAATCTGTCTTGCTGTATTATTAAGAGGGAAGCATTCACTTTTTGTCATATTCAATTTATAACCAGAAAAGGAACCAAATGTATGTAAAATGTCCAGAATTCTGTCAATGCAGACAGTGGGATTTGAGACATAAAGTAAAAGGTCATCGGCATAAAGTGATACTCTGTGCTCAGTCCCGTTCCTATATACACCGGTAAAGAGCGGTGAGCTCCTAAGGGCAGTGGAAAGCGGTTCAATCGCAACGGCGAACAACAATGGTGATAGCGGACAGCCTTGGCGGCAGCCACGTGTTAAAGGAAAGAAGTTGGATTGTGTTGAATTAGTTCTTACACTGGCAATTGGGGCGTTGTATAGCAATTTAATCCACAAGATAAACTTTTGGCCAAAACCGAACCTATTTAAAACTGAAAATAAATAATTCCATTCCACTCTATCAAAAGCCTTTTCCGCATCCATAGAGATTACCATTTCAGGGTCTTGTGTTTCAGGTTTTGACAGTATTATGTTGAGCAGACGGCGTATATTTGAGGATAATTGCCTGCCCCTTATAAAACCAGTTTGGTCTTTTGAGATGACATTTGGTAGACAGGGGTCGAGGCGGCCGGCAAGGGTCTTAGCCAATAGCTTAACGTCACTATTGAGTAAACTAACAGGTCGCCAGCTGCTGCAATCTTCGAGGTCTTTATTTTTCTTGGGGATGAGTGATATTGATGCCTGAGTTAAAGTCAAAGGAAGGGTGCCAAGTTCAAAGGAGTCATTAAACATTTCCAATAATAAGGGAGCAAGTTGGTCAGAAAATTTCTTGTAAAATTCGGAAGGAAAGCCGTCTGGGCCTGGTGCCTTGCCGCTTTGCATTAATTTAAGACTGGCTTTCACCTCCTCCAAGCTGAGAGGGGCTTCTAGAGTGTTTTTGGAATTAACATCAACTGAGGGGAAGACTAAATTATCTAAGAATTGGTTCATTGAGGTAGTGTCTGATGGGGCTTCTGATTTATATAAATCAGAGTAATATGAAGCAAAAATATCGTTTATCTCGGTTGGGTCTGTGACTAAAGTTTGGGGGTTCTTACGGATTTGAGCGATGAATTGGGAAGAGGATTGCTGTTTTAGTTGCCTTGCTAGTAACCGGCTAGCCTTGTTTCCATATTCATAATAAGTGCCCTTTGTACGCCTTAAAAGAAACTCTGCCTTGTTTGTGGAAATAAGGTCAAATTCGGTCTTTAATTTGAGTCTCTCCAACTGGAGAGTAGGATTGGCTGAGGTGGAGTGTTGTCTATCAATTTGAAGAATTGCTTCCATCAGTTCAAGTTGCCTTTGCTTTTCACCCTTTCGTATCCTGGCGCTATATGAGATAATCTCTCCTCGAATTACTGCTTTGAGGGTTTCCCACAGGAGAGAGGGTGAAGTAGAGTCAGATTTATTGTTTTCGAGAAAACGTGAAATCTTGTCAGATATAAATTCACAAAATTTGTCAGACGATAAAAGCCCAGTGTTTAATCTCCAGGTTGAATGGCATTTGGTTTTAGGGGCTAGTTCCAAGTCTAATAGAAGGGGGGCATGGTCTGAAATAACTATCGATGAGTATTCACATTGTTTCACTGAGGGTAGTAAAATCTTATCAAGAAAAAAGTAATCTATTCGAGAGTATGTTTGATGAACCTGGGAATAAAATGAAAACTCCTTTGTTGTTGGGTGATAAAAACGCCACACGTCCACACTGCCAATTTGATCTGTGAATACAGACAAACACTTAGCTGCTTTGGATTGAGTTAATTTTCTTGAACAGGATCTGTCAAGCGTGGGATTGATAGATAAGTTAAGATCCCCTCCAAAAATGAGATGATGTGTATCTAGGCACGGAATGGATGAGAATAGGGAAGACATAAAATTAGGGCAGTCCCAGTTGGGGGCATAGACACAAACCATAATGACAGGAGTTTGAAACAGCATACCAACAACAATAATATACCGGCCATTGGGATCAGATATGACCTGTTCTGATGAGAACTGTACTCGCTTGTGCAGTAAAATAGCTGTGCCTCTCGAGCGACTATTGAAGTTGGAGTGGAAAACCTGTCCGACCCAGGGTTTTCGTAGTCTGGTGTGGTCGCAAAGACGAAGATGGGTTTCTTGTAGGAACGCAATGTCTGTTTTCAAACTCTTAAGGTGTGAAAGTACTTTTGTCCTTTTAACAGGTCCACCAAGTCCCCTAACGTTCCAGCTCACGAGCCTGATGGTTCGTAGCATGTCTCTCTGGCTCATGTCAATCATGGAATCAGTGTTAAACTATCAATCCTGTAAGTGCTCTGATGAGACGGTGCCCCAGCCAGGTCAGCTTTAATAATGGAAAGCAAAGTAGCAACAACATATACAATGCCATCGTACAAGTTTATGAAAAAAAAGAACGCTCCTCTATCAAAGATAAACAAAAAAAAAGAAAAAAACCCAAACACAACAGAAGATGTCCTCAGTGACACCCTGAGGTTTAAAACATACTTACACACTTGTCCTAACCTCATCTTTAACACAGATGAGCATGCAGGAACTACTACTTTACACAACCGACTGATTGATAGGAGTTTGCTTCCTTTTCAATTGTGGAAATGTGTACACCTCTGACATTTACCATTTGACAGCGTAACAACCTCAGTGTTCCAGTTTTTTCATACTTAACAAAACACAACTGTGCTCTATATAAGAAAACTTTTAACAAATGTTTAACAACAGCACAAACGAGTCTGTAATGAACATAACTGGATCTTACATATTAGGAACTTAGTTGTGAGTTTGTAAATAATCTCAGCTCGGGGCTAAGTTTTCTAGCTCCTCCCGTACGCCTTTAATATCTACAGTCCAGTTTTCATAGAGAAAAGTTAAAGGAGATGTGTAAAGAGACGTCATGTCTTCACTTACTGCTGAGATCACGGTAGAAACGCTCCGCGGAGTCAAACATGCGAGACTGTCCGTCAACAGTGACCCGCAAGCGCGCCGGGTAGATCAGCCCGAAGCGTATCCCATCCTTGTAAAGGAGGGACTTCACTTTGTTGAATGATGCACGTTTCTTGGCGAGCGAAGCGCTGAAATCCTCAAAGATCCTTATGGGATAACCCTGGTATGAGATGCTCCGTGTTTTCTTCGCCCATAGCAGCACTCGCTCTTTCTGGATGTATCTGTGAAAGCGCACAAGAATGGGCCGGGAGCCCTGCGCCGGCTTCGGCCCCAGGCTGCGGTGAGCTCGGTCCAGTTCAAAGCTCGTATCCGGTAAAGCGCCTCCGGTCACGTCCTTAAACAGCGTAGTCATAAAGAGACGGGCATCGGTCCCCTCCGCTCCCTCGGGGATGCCAATCACCCGGATATTCTGCCGTTTGGATCGTGAAACTAAGTCCTCAACAGCCAGCTGCAGCTTTTCATTCATCTGGGTGGTGGTCTCCACCTTGGACTTCAATGTGGCCACTTCGTGCTGCAAAGTCGACAGGTCATCTGAGTGGGAAGTGAGGGCTGTTTCCATTACGGAGATGGTAGCTGTGTGCGAGGCTACAGTATCAGCGATCTTTTGCAGAGAAGCTTGGATAGGAGCCATGGCAGTATTCAGGGAGGTGGTGAGTTCACCTGTTACATCTTTGCGCAGTTTCTCGAGTTCACCGATGAGCATGTCCAGAGTTAGCGGTTGAGCTCCACCTGTTGCTACATTGCTAGCGTCTGCCTTGCTAGCGTCTTTATCGTGCGGGCTGAAGTGTTGAGTCAGCTGAGGCTGGCCTTTTCCATGGCGGGACCCGTGGGATTTACTCATTTCAGTTTTGGAAGTATTACGCTGACATGAAAATAAGTCAAAAAGTCTGAGTGTAGATATGTTAAAGTTATAAATGGTCAGGGAGCAAACACCAGGCGTGTGATCACTCTGCCGCCATTACCGGAAGTCCTTCAAAGTCATTAAATGTAAACTTGGTGTTAAATTGATCCATCTTAAAACATTTCACATTTGACCTAAAGTCTATTGTTTGCATTGAGTTAAAGTTATTTTATTCCGAATAAGGTGAAGAAAAAGTTGTCCGACTCTTGCCATGTCTCGCCACTGTTCGCACTCGAAAAAGTTGCGTACACGAGCTCAGACCTGACGTGAGATTTTATCGCAGCCTGCGCTCACGTTCAAATTGATAAATGCCAAGCTCAACGTGGAAATGAGCGTACGTCCATTTTACGCCCGTTTTCTGTCGTACGCTCGTTTGATAAATGAGGGCCACTGACACCAAAGGAGTTACCAACTTCGTTCACAAAGTCAGGCTGCATCCTGAGATACCTCCAGTCCAACAAAAGCTGCACCGCCTACCTTCTCCATCCATGAGGATGTCACTGCTGAGCTGGTGTGACTGGAAAAGGAGGGCATCATCGAACGCATCGATTCGTCTCCATGGGTGTCACCAATTCTAGCCATCAGGAAGAAAAGTGGACAGCTGAGGCTCTGCACTGACCTACCCATCCTTTACCTCACATTGAAGAAGTGTTCCATGAGTTGAGGGGTGCACAGATGTTTTCAACTATCGACCTACAGAGTGCTTACCATCAGCTGCCCTTACATGTTGATAGCAGAGATCTCACAGCCTTCATCACTAGCGATGGTCTGTTTCGCTACACCAAAGTGCCGTACGGTTTGGCGTCAGCTCCGAGCGCCTTCCAAAGAATGATGTCACACGTCCTGGCTAGTGTGAAAGGTGTTCAATGCTACCTTGATGACATCATCATCAGTGGAGAAACTCCTGAGGTGCATGAGCAGCGCCTCAAGACAGTGCTCAAGCGTTTACACGACACTGGCCTCAAGCTTAACATGTCCAAGTGTCAGTTCAGAAAGACAGAGCTACCCTTCCTGGGCCACATCATATCTGCTGCCGGCCTCCGACCTGACCTGGACCACATCAAAGCTGTGGCTGATGCTCCTACTCCTCACGATGCTCCTGCGCTCCGCTCCTTCTTGGGCCTGACCTCCTTCTACTCCAAATTCATACCAAACTACGCAGTGGCAGTGGAACCACTGAGAGCCCTGCTGAGAAAAGACTGTAAGTACACATGGACTGCAGATGCACAACATGCTTTCACTCAGGTCAAGAAGCTGATAGTCAATAGCCCAGCCCTTGCATTGTACGACCCAGCACTGCCTACCATAGTGACAACTGATGCCTGTGATTATGGCGTTGGTGCGGTGCTTACACAGTTACATGGCGACACTGAGAAAACGATTGCCTTTGCCTCTCACACACTTACAGACAGTGAGAGAAAATACTCCACTGTTGAAAAGGAAGCATTGGCCTGCGTGTGGGCAACAGAACGCTGGCGAACGTACCTGTGGGGCAACCACTTTACTCTTCGTACTGATCACAGCCCCCTGACAACACTGCTCACCATGAAGGGCCTTGGTAGAGCAGGTATGAGAATCGCCAGGTGGTCTGCCAGACTACTTATCTTCAACTACACCATCGAGTACAAGCGAGGCTGCGACAACGTCATTGCTGACTGCCTCTCACGCCTGCCCCTGCCGGATACTGACATGAATGCGGAACCAGACACTGAAATCGTGGCGTTGGTGTCTGACGACTTTGCTGCTGTTACTGCTGCTGAACTGACTGTTGCATGCAAAGACTGTCCAGTACTGCAACAGGTGAGAACACACATGCAACATGAGGCCTTGATCCAGCCATCCAACCATACTACAGAATCCAGACTGAGCTCTCTGAACATGGCGACTGCATCATCCGTGGTACTCATCGTGTGGTGGTCCCGCCAGAGCTCCAGCCTAAACTGATACGCATCGCACACGACACTCACCAAGGAATCGTCCGTACAAAACAGAGACTCAGAGAACTGTACTGGTGGCCTGGAATGGACGCTAGTGTTCAGGTTGCCATCAAGTCATGTGTCACGTGCGCACAGCATGACAAGACAGCTGTTGTCAAAACAGCTCCCCTGACTCCTGTGAGCCTACCTGATGGTGCTTGGGAGAAGCTCGCCATTGACATCGTTGGTCCTTACCTCCATGCACCACCCGACTGCCGCTACGCCATAACTCTTGTGGATTACTACAGCAAATGGCCAAAGGTTGCGTTCGCCTCTGAAGTTACCTCCTCCTCCGTCATCAAATTCCTGTCCACCGTCTTCAGCCGTGAGGGTAACCCGCTGGAGCTGGTGACCGACAATGGTTCAGTGTTCGTCTCCTCTGAATTCGAGTCTTTCCTTGCCAGCCGAGACATCAAACACCTCCGCAGTTCAGTCTACTACCCACAATGCAACGGAGAAGTTGAAAGATGGAACAGAGTACTCAAGGACTGTCTTCAAACTGCAGACATTGAGGGCAGATCATGGAAGCAGTTTGTCACTGACTTTCTGTTCTCCTACCGTGCTACACCACACTCACTCACACAAGTGTCACCTGCTGAACTCCTGCATGGCCGTTCTCTGAACACAAAACTGAACATCAGAGGCCTGCCTACAAGTCCCAAAACACTTGACCATGCTGCACTCAGAGACACTGTTCATGCGAAACAAGTCAAAGCGAAGGAATACACAGATCGACGCCACAGTGTTCAGGCTTCAACTTTCAAGGTTGGTGACTTTGTGCGCATAAAAAAGCCTGTGCTGGTCAGAAAAGTCAAAGTCAAAGTCAAAGCCTTTATTGTCATTATATGACGGTGCATACAACGAAATTGGGAGCACTGCTCCACTTGGTGTATCAATAAAAAATAAAAATAAAAATAAAAATGAATAATAATATTATAACAGACGAAAAGACGGTAAAGCTCAATATAAATAAAAATATTAATATAAATAATTGTCCGAAATTTTAGGTATGCCAATAAATAATATACGACAATATAGACAATATAGTATATATATAAGAATAAGAATAAATAATATAAATAATATAATAAATGTAATAAATAATACAAATATATATATATATATATATATATATATAATATATAATTAATATATAATAATATATAATTAATATATATATATAATAATAAATAATATACACATATAAATATATATATAAAATATATATGATACATTATGATATAGGACAATATAAAAGGTATAAACAATCTAAAACAACACAACACACAAACAATATATACATATATGCTCTGAGGTAGGTTAGATGGGTTTAAAAATTGCACTTATTTTTGTGGTAATTCCACAAGATATAATATGATTTGATAATTGCACATGTTTATGGTTGGAGTAGAATTGTAATAGTTGTGACAGTTATTGCACATGATGACATGGGTGGTGGATATAATTTATGTACCGTTCAGAGCACGGATGGCTCTGGGGTAGAAACTGTCCCTGAATCTGTTTGTCCGTGTTTTATGGATCCTGTAGCGCCTACCGGAGGGCAACAGGTTGAACAGTTTGTGACCGGGGTGAAAACAGTCCATGCATATTTTTCTAGCTCTGCTGAGGTAGCGAGAGCTAGCTATGGTGTCCAGTGAAGGCAGAGAGCGGCCAGTGATCCTCTGGGCGGTGTTTATCACTCTCTGCAGTGCTCTCCTGTCTGCTGCAGTGCACCCCCAGTACCACACTGTGATGCAGTACGTGAGGATGCTCTCTACAGTGGCTCTGTAAAATGACACCAGCAGACAAAAGGTGCTCAGAAATTCACGCCACCTATTCAGATCACTGCACAGAAGGGTCCTGCAACCTTTCTCCTCTCTGATGGCAAAGTGTGGAATGCCAGCCACCTTGCCTTTGCTCCTCCAGACACTGTGCCTTTGACCCCACAGCAGCCTGACGAGGCACCTCCTGCTGCTGTGCCATTACGGAGAAATGTCCGTCCCCCGGAGTGGCATAAGGATTATGTCACAAAAAAAAAAAAAGAGAGAGAGGAAATGTGATGTTTAACTGTGCATTGTCCTGCTACAATAATACTAATATGTTAAGTTGTGTTTACAAATACTGCATTGTTCTACTGAGAAAGGAATTAAGTGCAGCGTTACATTCTTCATGTAGTTACACTGTTTTTCTTAGAGATCAGTTCTCTGTGAGGTACAGTAATGTGTAGTATATTTTGCTATGCTGATCTTGCTACAGTTATGCCTCCTTGACGTTTTAATGTGGTACTGTTATGTTGTGATTTTGCCTTGTTTAAATTTTTTGTGAAATGCATTCTGCTTAAGAAAAGGGGAATATGTGGTGTATCTACCTAGCCTGTAGGGGCGCTGCGTTGTGGTAATCAGTTGTACAATTACATGCATACGGCAGAATAAGAAGGAATGAAGTAAAGTGAAGTTCATGTACATTTGTGCTCCGTGATTTATGACAATTTACTATACAAGTATACAACAAAAGGATACCATATCTTTTAGTTTTATTTGAACCCATTATACATGTATATCTCAGCTAAATCGTCCCAACTGCAGCTACATAGAAGGGTACATGGAAAAGACACAAACACAAATAATACAACATAAATACAAACACCACAAATGCCAGAAGGCAAAAAACAAAAAGGGCAATGGATACAGAGTCCATCACCAGACCGTGAGCATAACAAGAGGGCATCGCTCTGTTCCAACCCACTCCGCTCAATCCTCAAAATCCAATGACCTGCGGAAAATCCGCTAAAGCACCAGCGTTTATGAAGTTCTATGTTCAAAGTACAATCTGAATGAGTAGGTAAGCCTACAGGTAGTCACACTGATGTAATTAATAAACACCAACCCTCACATATTCCCCTCCCTTTTTTAGTAGGGAGTTTAGGACAGATACCAAGGCTATGTAATAAAGAGAGGGGGGCTTACTAGCGCTGGTGCAGATGAAAGGCCTCGCTGGTCATATCATGGTAAGCCTAGGACCAGTCCTTGAAGGTTTCAGGAAGTTTCTTTTTCAAGTCTTCAGCAGCCTCCACTGCGTTCTTGTATATACTCGTCTCCCCCTTGATAGTGACACTGAAGCGCGCAGGGTGCAGGACACCATAAGGCACAGACCTATCCGTTTGGAGCACCTTTCTGATGTTGTCATACTGCGCTCGTTTTTTGCTGAGCTCCATTGATAAGTCCTGTTGTATCCAGAATGCTTTCTTATTCCAGGAGAGTTTCTTTTTCTTGGCCGCTGCATCTAGGATCCTCTGCCTGTCATTCCATCTCAGGATGCGTACGATGTAAGGACGGGGAGGTTCACCAGGATCCGGTAGAGGTCTCGGGGTGCGCCGTTGGTTCTCAACTTCAGGTTGAGTCAGTTCGTCTTCATTGAGATCCAGAATGTGTCTCAAAATGCCATCCAGTACACCAGGAGTTGATTCTAGACCTTTGGGCAGGCCCATGAACGTAAGATTTTTCTTCCGAAATTCCGTTTCCATATTGTCCATTTTGGTTTGTAAAGCACCCATATTCTTGTGCAGGGCTTTGACCTTTTCACTATCGGAGTTTATCTCAGTCTCGAGACTTCCGATCCTAGTTTCCCAATGCTCCGGGGGAGCATTGAGACGACCCTTCTTCAGCACAGGGACTACGCAGGATGTCTTCCATAGTGTTGGCACCTTTTTCAGCCTCAAGGAGAGGCCAAAAAGATGCGTGAACACTCCTGCCAGCTGCTCCGCACAGATCTTGAGCACCCTCGGGCTGATGTCGTCGGGTTCTCTGGCCTTGTTTGACCTGATCCTTGTGAGCTGCCGTCTCACGTGGCTGGTGTTGATTGTTGGTGGCCCCAGTTGGTGAGTCAAATCTGTTAAAAAATAGGTTTAACTCGTCGGCCCATTCCTTCTCCCTTCCAGTCCCCTCCCCTCTGATCCTCCGGCAGTTTTCATGCCGGTGATGGTTCTCACCCCTGCCCACACCTCTCGGGGGTTGTTCTGCTGCAGCTTCCCCTCTATTCTGCTTTTGTAGCAGTCCTTAGCCCTCCTCAGTTCCCTCCTCAGCTCTCTTTGTATCTCCCTCTGTGTGTCCTCATTGTCTCCTGCCATGAAGGCTCTCCTTTTACAGTTCAACAGGACTTTGATGTCCCTGTTGATCCAGGGTTTGCTGTTGGGGAAGCAGCGGACCTTCTTGGTAGGGACAACACTCTCCTCACATAACTTTATATAGTCCGTGACGCATTGAGTGAGACCCTCAATATCGTCACCGTAGTCTTCCTGAAACATCCCCCAGTCTGTTGTCCTGTAGCACTCCCTCAGGGCCTCCTCAGCCTCCTCAGACCACTGCTACACAGTCCTGGTGGTGATGGGCTGTCTCCTCACAAGAGGCTTATATATAGGAGACAGTAGTATCAAGCAGTGGTCTGATTTGCCCAGGGGGGGAACACCACATACTTCCAGTTCAACAATACTTTCTACAGACAGAAGCATGGTTGTGCCATGGGCTCACCAGTATCCCCCATTGTGGCGAACTTATACATGGAAATGTTCGAACAAAAGGCTTTAAAATCACACAAGCATGCCACAAACATTTAGTGTGCTATGCAGTGATAAAAAGGCCGGATTTATGGACAAGTATGCAATAATTGGCATGAAACAATATCAGAAGGCATTCAGTGTCTCACTATTTAAAACCTGTTCACTTTTGTCGGCCCATGCATGGGTCGGTTGACAACTAGCAGTTTTTCATTCGTCATTTATAGTGTGGCATTTTCATAAATCTGATCATGTCATACATTGTTGGAAAGGAGAGTCCCCTGATTCAACCATTCTAGGCTCACAGAAACACACCAAGAGCAAATACAGCTCATGTGCAAAGTGTGCACAAATACGAGGCGTGCGGTACATATCTACTAGTTGTCGTCGAAGTTGGAAAAACAACACGCAGCATGGTAAATCTTGGTATCCAGACAGAGTCCAGCAAACAAAAGTATCCACTCCATTTAGTCATCTAAACACCCAAACTCTGGAAATCATCAATAGAACGCTGTTTGTGGACGCTGCAAAGTTATCCAAATCGATAGTTTGTCCGGTCCAGCACTTGTAACATGGGACAAGGCGTGACTACAAACAGGTCTCTACTCTTGCTGTAACCAATAGACTCTTAGGAAGAGATCAAGCCATCCCACTTTATTCTCCGATCAGTATTGGCTTAATTTTCCTCTGTGACTGAGCTCGTATAACTCAAGTGTCAGTAACACAGAGTAAATCTGACACTTGCATATGAAACTACCAAGGCTTAGCTTTCAGGAATGATCAGACTTTTGTCTGTAGTCCTAGGGGTTCAAGTACAGTAACCATTTCAGTTTAGGTATGTCATTTTATTTTCTTATTTTATTTTTGGGAGAGGTAAATAAATACTTGTAAATGGAGTCAAAAGCAAAAACAGAAGGCCAAACAGGAAATGTACTTTGATCCTCTCAGATATACAAGATTGAAGATTGACGTGAAGAGTGTTTAGTCAAACAAATACACCTTTGTTTTGGTAGATAGCTAAACTACAATGTCCAGTTGTGTTCCAGTGGTGGATGTGAGTATTTTCAATATAAGATAAGAGGAACAGACAGTGCTTCTGCTTAAGCCTATTTTGTACATTCTATGGCTTTAGCATGTGTACACAACATAGTTTATGTCCTGAAATAATTAATTAGTATTACAGTATATATTGGTAGAATATTGGTGAGAAATTAGCAATGCCACTTATATCAGTTAGGGTTCTTTCTATCTTTTTCAATAAGTGCGTAACAAATTAAATAAACACAGAGAAGGGGAACTATTGCACACACCCCCTGGCTTCCTCACCTTTAAGAAAGAGTAATTCTTTCTTAAAGGTGGCTTTAGAAGGCAACTACTTTTGTAAAGCTCACACGAAATGTCCTTGACATAGTAAGACACACCGTTTTCATCAGCGAACAAGCGAGCAACTACTCAAGTGCTCTATTCAAGGCCTTTTCGTGTCAGGTAGCTACGCATTGGTTTCACCACGTGGAGCAACACTATCGTCTATTCGACGCCCAAAAAAATGGAACACGTTTGAACCTGGTTACAGACGTGCGTGTTCGCAGAGGTCAGAAGGGCAACTATTCGCCAGAGCTAATCCAGATCTTAAAAAACGCGTGGCTCTGTGGAGCCGAGTTAGGTCCAGAGTTTTTCTGCAGAGACGGAACCCGGCGGTTCCGTTTGTCCAAGTGCGTGTTAGGGTTTGGATTCGTCGTCCCCGTCCCGACGGGCGTGCTGGGAATCTGGCGGCGGCGGTGCCCCGCTGGGCGAGAGAGGCGAAGGCGGCTGCGAACTTTCGGTTCCGTCGGCGGCCGCCCCGTTGTCCTCCGCCTCCTCCCTCTGCTGCACGGAGGACAGGTACTGCTCCAGCAGGCTGCAGTCGGCGCTGTCCCCGCCTGCCTCGGGCCCGGCCGGGCCCAGCGCCCGCACCGTCTCCAGGGAGTCCGCGGTGCCGCTGCTGAGGAAGCTGTCCTCCGCGCCCGCCTGCCGCCCGCCCGTCGACTGGAAGCCGGAGTCCGGGAAGGACGCATGTGTGTGGGCCGGCTCCTTCTCCACCACACCGCCTCCGCCGCAGCTGCTGCAGGCTGCCAGGGCCACAGGCTGACGGGGCCCAAGGGCCGGCGACGCGCCCGGGGCCTCGCAGGGCTTCATGCTGGCCAGCTGTCCCTCGACGGACCGCTGCCACTGCTGCATTGACTGGAGCTGCAGGCAGATGGTCCCCATGCAGTTACAGTGATGGTTGATGATGATGGTGGTGGCAGATTTGGCTTGTCAGATTGCAAATAGTCGGAGGTTGATGTATACATGGGTACATATAAAAATGAAAACTTAAAATTTTTTATTTTTTGATTTAAATCCCTCACCTGCTTCCAAAGGAATTTAACAGCCTCCTCCTGGACCATCCTCTGTAACCTCTCCTCCTCATAACATCCCTGCATTCTGCAGAACAAGGTGGGCAAGGTGTGTTAATCTGTGAATCATCGCTCCAATCAAATAACAGTCAAGTTGCAGGTAACTGATCAATCGTCAGCGCCCCAGGAGGGGGGGGGGGTCCTCATTACACACACAAAGACAAAGCAAGAGATAATCCACACGTACCTCTCCAGCTCCCTGGACAGGAAGACTATGTGCTCCTGCATCCTGCGCAGACGGATCTCACTGCGCACCTCCCTGGCCATGGGGTGGGAGCAGCGGGCGTACTGGCCCCTCCACCACGACTGTATCCTCACCGCTGCCCTGTCCCCGTCCAGGTCCGCTTCCACCTGCTGCCGGGCCTCCTCCAGTGCCTCTCCCTCCCCGCAGCCTGGAGGGGTTCCCGGTGGCGACCAGCTGGTCTCGACCGGCGGCGGACACGCTAGTGGAGGGATGGAGGCGCTGTCATGGTAACCGGCCGCGGCCCGGATTTCCGTCTCGACGGGGACCTCTTGTTGCGCCTTCTCCGGACACCGGTGACAGATTTCGGGCGTCGGGGACTTCCTGGGCGGGGACGGGCGCTCCGGGGCGAGAGAGTCGGGCTCAAACGTCTCGGTCTCGTCCTCGTCCTCGCTGTCCTCTGGCTCCGCCTTCGTGCCCACGCCCACATCGGCAGGCGCGGGCACAAAGGTGGAGCCGGAGGACAGCAGGCTGCTGCCAGGCCTGTCCTCATCCGTCTGCACTTCCTCCAGGTGGAGAGACTCCTCAGCTGCAGCTCTGGGGCTGCGAAGCACCGGCCCAGACTGGTGGAAGGAGTCCGACCTCATCCAGGTATTGTACTGAACTGGCTCTGAAACAAAAATGCGTGAAAGACAAGCCAAATAAAACATAAAAATGTATTACTACACCAAGAATCATTGAGATTTAATTTTTCTCCACAGCTGATACAAAGACATCAACAATGTGCACCCTGTCCCAAAGTAGTATGTATGGCACCAATATGGCATGCAGACATCTCTTGCAGGCCATAACCAGCTCATCTCACCAAGCTCTCTTGCTGATGGAACAGCGCCTGGTGGGGTGGATCTATTGTCTTCCATCACTGCTCCTTGTTGGGATGTGTGCTGCGGACTGAGGGTCTCCACGTCCAAGTGAGTAGGGCGAGGCGGGCTGGGACAGCCCCCCTGCATCTGCTGTAACAGTTGTCTTTGATGAAGCCTGAAGGAAAAGTGAACCAAAGTGCCCATGGTGCACAGAATACATGAGACATCTCTATGGGTAGAGCCGTGCAACATGGTATCCGTTATGTGGGCCCAGCACTCCTTCATCAATGGTAAAAACACTGTGGACATGGATTTAGGTACACAGTTCCCAACATGTGTGTGTTTCAGTGTGAATGAGTGTGTGCGCGCGCATTTCTACCTCTGCTTACTGAGGATCTTCTCCAGCTTGGCGTCCTCAGCCGTCTCCAGGGCTGGGCTGGTGGTCAGGGGACACACAGTGGCCAGGTACTGGACCAGTTGCACGTGCTGACCCGGTCGATATGAGCGGCCTTTGCCCTGGCTATAGAGCCATTCGGCCTTCAAACTGGTAGCAGGAAAAATAGAAAAAATGTATAATAAAAAAAAACATGACTGCTACCAGTTCACTTTCACTTAGTGTTGCATTATCAAGGACCAGGCCTGTATCATTTCACTTACCTTTCCTTCTGTGAAATCACATAGCCGTCCAGGACCTTGAGGCTCAGGCACCAGCTCATGACATAAGGTCTGTAGTCGAACCCTGGCAGGGACGGAGTGGTCATGACACATGGATTGCTCATGATAGAGAGCTGCTCCAGCTCCTGGAGAGGTGCCAAGTGGGACGCCTAAAGTGGAGCACAGAATGAGCACAAGTTATATGGAGGGGATAAACATTTATAAAACGTATTAGGTAAATAGTTTCTGCTTCAGAGGAAGATCTACCTCATTGAGATCTCTGATCTCGTTTTCCGCCAGGGAGAGGATTGACAGATGAGAGGGTAGGTGGGCTGGAACCGTGCGGAGTGTGGTTATGCTGTTCCCATGAAGCAAGAGTGTCTGCAATAAAAAGAAAATGCCAGCAAATCTACACAAGACTAAACAGGTGAGTCGTACATGAGTGGATGGCATGCTGCTGCTTGCTGGTTATGGGTCCTTAAATGCTTACTTTTAAGGCCAAAAGCTTCGTCATGTCTCCAATAGTTGATATGTTATTGTCAGACAGGTCCAGGTGTTGAAGAGAAATGCAGTTGTGAAGTTGCTCAATGACCTAAAAGAAATGGAGACCAATGGTAAAAAAAAAACATCTAAAATAAATGTTTAAAAAAATAAATACAACATTTTCACTCTGGCTAAAGCCGGTTGCTGGAAATAAGCTTGACGAGATCGTAATGGAAAAACAAACAGACACAACACTTCTCCCATGTCCAACATTACGTGATTTACCCAAACCCCAGCAGATGACGACTTAGTCACGTGATTAGTCAGCAAAGCAATGCGAGCGTCATTTTTCTTGACTTGATTTCCCTGTTTCTCTTTCTTCAGGGAATAAACCACATTGAGTATAAAAGTGGTTTGTCTGCCAATGACCCCTTCGGTCATCCTTAAAAAAAAGGTGCCCGCTTAAGTGTGTGCTAATGAATATAACAGATTATTGCTAGCAGTGTGCGGTGCCACAAAGACCCATCCACGTGCCTTGATGTTGTTACCGGACAGGTTGAGCCACTCGAGGAGCGGCAGGTCCCGGAGACCCTCGATGTAACCGATGCTGTTGTTGGGTAGGTTCAAAACCCTCAGCGCTGTTAGCCGACAAACTCCCATCATCCGCACCAGGCGGTTGCTGCCAACCGAGAGCTGGAGACGATGGGAGCAAAATATGTTAACAAAATGTAACCCAATACACACACACACACACACACACACATACATACATACATACACATACATACATACATACATACATACATACAAGAGTGAGAGTGAACGCACCTGTTGTAACCCTGGACTTCTTTCTAGATGATCTAGTTTCATGATGTTGTTGCGGTCCAGAATGAGGGTGTGGGTTTCATCTGAGCACATAAAACTGGGTTCCAACTTTTGGATCCCCTGGGCTGAGAGGTCAACCACAGGGCCTAAAACAATGGACAGGAAGGGGATGAATGTCACGGATGTGAAACAATTAGTTCTTACACACATATTAATTGAGTCGGCATGACCATGAAGACAGAACAGATAATGAAACAGTTTACACAATAACAATACACTACGAGGTTAATTGAAGACGATATTACTTAATCACTGACAACAATCACAGGTATAACAAACTAAAGGCGAGTTTATGATGGGTACCAAAAACATCCCATCACTATCAATAATAATAACAATAATAATCAAATGGTGGTTATGAATGTCTCAAAGTGGTACTGCTAAGCATACAATAGAAGACTATAATATGAGACACCTAGCACATGTGGCTAACGGTACCCACAACAACACTCATCCTGGTGATGCTGCTAGCTCATATCAACATTAGCTGTGGGCCATTCAACTGCTAGTTAGCACTAGCAACATTTGTAGACACAACCAAGAGCAATACAATTAATACAGTTCAGGCATTGAATTGTCATTCAAGTCTAATTAAGAAGCTTACCAGCGTTTGCATCCAGTTTGAAATCGGATACACCCATCTGCACTGTCGAGACGCCTGGCGACACTAATATTACTACTCTCTTATACACACTGGACACAAATGGTCCCAATAACAATCGCTGGTCTCAGGTGACGCCCGCCAGTTGAGCTCAATGCACCACAGATCGGTCCTTTAAATGTAGTATCAGAAGCATGTGTGTTTCGGATTATTATGTCTGTAACATTTGTGATCATTACTTCCCGCTTCTGCTAAACACTCAGCAACCATAGCTACGCTCCTAACGTTAGCCCGGTGATGTCATCTGAACGGAATACGTCAACAATTGAATACAATGCATAAAATACAAATTATATATATTTTTTTATATCTTTTATATGTATTAATGAGTGTTGTATGAAACGCATTTTCCGATTTGAATAGCAAGACATATAACATGAACATTCGTTCATAAATATAAATTCGGATGATACTATTCAGTTTCCGTTTCCGACAATCTTCCTTTCCGGTTTTGCGCCCTCTCGTAGCCATCATGAAGTGAGTCCGAGAATTATAATCTATGATCATCACGATATATAAATGTGCATAAGTTTAATGTGATTATCGTTGTAGTAATGAATCATGATTTAACCTCACTGATGGTTTGTATTTGTCATTTTTAGGGTCGAGTTGTGCAGTTTTAGCGGGTACAAAATATACCCCGGCCATGGCCGCCGATACGCCAGGATAGACGGAAAGGTAACGCTTCTGTGAGACTTGTCCTCTTACTCTGGCTATAAATTTTGCTCATTCAAACAAGTGTAGACTTAATGTACACTTTTGTTGTCTCTTCAATGTGGTAACTGAAAGTTTATTGATTCAGGCCTTGAAGGCAATGACATAGCTACGCCTGCTAGCTAGCTACACGTATGTTGCTAAAGTTGCTACAATAAATGGACTACCTCACCGTGTCTATTCAAAACTTCGTTAGTAGTGATTATAAACCTCTTTCATACTATTTTGTACACGCCGTTTGATCAAAAACAAGCAAGTGTTACGTCAACAGCATCATAGTGTTTTGATTTTGTCAGGTCTTCCAGTTCTTGAATGGCAAGTGCGAGGCCGCCTTCCTGTCCAAGAGGAACCCTAGACAGATCAACTGGACAGTGCTGTACAGGCGCAAGCACAAGAAGGGCCAATCTGTAAGTAACGTTTTCTCTAATGACTAGAATTTGCTTTTCCAGCAGGGTTTTCATGCTGCGCATTGAGTAACTGAGGATGTTCCATTTGGCTGCCGGTGACTGGTGTGCACAGTGTAGTCTGTGTTATGTGCTGTTGCGGGACTGTGTTTTACAGCCTTCGCAGCAGTGCTCACGCCACACCTGCAGCCATAGACCAACTGGTGATCATAGTACTGGCCCTTGACGTCTTCATTGACATTTTACCATTGGTCGGCCTCCATACTCTCCTACAAGTAGATTAGACGTGTGTGAAGGTCACGTTGTTGAATTGAATGGCAGCACTGCTGTGATTCCACAGTAGTACACATTTGTGAAAATGTCATGCATAACAATAAAATCTGGGATGCAACATCCATTTTCCTTTATCGTCTAAAGCATGACTTGTCTACCTTTTGCGGTCGCGTGCTTATCTGTTGCCTTCCCATACATGCGGACAGGAAGAGGTAGCGAAGAAGCGCACGCGTCGTGCCGTGAAGTTCCAGAGGGCCATTACTGGTGCCTCTCTTGCTGACATCATGGCCAAGAGGAACCAGAAGCCCGAGGTCCGTAAGGCCCAGCGGGAGCAGGCCATCAGGTAGGCGGTCCACCTCCCACGGCACCGAGAGGTGTGCTCATCCACAGTTAAATTGTGGGCTTGATGTACAGAGTCCATTCAAACTGATGTTGGTACAAGGTGTTCATTGTAAAATGGCACGTTTTCATACTTTTTGCTCTATGCTTGCATGGATCAATGCAAGCATATCAGTCCTATGCAGTAAAGCAGTCTGGTTGTACATAGTAGGCTCTCTAGCAGCAACATCAGACATGAAAGTGGCTCAAAATGGATCTGAAATAAAGTGTACTGTAGGCACATGTACCATACTGGATTAATGCAGACACGCATGTAGACAAATATATTAACAACATGGTCACAATGGCATTTGTGGAGTCAATGCGATAGGCTGTATTTTCAGAGAAGTGTAATGTATTTGTATATCCAATGTGCTGCTTGCGTGGGAGAGCCCTTCTAAACGTTTACTTGTGTTGTAGGGCTGCCAAGGAGGCTAAGAAGGCCAAGCAGGCAACCAAGAAGCCCGCAGCCACAACAGCAAAGGTAGGATGAAGCCGATGCTCCCTGTTTTTTAAATGCTGCATTACAAGGAATATGCTCAACTACTGAAGCCAGCTGGGCTTCAATTGATAATGTGAAGAAATGTTTAAGTTCTACTCGGTCCAGCTAATGACCAAATAACTCAAATTGTGTATTCACCATCCCAAACTTTGAGTTTAGTCCTCAAGAATTAAATTACATATTGAGGATTAGTAAGGCGTGTTGGCCTGATAATTTGCCACATTGGCTGCCGGTGAATGGTGTGCACAGTGTAGTCTGTGTTATGTGCTGTTGTGGGACTGTGTTTTACAGCCTCCGCAGCAGTGCTCACACCACACCTGCAGCCATAGACCAACTGGTGATCATAGTACTGGCCCTTGACGTCTTCATTGACATTTTACCATTGGTCGGCCTCCATACTCTCCTACAACCTGCAATCTTGTATATGTATATGACTAATGTAGAATTGCATGGCATAAGAACTGGTGATGTTGATTCAACATCTTGGACAAATCATGACAATAAAATTCATGTAGGCCTTCATTTTGATGATACAGGTACTTTCTTTAATTGATGTTCAAATAATTGGCCTGGTGACTGAAGCAAGTCTCAATATTTAAAACTTGCTTCCACTGGATACACTTTAAGAAAGTCATTTTGAGTTCTTCTCAATCCCACTCATTTCCCTGGATGAGTCTTATTTACCTTGCCAAACTCACTTACAGCTTACTAATTTACACAACTAGTTCAATACAGAAGGACTCTACATTCATTTTAAAGAACCTACGTTTTCTGTAAATGCACCCTAGCCAGAAAGTGTCATGTACAGCCAGAGCATTAAATCAACACAGAATTGCATTATGTGTGCGGTTGACAACTTCCAACTTGGCCAGCCCATTTCCATTTGGCTAGTCTGGCTGTCAGTTTTAAACAACAGCCAGACGCGTCTGGGGCAATAATTCTTGCAATTGACTTAGGATTTTGTTTGCAAAATATACTTGATTGATGTCATTTATAACCTTGTTTTTGATGTTATATTGACGACTACCCAAATTGCCCTCTAGGAACATTCCTTGCGAGTACTATTGTAACTTCCCCCCCCCCCTTTTTTTGACAGGCCCCAACCAAGGCTGCCCCAAAAGCCAAGATTGCAAAGCCGATGAAGGTCAATGCACCACGTGTTGGAGGAAAGCGCTAAATCTGTCTGTTTGGGTTGTTAATAAATCATTTCTTGGATAACCGTGTTTTGTGAGATTAATTTTTAGGACCGTATTCAGTCAAGTTGAGAATACATTAGCCATTTATAAAGGATATAGGAAACCTGTAACAATATTTAAGTTATGAGTACAACTGAGAAATGTCCATCTGTCGAGGCATGACTGAGGTTCACCTGACAAGTTTAGTGTTTTCCTGAGTAGTCCTGCTGTAAAGTGGCTCTTGGAAAGATTCTGGAGTTGAAACTAATGGTGTAACTAGTGTTATATTTTTGCACCTGATAGGCAAGTTTCCCTAATGAATGAGCTGTCCCGATTGATCAGGAATTAACTGGGGAGCGGGCAGGTTGAGTCATTAAAAAGCAGGAAGTCAAACTGAACTAATTCTCACTGCACTCCAGTCAATTGGCTGTCAGATGGCCATTTAACCACTAACTGGTGGTGCCAAGTCTTTAAGCACCATTTAAATATTGTCTTCTAATCACATTGAAAACTTCTTAGAACACATGACAATGAAGTTGACTAACAGTGACCATTGTCACTAAAGCTGTTCAAAAAGGTACACGGTTTGTTTGTAGTCCTGATAAGGTCATTTGTAGGAGGGACAATAGGGGCAGCTTTCAATAGCCACCAATGCAGTAATGTTACTAATTCAATAAGTCTTCTTTCAATTTAAAAATAATCTTCACAATATTGTGTATTAACAGAACATTTAACTGGGGACCCTGGTAATGAAAGGTGCAAATTTTGAATTGAACAACTCAACATTGTTTAAGAATTTTATTAGCATACAGCCATTATTTAGCCACAGAGCCAAATTTTACTAATGACATTTTCCAAATTCAGCAGGTCAGACAAGTGATGGTACAAGTTATTGCTGTAAATCAGGGAATTGTAACATGTCAAAACTTCACCGTTTTTCTAAATACAAAGATGCAATAACTGCTCTCTTGAAAGAACTGCCCGAGATCAGCAAAGCTTCCCAATCTGTTCTTGGCTTGGTCAGAATGAATAAGGACTATATCCTTAACATAGCTGCTCAAAAATGTACATTGGTAAACAGTTTAAATTAATAAAAGGAACTAACAATCTACAAATCTTTAATTTGATTTGCCAACACATTGCTACTGTTAAAGCCTTCCTTGGCTATTAAGGATAGAAAATAATTACCAAATGATAAATGGTATAATAATGTAACATTTGGGGACACTCACTCAGTAACTTTCATTTTTCTTTTAGTAATCTTGTTAAATTAAAGCTGACCTAATGGAAAAAGGTTCCCACCCAAAAAACGCATCGTATGATATGACTAACTTGAATGACGTTGACAATGTAAATCAAAACATTTGTGGAGAAAGCACTAGGCAAAATACTGAAAAACATTCCAGACATCCTTCAGAGGACCTCGATCAGGTGTGTGGAAGATGGGCAGGGTGCTTTCTGTGGTAAAATAATGGTTATGGCGAGGATGTAATGGAGACGCAACGTTACTGAGAAGGGGTTGTTGGTGATGGGACACGACAATGTGTAGTCAGTGTGTAGTCTCCCTTTGATGGCGTGGAGGTTTCTCAACACTCAGGATTGTGCCACAGCAGGTTCCACGGCTGCTGGGGATTCTAAGGCTGCCTTAGCTTCAGCCTTCTGCTCTTGGTTGAAACTAACAGAAATGAACAATATCCCCAATTAACAATCAGGCTGTACAACAACAACAACAACAACAACAACAACCACAACAGGTAAATGACAACCTACTAAAAACAATTCAGCATTACAAGCATGTTATGCATGCTATTCTTTGAATCTGACTTTAATGTGGTATATTTGATTACATACCCTTCATAATTATTTTACAAATATTAGTTATTATTGTTACTATGAAGTTCTTCAGTAAAGATTATCTTTTTCTGTGATAAGATAAAAAAGGGACTTGCACCCTGCATACATCTACATACACATATATATGTATATATACATACATACATACATCCATCAAATGGCATGTTAGCTTACATTTCCCAAGTTAAATAGTAACTTGACAACGAATGGGGGAGTGTGGAGCTACTGTACCCTATCTTCAGACTCTAGTACACATACAGTATGTGAAGGACACTGTAAAGTAGGGCATGAAATGTGTCATTATGAAGACACATGGAGTTATGTGATCTAAAGGAGACTTCACTCACTTCCAGATCCGGTAAAGCTGGGAGGCACCAGCGCCGCCAACAAAGAAGTTGACGCAAAACAAGTTCCAGTTCTTTGGGATGATGACCAAAGAATATCGGGACCAAATCAACCCTGAAACCGACAAGCAAAAGGGAGATCGCTCAGCATGTGAGTCGGGAAATGTTTACTGGGACAGAGGGTATGTATTGGTAAGAGAGGCCCAGGTACGTTTGTTTGCAGAACCACCATGCTTGGACCGTTGCACCGGACCGACCTCTGACGGGGACTGATGAAATGTTTGACGTCATTGTGAACTGGTGCAACTTCAGCAATGGCAGAGAGTTTATTAGCTCCTCAACATGCAACTACACACCTCACAACCCAAGATGGTTGACCATCTGAACAGTGGTTCAGATGGTCTGCTTCTAGATTATTTGCATTACCCTTTTGAATCTCATAACATAGCTTATGCACTTGTGTTTAGTCAGCTATGGAGGAGGACACTCTAGTAGAGGTTTGTTTGCCTCTTTAAAAAGCTTGTTCACAATCCATGAAACCTGAATATCCCCGTGGAAACGGGGAAGAAGAAAAGAGTCATTCTTCTTCTGAAACTATATAAAAGTGCTGATTGTAGTTGAAGCTGCCTCATTGATATACCTTGACCTTTATTGAATCCTTTGCAGATTCATGCATCACCATCTTACAGTGCCTTACCTGTAGCTGTCAGTACACAGGACTGTGATGTACTGAGTTTATCTGCGGGACGAGTCATATCAGCCAGGCCGGCCATCACCAGGCCCTGTGGCAGTGAAGAGAGAAGATGGAATTATTTCCTCTAAGTGATCTACTGTTACTGTTACATAATAATAACACTATGGGTGCAAGATAGAATATGTAGCATGTCCTCACCCATTTAAATACCGGGGCCCAAAAGAACACAGTCTTTGGGCCTAGAAATGAAAGAGAGAAAACATGAATTAGGTCCTCATTATGAACCTGTGATTTTGTATAATTATTATCATCATCACTATTCAAAAGGTTTAATCTCATTGCAGAGCATCTAATTGGTTAATGCTATGTTAGACAATAGACATGGACCTATATATATTTATATATATACACACACACACACACACACACACACACACACACACACACACACACACACACACACACACAAACATACCTACCCCATATATAGTATTAGATAGATAGATAGATAGATAGATAGATAGATAGATAGATAGATAGATAGATAGATAGATAGATAGATAGATAGATCAAGTGGTCATACACTGAAACTGCTTTTTCCTGCGGAATATTGTTGGACAAAATGTAGAGTCGGACAGAAAGCAATGTGACGAAGCCAATATCCCTTCAGGGATAAATTATACAGTCATGTGAGGAGGTTGTCCTTGACCACTTGTGTTCCACATATTAATACCCTTGTACAGACAAAACAAGTGTGAACTGTCACCGGTAACAGACCTACAATCACATTTTAATGTCAGTATCCCCATCTAACATGGACGACTGTAAACCAGAAAGTCACCATATGTTGTGTTGTGGTATACCACCACAGACACAAACACGCCGTACTGTCAGTTCTACATAGAGCTTAGCTGAACAGGACTTCGATTTACACACAAATTAACAACATCGATGACAAATCGCACCGTTTCACTGCATTGCATACAGTCTTTGGTAACCATCCAAAAACATTGTTATGACAAATGCACCCGCAATGTCTATAGGATGGACATGCACAATAGTGCACTCCCAATGTCTATAGGATGGACTCTATAAGTCCTATGAAGCAAAATCTACTACACTCTATTCACATGTTCACACGTTTATCCACCGCTACCCCATGAGTTTCAGATGATGTGCCTTACCTGCTGGGTGGTTGTACAGTGGTCTCAGCTTTGCAGGTAGGACATGCTCGACTCTGTCTAGGATCCTGTGGTAGGACGCTCTGAGCGCAGCCATGGTCGCTTGGCGAGCTAGTGTAGTGTGCACACAAACCTGGCAAACTAGCAACTTAACTTAGCGACTAACGTACAGCCGCTGAATTTGACGTTGGTCTGTTTTTAAGGTGATCGTATCGGATGGACGGATCGTAATTCCGGATGAGGTTCGAGGTATATGAGGTGAAATTACGCCGTCCTACTTCGACCTTCCTCGTCGGCGGCGGTGTATCCGTGCTGTCGCTACTAGCGTGATAATGATTGGTCGGGGTGGGCAGCGGGGCGGGGATAATTGGATCACGAGTGTTCTTCAACGCGATTGGCTAAAACCGGACCTATGCATTTAATCTCCGGCGTGTCACCAGCGGGAGGAGATGTTAGGCCATGAAATCATATTCAGAAAAAACAACATAATCGTGAAGCTGTTATTCAAGGCTTTGATACGTCAAAAAACTCTACACCGGTTAGGTATTTTTTTCAGTTTATCAGTATGACTTAATTTCTCCCCAAAATAAATAAATTCCAGTGCATTACTCCTGTGCTCCCGGAAAGCGACCGGGGATTGGAAACGCAAAACGTGCGCACACCAACTCTCCATCGGAGTGTGCGTATCGCGTTGTTTGTGGCTGTTTGGCTCTGGGAGCTTAAAATATTGGGTCGGTTGCTGCAAGACCGACATCTGCAAGAGAAGTAAACTAAGATATGCTCACAAGGCAGACGGCCCAACGCGTCGGAGCCGCACCGTCCGACAACTTAGACCCCGGGGAGGACAGCACGGAGCCCACAGAGCCACATTTATATCACCGAGGATGTTAATTGTGCATGTCCTAGCTTGAGATCTCTGCCACAACAAGCTGGGACCCATTTGGATTGCTGCGTAAAAGCGACGACGTTGGGGTCGTTTTCTTGTAGAGATAGGAATCGCTTAGAATTTCAATGTTATTGTTTGTAAGCTTCGGTCGATCACGATGTCCTATTCTGGCAATTTGGTTTGGGATGTGAATAAACGTTCAATTGGATACAACGATCCTAATATCATCAGGACCAACTATTTAGGTAAGAGCAGCACCAACATCTTAGGCTATATGAAGTCGGGTATGCAGATCTAATACTCGTGATCAGAGATCGATCGTCTGATCATGTCATAGCCGAGGCTTTGTGTGTCGTTCATAATCATGTTATTGACAGAACAAAGATCACTTCCCGCAATAATACATATTCTTGTTCCTCTGCATCATGATTTACTGGGCAGCACGCAATGACAGTCTAGCGAATGACTAATTGGGACTCTGGTATATACTGCTGTGAGTTTAGATTAATCAGGATATTGTATACATACCGACATACCTGCTCCTAGATGTAAGTTACTCATCTAAATATTATGAGCGATTCTGTACCTCCCTTTGACCAAAATAAACGTTGTGTCTGCTGTTAACTTTCATAGTTGGGTACAGTTACTTCGAGTTATGAACACCAAAGAGCATAACTGATAACAGATGACAGGTTGCTATTAGTTTACCATTAATACTATGTATAAAAAGGGACGCTTCAACGCTTGACCCCAAGGAGGGTGGATGGCCCACCTCAGGGGTTTGGCTTGTGCTGTATTAAGCCAGACTGAGATGTGTTTGGAACTGCCATTGTCTGAAATTGAGGATAGGGGATAGCAATACACCCGGTGACCTATGGGTCAGACGGGTGCAAAGATTGAATTGGTTCAGATTGGTACAGCGGCACATGCCAAATGCCTACAAAATAGACTCGCATGGTCATTTAATGAACTCTCCCGTCCCCTAGGGAGCCTCGAAAAGCTAATCAGGAGGGCACAATCCACCAACCCAGGGTTTTCTGACTGCAGGGGGGAGTGGAGGCAGATGGCTGGGGGCTTTGAACTCGGATGGTTTATGCATGGTGGTTATGACTGATGATGGGGATTGAATACTTCCAGATTCCAAAGATGGGTTAGCTCAATGGAAATTAAGAAAAAGAAAAGTAGACCTGAAACGTATCTCTTAATGAATGCATGAATAGAATGATACACCACACAGCTGTACTTATTATTTATTGTTATTTCTACCTCATCAACTGCGAAACCCATATATTTGTCTGGCAGTAGACAAGCCAGGTTTGTAACTTAAATTCTATTTTCCTAGATGTAGTAGTAATGCGCGAGAGTCTTGCATCTTGCTTCCAAAGCAGTCAGCCCTCACTAACAAAGGAGATCGGTCCTTTAATTGGTCTGTATTTATGATGGATCGTAAATAAGCAAGGAGCAACCATGTCATGAATTAAAGGCCTCTTCACTTCCGTTGCTGCAGATTGGCGTGTGATGTGCTCTGGATGAATAATACATCACGCTTTGCATTGCATATGTTGCATATGTTTTAATGTGACATTTAACCTCTCACCACCCACAGGCTGACGCTCAGCAGAAGGAGCGTATAGGTTGGTATAAAGCGATGTCAGTGGGTCATGCTGTTCAATCCTAACTGTTCTCTCTCTCTCTCTCTCTCTCTCTCTCTCTCTCTCTCTCTCTCTCTCTCTCTCTCTCTCTGCTTCCAGGTAGAAGAGAGTTTGTGCAGCGGCTTAAACTTGAAGCGACACTGAATGTACACGATGGCTGTGTAAGTGACTAATAACATTCTACTGTTTGTGTGTGTGTGTGTGTGTGTGTGTGTGTGTGTGTGTGTGTGTGTGTGCGCGCGTGCGTGTGTTTTGCTTCACGTCGGGTAGTATATATGTCTATGGCCGTGTATCTATGGCCATTCTCGCATTGGGTTGTTTGGTGTCATCATCAGTCCTGTTGCTCTGAGTGAACCCCTGGATGCTGGCCAGGCTAATGATGCCTCAAGGAAAGCTGAAGCTGTGTAGGCTTGTACTCTGCGCCAGAGGCCATCTCCTCTTCTCCCCACTGTCAGTCACCTGGTCCTGCACACCACAACCCAACCCTAAGCATCCCAAACAACGTGGAAACCCGTCAAGGACTCGATTCAACAATAGCTAGCCGGCCCATGTCTTCCCTGTTGCCCCCCGCAGAGGCCCACCGCAACATTGGGAGTATCTAACTGGATGATGACACAAATTGTCATGCGTGTGTCGGTTAACCGTGTCACGTTACATGTTATCGGGGTCAAAAGTTGTCTTTCAGTTTCCGATGCGTTGCGTTGGATTCTACATTTAGAACCCCCCGTTCCCTCCTTGGCCTGACTCAGCCTGTCTGTTACTGTCTGTCTCCCAAAGCTTTAATTACATACCAGACAAGGATGGGGGGGGGTGGAGGGGGAGGAGACTGGGAGGAGCAAAGGCTTCTCGACTTGAACGTTGTAATCGTACACACCTTTTCAACTGAGCCTACCTCGTCAGGTGATACGCCGTTTCCATTAACCCAAGGCGTCGGAGCGTTTCAATGGAGTCTTTGAGTTGATGGGGTTGTGTGTTGATGGTTGCAAAATGACAAATGACTCAAAGTCTGAACAAGGAATGTACATAGACAACGGCAGCTACACCTGACTCCACGGTCCAAGTGAAACGTAGATCGGTTAGATGGTGGCATGCATGTCTTGATCCTCTACACAGCAGAACAATCTGTATTTTACAGTCTTTTCCTATTCCACGTGGTTTAATAATCGTAATTACAATAATCAGCGATCAAAAGTCACCATTTTCTTTGTTTGTTCATAGGTCAACACTATATCCTGGAATGACACGGGAGAGTACATCCTGTCTGGTTCTGATGATACCTTCCTTGTTATCACCAACCCGTACAACAGAAAGGTAAGAACGCTCAATCATGCCACAAATCAAACATGTTGTGTGATTTCTTTCATTACTAAATTAATTGCAAAGAAACTTAATTTCAATTAATTTTCAAAAATGAAACAACAATGTCCTCACTCACGCACTCCATCTACATCTCCATCTCCTCCCTTCCCCTGGTCTGTCCTCAGGTCAAGAAATCCATACGGTCGGGCCACAGGGCCAACATCTTCAGCGCTAAGTTCATGCCCCATACCAACGACCAGGAGATCATCTCCTGCTCAGGGGACGGCATCATCTACTACACGCACACGGAGAAGAGTCTGGAACTCAACAGGCAGTGTCAGTTCTCCTGCCATTATGGAACCGCCTATGAGGTAGAAGAGAGCATACCAACCTGGCCAACTCCTGGTTTAGTTGAGTTTAGTTGTTCTAGTGCAGCTGTTCTTAACCTGGGGGAGGTTAAGAAAATTAAATAGGTGTTTTTCAATAAAAATATTTATTTAATTTTACAACATAAGCAAATGATCATCGTAACAAAATACGATATGGAAAGCGATCAGTTGTTGATGGTGTTAGGCCATTGGGATGTAAGTTTCTGTCGGGGTCACACTGGCAGAAAGCACTGCTGGCCTCGTGTTTATGTGGTTCAGCTCTCGGACGAAAGGGTCTGGGTTCGAACCCTCTGATGTCTGCAGTCTAGCCTTGAGGGGGATGACTAAATCTTACCTGCTGCTTAAAGACATATTGTCTCAAAAAAAAAAAAAAACCCTGTAAGTCACTTAACACAAGCGTCAGCTCATTGACAATGGTCCAACAATTGTTGGACCATTCTCAAATCATAATCGTCCAAATCAGGACTTCTCGGGCGGGGGGGGGGGCTCCTGTCTCTCCCTCTTTCCTTGTAATCCGCTGACTCTCTCGGACCTTTGCTGTGTTGGTGGCAGATCATGACGGTACCCAACGACCCCTACACGTTCCTGTCGTGCGGCGAGGATGGGACCGTGAGGTGGTTTGACCTGCGAACCAAGACCAGCTGCACCAAGGAGGACTGCAAAGATGTACGGTGGTATGGGCGCGGTGCCTCGCAGCTACGGCTATACAGTCCAACCCCCTGACCGCTGACCCCAAAACCAGGACATAACACCACAATTTATTAAGGCACCGTTGGCTAGCTAGACTTTCTTTTCCTCCACAGTCTGTTTGATAAAACGGCGTTCAATGCTTGGCTTGTCTGAAAATCTACATTTGTTTTTCCACAGGTGGCTTTTCAGGCTATAAATGTATTGATTTAGTCGACATGTTTAGTCTTTCCCATTGTCGCGCCCCGGTCTGCTTTTTTTGGGAGTTCCCTGCTGCGTGCTTGTGTTGATTCGACCAGCAGCTGGAATAATAATTTATTGCGTCGTCTGGGATATAAATAGGGCTTTCTCCCATGACATAGCCGGGCAGCCATCTCTTCACCGTCACTCAACATGTCTCTTGTGTCCTGACAATAATTTCCCTGCCACCCAGTGCCAGAGCTTATCTCTTGCTGGGGCCATTGGAGGAGAATGACAGCCCACTCCCCAGCATCTCTTCAGGAGACCACCACCTGTCAGAACACGCTGACCCCATTTCTCTTCTCCAAACTTCAGATACTATTTGTCAAGGCGTCGCAGCGCGAAAGACATGGGGGAGCAGTGAAGCAGATTGTGCCATTAGATTAGATAGATAGTTAGTTAGTTAGTTAGTTAGTTAGTTAGATTAGTTGTTAGTCACCATTCGTTGTTTGGAGCAACTCCGGAATTCACTTAGTTTTTTGAAAGTCACTTTTGGTTTCTCTTTTTAATTGAGTTTTTATTTCTGAAGGGAGTTGCAGAAATGGGCTGTTGAAGCAGCCAACGTTGCATTCACTTTTTGGGCAAAGTTTAGCCACCCCTCACCCCTTCCGCTTTTCTAAGCTTTTCGCCGGTGAAAACCAGAAGCGGCGTGTAAAGCGGACACTTTCGTTTTCACCCACTCCTAAAAATAGATCATCCGAGTGGTGTCGCAGTACAGTGGCATAACGGTGTTGACACCGCATTGATTGCCGAATTGGACGCAGCGAGATCGAGACCGTCGACCGTCTCCCGTCGACATGACATGAGCTGTACCAAACCGCACAGGTGTACCGTGACATTGACGCCGCCGTGTCTCCGGCCTGGCCCTACAATACCAGGGTTCCACCCTCCACTGCACACCCTCCGACGGGTGTCGTTTTACAGTCTCGACGCTGTTTTTAGACCAGATGGTAGAACGGTTTGGGGTGGGGAGGTAAACCTACCTAGAACATCTCTCGTTAATCTCATGTTCTTGTTGTTTGTTGTTCTTGTTGTTTTTGTTGTGATTGTTATCTTCAGGACATTACTGATAAACTGCCGCCGGGCAGCCACCTCCATATCCATCTCCCCCCCTGGTGCCGTACTACCTGGCCGTGGGCTGCTCCGACAGCTCGGTCCGCATCTACGACCGCCGCATGCTGGGGACCAGAGCCACGGGTAACACGCTCACGTTCAGCCCACAGAGGCTGGAACAGTACCTTTAGCGCAGATGTTTTAGCAATGTTGACCTGTACCCGTAGGTGAGCCGCAGTGCCCCGTGAACAAAAGTGATTTGAAGCGCACACAGTTGTCACCGTATTGACTTGATGGGTTGCCCCAGCGCTGTCCCAAGTGCAGTCGTGCACGTTTGTGCAGGCGTTCGCCAGGCCGATCGCGGGGGGGGGGGGGGGGGGGGGGGGGGGGGGGGAAGAAAGTATTCTGTGTTCAGACGCGATATGAGCGGTTTAAACCCGAGACGTCCCTGCAACCCAAACTACTGCTTTTAAAAGTTTAAACACAAGAAGCCTCGGTGCAAACCCGACAACCGCGCCGCCTGCTGCAACTCGACCCCCCCCCCCCCCGCCTCCTAAACAGCCCGCGGTTCTGTCCCCCCCCCCCACCCCCCACCCCCCTCTCCACCAGGTAACTACATGGGCCGCGGGACTACAGGGATGTGCGTGCGGTTCGTCCCCGCCCACTTGTCCAACAAGTCGTGCCCGCGTGACCTCGCTGTGCTACAGCGGGGACAGCAAGGAGGTGCTGGTCAGCTACTCCTCGGACTACATCTACCTGTTCGACCCCGGCGACGACCAGGCCCGCGAGCTGAAGGGGCCCTCCGAGGAGAGGCGCGAGGAGGTGAGCCACGGCGGAGGCCCCCCTGGGGTCCCAGCGGTCCAGACCGGAGCCTCTTCAGGCACCATCGCATGGAGTCTAGAGCTGGATTAGATCGGGTCTGATGCAGCAAGCGCAATGGTGTGGACTGGCTCTGTGGTCGTCATGCAGACGGTC
>JAXIVH010000010.1:7780272-8042637 GCA_036785325.1 Urophycis tenuis | reverse complement strand
AGCCCCGACCTTCTGACCCGTCCGACCCTGAACCGACCGGCATTGTTTTCAGCCGATTCAACACGTGTAATCGGCCACTACAGTTGTTGAGTCTTTACCAATCTGATTGGTGGAGGGCTAACCCTTGACTGGCGAATCAGTGAAGCCCCAAAGTAAGATAAACAGTGAAATCGCTGACGATGTCAACATACTCTCTCAACGTGTTGTTTGGCATTGTTTTTATAGTTTATATTGAATTCTTTGTTTTAAAGTGATGGTTCGGAGTAAAATTCACCCTGAGGTAATTTCCACCAATAATCCAGCCAAATACCCCCTCAGATGCATTTTTAGCGACGGTCAATATTTATAAAGTTTAGGGGTATCAGCCGAATGGCTTAGTATTGGAGTGTCCGGTACAATGTGTATATCTCGTAAATTACCCCACTAATAATGCATGGATTGTTACCCAACTTCTGTAGTAGTACATATATGGTCTGTACTCACAAAACGAGGCATTTTAAAGTTTGTAAGTACACCAGAAGTTTATTTAAAAGAGCACTTTTCTGATAGCTTCAACTCGCTGTTGCTAAGGCTACCGCTGCGTCGACGTCTCTTCCGTCTTTCCGGATAAGTTCGTAAAAGTCCTCTTCAAAACTCACAAGTGTAAGGAAAAAGTTAGTGAATTCAACACTCCATCGAAATGTATTGACAACTGGAATAATTGAATACTTGAAATTAGATGGAGTGTTGAATTCACTCACTTTTTCCTTACACTTGTGAGTTTTGAAGTATAGTAAGTACGGGAAGTATGGATATCCTAACACGGCCCTGGTATTTCCGTTTTTTTTGGACCACAATACAGATTAGCGCCGCCTGCCGTTTTGGAGACATTACATCTCGCGCAAGTGCAGAACGTACGGGATCGTCTGTAGTCGTCTACGTGTGTATTTAACACTTCTTTGAGCGAACTGGTGAGATTATAGCCCGACTGAAAGGTGGGCGCTTTAAGACAGAAACCCCACCTACGTAGGATTCTGTACTCACGGTATTGAACATTCCAACATAACAAAACACTGAATACGTCACCAATACCAATCCCTTCAACCGACATCAGTTACATCAACTCAACACTCATCCTGGGGTCAGCTAGAACCCCCCCCCCATACACACTCTCACCAGTCACCCAACCTCCTCCACCCGACCTACAGCAATTCCGGGCCCTGGAAAAGTAATATAAGAGGGACAGGGGCATAGAGAGAAGAGAGGAGAGAAATTCTGTAATGAGTGCGGAAAGTGCAGAAAGTCAACGGATTGTGATCCGAAAACACAACCACTGGATGAACACCTCCACCTTCATACACATCGAAGTGCTGAAGAGACCACATAAGGGCCAGCGCTTCTTTAGCAATTGTGGAATAATTTAACTGGTATCAATCTTTGGCACTCGACAGTCCAGATAAACTGAGCTTTTCCTCTCAATAAATTTGCGAGGGGTCCAATCACTGTTGAAAAATGAAAAACAAAAACTCTGATAATATCCAACCATGCCTTAAAAAACGCATCAACTCCTTTTTTGTGGCAGGAGGTGGGAAATTGTCTCTTGTCATTACATTGGCCCGCACTGGCCGTACCTCTCCTTGTCCCACCACCTTCCCCAGATAGATATTTTGCTAAATTAACCATTAGGTTAGCTGCCTGGAGTAATGAAGACGAAAAAGATCAAATCTTGAGTTTGGTTCACCTCTCTGTTTCTCAGACATATGACTCGACAGGCCATCAAGATTGTTCACACTTTTAAAATTTCCAGTCGTGGCAATAACAAGCAGTCATCAGGGGCACCTTCAACCTCCCCATCAGCTGCCACCAAAGGAGAAGACGAAGCTGCACCCCCGACTGCCAGCGCAGCAGACCCCACCTTATCTCCAGTCATGTCACTCCTGGACGATGGAGAATAATATGTTTTTAATAAATTGACGAGACAAAGCTGAGAAGATTTCCTAAGATTTGGTGTTGCTATTACATAATCTTGTTCAGTGACTTGGTGAGCAATATCATAAGGGCCAGAAAATCACGCACGAAAACGGCGAGCCAGGGATTGGCAACAACGCCGATACCTGATCCCCCAGACTAAACAGTCTACTCTCTGCGTGCCGAAATCTCCTTCATTTGTGCCTGAGATTTAGCCAGGTTCCTTTTTGCGCTCCGCCAGGCCAAAAACCATGCAGTTAATCATTAAGATTAACCGGCGGGTCCGACTCCTGCAAGCCATCATTTAGCCCGGACCACGAACCTTGTGTGCAAAGACCAACTCAGTCAGGCTAAAACCCAGACCCAAGTAGCTCGGTGAGCGGGTGGACAGAGTGGGTCGTCGGGTTAGCGGTTTGATCCCCTTGATCCCCTACCTCCACATGTCGAACCCCACAAATGTACTGAATGTAAGTCGCTTTGGACAAAAGCATCTGCTAAGTGCCACCCCATTTTTCTTTTTTCTATTCTTTTAAAGGACTTGAAACCAAGTCTGCAGAGCTAATAACCAACAGCTCTATCAAATGCACATGCGAGACAGTAGATATGACATTTGCTAATTGACATCCCAATGTACCAAAAATAAATTATGTTTAAGGGAAAACATTCTTGAAGGGACTGGAACCCCGGACTGCAGTGCAGTTCAACCACTGTCCTCTCCACTGGACCAGTGAGACAACCAATCACATGTGGTCAGAGTTTATGCTTGACATTACAATTCACATGACATTGTCATTGAGACATCATCTGACGTGATCTGCTGATCAATTTCAATAGACGAGACAAGAGAAGTAGGATTGACAACATGTCTCACTTTCAGTGTGAATGCAGATAAGTGCACACAGTCAAGAGGCCAGCACATCACCTTACCCCCCAAACGTTGTTGCTGTTACTTAATTGTCTGACTTCTGAGTAAACTATCATGGTGGTGCAGCTGATAGAGCTGTGTGTGTGTGTAGTTCAGACACAGATTCAAGTCCTGGCAAGGTTGGTGCTGATGACCTCTTTATGTTGTCATGTCATCAATTGTCTTACTTCTAAGTCAAGTATAACCTCTGACGTGTCATACATGTCATATATTTGTATATATGACAGGAAGCATCACAGTGGTACAGTGCATAGAGCTGCTTGTGTAGAGTTCTGGAGACATGTGTTCAAAACCCTGGTTGAGCTGTTTGTTGGCTCTTCTGTAACTATTAATGATGTGATTTTGAAGTCAAGTATAACCTTCGCTGCTGGCATAGACCAGCCCTTGTGGCACAACAGTTAGAGCAGTTGGTAGGCATCTCTGGAGAGCCTGGTTCAAGTCAGAGCCTGTACACCACCCTACATGAGTCAGAGCCTGGTTCTAGACCAGTGGTTCTTAACCCGGGTTCCAAAGACAAACTACTAAACGTTTCTTGGCAAAATTGCTTGACCCTTTCCATTAACAATTTCTTACAGTGTAAGTAAAACACACAAAACAAACAGTATTTCCTTGTTTCAGTTTAACATAATTTCAACATTTCCTTGTTCGAGTTTATTATTGTTTAGTTCTTTCAATCATTCATACTGTTGGCTAGGTCGGAGTGAACTAGCTATCCAGCTAGCAAAAGGAACGGAGGGCAGAATTTACATATAAATAAACTTTTATGATGTAGGCCGACAATGAGCTTCCCCTTTTTGAAAGACCAGCAGCCGCCACTGGTTCCAGGATACATATTCAACGGCACACATGAATATACATATGGTGTGTAATACTACATTTTTGCCACAAGGTGGCTCTCTTGCACCGGTTTAGTTATTGAAAACATACTGGCAGCCACAAAGGAAATTAACTTCTGGGAGTAGCTGGACATATGTACAAATAAACGATAACGGGCCCATGGAATCTGATCCATTGCATTCGAAAGGAATTCAAATGAAAAATAAATAAAACATGCTGTGTGTGTGTGTGTGTGTGTGTGTGTGTGTGTGTGTGTGTGTGTGTGTGTGTGTGTGTGTGTGCGTGCGTGCGTGCGTGCGTGCGTGCGTGCGTGTGCGTGTGTGTTGTTTCTCTGCCCACCATTGAAAATTGGTGTGTCATGTGTCACTGAGTCACTCATGTGTCACTGAGTCCACTACAACCAGTGGCCTGAGATGTTCTGCTGTGATGCACATGATACTGAGTATCACATAATGTGATACTCATTCTGCCTTTTTAATCCATGGTCTTTTGTAGTTGAAGACATTTAGCTTATGGACGAATTGTATACCCCTGAATTAGGTGAAATCTTTAACCGTCAACTCAAACAGTGTGAGTTGTCCCTAGTGTGATATTTTTGTTATCAACACTTGTTATTTCAAGGGTTGATTTAAAACGTTTCAGCCAGTGGCCTGTCTTACTTCTTTACTACAGTGAGGCTCCAAGTAAAACTATTTGCTAGGGAGTGATTGGATTTATGATTGTGATTTGAAAAATGTTATTATTGGTCACAATGAAGCAACTTCACAAAGCAATGATGATGATGTGTGTAGAGAGCCAAGGGGTCCGGAAAAACCTTTTGCTGATTTTCAATAAGATTCAGAGGACCACGTTTGGGTAACACATTAGAAACTGTACCAGCCGAAATGTATTCTAGAAGCAAATAATTTCTATCTGGACCCCATGAAGAACTACATCATAATCATGGTATTGATTTATTTCTCTTAGTTCTTTAGTCATTTTGCATGCATAGTGTTTATTTTTTTATTGCCTTTAATTCTGTTTCTTTATTTTGACCTTTAGGACCACACAACAAATTCACACACCATCCGTGTGTGTGTGTGTGTGTGTGTGTGTGTGTGTGTGTGTGTGTGTGTGTGTGTGTGTGTGTGTGTGTGTGTGTGTGTGTGTGTGTGTGTGTGTGTGTGAATATACAGTACCTCTATGTTATGCACTGTATGCACTGTATCTTTCTTTTATTATCGTTTAAACCTCTGCTCGGCGAGCAGAGGTTTATACATACATTCATACATATACATATATACATACATACATACCTGTTTGCCGGCTCTGTCCAGCGGCTGCCAAGCCCACCGCAACACAGAAACCCAGCACCTGCTGCTGGGTTGAGATAATGAGCCCCACCAGCTGGACACAAAGGGGCCTGCCTGAATCAGTTTGGACCGGTTTGCTCTGGCTGTTGCAGAGTTAGTCTTTCAATAAAGGGCCCTGATCTCCGTGAGGGGACACGCGTTCCCCCCCCCTCCCTGTGTTCGACCCAACCGCGAGTTCATTTCTGTGACCAACTGCCCTAGGTGCGGTGAGGGTGAATCGCTTTTCAATGTAAGATAGGTGTTGAGAAGCACAAGTAAGCGTTTTGTCACTGTGCTACTTCATGTATTAATTAAATCTTGCTGGTTGGACTGTGGCGAGGCCCCGCCGTCCTCAGTGTGGCGCTGTGTAGTCATTGTGAGCCACTCATGATGATTGGGAAACAACAAGGGACTCGGCCCCTAGGCCTGGAGACACTCCCATATGTGGTCACAGCGAGGCACACGGGGCCCCCCCATGCGCACCACCCACAGCACCCATCAGCCGGGGATCCCAGGCGTCTTGCCTAATGCCCCCGGATTACAGACCGCTGCTGCCATCCGAAGTGCCGTCCGTTCTCCACTCCCCCCCCCCCCCCCCCCCCCCCCCCCCCCCCCACAGGTCGCTTACATTTCATTGTCCGTTGTTGACCCGATGGCTATTTTCCTTTTGGTATCCCGGTGTAGTTTTGCATACCTCTGTAAACATGGCGCTGATGGCCGCCGTATTGCAATCGTCGCCCGTGCTTTCACATTAGAGGGGATTACCGGCCATCAAGTGGCGCATTAACGCGTTTTGGCCGCGCGCCGCTGCGCCCTCGCCAGAGCCTGCCCGGACCCGGGAGTGACTCATTTTCCTGGCCCTGGTTCTGGCTCTTTTATGACCCTCTACAGTGACAGAACAAGGATTATTGGTAGCATTTTTTTTGTGCTGCATAAACCCTGCAAATACTCACACAGAAAAACACATGTTGTAGGACAGCATACGCACATCACAGGCGCACACTCAAAAGATTAGTCATCTCACACACACGCACGCGCACACACGCACATGCATTATGTATACAAAGCATATATGGCATAAGGCATTGACACAAACAGACGTGCATAACCCTCACTCTAAAAGGTAAACTGATACTGTGCAGTCCAATCCTATAGCTGATGTGTAGCTGGCATAACCAATGAACAGACGTGTAAACACCCCCCCCCCCCCCCCCCCATGACTTTATAAAGAAAACATCCTTAATAAACACTTTGTGGTTATATTAGGGCACTAGGTTTGGGAGATCCAATGAGAGTGGTTGCCCAAGCTATTATTACGATGGACCAGCTTTGATGTGTATGACATAGATAGTATGGAATGTTATTTATAGATAGGGCCGGTAAATAGATACTGCTAACCCTAGGGTTAGCAGTACCTGGTATAATATCTAAATCAGATAAATACAGTTGAAGTATTCACACTAAGCTGCTCACCTTCCTGTGTGTGCGCCTGTGTGTGTGTGTGTGTGTGTGTGTGTGCGCCTGTGTGTGTGTGTGTGTGTGTGTGCGCGCGCGTGAGTGTGCATGTGTGTCCTTATGCCCGTGCGCACATGCATGAGCGTGCATATGTGTGTGTGTGTGTGTGTGTGTTTTTGTGAACATTTAAAATACACACGTGTTTAAGCGAGTGTTTGAGTGACTGAATCCCACAGCTGAGGCTACACACAGTAATAAAATGTGATCATGAAACAGAATACCTCACTATGCATATACATGCTACCATTTGGGTTGTAGTGTAGCACTATTACTATTACTATTACTACTATACTACTATTACTATTACTCACTTTACTCCTGCATACCTACAACCAGAAACAACTCATTAGTGCATGTGTGTGTGTGTGTGTGTGTGTGTGCGGGAGGGGTGCGACAACTTGAGGTGCAGTTACTCACTGTCCACCTTCTGCACATTTTCCACAGCCAGTTGTCTTTCTCTCTCTCTCTCTCTCCCTCTAAGCCCCCAGACCCCTGGCCTGCTGTGGGGTGTGTCGCTAACAATGCAGCCTCCATAAAAACCCTGCTGTAGGAGGACCACAGAGCGGAGCAGACGGGAGCAGAGAAGAGCATCACACGCCACTCCGTGATACAGGTATGTACCACATTATTCTGAAGATAACTAACTACAATCCAGAAAGATGTCTATACAATTATGTCTTTTTTTTTTTTTTACTTGGTTGATGACATCAACACTGATGTAACACCCTTAACATGCAGTCATGGATGTTGCGGTGATGACGGACTAGACAATCACTCCTGGGAGTGAATACAACTTGTTCAGCTGCTCCTCGACATGAAATGAATTCATCCACGGATACCTCGAGATGACTTCGTCTTACACCTTCAATCTACATGATGTAAACCGAGAGAAGAGAGGTTGACACGCTGGTGCGATGGTGATGGTTCCTTCATTTTAACAGTAACTCACTTGTCATGGAGCAGCCCACCCCCGACAGGCGGGCTGCCCACCTTCAGCACCACCTGGAGACCGGCGGCCCTCAGGGGCGGACCTCCACGCCGGACACCGGCTGCCCTCAGGGGCGGACCTCCACGCCGGACTCCGGCGGCGGGAAGGAAGGTGATGAGGACGTTACAAGTCATCTCCAAGTAACATCTCTCTGTTTGAGCACCCGCTGCTATTTACACTCTGCACCCCCCCCCCAACAACAAACACGCACAACCCTCCAGCGTGCGGACCACCGGGCTTGTGATTGGCTGAAGTTGGGCGGTGGCGTTTGTTGGGGGGGGGGGGGGGGGGGGGTGTGCAAGCGCCTTAAGGGATCCTCCGCCTCTCCCCCGCAGCGGAGAAGGACCGCCAGCGGCTGTCGGGCGAGGCCGTGGACCGCAGGAAGGCGTGGGAGCCCAGTGTTTACTACGCCCTGGGGAAGGAGTCCTTCTGCTTCGCAGGGCACAACGTCAGCATCCGGGAGTCTGTGGACACGTACGGCGCCCTGATCTGGCCCGGGGTGAGTGTCCCCTCGACCTCCGCCCCCCTCTCTGGTTTGTTGATCTTCTCGGGAGGAAGGGCTGGATGTCACCAATGATGGGGTGCTCTTGATGCGTGTGTGTGTGTGTGTAGGCGGTAGCTTTGAGCCAGTTCCTGGAGAACAACCAGCAGCAAGTGTGTCTCATGGATAAGGCAGTGCTGGAGATCGGAGCCGGTACTGGGTTGCTGTCCATCGTGGCAAGTCTACTAGGTAGGTCCGGATTGACTTTGACACTGTGCATTGACATTATTTTGGTTTGATTTGGTTTGTTGGTTTGTTTTGGTTTGTTTGGGTGGATTGGTCTTGTTGGTCTTGTTGGGTCTTCTTTGGGATCACTTTGGTCTCAACCTTGGTAAGAGTCTTAGGTCTATACCTCTCCTCATCTGTGCGGTGAATTTGAAACAGATTCTCCCAGTCTTCTGAGTGTGTGTTTCATATAAATGAATATTACTCCCTGGGTATTCATCTCAGCGCTATCATCGCTAACAGACTGGCTAACAGATGGGTTTCCTCGCACGCACATGCACATGCACATGCACATGCACACGCACACACACACACACACACATGCACACGCGCACACACACACACACGCACGCGTCTCCAGGTGCCCGGGTAACCGCCACGGATCTGCCCGACATCCTCTCCAACCTGACCTTCAACCTGACGCGGAACACCAGGGGGCGATCCCGACACACCCCGCAGGTGGCCACGCTGACCTGGGGCGAGCACCTGGACCGAGACTTCCCCCGCAGCAGCTGTTGCTATGACTACGTGCTGGCGGCAGATGTGGTCTATCACCACGACCACCTGGAGGAGCTGCTGGCCACCATCCGCCACTTCTGCCACCCGGGGAGCGAGACCACGCTGCTGTGGGCCAATAAGGTGCGCTTCCAGACCGACCTGCGGTTCGTCGAGCTGCTCAAGGGCGGCTTCCACACCGAGCTGCTCTGTGAGTTACCGCAGCAGGAGGTGAAGATATACCGGGCCAAGGCCAAGGAGTGACTGGGGGCGGGGAATACACCACGGGGAAATGGGTGTGCGATGGATTGAACCATCAGTGATCAGTGGGTGGATGGATGACGGACGGGATAGTTAGGATCGATTGCAGAATTGTCGGGTGGATGAGAGATTGGATGAGTGGATGGATCCAGGTCAACAGGTGGCAGGGGAAGACGTTGAAGTCAGTTCAGGTATGCAGTCTGTGCACAAGTGAAGGTTGTGTTTATTATTTGACAATATGAGAGGCAGCACAAGGATGGTTTCTCACATGGGTCGGACCGACCCTGATTCTACGTCTACATGGGTCGAGTAGTAAGAAGGTGCTGGACCTCAATGAGACCAACCTGAATAAATAAAGGTGAAATATGTTTAAAAAATGTTTTAAAAAGTGTGGGTGTTGGCAGGGTTTTGCTGAAGCAGGAAGGGAGCACTTTTATTCATATTTACATTTAAACTTTTTCATACAATTGAAGTTTTTACAATTATTATTACAACTGTTTACTTTTATAAATGCATTACTCTGCTGGAAAATTATATATTTTCACATTTAGCTTACAAAGCCTATAAAATATACTCTGCAATTTGTAACAATAGTTAAGAAAGTATTGAATTCACGCAGAAATAAAAAAGTCACAAAAAGGACTGTATTTGTGGTCTTTGGTAGCCATTTCACAGTGGTTTCAATGAACCGAATTTGAAATAAACTGCTTTTTTCATTACTTCTCACGTTAACCATAAGTATGTCTTGCTCATAAACCCCCATCTAAAAGCCACACCTAAGTCTTCCAAACGACGAGGAACTTAAAAGCGTTACAATATATACAGCTCTAAAAGCATAACCTCACAACACGGTCGAGTGCGGAGAATAGAAGGGATCATCTCCGACATCAAGACCTCGTCTACACAACTTCCATGACCTAAATCTGCCAAAAGAAAAAGCAATCCATCTCGGCCGCAATCCGGCCTTTCCTTTGAAATGTCTTGAGCAGAAACCATCCTACTTTCCAGGTCAAATCACCATATCATCACAAATAAAACCAAGGAGGTCAGAAGAGACTTCTGGAGTTCACGGGGGGGGGGGTTATTGGAATGCTCAACGTTGCCCGTTGGACCCTCATTGGGGTTCTTCACCTGCTGCGTGGACGCGTCTACGCGATACAGCAGGTGGAGGACTTTGGAGGAGGTTGTTCCAAGATGGACTCCCTGCGGAGGTCGTTGGGAACGGTCCCCTCCGGGCCCCAGACGTTCAGCTCACCGTAGATGCCCATCTCGATCATCTCCTCCTGCCAGGGGATGGAGATGTTCCCCGAGGAGAACTCGTCGAAGAAGGTCTTGTCCGGGTCCTCCAGGGTCACCCCCTTCACGGAGGAGAAGGCCCCCACGTCGTCCAGGTTCTTCGCGTACACCACCCGGGGGTCCGGAACAAAGGGAGGAGGGAGTAGACCTGGAATGAGGAGGAGGACAGGGTTAACATCTCCATCATCATCATCATCATCATCAGAGGAGGAGGATTTTGTGATACCTGGGGACCAAAATCAACACCAACGTAACATTAAAACAATGGCTTGTCCAGTAGATCTTTCCACTAAAAATCATATAATAAAACGTGTAGTGCAGAGAGGCATCATGTCTGTACCCTCGTTCATCTTCCTCCAATTGATTTCCTGGAAGAAGGGGTGAGCCCGGAGCTCGTCACAGCAGTTGTCCTTGAAGCCCATCCTCTTTTCCACCTCTTTGGCCATCAGTGCATCGCACAGGGACTTGGCGCTCTCACTGAAGGTGTCTGGATAAGTCACCACCCTGTTCAGGATGCGTTCCTTCATCGTGTCACGGTCGACCTGAATCGAGACAACATGGAGATGAAACCAATGCCAGAGAAGAGCCATGCAGACAGAGCAAGACAAGAGTTTGCCAACCGCAATGCAATTTTGTACAAAAGGATGTGATGACAGTTGGCGGTGCGAGGATGGGATACGAGATATGATAAGATACACTTCATTAATACCTAGAAGGGAAACTGCAAGCCACCGGATCTAGTAATTACATAATGCACTGACTCCATTATGTCAGCAAAAAATGAATACCTTCTCCCCTCTCTCCCTGAATGGATTCTTGGCCGCCATGAACTCAAACAGCGTCACGCCGAGGGTGAAGTAGTCCACGGAGGTGTCGTACTTCTCCCCCTTCAGCATCTCTGGAGACATGTACCCTGATGGGAACGATGGGGAATAAAGGTCTTTATGAAAGGCTGCCAGGCAGAACAGAGTTAAGGCAGGGTTGGTCCAGTGAATGAAACCAGGAAACAGGCGTGTGTGTCAACATGTGTAGTGGCAGGAGATCAGTGTGGGTCGGGCAGAGATGGACCTGGGGTTCCGGCGTAGCCTTTTGTCTTTGTCTTTCCTTCTTTTAACTCCACGGCGAGACCCAGGTCAGATATGCGCACGTTTCCTGGTGAAAGGCGCACATATTCCGATAATCAGACGTCGTTTTGGAAAGTATATTTAGAACACTACTTTACAAACACACACACACACACACTAGAGGATGGATACCCAACCCGAGCCTGACGGAACCTGATGGGCCAGGTTGGGTTCAAACAAATATTTAGAAATGATGTTCGGGTCGGGCTCAGTTACATCTACGGAATTAGATTTTTTTTATTTATGTTGCGCTCATCTGTTTGTTGACATTTCCAAATGCCTTGCAGTTGCTTAATAAATGTGGGCTTTCATAAACACAGACGTAAATGTGTCATTAGTATGAAAAAAATAGACTTTAACTGTGTCGGGTTCGGACATAAAAAGCTCAATGCCTGTCGGGCTCGGGTCGGGTTCGGTTACTGTTCTGTCGGACGCGGGCCAGGCTCGGACAGAACATTCCATCCCGATCCGCACTCTAACACACACACACACACCTGAACAGTACCTTCATTGTCGAGCAGAACATTTTCTGGTTTGAGATCTCTGTAGATGATTCTCTTCTGGTGCAGGTGCTCAAGGCCTTGGATGATCTGGGCGAGGTAGAAACACGCTCTGGGCTCGCAGAAACCTGGGTTGTTCTCATCCACCAGGTAGATGTGGTACCTGCCCCGAGAGGGAGACTGTAATAATGTCCTTCTGTGCTACATACATGGGCCTATGTCTTTCACATAAGACGATGATGCGGAGAGCTGTACAGTGCTTTAATAAATAAATGAACTCAAACAAAACATTCATATTACTATATAAATGCTTGACCTAAAAACCTGACCCACATCACAAAAACTACTAAATGGAGGGCCTCGCTGATTATAGCTATTGTTATTGAAATGGGTGTAGTCCGTATGTTAATGTAATTATATTGTCCTGAATACAGCTAACATGGCACTTATACAGGCTGTATATATGTTAACAAATCATACCATACAAATGATTGCATTGTATCATGGTAATGTTTTCATTTATGATCACAGCGTATTGTGGGGACGTATGCAAATCCTTGCAGTTTTGTTTTTATGTTGAGGCGTGCAACAGAATATAATAGCAGTCCCCATAAAAAATGTATGGGGATGTTGGTGCTGTTTAACGATAAGACAACACTTTAAAAATACAGATAGAAATTGAGGAAGCAGTTTTTGGAGCACCTGTCGAAGGCTATGTGTTTGTATGTTGCTTTATGTTTGTTGATTTGTGCTTGAGTGTTTGGTTTAGGCTTGGATTGCAGTAGCTACAACGTACTTGAGGTCCCCTCCGTTCATGATGGTCATAACAAGACAAAGTTGGTCCTTTGTTTGGAAGGCGTAGGCCAAGGACACAATGAAGCGACTGTGGACCCTGGCAAGAATTCTCTTCTCCACCATTGCCCCCTAGAGGTGGAAAAAGTTATAAATAATAACGATAACTAATTACAATACACACCCAAAATGTTATATTTGTTTTGTCAGTTCAAGAAGACACAACAATGGACTATTGTGTTATTTTAACCCAGTGGCATAGGCGTTGGAAGTATACGATGAGGCGAAGGTCGGCTGAGAGCGAAATAATACTGGAAATATTTTGTAATTGCTTTATTACTTGGACCACTTTTCTTAAGGCGGTAGTGTTAACATGTAGTTTAAAAATAAATAAATAAATAAATAAATAAATAAATAAATAGCCATGTTGCGATGTGTTCACATTCACAGCAATGCCTCTTTATGTGGCGGCACATAGGCCTGCACCAAGGCGTTCTTTGTCACGTTGGTTATTATGGGGGCGCAGGGAACAGGGCGCCATCCAAACAAGTGGGAGGGTTCTACAGAGTCAATCAAAAGGGAAAATGGATTCAAACGTTATTCTCGAATTTCAATGCACTTCGCTAGTCTTACTATGCTTTACAATGGAAATAGAATCAACACATTCTACACAGCATGTGCGATTCAAAAGGGAACACCTCTCATCTATGTGTTGTAAATGTTGCTTTCACGCAACAATTCGTTTACAATTATCCAAATGCAAGCTGATTTCGCATCAGCTGAGCAATCATGATTTGAGGAGGCAATTGCTGCTTAATTCAGACACATATTGCACCTGCCTATCGCGCTTAAAATTGAAATGGTGCCCGCGCGTCAGAGTCCTCGTTTAGATAAATCCATTATGAACGTGTAATACACGTGCGTTTACGCTACCATGCGCGTGAGCGTACTGTCTTATGCGTACTGTCTTATGTCTCACACACACACACACACACACACACACACACACACACACACACACACACACACACACACACACACACACACTCTGGTCATCACAACACACACACACACACACACACACACACACACACACACACACACACACACACACACACACACTGCGCGCATGCGCAGTGGGTTGATTATTAGGCTAAATAAAGTCTAAATGAAGTTGGATAAGACTGCGGCGCGCGTCTTAAACCTCAAGTCAAGGGCAAGATGGGCCCATGGAGGACCAGTAGCTACAGTCAGAAGGGCTTTACACTAAAGCGCTCAGTATTAAATCTGTGTTTAATACCACTGGCTAAGGCCCCCGAGCGATAGAGACAGGGACAAAGATGATTATCACTGGACAATTGATTCGGGGAAATTGTTTCAGAGCCATAGCACAGCATATTTGATTGGTTGACAACGTTTAAGAAGAGTGCGAGACGTTTTACATACATTATAGGAAACATTCTGGTGAAGTACATGTCACTTTTAATGTGTTTTTATTTAAATAACTAATGAGATAGGACTCGTGTGTATAAATTAAACGCATTCATGAGAATATTAAAACGCTAGGAGGTCATTTATCAAATGGAAATGCCCCAGTGTTTAATGCAGCTGGCCACACAACTTGCATGGGCTATTTAAAAGTGCGTCCATCTCTAAAGCATCACTGAACAGCCTCAAATGTCACCATTCCCTGCATCCTTGTCATATTAGCATACAACTTGGTCTTTACATTACAACTGGGAGCGGTTTCAGGTCAGGGGTACTGCGCTTCTCCGGACAATAAGGGCACTTATTCCAATAAAAGCCTGCCACGACTCAGGGCGATCGCAGACAAATTACGAAAAGAGGGTAACTTGAGCTTTATTTTAAGTACATCACCTCATTTCCTTTTCGTTTCTTCAACCGTTTCTTGTTCAGCTTCTTGCAAGCGTAAAGTTTCCCCGTGGCCTTCATCTGACAGGCAGACACTTCCCCGAACCCGCCTTTGCCCAGCACGCGGAAATCCAGGAACCAGTCTTCGTCCATGGGCTGCATCTCCAGCCACTTCCACTGCAGGAACCTCTTCAGGTACATGCTCTCCAGGAAGAAGACGTAGGGGGCCTCCCGGAGGTAACTCAACACGCAGGCCAGCGCAGGGTCGAACAGACCGTCGCCGGCCTCCTGCTGGCCCTCCTTCACTTTAGCCACGATGTCCTCGGGGAGAAAGGGGCAGTGGTGCTTGGCGGAGGGCTCCATGTACCTCTGGAAGATCTTGGAGGCCTTCTGGCTGGTGTCGGCGTCATCGGCCAGGTCGTACGCCTCGATGTCCTTCCACAGACGCAGCGGGCCGTGGTAATCCCGAGTGGCGTTCAGGAACTCCCTGAAGAGGCGTTTGCCTATGGGCTGCTCAATGCACACCGAGTCAAACGTCAGGTCGAGCGTGTCCCGCAGGTCCTCGCACACCGTGATGTGCGGGAGCTTGAGGCGCGCATGGTACTTCTTGTCCCGCGCAGCCGCCGCGTTGCCATCGATGCTACCGCGGGCGTTGATGTAGGCGGAATTGGCCACCACTGTGGTCAGGGCTCCGAAGTCCATGTTGGTGGCAGGTTACTGCGAGGCCACTCACAAGACGGACATAGCGACGAAAAAAATATGTTGGGAGGAGGTGGGGGGGGGATGGATAATCTAATTTGCAGGGGTGCAAGGGGTGAAAAGGCAGGTGATGCGGCCAGCGATGCAGATTACAAAGAAGTGACAGAGCGCACGAGGAGTGCGTGAGGGAGAAACGGGGAGGTCCGAGAGTCTGAAATAGACCGTACTAGAATGTACTTGAGACGGACACACTTGAGCGTACACATCCACATACAAGGGACACACACACACACATACCTGAGTCAACACCTTTCAGTAATCCATTAACACCCTAATGCCCTCGACAAAATGCGAGAGCTCGAGCTAGGGCAGTGGTGATACAATCCATGCACCTGGATTATTACTGGTCACCTGCCGCAGTATTAGCTGCAGCAGTCACATAACGTCGGTCCCTCAACTGATCTTTATCAATTGTGTTAACGCCACACGAGGCATTTTTCACCAAGTCGGCCTAATGAAGAAACTTAACACATTATGAAATTGATTGCCCTTAGTGCTAGAAAGTTGTATTACAATGTTTACAAGTTGCTGTGATAAATTGTTTGGCTATACAATGATTGCAAGACATCTTATTTGGCAAAGGCTGCCCTAATGCCTGATGGGGAACTTATGAATCATTTTAACAGTTTATAATGTAGATTCTTTCTGTAAATCGCCTGGATTTCCATCTGGTGCCTCAAGACAAAATCATTAACATTATTCCTTAAAATAAAATAAAGTTATGTCCCAAACTGGTCATTAAAGTTTGAGCGCATGCATAATATATTTAAAATACCATTAGAGCTTCAGCATAAATCATAACCCCGCATTGAGTTATGAGCAACGGTTGGCACTTTAATCTAGGTTATATAAAGTGACAACAAAATGCATGGATGCAAAGTTATTAAAACAATCTATATTTAATTTCAAACTTATATTAGATTACAGAAAAAGGTATTTGGAAGAGTCAGTACATGTGTTGCTCAGCTTTAAAAATGAGATCTTTTAAGGGAGTACATAAAGACCTTTACAACCACATACATCGATAGTTTCCAGGTCTACCTTTTACCACTGGCCTCTAGAGGATACTATAAGCTACAATCATCATAGGGTCCATATACGTAATCAACAAACAAAGCTTATCTTCCTATAGGGAGCCTGGGTTCAGAGGTCAGTACCTTGCTGGTGTCGTTTGTATGTAAACACTAACAAGGTGTGACGAGGTGGGCGGTGAAGGAGAACTCCTCATCAACTCCAGTATACAAAAAGTAAATAAGCAACAAACTGGAAAAAAAAAAAAAAAAAAAACCTCATGAAAGCAGCTGCCTACAGAACAGAGGGGAGTCAGCCCAACACAGTGTGTGTGTGGGGGTGGGGGGTGAAGAAACTGTTGGAAAAAAAAAATCGTCCAAAAAGCTAAAACAAAAACAACAGAAAAAGTGTATCCAACACAGTCAATGGATCGAGGCCCCCGTCCTGGGACGCCATGGCAACTATTGAGGCTGGATCCAGGGAGTTGTGCTGACAGGGCAGGTCTACACAGACACACTTTGGCAGCCATCATGGAACACTGAATCACCGTCACCGCCTAACGTCTGCCAAAATGCGCTCACAACATAATAAGGATAACTATTTCACACGGTACACTATACATTCTCCAACAGCAGTGGGCTTGAAGAAGAGTGGAGGAGAAAGAGGGTGGAGGGGGGGGGGGGCTTTTTGCTTGTCTTTATTTTTAAACTGGGATGGCTTATTAAGTAGTGGATTAGACATACAAGGAAAGAAAAAAAACAAAAACAAAGACTTCTGCACAGTGCTTCTGCCATGCACAGGAGTGCCCCCGCCAGAGCTGTGCCGCAGGTGCACATGTGATTCAGCAGCCACACACACAAAGAGAGAGAGAGCGAGAGAGAGAGAGAGAGAGAGAGTGAGAGTGAGAGTGAGAGAGAGAGAACGATGCACCCAGCGTTCACCTCGTGTTTATTCTACACCCCTGAGAAAGCCAGGCCAAGCAAAAACATACAGGGACAAGGAGAGGTGGATGGAGGGCAGGGGTGGAAACACACGCACTCACACACAAGTGCGCACATACACACACGCACACACACACGCACGACTTGAATCCCATGGAGATGTGGTTTGTTTGAGAGACTGTGCTTGTTGGAGAGGCCATGGACACTGAGAGGCGAGCTAGTCTTCATCGTCGTTCTCGTCGTAGTCATCCTCCTCGTCGTCATCTCCCAGGTAAGACACTGGGGTTTCCACGCGAGACCCGCTGTAGTGCGAGTCGTTGGAGCTGGAGGCCATGGTGCCGTCGGCTCCTCCGTCACTGTGCACACAAACAGGGTGGAGGTGGAGAACAGCGGTTCATTAAAACGGAACGTGTTGATCAACAAAGGGTGCTCTTGACCCCCGAGGGCGTGAGTGAGACCCCTCCGAGTGTTGGTGTTCTGGCACGAGCACAGAGCATGTGCCAGTGACGACTCATACCCGTCACAGGTGTGTGTATTGTTTGTATCCCTTAATAAATCATTACGCATGTCAAGCAACAACAGGTCTTTGTTTTATGTTCCACCGCCGATTGCTACAACCTTTGAGTCAAGTGCGGCCGTTCAAAATGGTCTCGGGGCCGGCATGCCTCAGACCCGAAAGGTTTGAATGTTGCATCGTGACAGGGGCTTGCAAAAACCAACATGCAAACATCGAAGGCGAATCCTGTCGCGTCTGCGTGGTGTTGATGGGAGGAGGCCTCTCACCTGCCCGCGGGATAGCGTGCTCCGTTAGAGGAAGACCCCCCGGTGATGTAGACATTACTGATGGGCCCCTTTGCCATCTCTAAAAGGAAAGAGAGAAAGGTCCACTGAGGCAGGATGGCAGCAAGTTCCCAATCATCGATGCTGTCGAGGGACGTCGGGCTTCAATAGCCTTCTGTTACTCTGACCTGTGACATACGGCTCCAGGGCCTTTGGCACCAGACTGCGCGCAATCTTCAGGTCTTCTGCAGAGCACTTGCCCACCTCCAGACCACAGGCCATGCCCATACGTTTCAGCACCTCGATGTCGTCGTGGATCTCAAACATGCTGTCAAAGTTAAACAAGTACTCAAACCTGAATCGGACGAAAAGAGAGAGAGGGGGAAATCACACATTAGTACACTACACAAAAAATACATGTTTTTTTGGTGTAATTTAAGAGTCAAATTCTAATTAGAATCCCTTTGATTATTTTCTCTTTGGGTATGATCGGAAAGACGAGGCGGCCATGGACTTGACCACTCTGCGTTTATTATAATTTGGCACAGCAAAGTGACTGAGCGTACATTTCAGAGCCTTCAATTCAACAGCACACTGATCCCCGAGCCTTGAGTGGTGCCCACACTATACCCGTTGTCAATGCAATTTAACACCATCACCACCGATGTCAAAGGAAAGGAAGAATACACTGCCTGAGCATCACGTCGTGTCACAGTCATGTCACCACCACTGGCTGCCAACAAGGGCAAGTTAATTAAGACCATTACCTTCTTGTTACATAAACCAACCGCCACACTCTGCTGTACCCGAGTACAAGCCTAGCAATACCCAACTGTGCAAAATAGCAGGGAGGAGAGACGTCTGAACCACTTTGAGGACGGAAAATCGTTCTCGGGCCTTCTGACCGGCTGTACAATACTGTGGCTACACAACAACACCACCACCACCGCTATGCCCTCTGGAGACTTTATTCTGGTGACATAAGTGGTAGGACCGAGCTGAGGACATGTTTCTCATTCAACAAAACGGCTCAACTCATGTTATGACAGATGTACAACGGTTTCCTCAAATACAGAATACAAAACAACAACTCCGGAGTCATTTATCAAGACCAGTACTCAAATCCTCGAAATATGCCGTGCTGGAGCAGTCGACTTATTGGTAACTACAAGATGACCTCCCCCAGTTGTGAACCAAGAATGTTTGCACAGATTCCAATGAGTCAACAGGCAGTGGACTTATCAGGGGGATTCAATGAAGCGCGGGGAAGGCGACAACGGCTGCGTCAGGCAAGGGTGCATAAAACGTTAAATAAACCTACTTGTCGTTGGAGATGCTACAGTCTATGACCGTCTTCTTGCTGGTGTTGACAATGATGAAGGGGAGATGGATGACCGAGTTGGGCGGAGGGGGTCTGTTTGTCTGCTGCTCCGACTGCCTGTTCCGCTGAACCAGGTTTTTAAAGGCGATTTGCTGCAGAGAGTAAAACATATATATTTTACAATGTGTAAGAAAACAAGCAACATGTTATAGTGGGTCAGACAAGCATATACAATAAAGGCGTTCCGACTTGAGGCAGGTTTCTTCGCACCTGCAATATGAGTTCTTGTAGCTGTGACTGTTTCTGCTTGATTCTCTCCAGCCGCCTTTGTCTCTCCACCTGCGCTCAACACAGATTACATTTGTAATGAGAATGGGGCAATAAAATAAATAAATGAAAAAAGACAAAGATTACATGAAATACAGTAATGGCGGACTGTATCCCGTCAGATCGCTATGTCTTTTCTGGGTGCACCTCTAGGTTCTGGCACTCCTGAGCGGAGTTGGTGGGCAGGCCGATCCACTTGATCTCCTTCTTCTCCTTGGAGATGATGTTCATGGCCATGAGCACGTTGAGAGCGTCGTAGACACGGCGCCTGATGTTCTTCTGGTCGTACACGTGCTACACGGGGAAAGAACCAAAGTGTACGTTGGGGATATCTGCCGTTAGGAGGGATGCACACGGAACGACCCTGTGCTTACCGTTCAAGTGCACAACAAGCACAGAAGAAAATAACAAGGAACAGGAAAAAAAAAAAAAAAAAAACTGCCAAGAACAAGTGAGTGCCATTTTTGGCCCGGGTGTGGATCTCACCGAGTCGTTGGGCGACATGTGGTTGTCTGCGGAGCTGAACTCGGCCACCAGCTCGTCAGCCACCTCGTTGTAGGTGGTGACGCCCTTCTTCTGAACCTTCTCGCAGACCTTCATGGAGAAATGCCTCAGGCCCTTGCCGTTTTTCTCGCCTTTCTTACCACGCTTTCTATGGACAGTGAATAGAAGAGACACCAAGGACATCAACCCTGTACCTCTGCATGAACCATTGTCAGTCAATTTCACCACTACATATAATGTCTATATCTCTCGTAAAATTCTGACCATTCTGCCACAGAAATCCAAATGCAAATCTATAGTTTCAGTATAGTCAGTTGCACTTTGAAAGACGATCTCCAATGTTCGGTACTCTAACTGTGATGGGGCCAAATTAACCATTTTTTGATGTCACAGGGAAGTTTAGCAAGGGAAAATCATTTGCTCCCTAGATGATGGCATGGCTGAACACATCAAGGCATTTGACACTTGGTCAACGCTTACCCTGAGGACCACGGTGAGGCATCTGGCTGTTGGCTCTGCGTGAGAAACTGGGAGCTGGGCGTGTGTGGACTGTTTACCAGTATGGTATTGGAAACAGTGGGTCTTTGGGGCGTTCCAATCACCTGTGCACGGCGGGGGGGCAGGCAGAGCAAAGGCACAGGTCAACATGTCAGTCCAAACGAGGATCCTCGAGACACAAAAGCCCATGTGGTTCACTCTCAGAGGCTTATGAGAGACCTGGCGTCTCATAAAATTGTCATCAGTTGACTCTTCGCTGAAATTATCAAACGACAATAATTTAGCATGGTGATTTATTCCTTTATGCAGATTATGACTTAGAAGGTTGCTGGTATGAGTGTAGATTCTATGTGTATAATGGGATGATGGGAGTAATCCTGCTGACTATAGAGTTTGACCAGCTTAGTCTCAGCCCCTTCCATTCAACCCCTCCCCTGCCACCACCACCACACACATCCGGTCATTTCACAATGATAATGGGAGAGTCTTACACAACCAGAAGACATCTAGAGGAGACACTAATATAACCAATACAGTAGACCCATGTCTGTCTAATGTATTGTGAAGAATGAAGCGGGCTGCCATCACCTGAAGAGGGGTGTTTCTACCACCACAAGTGGACAAGTGAAGATTGTAAAACCCCCAACACTCACCATGTGGGACATGTGTTGCATGTGTGGAGCGATATTCACATTGGAGGGCCCTAGGGTTTTGGGCAATAGCTGTTTGGCCGTGGGCTGAACAGTAACCAGAGACAGGACTAGTGACGAGAGCAGAAGAGAACCAATTAGACTGGAAACCTATACGGTGACAAGTAAGCGCTACATAATGGTACACATGATGGCTAATGAAGACGCATAGCATCATTCAGATAAAATCAATATATATTTAGTGTTCAGCACAACTTACCTTTGCTAGGGCTAAGGTTCTGATTGATAAAATCCTTTAACTCTCCGTTTGTTTCAATCAGACCAGCCTGAACAAGACAGCATCACAGGTGTTAAATCTGATTGGATCTTGAAGTGGTTACATTTAAAATTTACATCAGAAAATTGACTAGTATAATAAAACAAAAGTTAACAAATTGTGGTCTCACAATGTTGTAAACAGTAAAAGTTTGTGAAGGGGCAGACATCCTGTTATGACTGAATACTTACATCTTTAGCCATGATCCAAAAGGACCGGGGAAGAAAAGCTTCAGTCTTAAAGGAAAATCTTCCTATGTTGTTTTAGATAAAACCCCTGAAACGAAAACAAATCAAATAATTTATTTCTGTCGATATTACCTGGAACTGCTCAGAGCATCTAGCCATTTTACATAAAAAAAATAATTAAAGTAAATAAAGTTTTATGTAAATAAAAGCAATTTCACCAAAAGCCAGGATCATTTAGATTAACATAAAAAAAAAACTTTATGTTAAAGCAGCAAGCACATTGTCTGAGGCTACAGTCCTCTGGTTAGCTTGACTAGCCGGGCATTGTGCCGAGGACAAGACAAGATAAACTGCATGAAACGAAACGAGACGCGATCTCGGCCGTCTTAACACATACGATCCTTTTAACATTCAAACGCACGTCTAGAAAACACAAAAAGTTGTACTCTCGATTAAAAGAGTTGCAGTAGGACAGATACACAAGCAGGCCTGCTTTAGTTATTCCCCACGTCCGGGGACGATTATCCACGAACTTCAGCTACAGGTCAACGCAAAAATGACTTCTTTATCATTCCGTGCTGAAAATATCCCAGATGGTCGAGACCATAATATAACCTACGCACGAAAGCTACCAGAGAAGTGAAGAGCATCAATACTTCACAGCGGTACTGGTGCAGGCAGGCTTTTGTTGAGTTAGAGCTAGCTACTGCTAACACTTTGGTGGAGGTGGCTGACGTTAGCTAGCGAGTTAGCTGCTGCTGCACGTTTTAAAATGGCTCAGACCCATTATAACGCTGGTTCATTTCCACATTACAGAATCAAGCAAGTGTCTAAAGTCAGTGTTCTGCTCAAGATACGTCCGTGCATTTATGAGCCAAAGTAACGCGTGTAAAAAGCTGTTTCTGTGCACTTACGGGTGCACTCTGGTTTCCTCGACGGCTGTTTTTGTTGGCATTAGAGAATGGAGGAAGAGGAGGTCTGAAGACCTACCGCCAAACAGGAAACTAAACTATGCAATGTTCAAGTAGTTTCTCATTCATTTACTAATTATCGGTGAATGGCCGATTGTCCAAAATGCAACCACTTTGATGTGACTTGGAAGTTCCATTGAAAATGATTTGAACTCCGCTGACGTTATCCAACAAGCAAGGATTTGTGGCGACCCTAGTATAGATCGTCTCAAATAAACCTTCAAATACATCACACTTAATAGTGAAAATGACAGCCAGAACCCATATGTTGCCTTGTAACCCAAATGGTCGTACATTTGGGTCCAGGTCGGACCAGAACGGAACTGACTGACACTGGACACTTGGCACCAACAAAGTGATCACAACATAACAACATAAGGCCAAACCAGTGTTGCATCGTGACCCACTCACAAACTGTGCTTCATTGTGTGAGTTCAGATGCGGGCTTCTCATAAGCGCTGTACACAACTACATGGACTACATTACAATAATCGAAACCAGGCCTCAATGTATTCGCGACTACCTGTACCAGGTTTCACTTTCAAGCATTTAGAAGCCAACCCGTCATCTTGTCTTATTAGGACCTAGACAACCTGGGACCGCCGTCCACTGTGTTGTTTCTATGGCTTACAATGACATATGTGAAGTATAAATTAGGTTATGTCGTTGATTTGCCTTGTTCAATGAGATACCTAAAACGATTCGTAAATCACTTCATATTTTTAGTAATTAGTGTGCATATAGAAATTTACTCACTGGGCGTTAATAGTTAAAAATAGTCCAAATATAAAAGCGCGCAAATTGCTTATTTAGAGAAGGTAAAGAGTCAGCTAGTTTACAAATGAAGGTGGGCTTTAATATCGGCGATCAATCAATGAGCTAACAGGCTAACAGGGCTAAAAAAAACAAAAAAACAAAAAAAAATCCCAGCCAGCTAACAAATGAGAAGTTACTCGACAGCATGTTGTTAGCAAATTAGCGTTAGCCTGCTAGCTTCTCGGCTAACCCATAGCTGTCACCGACCGCCCCGTCGGGATTCAACCACAACATTGCCCCAAACGCTGATACTTTCCACAAGACCTGTCAAACAGCAGCCTCAAGTACAATTCTACACATACATGTAACTCAACGAACGTTAATAGTTTCCGTAATCACTTCGTAACCAGCAATAGTTTGGTGAGTGCGTCTTACCGGTGCGGCTTACAAGTTAGCAATTTGTGCGTTAGCCTTTTCAAAGCAAGCTCTCGCTGGCCTCGCTGTAGTGGTGCGTCTCTCAATCTGATCTTGGCGGTGTCGAGAAACCCGGACACCGGATTGGATAGTGTAAGTATGACGACAGCAAACTCGCGCAAAACCGCCACGCCCACATATCCGTCTGATTGGCTGGCGCGTTTCAGAGTCTGTATGGCAATGTCCACCATTGGTTAGTGATGTTTTGGACCTTCCTGCAGGAAGGTCCTGGTAAATAATAACGAAAAATGCCTAATAATAATCATCATCATAATATAAACATATAATAGAGAGAGATATTAGAGGGAGAGAGAGAGAGAGATTTACTTTGTTTGGTTTATGAATATGAGTAATACATAAGTGGGCCTAGAGCAAAATTACTTTCAAGTCTATGATGGGCTGTGTGGAGGAAACTGGAATAGGAAGCTGTAACAGAAAGATACTGTGCAAGAAACTGCACAGTGTGTTCTTCCCACTGCAGGGTGTACACTTTTGTCAATTTAGAGATAACAGATAATATTTTACAGTAGAGCCACCTCTCTGCCTATTTGCTGTTCTCTAAACCCCAGTTCACCCAACTGACAATTACATTACATTAATTACATTATATCCAGAGGTTAGCACTTGTGTTGTACTTGGTTTTGTTTGTAAAAGGTTTCACAATGGCTGAAATATTGACGTAGTATAGTGAGGACAGTGACAAAATATTAAATATAAATTTCCTATTTCTTAATTGTAATGATAAAGTGAATACACTCTGACAAAACTTCAGTGCTAGGTCTCAGCATTACAGCTTGGCAGACACAATGTCTGTTTTCTAAAGATAAAGGCTTATGGCAAGAAGAAAAGCTGTAATCGCATCTTCAAAACGCATCTTGAATTGGTCTTTATTCCACCACACAAGTCAATTAAAGGCATTTCAGCTTTTAATTGTATAATGTCCAAGTGTAGTTCAAAGTTAGGCTTGTAAATCCAACATTACAGCCGCAGCCATCTACCAAATACTTCCGCGCATGCGCACAATGAACGCCAGGCTATCAAATTGGTCCAGCAGCGGGTGTGAAAATGGTAGGTAACCAAAAGACACATAAACCATCGGATTGTTATGGTGCTGGTAAGGATCGATCGTATGACAATGGAAGTGTTATACAACGTAGAGTTACCGTGGTATTTGTTGCAAGGCTTACAACACCATTTACCTCAGTATTTAGCCACCAGAAATGGAAGGTCAGTAGCTGATATTTTGAGAGCAGTTAGCTAGCTAGGTTCAGCTCCCTTTTTGGTAGCTTCGTAACTTCGAATGAGATCACGTATGCTCCTGGCCGTAAAACAGGCTTAGACCGTAATGGTAGTAGATGTAAGTGTGGTAGTGCTACTGTCACACGGATAGCCTTCGTTTTGCTGTTGTATCATGTCAACATTGCCACAAAACACAGTCCACTCGGCTAACAACAGCAGCCCCGACACTATTCCTTCCTATAGATGATCCCACTATATGTTGTGTATTGATGATGTCAGACACTCTATGGCCAGAGTCATTTGATTGAGGATTTGTAATGTGTGGCTTACCCAGAATGTGGCTTATTCAACTTATTCAGAAAGGGGCTAAGTAAGCAAGTGTTTGACCCTCACCAAAACTAGAGAGTTTGCTTGCTTGCATGATTCTTATTTGTCTTTATTTTTTTGAGTGATAGTGGTACAGTACTGGTTTTAACCTTGCACCTTAAGATATCCTAGATGGCAGCCCCCTACTCAAGTTACATCCATGACCATACTTATTTGGGAGTCCAGCACGTGCTTTCATAATACTTGGTAGTAAGCCTCAGAATAGCTCAATGTTGGCTTTGCCCAGGACATAATTACCACAGATCTTCCACCCTGCCCCCTTCACTCCCTCCTCAATGTCTGTTTACCGGTGTGACAAACTAACTTCCAACCGCTTACGTTACTACAGTTGTCCGAATGCCTGTCGGGGTTTGCGTCTCGCTGTGTGTTGTTGTGTGTGTCTTGGTCTGCGTGTGTCTCCTGCTCCCTGGCCTGTGTCCGTCCGTCCCTGACAGCCCGTGTCCTGTCCTTGTGCAGCATAAGCTGAAGTCATCGCAGCGGGACAAGGTTCGGCAGTTCATGTCGTTCACGCAGGCGGGGGAGAAGACCGCCGTGTACTGCCTCACTCAGAATGACTGGAAACTAGAGGTGGCCACGGACAACTACTTCCAGAACCCGGATCTCTACTGCAAGGAGTCAATGAAGTCCTCTGTGGACAGGAAAAAGTTGGAACACCTCTACAACCGGTACAAAGGCAAGTGTGCGACACTTTGCACTCAACAGGCGTTTAGCGATACTATTTGTTTTCTGTGTGTGTGGTGTTTTTTTTTTGCTTTTTTCTCAGCTTCATAATTGGCTCCAACTGCCACATGTCTTGCCCGCCATATAGATCCCCAAGACGAGAACAAGATTGGGATTGACGGCATTCAGCAGTTTTGCGACGACCTCTCTCTCGACCCCGCCAGCATCACGGTGCTGGTCGTGGCGTGGAAGTTCCGCGCCGCCACCCAATGCGAGTTCAGCAAGAAAGAGTTCCTGGACGGCATGACGGAGCTTGGGTGAGCCCCGTGGTCCCTGTTCTGCAGTAAACCCCTGATTTATAACCGGCTTACTGTGGTGTTTATTTACTGTGTGTTTCTCTGTGGCCGAGTGGGCTTGCGGCCTATTTATAGATTTACCACACCGCAACCTAAGGATGTTATTTTGTTCATGTCTGACAGTGGAAGTTGTGCAGTGTTTTTTTGTACTGTGTGCCAGCTGAGATGGTTCAGATTGTATTTCAACAACACTTGGACCGGTGGAGCAACAGCTATGTTTTTAGGAGTGCAATGTGTAATCATGCATACTGTGTGTGTGTGTGTGTGTGTGTGTGTGTGTGTGTGTGTGTGTGTGTGTGTGTGTGTGTGTGTGTGTGTGTGTGTGTGTGTGTGTGTGTGTGTGTGTGTGTGTGTGTGTGTGTGTGTGTGTGTGTGTGTGTGTGTGTGTGTGTGTGTGTGTGTGTGTGTGTGTGTGTGTGTGTGTGTGTGTCCAGGTGTGACAGCCCAGAGAAATTGAAGGCCCTTTTGCCAAGACTGGAACAGGAGCTTAAAGACTGTGGAAAGTTCAAAGACTTCTATCAGTTCACTTTTAACTTTGCTAAAAATCCTGGCCAAAAGGGACTAGGTAAGCCAAATGAGCCATTGGAGTGCAACGGCTTGATAGTGGATTGCCCACTACAATGCATGGATATTGACCTGTATTTCTTTGACTCCCATACTCTCTGTTTCAGATTTGGAGATGGCTGTGGCTTACTGGAACCTGGTTCTAACGGGCCGCTTTAAGTTCTTGGACCTTTGGAATAGATTCCTGTTGGTAAGCGAGTCGAAGAGATTACATTCACGTGAATGCTTGTATACTGTCCATGTATATTTCTCAGTTACTAACATGGAAAAATGCATGTTCTATCTAGGAACATCATAAAAGATCAATTCCAAAGGACACGTGGAACTTATTATTGGACTTTGGAAACATGATTTCAGACGACATGTCAAATTATGATGAGGAAGGTGAGTTTGGCTCTCTGTTTTGGTAATTGTGACTCTCAAACATAATGTATGTTACGAGATATCTTAATGTAGAGGAGAAAGTATGCATACAGTGGCCTGTAAATATACTGTAGTCGATTAGAAGCCTGCAACCCACAAGTTCTGTTTTTGCATAAACTTTCCCCATTCAATGTTTGTCTTTCAGGAGCGTGGCCAGTACTCATAGACGATTTTGTGGAATTTGCACGACCTATTGTGACAGGATCAAAGCGTAAAACTCTCTAAAACTCTAAAAATCAAATATTGTGGAATACCTGAACTTTTTTCTCTCTCAAGTGACTTCATAGTAGTTTTTTTTTTTTTTTACTTGTTTAATAAAAAAAAAAGTGGGGGTAGACATCAGAGAGAGAGAAAACAAAACAAAAGAAAACCCGAAGCACTTGGAGCTCTTAAGAACACCGCCCGTCCGGGAGCTGCGCAATAACTACAAACAACAACAACAACAACAACAACTGGCTTTATTGCTCTTCTGACAAAGATCGAGGTGTCAAATTGACAATTGCCATTTTTGCCTCTCCCGTCGGAGCATCTCTTTCCGGGACAACGCCCAACCCTCGGTCGCCCTCCAAGAGGAGCGCCGTCCCGCCACGCACGGCCTCCACCTCAGAGGGGGTGGGGGCTGACGGAGGAGGAGGGGGTGGGGGCTGACGGATGAGGAGGAGGCACAGCAGCACTTAGGAGGGCTCCGCCGGCCACCTCTGTACATAGGAGCGGACCGGAGAGGAGGAGCGAGCATTCGGCGTGTTTTGAGGTCTGGGTTGTGTTTTTGTGTCTGGCTGTACAGTTTTAAGTGGTGTGGATCATAATCCCCGTGTGTTCTAAGCTCGCACGTCCCGCGGGGGGTGGGGAGAGAGAGAGAGAGAGAGAGAGCGTGCTCGCGATACCAGCACCACCGCAACTGACAACGTGTATATACTGTACCTACGGAGACAGTTTACAAAGAATTATATGAAGAATAATATAAATATGTTACATTTATAAACGCAGAGGAGGAGTGACGTGTGTACAGCGCGAGGTCACTCGCCTCAGTATCATCTGAATGATATGAGTGTAGCTCTCAGCTGTGGATCTTTCAATTTCATGAAATAGTTGAGCGGATCATTGAAAGCATGAGAAACAACGTTTTTTTTTTTTTTTGTTAAATTCTGTTGGGTTTTATTAATAAATTTGTAATTTAAGTAAAGCTTGTGCTTCAATTTAAACAATTTTATTGTTCACAGGATTTCAAATAATCCCATTTGATTACTTTGCTGTGATCTTGATAATTATCACTGAGTGTATTCTGCTCTTATCCGATTGTATATTTATGTGCGTATATTTCAAATGAAATGATTATTAAAAAAAATAATTATAAGGTAATATCCATTTCCAAAACATGTTCATCGTTTACTATTGAGGTACACCATTTACGAAGGCAGGAAGTCTTTTAATGTAATGTCTATAGTTGTACTCCTTCAACTTGCATCTGCTCCTCTTATTTTCTCTCATTTTTTTGGTTAAGAATGCTGCATTGCTTAAGACTCGCAACAACAACAAAAAAATACAATAAAAACAACCTGCATTGGTAAACGAGAGTATCCATGGCAGATAATGGTTCAAACTACTAAGTCGTACGCGGTAGGTACACGTGTGTGACGTGTGCTGTCACCGTGGGGGGGGGGGGCACTAGTGTTGGTAGGGCTAAGGTTAACAGGAGGGATGACCTTTCGACGGGCCCTACTCTGGTTTTCATGTTTATCGTGGCACTTTCATGTTCTTAATTTCAATGTTACAACATCGCTCATTATTGTTGGTCATTGAAGTGGGTAATGGATTTTGTTTCGAGTATTAAAAAGGGATTAATAAAGCATGACATGTTTTTCATAATCACACATGTATTTATTGCTTTCGTCTTTGACAGAAATCTATCTAATGTAATTATAATCATGTAGCTGACTTCCTTCTTTTTATGTCTTCAACGTCAAGTTGAAATCCAATTGAATATGTTGCATTTCTTTCCATATGCCTTTACTTTTGTGGAGAGAAAAAAACAAGGTGTCTGTTACAACTTAGCAGCCTGGGGCAAAATATCCTCTCAAGAATATTTGCAACTTTTTCAAATGCAGCCAAATGATGGCTACCTGTGGCTTACCTGGGCCATTTCAGTCGGCCCCGCCTCCTTGCGCTGCAGCAGAGGTGACGTTAGAATGTTATATCGCGCTCCCTCTCTCCAGTAAGGTCATATTTGTCCCTAGAGCGTTGTTTTCCCAAGGCTTAAGTTGGCCTGACATTTCGATTTTCTTTCCGTACTTTTTTTTTGTGAAAGTACGCCGCCTCAATGGACGCGAAATCAAACGGGAACGATCCGTCTCTCGCTCCAAGCGACGGGTAAGCGGTTGTTCTGTTGTGATGATTGACTTGCTGCAGCTCACGGTGACTTATGTGCGGTGCGATGACCCCCGAGGTGTTTGATATATGTGAAGGGTCGGGTTGTTATGCGTCTTGAGATCTAACAACGAACGTAGGACGTACCCCGCACGTTAAATTATAATTGTTGATAAGTATTATTGAATACCTCCCTACGTTGTGGGCATTGGACGTGGAGCCATTGCACTTTGAAGACTTTGCATACTTGCTACTGTAGCTTGCGTCCACACATTTGAATTGCACCTTCCAGTATTCTAATCTACATTCATTGCTGTTGTCTTCTTTAAGGTCTTTGGATGTTGTTGATTGTGCCGTGTGTCTCTCTAACAAAGTAATGCAATGCCGACTGATGCAACTGTCATTCGATCTTGTAGCCAGAGAAACCCTACCCAGCGTAGGTCATTGTCGTTATAGTCATCAGGGAATAGAGCATAAGGCTATCTAAAAAAAAAAGAAGTTCTGTGTTGAACGGTCCTCACCATGAACATGAGTGCCCAAACCGTTTGTGTAATAAGTAGGCCTGCGTTTGTTTTTTAAAACACCAACAGGGTGGACGCCTATGGGTTCACCATACCTCAGGCCTGGGAGTCCTACGAAGAGGCAATGATTGAGTATGGAGTGGTCCTCAACAGAAGGTCTTTGAAATGGTCCAAACTTCTTCAGGGGAAAGCTCACATTGAGAAGAACCTGACAGGTAGCCATCGCACACGCATTCGGCTTTTCCCCCCCTCACGTCAAATGATACGTGACTGTGATGTGATCTGATCTTTTTGTCGTTGTGTCGGGAAGTCAAAAGGTACGTGCGTAAAGGTATCCCCAACGTGCACCGCGGCAGAATCTGGATGCTGTCCAGCGGAGCCCAGGAACAACTCGAGTCCCACCCGGGTTTCTATCAGGCGCTGCTGGCCGTGGAGCACGACTCCAAGCTGCAGGATGTCATCCGTATAGGTCAGCGCCCCCCCCGCGCGCCACAACACACTTCAGTCCCGTCTTCGGGTTCACGTGAAGCGTGGACCTATTGTTCAAGGAACTCCACTCATTCCAAATGCGTGTATTCCATTGTAAGGCCGTCGCGTGGCTCAGTGCGTTTTTTTTTTCTTTGAAAGAGTGTGAAACCTTGGGATTGGAGTGGTAGTTGCAGGTGTGTGTGTGTGTGTGTGTGTGTGTGTGCAACTCGAGTCTGACATTGTGATTCACCCGTCTCCTCTGTGCTCCGCGTTCAGACATGCACAGGACGTTCCCTGACAATGTCCTCTTCCAGAGCGCCTCGGAGCCCAGCCAGAGGACGGCCCTGTACAACGTGCTGCTGGCCTACGGACACCACAACAAGGCGGTCGGGTACTGTCAGGTATAGACCGCAAGGGACTGGAAGTGTTGGCCTGTTTGATTTCCGTCACCTCTGTTTGCCTAAAGAACCAGGCCGGCCAGTTTTATTGAAGACTTTTTCCGAAGATGAGTTTTTAGAGGAAACTGCGTGGCAGGGGGGACATGGGAATCGGTTTTAATATTGACGTATTTTTCATCAGATAATGTGTGTCTTCCGTGACAGACCACACACGGAAGTAGCACGTAGCACTGAATGGCAGGCCCGTTTAAAAGACAATACACTTCACAGCTCGGATCACGGTCAATTGATCATGAATCGATCGGATCCTGTCCTACCGTCATGATAGCCTCTCGTGGTTTCAGGGCATGAACTTCATCGCGGGTTATCTCCTCATCATCACCAAGGATGAAGAGAAATCGTTCTGGCTGATGGACGCATTGTTAGGCAAAATACTGCCAGGTATGTCTACTGGGGAGTACTGTTGTTTTCTGTTTCTACACTGGGAATCGTTCCCTGTAGCCCCCCCCCCCCCCCCCCCCAGCCCCCCCCCCCCCCACACACACACACACACACACACACACACAGGTGCGACAGTAGCTCAGTGGGTAGAGCGGGTGGACAGAGCGGGTCATCCACTAACCATAGGGTCGGCGGTTCGATCCCCTTGATCCCCCCCCCCTCCTCCAACTGTCCACTTGCCGCACCCCACAAATGTACTGATTGTAAGTCGCTTCGGACTGCAAAATGCCCCTTTACCCTTTACACACACACACACACACACACAGTGGTGAAATAATCTCATTAAGGCATGTTGCAGACTACTACAGCCCGGCCATGCTGGGGCTGAAGATGGATCAGGAGGTGCTGGGGGATCTGGTGAAGGCCAAAGCCCCTGCCGTGGGCCAGCTGATGACCCAGTTCCCCGGCATATGGACGCTGGTGGTGTCCCGGTGGTTCATCTGCCTCTACATTGACGTGCTTCCTGTAGAGGTAGGAAGCTGACGCAGTCTGGGCGTGCCGTGAGCCTTCGTGTCAATATCACGGTGTGTTTGTTCGTGTTCACAGACAGGTTGTTGATCAGGTCGCCTCTGTTCAAATATGTTCGATGCGTGCGATTCCGACTCAGGACACTGTGTCTGTGTCACTGTGTCCTGCTCACTCGCATTAAAACAAAAAACACGCAATATGAATTCACTTAATACAGCAGACGTACAAGTACAGCGAAGGATGTTTACATGGAAAATATAACTTTCTTATGTCAACAACAATGGGGGTATTAACGAAGATTGCGTTTCCCCTTCACGCTGAAGACCGTCCTGCGGATATGGGACTGTCTTTTCTACGAGGGTTCGAAGGTGCTCTTCCGCGTGGCCCTGACCCTGATCCGGCACAACCAGCCGGAGATACTGAGGGCCCGTTCTCTGATGGACGTGTGCGAGTGTTTCAAGAGCATCACCAAGGGACCCTTCACACAGGACTGCCACACCTTTATGCAGGTGGGCCCCCCCTGAAACCCTACTACAGCTCTGAACGGCACGAAGGGCCTTCAGCCTCGGCGATGTATTCCAATGGAATTGAGCTTTGAAGGACAAAACTGGTGTTGCCTCTACCCCGGGCGTGGCAGGCCGCTCAGACCTCCCCCCTCGAACGCAGCGTATTAAGATCAAACACTATGTTCACGTAATGAATAAAATAATATAATATTTTTTCTTCTTCTTCTATGGTTTCAGAAAATCTTTGCCGAGCCAGGAAGTCTGTCCATGGCTACCATCACCAAGATGAGAGATTCCTGTCGACAACGCATCGTCGCGGAGGACTCTGGTAGATAACTACCAGGGCCTGGGTTCCATACCAGGCTAGCCCCCTCCCATCACCTGGAACTATCACTTTACAGTCACTCTGACAAAGGACACGCAAGTCCTCTACAAAACTCCTACTGTCGCACTTTCATAGTTGTAATGTAATCCATGTTACATTTTAATCCGGATGCATGGTCCTTAAATTAGATATAGATTAGATATAGGTTTCCAACATTGTGGAAACGTATACGCTGTCGTCTTATTTAAGCACCAGGTATTTTAGACCAGCAAAAGTGTGGACGTCTCTCTGCGTCTACTGTGCCCCTTAAGAGTAATCAGAAACAATCATTGTTTATGTATTAGGTGTTAACGTACAAAGGGTATGAGCACCATGCCTACCCTTTGCTAGTTCTGTCGGGTCCTCAACGGGGTCATTCAGCCGATGTCTTGAGTACAGTCAGACCTCCGGTCACTGTCTCAGGGATGTCTGGAGAGGAACAAATTCAGGCATTCTCGGTATCGCGTCTCTTCATCTCAGTAATCTCAAGTTGTTGTTTTTTTTAAATGACCGTTTCCAATGTTCCGTTTTGTGTGCATTTGACCAGTCGAACCTTACTTCCTAACGGAGGGTCTTCTTGTTTTCAGTTTGAATTGAATGACTTTGTTTATTTTTACCTTTCGCGTTTCTAAATGCTTTTTCTAACTCACCATTTGATTTCAATCGTTAAATAGTTTTATTTGTATTTCTGCCAGGGATGGTGCAGCACCCTTTAGTGCTGGCTGGAGCACACACCCAAAACTAAATCACACACACACAGTATATCTAGGGCTGCAAACAAACCAGCAAGACCTATAGTATTTATAGGATACAAAGCTAATCACTTTTTTTTCTAAATTCTGTACAATTCTGAATGTAATAAATTGTAAATGTGAGGAAAAAAGAGAAAAACAATTCTTTGTACAGTCTCTTTAATTAAGCTCTTCAAAAAACAAAAAAGAACAAAAAAAAAATCCAAACATTCCAAATTTAAAACCTTATGAAATCGCTACACGGACACACTTCTAGATGAAGAACAAACATGACTTTTTTTTTTTACTTTCCCCTTTCACGTCAAACAATGCATCTTCGAGGAGAATAACGAAAGAACAATTTGGCCACTTTTAAGATTAAGACACGACAAAGAAAATGTCTCAAAAAAAGAAATGGCAGCGAGCACTGCTTCTACAGCCTGATGAGTACTTGGTGAGATGGTTCCTTAATTGTTCCTACTCTCTATGTAACAGATGGGAAGGCACTGATTAAAACTGAAAAAGGATGTTTTGGCCTTTTAATTTTTTTTTTTTAAAAGATGAGTTTCGTGTGGGCGGCGTCCATGTGGGTGCATTTCCCTTTTCCACATGCAACATGGACCAATTCACGGCACGTCCTCCCCGGTACAGAACCAACCGCGTTCCGACCCAGAAACCAATCCTCGTCGTGGCACATTCGAGCCCCACTGTAACACTTGCTCCATTACCAAGCAATCCTGAGCTTTCGTCCGATTCCGCCAATAGTTAATCTTTTTGTCGGCGACGACACGTGTGCACGACGTCGAACAGACACGATGACTTCTGGCGCGATTTTGCGCAATTCAACTACGCTCCATTACAACTGTTCTGACATGGAAATCCCTAATGTAGTTATCCTATCCACACACACAGTTGACAGTAATATGGGGCGGGGCCGAGGCTCATGGTGAAGCATGGCATGGTAGCAACAACCCAACCGAAGTCACTTCTTCATGAGTATGAATATTTATGGGGGGGGGGCTATGAGTATTTTCCAGCAGCTCCATCAAGGAGTCACTGCGGGAGAGTCAAAGCCTAACATGCGTAGGGTTTGTCAAGAGTAGAACACCCTTCTTTTAAAAAGAGGGCAAGTTAAGCTGCCAATCCATTATATTCCCTTTACATTGAAACCACACAAGCTTCCATAGCATTCCCCTCAGAATCCGTTTTCTTTCCATGAATCAATAAATAGTACCCCTGATTCCAATCCCTAAACACTGGAAGGCAAAAGAAGACGGTGGAAGATTTAATGCTTTACATAAGGGGAAAGAGTCCGAGTCCTTCCTCCATGATCCCTCACCACAGTCCTAACTGATGCAAAAGAGCACTTCAACCTTAATAAAACCCCAAATTAAGTAAGGACATCTGAAAATGTAACAAGTAAAAAAAAAAAAGAACCAAAAACTGGGTTGGAAAAATAACTTCGGCCCAGAAAGTAGAGTGCCAGGTACAAATGATAAGAGGTATTTTAAAGTAGTGGGTTCTACTGCATGTGTGTGTGTGTACATGTGTGTGTGTACATGTGTGTGTGCATGTGTGTGTGTGTGTGTGTGTGCAAGTGAATATGTTTCCGTGGGTCTGCAAGTGTGTGAGAAAGGGCGGGCATAAATTTGGGTAAAATAGTGGTCAAGTTGAGGGAAGGGGTGGAACCAGAGCTGCCCTAGATGGTCTGGTAACCGGCATGGCTCCTCTTCCTGCCGATGAGGTAGGCCACCAGGACGATGAGGACCAGGCCGGCCAAGGCGGCTCCCACGATGATGGGGATCAGCATGTCGTCCATGTCCAGCTGACACTCCTCGGCTGCAACAGAGAGAGAGACACAGGGGGGGGGGGGGGGGGGGACGTGTACATACATACACACGGTTGCGGGTCAGCTCCACCATTTTGCAATCGCGTTTGAACGTTCAAAATCCTCTACTCTACTACACACCTGCCCCGAACTCCCCGCTGAAGCCGAAGGGCTGGACGCGCAGCTGGAAGGTGTGGACGGAGAAGGCCCGGGTCACGGTCAGCGTCTGCTCATCGCGACACATGTACGAGTGCCCCAGGGTCCCCGGCAGGTAGTTCAGGGTGTTGTTGCTGGCCGACACGGGAGACCCTATGGTCGGGTGGGGTAGGCAACGATCATAACTTCAACAGCATCCTCTTAAATGATAAACATCAATTAGCCATTACTTAACATTAGTTTATGCAGTAATTAGCATTGCTTTGTAGCATTAGCATAGGGGTTAGGCCTAAACATAACTCTAAGGAATACTGAATAAATGAATACCTTAGTTAACATAAACATGAACATTTACATGCAAATCATTACTAGAACATTCATTAACTTAACTAACTTTCAATACTTAAAAGTTGGTTGATGCTTATTGCTGCAAGAGTTAATTAATGTACCCTGTACAAGTGTTGTCAAGGAAGAAAGTTTTGGAAGAAATAACAGTAGTATTACAATACAAACTTGTTTCCTTAGACAGATTAGAGTTTAGGAAAGGAAGTTTGTGTGTGTGTGTGTGTGTGTGTGTGTGGGGGGGGGGGGGGTTAAATGGTAACTGGCTATAGGTAGGGCCAAGTTGCGTACACACCCTCCAACACAGCTGACAAAGACAATCCACTCAAGTGGTATTTGTTTGATGTAGTGTTCTGGAAAAAGAAAAAGGAGAAAAAAAGAGAAGAATTAAAACCCACTCAATTCAGTCACGATGCAATCGTACTGCAGTCAGCACCAGATGTGGTTCCCAAGCATTGATGTGTGTGACTGGTAGTGCCTGGCCCTAGCCCTTTAGAATATCGCCAGATTGGCACTTTCTGTATGAAGTCTTTGAAAAAGAAACGTGAAATACATTCTGATTAGAATGACTAAATTCTGATTAGATTAATCGGAATAGCGCACCTTAATGCAGACTTTAAAATCCGTCATTGACCACACACTGAAAATTTGGTTGATCATGAGATTGTGGGTATGGCTCATAATCGATCTATGACAAATATTATACCCTTGGTATTTCATGAGGTTAAACAGAAGCATCCACACTCTAAAGAAGAGGAAGTCAACATGCAAGATCATCGCATTGTGAAAGGTAGACATTGCACTAAAAATTTGCAATGTAACACATGTCCAAATATGAATTGGGACATTTAATGTGAATACATCATTTCTGGGAATTTATTGCACTGAACCTGTGCAAAATGGCGTTCCTCTTTATTGTCTGCAGCATGATTGTTAAAGGAATGCCAAAACATGTGTCCCAGATCTGAAATCAGTAGGACCTTTTAATGAGAGAGGAGGCCATCCTTCAATAACATGCATGACTGCAGGGATGGGTGGCATTAGCCAACTAGGTAGTTAGATTTAGGTCCTAAGCTTCATGGCAACTGAACCGAGTTTACTCCAACCTTTGTATCTGGAACAAACATTAAGAAGGATAAGATGGAAGTTCAGCTTTCCGGGACATTTAATAGATGCGCACGCACACACATGCAGATAAACCGCACATCAATTTGCACTCTTCAGACGCCACCTAGTGGCCATCCATGTGCAGCGCATGACAGCTCACATCAGGAGTCTCCCGGAGGAGGAAGGACATTCAGGGCACGTGACCAAGAGTTTTAACCCACCAAGGAGAACAGGAAAGTCAGGTTGGTCTTCTCCGCGTCGGTGGAGAGTTTCAGGGTGGCGGTGTCCGCCTCACAAGAGCCAGAAGCTGAGGTCACGTTGGGCTGCAGATTGATCACCGCCACCACGGTCTGGGAACACACAGCCAGGGCCACGCGTCAACTCATGCATTAGACACACCGCTCTCAAAAGTATTGATATTGTACGGTTCAACAGTGACGGGCAATCGTATCTCAACACTGAATCAATACACGGGGATCCATGTCTGGGCCACGGCTGTGCTGCAGTAGTGCGCAGAATAACGTTTGGCCAGAGGACAACTAAATTCAAATCACACTGTTAGCGAGTTATTGTTACAGCCAGCTAGGGCTAATTAATAGCCCGGGCTATTAATAAAAATCACAATTTTGGCTAAAGCCAAATTACCAGCCACTGCAACTCTGCTACTGCTTTATTATAGCTATGGCAATGGCTTTTAGTAACAGTGCATGCCGCAGAATATGAGTCGAATCAACGACATGTGGATCGCTATCATTAATCCCAATCACAAAATCTGGAAAAAATATTTGCAATGATAATTTTTGTCATCCATCCTACACGGTTAGTTTTTTCTGCTCTCCGCCCAGTGCCGAGGGCTGCTCGCCACAGAAAGCCCAACGCTTTGCCATACAGAGAACCCTGTTCAGTCGCGCGCACGCTCACCTTATTTTGGGCGGTGGACATGTAAGACACGTTGAGCTGCAGGCCCATGAAGGCCATCAGACAGATGGAGCCAGTGGTGTTGGAAACACTGTAGTTGCCCCTGGCGGGTGTGCCGGGGGTGTTGGCGTCAGCGGCCAGACTCTGGTGCAGAGCAGCAGCTGTTGGCGGTATGAAGACAGAGGCATTAGCACAGTGGGGCCTGCCGTTCCCATGAATGCACGCCGCTGTTGCGGTGTGCCATTACGGTTTCATTTGCGCCACCGGTTTTGGAATGGAGCAAGCGTTGGATCATGTAATGACCGATATGAAATGTGTCCGTTTTATTGCACAAAAGAAAAAAATCTAAATTTTCCATTCAAAAGTGTACCAGATTTACATGTTGAACTCAGGGAATAGAGAACGTGTTTTTATGAAGTTGATATCAAGTGAGCATATGTCCAATATCAAACTAATCTTCATCAGTCTGCAACACCTAGAAACTGTTAACATGCACCTGTTCATGTCCATCATTACATTTAGTCGCTTCCAACTCGTAAGTGACAAAGCTGTATAATTATAGGACAGGTGGAAAAATAGCAAATCAGACTCTACAAAGATAATACTATTACATTCCTATTGCCTCTTGTAGCACATGCCTCTTCAGCATGGGCTACTATTGTCTATATCTGACTGCCTAAAATACACGTGACCGAAGTTGAGCAGTACAATCCTAGTGACATTTGCATCCCAAAGATTATTGATGACTGATGAAGACGCCAAATATGAAGCCCATAATATAGCCCATGTGTTGTGTACATTCATTTACATTCGTTTCAATTTCCACATAACGAAATCAAACCTAGACCTTATTAAATTAATAGTGCGATATGATTAGGAAGGGTTTAGACTTTAAAACAAGTGAATCAAATACTGGCAAGATGCAGGCCTGTTATTGAACAGAGCAGGCATTTCCCAGAACAACCACGTGACTGTCGACTCTCGCACAAACAAACAGATGAACGCGCATGCGCAAAAGGACAAGCTCGCGTTGACACCGCGATCCGCATTGTTGTTCCGATTAAATCAGAAGCTCAACGAAACGGACATTGTCCTTCCAGCAGACTGTTGTTTGCGACCATTCCTTGGAAAAACACGTTTAGTGACGCAACCATGTCTCTAAAGAACAGCGATTGTATCAACATATCACAGATCTACGGATTGAAGTCACTTAACATAAACTATGAAATACACATTTCTGACGTTTGTGATTTAAATTGGAAGATGGATTGACAAATGTCAGTCAAGAAAGAGGTTCGGCTGAGCAGCTGAAACGCAGCACGACTCGCAGCAGCTCATTTGGACTTTAGTTGGACACCGTAGACAGAACTTTGCCATCCTGAGCACGTCTATTACACCTGCTACTCACACGGCCGGTCCGCTGCACAAGTGTCCCTATACTTACCCAAAAGTCCCATGAAAAGTGCGGAAAATACAAAAGTAGAACGCATCATGTTGGTTCGGATCGCTCAGTGCTAACAGCAAAAAAGACAATCGGCTAGCAGGCAATAACGCACTAGTTAGTTGAACGGATTTGAACCAAGCAACCTATTCGTAGCAACAACCACCTAGCGTCTTGACATTAACATACAGAGACTAAGATAAAACTGTCCGCGCTGAAAACTGCCAAAGAAAGCAATATAATATTTTCTCCCTGGTGATTGTTGCTCTACCAGCGCAGCTAAAGGGGCTCCCGAATCACGTGACGGAGGGTATAACAAACGCCCCGGTGGGTCACGTGACCAGGGCTATAAGACACGCCTATACAGCCCACGTGACGTATTATTTTCTGACGTCATACTTTTGGGCTCGATGCAGTTTAGTGTAGTTTAGTTTATCTCGCCCACCGAGGTGCGTGTTCAGGACACATAGCCCTGCCTAAACATGTATATTGTGTGGTGTACAGTATATGTGTTTCATGATCCACTAAACCACTAAACTCTCTCTCTGTAATTACTCCTCTTATTCATACTGGTCATGAAGGCTAAGTATTCTATTTGTTGTTACTGTTGTTTTATTGATTTTACGATCCTATGTTGTTGACATCAACCTGCCGAAGGGTCTAAAGATGGCTATAATCTGGCTGTTTTAAATAAATAAACTAAACTAGACTGAACACACATTGAGAACCACTCCGAAGCAATGTTAGGAAAACAGAAATGTAAAACTCTAAATAAATAAATGTTAGTTCACACTAAATTAATGCAGATGGCTCTTTGGTATACTAGAAAGGGCCTGCTTCATTCAAAGGGACCGAGCAGGTCAGCTAAAATGTCACCGACCAGTGACATTTGACACAGGCCTGCTATTGTCAAAGTGTCTTCTCTTAACCGTGCAACCTCTTCCACTTATTACTTACACCTGTGTAAGGCTTGTAGGCTTGGACTACAACTCATCGACAACATAAATTAGACAAGAAAATGTATATAGGCCTACACCCATTTTGTATTTTAGCCCTACACAAACTAGTCCCTTTAAAAGAAAACAAAATCAATATAGACATCAACCGAAATTCATCTGAAAGTTTGTGTCTCTGATCAGCATTATACTGGGTCACTGGGTCAGTCTGAAAACACTTATTGTGCTGGGTATTCATTCACTCACTCAATATAAAAGTCAACAAACAGAAGTAGTTCTCTACTTACATGTTAACTTTGATGATAAACCTACAACAATAAAACAGCTTGTTATGCAGGCCGAATAGTTTGAATGTATCAGATTATAACCCTTCACATGGAATGAAGTGATTCTCTTAAATTATATTGAATGATATGCGTGTTACACCTGCAGTATGGTGCAGTGCACACCAATTTCAACACAACTTCACGTTTTTTTGTTTTCTACCATGACGTGCGATTGTTGTGCAAGCAAGCACACACACACACGCACACGCACACACACACACCTGTGAAGCATTTCGACATGCTTGGGCGATGGAAACAGAACAGAGCATCCGTCCACAGTGGCAGGCAGCTTGCATTGGGGCCAGTGCAGCCTCTTCCTGTGATCAAAGGGAAGGGAAACAGCAGACTGCGTGATAGTGATAACACCACATGTGTGCACCACCAAGGTTTCAGCATCGCACAGGGGAGAAAGATGCTGTTGTAGCCCGCTTGCTGTGATAGAAACATGACAGACATGCAGAGGACACGTATGATAGAACTTTTTGTAGTGTTAATGCTTGTGTGTTCAACAGGTAGGTGCACCTGATTTATAATATATATATATATATATATATATATATATATATATATATATATATGTTTGTTTGTAGTTTTGCTTGGTAGGATTTAAATATACAAAAATGTCATAGGTTTCCAATAGTTTTAGGTGTGTATTTCACTGTATTTCTCTTGGCGATACAGGAGCAGGAACATCCAGTAATCTCAATCTAGATTTCCTTCCTATTGGATTACTAATTTAGGCTACACATCACTGCAAAATCAATGGATTGACTACAGGATCAGAGTAAAATGATCAGAACTGAGGCTATACGTTTAATAACAATGAAGTGAAGTCATATAGGAGAATGTGTAAGTACACGTAACAAGACAGAATCTTTAAATAAATGGTCAACCAATTTGAGTGAACCAAATGCAAATTCTATTTTGTCCCTCTCAAAATTTAAAACTAACATTTGGACATTATAAAAATACCAGTTATATCTCTCATATAAATTGTATCTCTCTGGTTTTGACCATTTCTATGTACATTAGGCAATTACCTCTCCTTTAGATTAGATTAGATTCAACTTTATTGTCATTGCCCATGTACAAGTACAGAGCAATGAAATGCTTTAAGCATGTAGAAAAATAGATGAGTAAAATAAATTACAAAATATAGCTTTAGATTTTTTTATTCTTATGACAATAGTTATTCATTTAACATATTATATATAAAGTATATAATTGGGTGTTAAATTGGTCTGAATGATCATGTCATTAAATAACATTAAATAATCCTACATAATGATGCAATATGAGCTCACTGCAATGTAAAATGTTAAATATAAAAATGCAATGAAACACCACAACAGTTACAGGTATGGCTACAATTCTACATCTATACAAATGATCATAATTCATTATTATACTACTCATACAAAAAAAGGCAATTAAACCATCAATTACTCATTAAGTCAGGTATTAAACTGTCATGAAGCAACACATGTACATGGAAATATATGTGAATGCAAGGTGTGACTACTATGTTACCTAACATGGTAGTCACACCTTTCTAACATGTTATGTTAGAAATAATAAAAAATAATTAGAATAATTATTTTTAACATATCCTTGTGTTTCCCTCCGCCAGAGGCACATTTGAGTCACCCTGCCATCTGTTACATGCTGGACGGAGTTCTGCTTTTATACTGCATTGTTGTGACTGGTCTATTTCTCAGTGTCAAGGTGAGATTCAGCACAAGCTCTAGATTTCAATGATTCAACTTCTATCATCATTACTATGAACCAATGATACCTTCCCAGTTAGTGTGTTTAAACTGTGAAATGCAAATAGGTTAATTGTAAAATAACCAATAATTCTATGTCTGGGACCTTTTTCTGTGAGTTTGGTAATATAATTGTTTTTTTCTAAACCTTTTTAGTTTTGTCGTCATCCAACAGTAAGTTATATTTTTGCTATATCATAGATTGTTGCTATAGATGCTCCTAATGAGTTGAGGAAAGTAGGCCCACATTTGTTTGATATCTATACTTAGTAGTTTAGTGCTACTTTTATTTATGGCTACACACAATAATTCCTATTATTTAAATGTTTCCTCCCCAGAAGCCTGCAGGTCGAGTGGACGAGCACATATATCAGGTTAGTAAGAAACAAAGAAACATTGATGACCGGAGTGCACAAAGGACACATGCTGGTTGCATTTTTATCTTAGATATGTTCAATAATCCAATATCCTGTTCATCCTTTTCATTTGTAGGATCTTCTCAGAAGAGCTGGCAATAACGGTCAGTCTGATAGGCCTATTGAATTACACGAAAGAGTAAGTTTGGCAAAAATAATTAATAAATTATATGAACATATTCCAGTTGCAACCCCTTCATTGGAACCCACGTGATGAAATACTATTCTTTTTATCTAGACACAAACTCGTAAGAATCAGACGAAGCGCCAAGTCGATGGGGTAAGAAACAAACCCGTGTTTTAGGTCGCATCTCAGGCAACTGAAGCTTCTGTGGCGTATAGAGGAAATAACATGTATACGAACAACCTGTTGGGTCTGTGGCTTTTGGGGCAGGTGAAAGGACCCCCTCCCTCCCCTTGTCACTTCATTTTCTAGTCACTTCAGTATAGGCATCTGCACGACATGTTTAGGTTGGACAATTGCTGCGATGCGTTTCCATTTATTCTGAAGTACGAATGCTCAACGAATTCCGCTTTTCTCTCTCCCTCAGTCTATGCGCGGTAGCAACGCGGACGACTACGAAGGGCTGGCCTCCACCAGCTCCGCACCTCAGCTACCGCGTCGCTGATGTCAGCAGTTCTGCCCACTTCAGTCGTCCAGCAGCTAGGCCTACAATATATTTCCATGTTCATTTGACTGTACAATAGAAACAGCCTCCTGAATTTACATTTTGTCATCACGCACGCAGGCCTATAAATAGTATGCATTTAAATAAGAACCATTAAATCACGATGCAAAATGTTAAAACACTTGGAAAATGGTTTAATGATGTTTACAACAAAAGAGAACTGTACAGTTTACAGTAAAAGATCTTTATATGTGTATAAAAACAAAACAAAACAAAACAAAAAAAACAACAAAAAAATACAGCAGACAAATGCATCAAAAAATCTACTATGTATCCTGATTCACATAAGATTTCTACACAATCTTCCGATTCTACGCCTCGGCCCCCGAAGGCCTTTTGTAGTTGGATCAGGAGGGGTTCCCCTCCGCACGATGTCTGCTGAGCAGGATTCTCATCCATGGTGACACCGAGAGACTCGGGTGTGTCAGTCACAACGACAGTGTGGGTTTTTAGAGTTCTATGGACAGTCAGATTCAGATTCAGAAAAGAGAACGTGAGTACTGGGAGCCATTTCTTTAGTTTCGGCCCCTGGCTCTCCGACAGAGAGAGAGAGAGAGAGAGAGAGAGAGAGAGAGCGCGATGGTTTTACAGAATCCCCCCCCCCCCCCCCCCCCCACCCCAGATACACAAACAGAAGAAATATGTACATGTTTACCTTTTTTTTTTTTTTTTTTCCTTTTCTTATTCTCTTTATTTTAACCATGTTCACTTGGCCTGGGAACTGATATCACACACACACACACACATACATACACACAACACACCCAAAAACATACAAAAATACTATTTCTTTAACCTACCAAGAGTAAGACAATTCTGCAATTAGTTCCATGCTGTGACAGAAAAAAGAGATACGACTAACACAAAGTTAAACAGACACTTTTATCCCCCACTTAGTTTTCTCAGAAATATACCAAAATATACATCTAAGCTTTGGAATTACTGAGGCTATGACAAAAGCCAGTGCTGGGTTTGTCTCTGAATACGCAAGCTGTGGGGGTGAAGGACCAAGAGAGATCAAGAGACACAGGACAGAGAGTCATCTTTGGTATCTGCATTTGTCAAAAGTTAAATATTTGGATTTTTGCTTTGGGATAGCGGCTCGTGAGATCCTGCGACCACACACACACACACACACACACACACACACACACACACACACACACGCACGCACACGCACACGCAACAATAGCTTGAAACCAACAACGACAATGACAAGAGTGTCACTGAAGCCCCGTGAGCCAATGGGACGCAGCTCCTGCAGGGTGCTGGACCGTGATGCATAGTGTCACAGCTGAGCCCCGAGACACAAGATGTCCAAAAGAGCGGAGCACGGACAACAGAGAGAGTGAAGAGGTGAATTCTGGGGGGGGGGGGGGGGGGGGGGGGAACCAACGAAACGCGCCCCCCCGGGGTTGCCGGGGATACAGTGTACGGCTGAGGCGACCACAGGGGGGCGCAGTGTTAACGCAGGAGGCAGCAACAGAGCGTCTACGGGGGGCACGGTCTTTTAAGGAAAGGAAAGACAAAAAACGGTAACCTATATAGCAACAGCGCTGAAGACAGACAGATTAGGTCCTGAGCATTTACAGTGTGCACAGGAATATAACCCTCAGTGTGTATTAACAAACATCACCCAGCCACCCGCGGGATTGGTTCATTTTTGATCTGCTGGGAAAGCCCAGGCGGGCCCACCCTCCTGCTAACTGTACCCCCCCCCCCCGGTCCACAGACACCGTCGCAGGTCAGGTGAAACTTTGGCGCTGTGGTGTTTTGGTGGGGTGTCATGGGAGGGGTGAGGGTACGTCCACATACAATCACTATTAGTCTTTGGTTAATGTTGTTACTACAGAAAAGAGCACTACAGAGGGAGCCGTGACATACCATCGCCAGGGAGACGCGTACAAGTACCGTAACAGAATCGAACAAGACAGGATTGTCAAATCATAGAAATAAATGTTAGGGGTTTTTTTCTTAGCAAGGCTTGTCGTTTTTTTTTTTTAAAGTTTTTTTTTATCTGACACATACAAAAATAAAGTGAATAAATTATATACATATATCTTACAATGAAAAACTGCTTAAAAATATAAACGTAAACCACAAGGGTGTTTACTTGTGATATTATGAAGGCATGGAGGGAGTAAAAAGAATAATAAAAAAAAAAAAAGAGCAAACAATCAATACTGGTATGTAGTGTCTCCCTGGCGGAGGTATCTCACAACCCCGTACTAAGAACCGGCAGGAGCGTGGGCTTCTCGATCAAGATTTTTTTTCTTCCTATTTTTTTGTAGTTTTTAAATCATCACTATTATTTCTACAGAAGGTTAAAGCGAGTTTGACTCGGCGTCGAGATAGAAATGAGGTATACAACATATCCCTTGCCGTTACAGGTGCGCGCCCTCGTTCAAACGAACGGTAACGCGTCGCCAGCCGAGTGGCGCTGGGTTGGCCCACCGAGAAGAGACGCAGACGCCAATCCATCACCGCAGCCCCGAACCAATCAAAAGGCATTCACGTGCCGCGCCGATATCCGGCTGCGGCTCCTCGCGTGAGACCAAACATTCAGTAGAGTAGGAGCCGAGCGAGCGTCCACAATAAAACACAAAAAAAAACCTGTTGTCCTATCAAAATAAAAGCGTCCTTCGCAACGGATCGAGACAAAACAAAACAAAACAAAAAACTCGATAGAGGAGCGCGCTGTTCTGTTGAACGAAAGACGATCAGGTTTTCTCGTTTCAGTTGTTTAACATCACTCAGACACATCTTGGAAGATTGTGGGGATGGGGCGGGGGGATGCACAGCAATGGTTTGCCGAATGCCCTCCCTCTTTCTCTTTGTAACCCATGTACACGCACACACACGCACACGCGTACACATGCACACACCTGCTGGAGTTTTTTTTTTTAGTAAAGCGTGTACACACAGGCGTCTGCCGCCAGTTTGGAGTCCCACCTATACATCTATAGGTGTACCGGGTAAGGACAGCACACGGAAATGCCCATCGTGCATTGAATTGTTTCAGTGAGCACAATGCACGAGGTGAGCTGGTCACTACACCAGAGGGGGGCAGCGTTCTCCCGCAGACGCACATCAACAACAACAATGCTACAATGCGTTTGTCTACTACATAACGATAAGGCATAAATGATAATGTTAATATTTTTTTTGTTATTTTCAAACGAAGTAAGCCAGTGATCTTGCCCTCACATACATACTATACAAAACAATTAAAAGGCATAAAGTAATATTAATAAAAAAATAATAAAAATCAAATGATTGTTAAAGACGACACAGCAAATCAAGTAGCGCTCAAAAGAACAATTCAAACTATATAAAACTATGAGATTAAGAATCGATGGTTTGTGAGTCTCCATCTTCCCAACATCCATGCGGTGCGGCCAATCAGAGGGCAGGCTTGAGGGGCCCTCACGCCACTGAAGAGGCCTGCACCTTTAAACACAACAGACAGAACTGGCAGCGACTCCTGTGTGCCCCAAACAAACAAGTTCTCAAGTCTTTTTTGTACTTTCTTTTTTTGGTCTCGACAGTTAAAAAAAAAAAATTCTGCTAATTTGCAATAATAAAAAGGAAGTATTTGGGGGAAGAATTTTTTTTTGTACGTAAGATAAACACTACATTCAGTCTTGATAACATACTGGTTCAAATATAAAATATGAATATATCTTACATGTGTTGAATATATATATATTTATATGTATAGAATTAAGAGAAAAAAAAAAAAAAAAAAAAAAAAAAGGATTTTTTTTTTCTGATTCGTATGTCGTTCCTCTGGATAAATATTTCAGTAACAACCCAAACGGTGACAATGGCTACTGGGCACACCTTGCTACGAGTGCACTCTTCCGACTCTTGGGTACAAACAACACTAGCGCAGGGCCGGCCCCGAGCAGCCCACGCTGTGAGCAGCCAGACAGCGGCCAGGCTGCGGAGAGAGAGGCCATCACTTTGGCAAGGATCGCAAAATAACAGTTCAACCTGGAAATACCTCATAAATAGTAGTACTAGAAAATAGCAGTAGTAAGTTGTCTTTTTGTCTTTTTTTTTCTTCTTTTGTTTATTATTATTATTATTCGTGGTTCCTCGTCAATTTCCGAAATGGCAAGCCAGACAGTGCTTGTACATTCCACACACACACGCCGCTTCTCCAGGTAAGACGTCTCTAATAAAGAACCTTGCGTCTAAGTGCTGCTGAGGTATATTCAGACAATAGTAATTTGCCAGTAAAAAGAAGGACTTCAATGGACATATTTCGCTGCTCTCGAGTGTTTTCTGAAGAACCACCGGTGGCTGTTAATTTGACTCCTCTTTAGCAGTAGTAAAAACACGAGGAGGGTTCAAGCTAGGGCGAGGGTCGGGGGGGGGGGGACAAGGGCGACTGAAGGTGTAGCACCCTACTTTGGTACGGTACAAGTGTGGTTTTGCAGGTGTAATAAAGCAACATACCGCTATGTCTCTTTGGGCGACACGCGGGGTGGGGGGGTGACTGGGTGGCAATCTCCGTGACGACGGGTTCAGGGGGAGGGATGACCTGCCTTCTGCGCTCTCGCAGCAGGGGAGTCCTGGTACAGGAGGGGGGAGGGGCCTCGGCTGCTGGAACCTGAATTTCCCAGGATGCAGCGGTAAAGCTATAGAAGGTCGCGCACCCCGGGCCAACGGGACCGACGGCGCGGCTTTGACGGACGCCGAAAGCAGCAAGTGGTTAAAGCTAGGTTTTTCTTTCTGTGATCCTTATCAAGCAGCAAACGACAAACACCACCACCACCACCACCACGGAACGCACGAATGAGTGTGAATGACGGGGATGGTGTACGGGGGAGAAGGGGCGTCACGATGGGGGGGCGGGGGACAGTAATGAACAGTAACACATCGTGCTCACGCAGGCAGAGCAGCGCACGACAAAAACCACTTTGGTTTAAGCTCTTGTTTTATGGCTAGATTCTCTCTTATTTTTTCGTTTTTTGGAAAACTTCAAAAATCAAAAACCAAAAAACGGACAAGTTCCCCCCCAAAAGCGTTATTATAGTTCAAAGCCGCTACTAAAAATGGCCTCAGCCAGGATCACTGTAGGAATCTGAGAGCGACTGACTGGAAAAGATTAAAGAGAGGGCCCAAAATTATAAAACCATTAAAAATTCCCACCCAGGTTATTTATAGAAACTAAGCGGTAGGAAACCACTTCCTCATGCCTTGACCTGTCAAACCCATTTTTGGTAATTTGTGCTGCCAATTAAAAGCTGAGCAAGAAAAAAAAAAGTAAAAAGTTAATCTTTGGAAAATGATCATCAAAATATTGCATTTCTATAAGTTTGCTGACGATGAGAAATTTTGTATTAATAAATATATTGACTAGGCTAAGCTAAACTACACAATTGTTTTAACAAATATTTTTGGTATATCTTGAAGTTTGCCAGTCACACGACTGCAGCCTAAAGGACCTTTAAAAAGACAAAGGAAAAAAATAAGGAAAATGCCAACAGATTTTCAACTCCTCATCCAACAGGCAGACTGCAGCTCATTGATCCAGTTCCTTTTCTCCTTTTTGGTACAGATACTGTGCACAAGTAGATAAGACGGTACTTAAAAACAGGCAAAAAAAAAAACAACAAAAAAAAAAAACACCCACCTAACCCAATTTGTTAGTATGATGATCGCGGCGCTTCCTGTGTCTCAGGTCAGCTGTAGTGTGCGCCCTCTAGTGACTGGGAGGCTGCGTGGACCAAAACCTGGTCTCACACAAGACACGCACACCGACACGCTCACCGAGTCCTTGACAGCTCGCCCGCGACGATCACCAACTAAAAATAATAACGATAATAAAAATAATAATAACTCGGAAAATATATCATGGCAAACACCCTCGTTCAGAAACGGTGGCCGCGTGTGTGCGGCTCCGCATTTAAAGCTCTCGACGTAGGGAGTCGAGTCCCCATCAGTGTCTGTGGTCAGTGCCCAGGCAGCCATTTTTACAAACAGACACCAGCTGGGTGGCGGCTACGCCACTGCTGCAACATGTAGCGCTCAGTGTTTACAGACGGAGTGGACCGAAGGTACACGTCTGCTCCTTCGCGCCCCTTAAAGCAACAACAACCACCACATCGGCCACTTATTACTTGTTTTTAAAGCCTTATAACCACGATTAGAAAGTCGATATAGGAGTTTTACATTTCTCTGAAGTTGAAATTAGACTTTGACTTTCGGAAAGTGTCCAAAAAATAATAACAAGTCTTGTTAGGAGAAAACAAAAAAAAGTCCTATAAAATATAACTTTGATATGAATTTGGTAAAGGTCTGTCCGACAGTACCCAAAAGATAAACTATAATTAGGGGGTCGCACAAGCCCCATTTAGTGATGATGAGTATTGTTACCTTATTAATTTGTTTGTTAGAAAGTTGAAAAAGCAATAATCATGACTTTTTGGTTAGAAAGTATTCCAGAGCTAATTCTGAATTAGAAAGGATATATAGTATATATCTATATATAGATATATATATACACACAGACACGCACACACAAAATAAAGTGAACGAGACGGGCAGCTTGGCGGTACCACGCCCCGGTCCTGGGCGTGTGGCCCGGTCCGTGGTACCACTGGCTACGGTGTGCGCGACACGGTAGCAAAAAAAAAAAAAAAAAAAACGAAAAACAAAAGACAACAACCGTCTCACCTTGGTTAGAGGCGGACTTCTTTTTGGTGGCAGCAAAAACAAAGAAATTTCAACGAGGACCGGAGAGGAGGGGGGGGGGGGGGGGGGGGTGGTATGGACCAGGAGGAGAAGAAGGAGGGTTAAAGAGTGTGAAGAAGCACAGAGCCGTTATCTAACAAACCCGACCCGCGAGCCTCCCAGGTGATGGGGCGTGGGGAGGTGGGGGGGGAGGGGCGGGGGCACCCGTGCGCCACTGGGCGGGCAAGGGCGCCGGAGCGCAGGCTTCACTGGGCCTTGGAGGCGGTGGTGATGGTGGAGGCGGGCATGCCCGCGGTGGTGGCCTGGTGGTGGGCCTCGGCGGTAAGCTGCAGCGCCCCCGCGCCCGCCGCCCCGGCCGACACCAGGCTAACGGGGTTGCTGGTGAGCAGCGACAGGTTCTGGGGGTTGAGGAAGAGCGGCGCCGTCACCAGGTTGGGCGTGCTGCCCGCCGAGGTGTTGGCGAACAGCAGGTTGCCGTCCAGAGAGGTGATGGGCAGGCTGCCGCTGGAGGTCAGAGCTGTCGGGGGCGGACGACAACGGCATTAGAGGGAGTGGGGTCGTGAGGGGCCGTGCGGCCTCGAGGGGGGCGTTGTCATGACGGCGAGGTTATGTGTCGCGGGTGGCTTACGTTATGTCTGAGTGTCGCATGGAGAGTAATTTAAAGTTACTTGCCACTCCACACACCTTGCAGTGTGGCCAGGGTGCTGTTGCTCATGAGGGCGGGACCTAGGGCTCCTCCAAGACCTCCAGGGGCAAGGCTCAGCAACGCTCCCCTGCACACACACAGAAACAGTCAGGAGAGGCACAGAGGCGCGTCACCACAGCGCCCGCCCGGAGCAGGCCGAGATATATATGGCGGTCATGGGACACTCACTACTTTATGGCATGACAACACAAGCAGAAAGGCGAGGACAAAACAACAGGGACATATGGGTTAGCTTTTACACCATGTTGCACCATTCTCCCTGTATCTCCATGTGGGAGCTATGGTGTATAGTCTTCAGAATTAGAAGCTATAAATTGAGCGAGTTAACAGCATCCATCCATCTGCTGTAACAGATGAAATGCTCTGTGAGATGTCTGATCCGGTTGAACGCGCCTGCCTCTGCAACAACACAATGAGGACCGCTAACGAGTAATCTCTGAGCGACCCGGACGTCAGTGCCCTGATTGGTTCAGGGGGGGAAAATCGGTCTTGCTCGTCAATCGCAGGTGCGGCAACCGTACCTACGGCACCCTGATGAAGAGCACGAGGGTGGGGCCCCCCCGGTGCATGCGGCGTCTACGTACCCCTGCGCGAACTGGGAGGACGCCATGAGCCCCGGGTTGAGTCCGGCCGCGGCGGCCATGGCGGCGAAGCTGTTGGGCAGCTGGGCGGCGCTCTGCAGCGCGGCCGACAGCCCCGACGCCGACACCATGACCTGGCCGCCGCCGCCGCCTAGCGTGGTGGCGAGGGACGTAGGGGTGATGACCATGTGCTCGTGGCCGCCGGCCTTGCTGGTCTCCGGGTTGAGGCTCGCCGGGGACGGGCCTGAGGGACGGCGAGCTGGCCATGGTGGTCACCATGGGCGTGGTGGAGATGACTGAGGCCGTGTTCGTCACGCCCACTGTTGTGCCTTTATGGGTTGGGGGGGAAGAGAGAGAGAGAGAGAGAGAGAGGAGAGAGAGAGAGAGAGAGAGAGAGAGAGAGAGAGAGAGAGAGAGAGAGAGAGAGAGAGAGAGAGAGAGGAGAGAGAGAGAGAGAGAGAGAGAGAGAGAGAGAGAGAGAGAGAGAGAGAGAGAGAGAGAGAGAGAGAGAGAGAGAGAGAGAGAGAGAGAGAGAGAGAGAGAGAGAGAGAGAGAGAGAGAGAGTTATTTACAACACACGTGCCCATGCTGAATAATCCATAGAAGTAGAAATATTATAACACATTTCTTTTTTTTTGAGCCACGGCAGCCCTGTGGGGGACGAGACACACGCACCTGTGAAGACGCTGGTGCTACTCAGAGGCATCACTGAGTTTACAGTCAGGGTGGTGGGGGTGGTCAGAGTGGGACTGCTCACAAGGCTTGCTGTGCTGGCCACCTACGCAGGAGGAGGGAGGAGAGGGAAACTCAGAGACAACGTTGTAATCAAGGCGTGTTCCTCGCCCCCCACATTCCTTGTGTGTGTGACAACTCCAAACCAATTTTGCTTTCATTCAGACGTCGTAAAAAACGATTTAGCCTGAGGCGGCTGTTGGCTGCCCCCACCCGTCTTGCGGCTGTCATATTTGTAAAGCGATTCACGGCGATCACAGTTCCCGCAGACAGAACTATACCCATCTTCTTTCACCATCTCTCCAAATGTTGCCCAAACTCTTTTATGATACGAAGTGATAAGGGCAGCACAAGTGCCTCTTGTGCTGCAGTTATCACATCGTCCTCAGCGATGTGATAGGTTGGAGTGACGCGGCCAATGACATGCATTTAAAATTGACATGAACATTAGTGATGCAACAGGGCTTGTGCGTCATGACGTCACATTGCAATGATCGCCATTTTGGAAGTAGGAAGGAGCATCGGAATGTTATGGGTAGTAATGTTGTTTTGGTCATTGTTCGGTTATTAATTGTGAAATGCTTCGTCATTATGCGGAGGCCTCGTTTCGTTTTGATTTCAGTTTGAATAGCTTAACCATGAAACGTACGTTTATTTAGGATTTTACAGCACTACAACTCCCTCGAAGCATCTCAAAATGGCTGAGTACTGGCAACAGAAAATAAGAAACCCATTATGCATTCTGATGGGGGAACCCGTCCGAGGCGGCTGTGTGTCCTACCAGGGGGCTGCTGGGGGTGAAGATGGTCTTGATGGGGGTGTTGCCTCCCGCGTGGCAGCTGCTTGGGGGGTTAATGCGCTTCTCCTTCTGCCGACGGTTGCAGAACCAGACCCGGATCACCTCCTTCTCCATGTTGAGCTGGTCGGCGATCATGGTAATCTCCTCGGAGGTAGGCTTTTGGTTCTGCTTAAAGAGGACAAAGAAGCCAGAATGGCCATGTAAGTCAATGAACCCTACGCTGTGCACACGCACACACACACACACACAGGAATGAAGAAACTGCATTTCAGAGGGTTTGTTAATTAATCAAGGGATACATTGTCTGGAGCTTAATGGGTCCATTACTGGCTGATATAATGGATGCTGGCTAGATAGATAGATAGGTACTTTATTAATCCCCATAGGGAAATTTATGGCATCCAGTAGCATTTACATATGTACACATGCATATATCACACACATAAAGGAGCATAGAACAAAATTAAAAATAAAATAAAATCAAATAAAGTTAAATTAAAGGAGGGAGACAGGAAGGAGGGAATACGGTGGATGTGCGGTGTTGAGAAAATTAAAACAGAAGTAAACGGTAAACAGTAAACAGTGCAATGACAGTATTGTCTGTTAATATGATAAAATATTAATATAATATATAGCATAAATATAAATACGGTGAGAGTAAATTTGGGAATGACAAGTATGTACATTTAAGGACAGACTAAATCAAGTAGACTAGATTGGCGGGGGGGGTTAGAGAGGGGGAATTATGCTGAGAAGTTTAATTCCCACTCTTCCCCTTTTGTGATCTATTGTAAAGTTGGGTGGCCATGGGACAAAGGACCTCTTCAGCCTGTCCATTTTGCAAGGCATTGACAGTAGTCTGTTGCTGAAAATGCTCTTTTGTTTGTGTGAAGTGGGTGACATTTTAATTAATCAAAACATTGGCACGGGGCGACATACATAACTTTAAAAGCTCAAGTCTGTGGATGAGATAAAAACCCACAGAGTGATGGCGTGTATTCCCCAGCATTATTCACCCAGCCTGGATTCTCGCATCTTCACAATAGATTTGAAAGAGAGGATTGCGGCCCTATTTAGCGAGTGGCCTCACACACACTGATGCAGTAGAACCCTCTGCCGCATCAATGCCACCCGCCAACGGCAATTAAAACTACAAAGTAAAAGTCCACAAAGGCCGTTCTCGTCAGGCGGGGCTCATCACCTCCGGCTCATTTAAGAGCGGCTGGTAAATGGATCAACACCGAAAAATATAAACACACAACTCAAGTAAAATAAACATCCCAGTCATATTGTTGAACGACAATAAAGCAAAGCGATCGTATTCGCTCAACCCTGACAAATTGACTCTTTTGTAAGTCGCTTTGGATGAAAGCGTCTGCTAAATGCCCTAAATGCAAATGCAACCCCCTGGCCGTGTGCGGTCTGCGGGCGCCCCACGTCTCACCAGTCTCTTACCTCCAGAAAGCTCTTTTCTAAGGCCACGCGGATGTTGGTCTCGATGCTGGTCCTCTTCTTGCGGCGGCGGTTCAGCCCCTCCACGCCCAGGCCGGGGGAGCCCAGCGCGTTGGGGCTGGACAGCGACTGGTCGGACGACAGGTTCTCTGCACAAACAGCACGGGCACAAGGGACGGAGGGGGAGGTAAAGCGCGCGCGTGGGCCACGGCGACGGGCGGGCCGGGCCACGCCCCCCTCCGAGGCCGGGAGGGCAGTCGGGTTTTTTGTTGCGAAGCTACACAAGAGCGGTGGAACACACACGGTGTGTGCGGTCGCTGGTATAGATTGGTTTGGTAGAAAGTGTGATCAAAGCGGGCGGCTGATGGACAATACGCAGAGCTTTGGCTCGGGCCACTAACCTGCGTCGTTGAGCCACTTCTCCAGCAGGGGCTTGAGTTTGCACATGTTCTTAAAGCTCAGGTTCAAGGCCTCGAAGCGGGAGATGGTGGTCTGACTGAAGTCGTTGCCGTAAAGCTTCCCCATGGCCAGGCCCACGTCCCCCTGATGGGGAGAGAGGGAAAGACGAGCAGTGAGCGATCGCAAATGCACTGGAGGGGCCTGCTGGCCCAGGTAGAACTATAATTAGCTCTGATAACAGATGCCATCTAGTGGTAAAATCTGATATTTCCGATGGTGTTTTGGGGACAAGTTGTAACTTGCATCTTTTTTCGTCATTATTATGATTAATTATAATGTCGTCACTATGAATAATCTAATTCATAAATACAACTTTATAGATACAAAAGCAACTATTCAGACCATTAACCAACAACTAAATTATAACAACAACAAAAACTAACGGCGTCCGTGAGTTAGCTTTGATGCCAGTGCGTGCACACGCTGCGCACCTGCGTGAAGCCCAGCTTGATGCGTCTCTGTTTGAAGGTCTTGGCGAACTGCTCCAGCTCCTCCAGGTCGCTGGGTTCCTCCAGGATGGGCGTGTCCAGCCGTTTGGGGGGTGTCAGGCTGTGGGGGAGGGACTGGAGAGGGGTGGCTGCTATCGTACGGGTCGGTGTTGCAGGCTGAAAGCACCCATTATAATTATTACGTTATATGATTATCATGGGCCAATTATAACAGTGGACTCATTCTGCGTTACCCCAAGCTAAATACCACACGGGGCTGAAGCTAAATCAGCGCAAGGTAACACGCTTGTAATGTTAAACATCAGCTCGCGGTGTTCTTCAGCGCCTGACAATATCCACAAGGAATCCACCGCGTTCCCCGAAGTTATCGCAATGCTTTTAGGCGACTCGAGCGATGAAGTCATCCCATATCCACGTTACTAGTTCTCAAAATGAACTCATGTGCACTGAATAATTAAACACGACCGTGTTGTCAATATCGTGGCATCACATGAGAAAAAAAAAAAAAAAAAAAAAACCTGTGTTGCTCATCGCAGCATCACACGCGGCGCATAAGAATAAAGAAAAGATACATGGACATGGAAATGCCAACAACGCACCGTGACAGCACAACACGGGGGGGAGACACGGCGCCGAGACATAAAAGCTGCGAGGCGTCTGCACGGATGCGCCTTTTAGGCAGCCGTTATCAAAAAGGCAGAGCGATGAAAAGAGACTTCAAAGTAGACCTCGGTCACGCGGTTCTCCGTGCGAGCCGATTCCCCGCGGGCCGTCGACGCCGGCTACGCAGATGCCGTCAAAATGCGACGCGTTTTGGTTTGGCAACCAAAACCAAAATGTGCCGCGAGAGAGAGAGGGAGAGGGGTGGGGGGGCGGGCCCCGATGTGAGGTACCTGAGTGGCCAGAGAGATGCTCTGTTGAGACGGCAGGAGGTTGGCTTGGCTTTGAGGTAGTTGAGTTAAAAGACTCGTGCTTTGCAAGAGGGCTGCAGAAGGCAAAGACGAGACAAGACGGACAGCAGTCAGTCACGATTGGATGGTCGCTGGTGCGATGGCTTTCGCTTCCCCTTCTAAGGGATGAATTAATGAATAATGTGCATTGTATCTTTTTAAAGTAACGCTTAAACTTGCATGTAGTGCATATACATATACATACACTGTATGTATTTTATTACTAGTAATGGTTCCTAGTACCGTTATCGTAGTAGAATTTGATCTCATATCCTTTCTAATTCTAATTCCACTTAAGGTTAGTATCCTGTATAATGTTTATTTCTCCTGCAATTTGTAGACATGTTTTCTTTGTCTCAAAACCAACTTTTACTTTTTGCTGTTGGCATTGCAATTTCCTTCGGGATAAATAGGCTCCTCTTGGACTTTATGCTGGTGGGCAGAACGGGCTGGACGACAGGCGTTATTCTATATCCAGCATTATTCTAAAAGTGAACGTAAGCAACTGGACCGCGTTTCCACTCGGACCACAGGGGAGCGCCACGTACTCTGCTGGCCCTGCGGCGTCTGTGAGATGATGAACTGCGCGGGCTGCAGTGACGTAGCGATGGGGTGTCCGGGCTGCACCAGGACATACTGGGGCAGACTCAGGTTCTGCTGTTGTAGCTGCTGCAGCTGCTACGGAGACACCAACAATCAGAACCACCACAGCCAAAAATAACCGGCAACATTCAACAAAATAAAAAAGTGTGGGTGTGTGTGTGTGTGTGTGCATGTAGGTGGTGAGTGTGTGTGGCGAGCGTGTGTGGTATGTGTAGGTGGTGTGTGTGTGTGTAGGAGGTGTGTGTGTGTAGGTGGTGAGTGTGTGTGTGTGGTGTGTGTATGTGTGTGTGTGTGTGTGTGTAGGTGGTGAGTGTGTATGTGTGTGTGTGTGTAGGTGGTGAGTGTGTGTGTGTGTGTGTGTGTGTGTGTGTAGGTGGTATGTGTGTGTAGGTGGTGTGGGTGTGTGTGTGTAGGTGGTGTGCGTGTGTGTGTGTGTGTGTGTAGGTGGTGTGTGTGTGTGTTTGTGGCAGTGAGCGAGTGTCTCGCTCTCTCACCGAGGTGATCTGGATGGGCTGGGACAGTGGCAGCTGGGTGATGGGCGTGGCAGCGGAGGCGGAGATGCTGGCGCCCGTGGTGCTGTTCTGCTGGCTGGCCGAGTGCTGCACGGCAGCAGCCAGGAGCTGGGCCTGGGCCTGCTGGATCAACAACTGCTGCTGCGCTGGACTCAGGGTCAACTAGCGAGAGACAGAGACAGAGACAGAGACAGAGAGAGACAGAGAAAGAGACAGAGAAAGTTAGAGACAGAGAGTTAAAGGGTTTCACTCCTTCGTTCTTTAGAACTTCCACCACGTGTTTGACGGCGAGAAAACACAGACACACACACACACACGACCGTATGGGGTCAGGCGGAGAGGGTAAGCTAATGGAAGTGAGCCATGTGCGGCTGAGCTCGTAGATGCTGGACCACATGCATGATGAGCATCTACCGGGCTATGAGTCACAAGTCCACCTCTTCATCACGATCACAGAGTCAACCCGAGACCAAAATGGGAGGGACACAGATGACATCCAGACAATGTTTGATGGGAGCTTGTGACCGGACAGCGCAGGTGTCCAAGCACGAGCACAGTGTCCAACGGGGGACTTCAGGGCTTGGACATGGAGTGGGTGACGGGGTGGGGGGAGGCCCTGGCCGGAGAATCGGGGGGTCAGAGACCGTGTGATCGATCTGAGCCCAGATGCACGGCAGGGGCCCACGTTGCTATTCAAACAGCCAGTCAACATGCCACTTACTCCCGCTATCTGTCCCCCAGCCAACATTAGCTGGGTCTGGGGCAACACATTCTGCTGGACGGAGGTCGGAAGAGCTGTGTCTTCTGACCTTGACTAGTGGGGGCAGAGCACAGAGTGGAGGACTTAGAGCACAGCCTGCGCACGCACGCACCACGCACAGAGTTCACCCTATAAATCCGCTGCAGCACTGTTTTCGAGCATCAAACAATAGCATAGCCTTATTAAAATAATCTAATTAAATTGAGATTTTAATTAAACCAAGGGCTGGGGAAATTTAATTGAAATGGGACAAATTCTGTGCCACCGTCCCAATAGTATTGGCATGGAAAGATAACATTAAAGTTATCTCATATTTCCAACAAAATGGGATTCACAGCATAATGCTCTTTATTTCTGAGGAGAGAAAAGGATTATCATAAAAATGCAAGTAAGACAGTGTAAAAAAAAAAACTACTGCAGCCTTTTGAGACGAGGGGAAGTTGAGGGAGGGAGGAATGAGTTGAGATGCTAATTAAAATAACTGTTATGCAGTGCATGTAAATTCTGCATAGATTTGCATATTCTCCGACATCTGTTTCCGGGCAACCGCAAAGCAGCTAATTAGCATACAGGGTTGATTAATCTGCCTTGTTGCCAGGCGACACCCAGAGAGCCGGGCTAATTTCAATAAAGTCTTCCTGGTTGGGTGCATCAGCAGGTCCATATTCAAACTTTATACTTAACCTCCATTGCAACAATTAAGCTACAGCCTAAACCTTGACTGTAGCCTTCACGAAGGCCGACAAAACTGTCACAGTCTAGCCCTAACTCACAATGAAACATATGTAGCAAATATAACACATAGTATTAAATGTGACACCCATGTCTTGCTCAAGAACTGTGCGTGTGTGTGCGTGCGTGTGTGTTACCTGTTGGAGGAGGGCTTGTGCGTGTGCGTTAGTCATTGCACATGTGGTTGGTATGTTCCTCGGGTAGTCCAGTCCATTTGTCTGGGCTCCTGAGGGCAGAAATCCAGCTCATTAAGGACGATAGCTTCATCAAATGAAAAACAACAATAGTTAAATGTGTATCGGGGCTGTGGGGGGGGGGGGGGGGGGCGTGGAACTAGAGATTCCTGAATTCTAATAAGGGTTAAGGAAGACAACATGCATGCTGTTTGAAAACATTCATTCAGCTACGAGTCACGCAACACTGGTGGCATTAGCATGGAAGATAGGTCAACACCGAGTCTAATTCAAAGTATTACTTCAAGTCAAATCCATCAAATCATAGCTCATGTTTATTGGTAAAAGGAAAACGTACAAAACAGAGCATTGACAAAAAAGCTGTGCTGTGGTGGTATTAATGTGTAAACTGCTAAATTACAATACATGCTGTTCAAACGGGCTCAATATTCAACCGAATTTTAACCATGCAACATCAACACTCCTCGTCACTACACTTTAACACAATAACATACGGTGTGAAACTGCATTCAATGGTCTGTTTCACTCCTGGTTCATTAACGGACATTTAAGATCCAGCACCAGAGTGGATATTGAATAAAACCACCCAGTGACCAAAGTGTCTCTGTGGGCGAAACATTTCAATTACCAAAAAAGGATTGTGTAACAAGCAGGCTGGCCCGCTGCCATGGCTTTAATTTCCATAATGAGTGAACGCAATAGAGGTTCAAGTGCACAACACCAAATTGATTGTTTCACACTCGCTCACAAAAGAAGAAAAAAAAGCAAGTTCAGTCGCAGTTTCCAATTTGCAACCTGTTGAATGGGGCCGTGCAACTTTGCCTCTGACAACGTGTCCCCGTGGCGTGAAAAATAGGAGAAAGAGCTGCGGTCACTCACCTGTGTTTCCATCACCACACTCCATTGCACATTTAGTCGTTTGCGAGTGATTACTCATTTTAGAATCTGCAAGAGGTGGACGAGAGGCATCATGAGGAAACGCGTGACTGACAGCACATAACACAGAGGCTTTCGGGGTGTTTGCGTACAGCGGCTCGACCTTCGTCGCACGCGCCTCTTGCAGCCTTCATCACTTGCGACGGGATCACAAGTCAATCATAATCATGTCATCTCTTGGACCAGGATGCCCTCTACCGATAAGCCACAGCACTGCCAACCCGAGGCCGGCGCTGCCAAGTCTCTTAATTTTACGACGCGTTGATCGCCGATTTGCCAGACCGCCGACCCGCCAAGACAAACACAAACAGCTAAAAGCTTAAACTCACCCACTTCTGCTCCGACTGTTATTCCTGCAAAACTGCAAAACGCTGGGCTGGGAGAAACGGCCTGTGCTGGGCAAAGCCACAGACAGAACGCCCTCCACCTGCTTCCCCCCCCCCCCTCTCTCTCTCTCCCTCCCTCCCTCCCCCCTCTTCACTCTCCAGTGGTCAGCGAGCAGAGTCTAATACACAGCAAGAGCAACACACAGACACAGCGGCAGTGTCCACCTCGCGGTCCACTGAGCAACACTAGGATATGCACGCTGGGAAAGCAGAGAGGGTTTAGGCAAACAGCTCCCCTCGGCTTTGCTCTCCCGCCTCCCCTTTTCGTCTTCCTTTTCGGACACCCTCTAGTACGGACCCTACTTGCCGCGTGCACATACACACACACGCGCGCGCAAAACACCCTATTTCTCTCTCTCTCTCGTATGTGCCAGGATTGTCACGACTTCAGGAAAAGTTCCCTCTCGCACTCTCCCTCCGCTCGCAGGAATGAAACCGTCGACAAGTGCAGCTGGCAGCCTCCTCCGCCCCCTCCCTCAAACCATAATGAAGCATAATCAGTATTCAGCTGATTAAAGCCGTATGCAAATCCGCCCCAGCCTCGTTAGCGATGCAAGGCTTTGAAGTCCTGTGAGCAACGCATTTCACACCAGGCTCTGAAAGCTTTCTGCATAATTTAAACCGCTATAAATATTTATCAGCTCATTAGCATATTAATTGGATGGCCTTTGGAGGACGATAAAAAAAATAAAAAAAACAGCAGAATAAGGAGGACGCGTGAGGAAAAAAAGTGCTCCAACCGGCACTTGGCGTCGGGCGCGCGGGCGCAGGAAACGGCGGCCAAAGACCAATTATTGCTTGAGTGCACGCCGCAAAAAAAAAAAAGTAATTAGCTAAGAGCAGGTAAAGGGCTGGAGATCTCCCAGAATGCAGCGTGGGGCCTGTCGACGGGGTCTGAGCACGTCAGCGACGGAGCTAATAGAATGTCTCGGCCTGCTCGACCAGAGCACCTCCTGCAGCCATGGAAACTGGGCCTAACTATTAATGGGGAAGGAGGGGAAGGAGGGGGGGAGGGAGGGGGAGACTCGCTCAAATGGAAATAAATAACTGCACATTAATCCAGCACAAGTCTGTCATTACTGCTGGACCCCCTGTGGCTAAAGCATTCCACAGTGAGTAACTACAGAGAGTGGGCGTCTGGTTTTTGGCTGGCAATGTTTATGAAGTGCTCCGAGATTAGCATATTTAGATTAGCTTTAAATTCCATTAGTGTTTCATTTCCCAGCCTTTTAAAATTCATTTTAAACATGCGCCGAGAGTCAACATTACAGGGAGACAAGCCTGGCGAGGTGATGCGCCGATATCGGATTCATTATTATTCTGCCTGGAACAACTTACTAGACTGGAAGACAACACAGCTTCAACCGAGCAGCAGATTAGAAGGGACTCTGTAGAAGACCAACAATAAAAGCCGATTCCTCCCCACCAAGCCATAGCGATACATGATGCATGCGTAGCCTAGCTGACAATACAAGGTCAACACAGAGCGGCCCATAAACTGTTCCAACGAAAACACAGCGGACGCAAACGGCGCAACGCAGATAGAGGAAGTACATGAGCAAACCTGTTGCCAGTCTTCACGGCCCATCTAGCGGTAAAACAAACACCCACATATACAGCGCAGTATCGCCGCCAACACCTGGAGCCACACAAAACTCTCTTCTTTCTGTCAACGCATGTCCCTGATGCTCCAACGAGTGGAGACAAAATGGTGCCGCCCACGACCGGACACAGGGCAAAAGGGAACTGCTCTGGAAAAAGTCAGTCCAAGTTGCATTTAAGAGATGGCAAACTTTGTCCTTTTTTTTTTTTTAAACCTTTTGACAATGCCAACACACAAGTACCGGTTGGAGGGAGTGGAGAATGGAAAGGATGAGGTGGCGGGGAGGCATTTTTATCCCGGCACACAACTCTCACTCGTGCCGCTACTGAGCAGCGCCCTGAAAGGCCCGCTGGATGCTACGGAACAATGCATTATACAAATATCCTGCAAAGAGAATTTTAAATAGCTAGCTCATTAGTGCCGTTACATTGAAAGGCCGGCGGTATATGGCAGAGACGTTAACATGGGCAGAGGGTTTTCAGCATGAGATGAGACACAGAGAGAGAGAGAGAGAGAGAGAGAGAGAGAGAGAGAGAGAGAGAGAGAGAAAAATTAATTAGCACCTCCACATTCCACTCAACCAGCCATGTTGAAGTGGAAGGGAGAGCCGCCTCTCTTTCTCCCTTTTCCAGGTCCATCTATTTGGCTGAACAGCACTGTGTTAAATGTTGGTCCGCCTGGCGGATGACAATCACTGATCTAATCGGGGATGCTACAAATGGATAGATAGCAGGGCCACGAGTACTACACTTTATAGCGTGTTTATAGGGCCGGTATTAAAAAAGGTAAACCAAACCCACTTTGGTGATCAAAAAATAACAATGAATCCACTTTGGTGTGTATGTTTGGCTCTAAATCGAGTCGATATCCATATGTACCTGAATATCACGAGGATAAGTTGTGTGATTTACACAAGCAAAAACTTGCTTTTTTAATAACCAATTAATGATCAGTTAAAATAACCAAAAGACATTTGTTTTTCTTCTGACTATTGTTGTTTATCCAAGTCTTACTACAATCTGTTCCTAAGGGTCTGGGGTACACAATAGGTCACGCCAAGTAGTTTAAGTATGACGATATGCAGCTCCTTAGCCTCCGGCCCCAACAGATTGTGGTTTGGCAGAGAATGTGCATTTAAAAAATGACTTAACTACAATAATTACGAAACTTATTAACATAGGCTACATGTATTCTTTATTAGAAGAAAAAAAACTGCAAGTTACCTCTGATGATCCAAGTTTTAATAAACAACATGGATTGCAGAACCAAACAAGTGTGAGTGGGTGGCATGCTTTGTTGTGCGCTAAAAGAAACTCTTGATTCCACTGTGTGTGTGTGCTTTGTCACTGCCGCGGCTTTCGGCTGGACTGAGCTCTCAGAATGAAACAACACTGCGTTAAAATGTGCCTTAGATGACACTCAACTTTGTTACAGTCGAGAAGTGGCTGTGACCCTATTAGTTAGATTCTCCAACTCGCCTCTCAGACAGCTCGTCTAACCAGAGCCCTCATGTAGTGCTTCTCAATACTTTCAGATGCCAAGACCTGAATCTATTACAGGGAGTGATGCATTATTCATGACAACTCTGTTTACATTAATGAATATTCATAATGGAACTCCAAGGATGGAATAAGGGTGGAACTGTAAAACTGATTTAAATGAGAAAAGTGTAAAGTCTGAGGATGACACAATTATTTGTCTTTGGAAAAAAAGAATAGTAAAAAAAAAGGTAAGAATTTATCCTAATGCGTCAGGAAATCAGATTTTCACACACAAAAAGTCAGCCCATAATATGTTGTGAAAAAAAAGCCCTTACTGTAAACAAAACACATTTTGGACAGCAGTGGGGGAAGCACTCATATACCGTTGGCTAGACAATACAGCAGAACTAGCAGAAGTAAAACGTTTCCGCCTTTTTCAATTAGGGAGGTTGAACTACGTCTTGAACATCTACTTATTTACCCAATAAATCATGTGCACAAGAGGTTATAGACCCACAAAGCATTGCCATCTTTGTGTTGCCTTGAGGTAGTAATGAAGGGAGGGGCCAAATACTAAATAACAGGAAAATAAATATGTCGTGTGTAATTACAAATGTACTGCAAACATTAAAACAAAAAGAATGAACAACTGAAAGTAGTGGCAGTAATTAGATAAACAGAGCCAAGAGCAAAATCTCCATATCTGATTCAATGCCTGAGTGTTTTAGCCCAGGTTTCTGTGGCGTTGGGAGGGGGGATGCATGAGGTAAAGTCTGCAAGCTATGTCTTGTCCTGCCATTAGTCAGGAGTGAATGAGAGTGCCCTGCTAGCTATTGCGGGCTTCAGAAAGAAGGCCTCACTACCCTTCTATACAGGGGAAACTACACAGGTATAACTGTAGAACCACTCTTCAAATAATGATAACAGATGTGGCCTTACTTAGTTATACGACACTAACGCATCAACTGTAGAGAGATAGATAGCGAGAGAGCTGTTGTTTTCTGTTGTGTTTACACAAAAAGGTACAAAGGTACTATGAAGTAGTACCTTTGTAGAAGTAGAAGTATGAAGTATTATAAGAAAACGAATGATTATCCAGGTATAAACAATGTTGGTATAAACAAAAACACCTGAGGAAAATGACAAATAAAAGCATAAACATCTACTAGGAGAAAAGTTTAACTTCACACTAAACTGCTACCTGCCTTAACAAGTAGGGCATCAAGTCGTTATGAATTTGAAACGTACAGGAGGATTACAGCCAATAGTAGGGATTGAGCTCGCATCTAACATCACACTTCGCCATCTATTCTAACACTAACACACAGAGAGAGAGAGAGAGAGAGAGAGAGAGAGAGAGAGAGAGAGAGAGAGAGAGAGAGAGAGAGATAACAGCAGCAGTATACAGAACACGCTGAACTCCGCAGTGTTTCGCGGAGGCCCACATGAATAACACAACAGGCTCTACAACAGAGCCTGCATCGAGGCACAAAAGCCTGAAAGAAAAAAAAACCAACAGCTCCAAAAAAAATAAGAGCCCCCCCCCCCCCCCCTCCCCGATTTTAGCCTGAACGTTGAAACGTGAACCAGTTTCACCCCCCCCCCCCCGGTCCATAAACACCAATTGGGGGAAAATTGAACAACAACCACTGCGCGCTCTCCAAAAAATGAATATGCAAAGCTCTTTCAGAAGCTCGTGCCTCCGCTGCGCGCATCAACACAAAGCCTCCCTAGCCGTAGCCGCCGAGCTAACGTTAGCCTGCTAGCAGCCCCGACTCACATCCAATTGTGTTCAAGAAACGGTTGAATTAGACGCCAGGCGACAGCGCTCCCGTCGACCGATGACTAATAAAATATGCTAAATGGTATTTGTCGACGGGGGGTATGAATATGTAGCGGCGTACAGCGGGGCTAAACGCACAAAGGGAGGCATGTTTTCCCTGTTATTCGCCGTCGCACTGCAATAGCCGTTTCCTCCTCTTGTCAAATTACAACTAGCTGTAAATAAACTCGGGACAACGTGTTGACCGACGTGTTCGATTCGACCACCCTGTCCACGTCTTTATTCTGTGCATTTTTGATGGAGGTTGGAGAGTTTGAATATGAGTATGAATATGTAAAATGCTGTAATGATTACCTGGTCCTGAACTCTCATCTTGACTCGCTGCTCCTCCGTCCGCCATTTTGAATATTTAACCCGAAATCCCAGCCCCGAGGTGTACACACACACACACACACACACACACACACACACACACACACACACACACACACACACACACACACACACACACACACACACACACACACACACACACACACACACACACGATTGAGTTTGAAACGGTTGGTACGTTAGGAAAGGTATGCGATTTATTAGCTCTCTCACAAAAGTTGGTTACTGTAATCTAAAATGGGCCACAATGGGCAGCGCATGCAAGTGCTGCATCCAGACCATCTATCCATCCATCCATCCATCCATCCACCCATCCATCCATCTATCTTGCAAACTTTATTGTTTGTAAACAAAACATGGTAATTGAAGTAGGCCAAAAAGATTAGCTTCAAATGATCAAATGTAGGCCTACTTACAAAAATGATACATTGAATTAAAAACTGAACTGATGGCAAACCTGTGACTTTCAAAAAGTGATTTGTGATGTGATGTGTGTGAGACTTATATAAAATATAGAGATCATCTGTTTTCTTCAAACCGTGAGCAGAAATTATCAATAATGATCAATAATGCACTTGGGCTACCTAGTGCCTATATGTTGTTAACCTAGCACGTTCACCAAGCAGTCCAAGATAATTACCCCACAAGGGGTAATGTGTCAGTTGATTAGATTAAACCATATTCCACTGGCCCGATTACCAGATCTGGTCTGACCCCTTTGATATCTGTTGCTATAAAATTGTCTGTATATCATATATAAATATATAGAAAATATAAATGTCATGTATAACAAAACTTTAGAGAAGGTCCAGACATCAGAATGCAACTACAGGTTTCCCAATGGGTGACTATTTTAGCTATTTTTGCATCTACTTGTGGTTAATTAGGTAACTGTGTAATATACTAATATAAGTCATTAACATGTTGTATTAAAAATATAACACAACCCAAACACTGTTATAGCCACATTAAATCTAAAAACAGTGTCTCTGGGTGAAGAGAATCTCATTCTCTTCACCTCCTAACCTGCTACAAACGTTCACATGCAAGGACATTTGACAAGCTTCATTGCTAGTAAACACTGCAACCTGCAGGTTATATCAAGTATAACAACAAGAGACAATAAATAGATCCATTTCCTATTCCACCATATAAAAATGTAATAATATATGAAATATAATATGTCATATGTAATAAATGATATATACAGTGTATATATAGTTACACTTGAAACATGCAGTTTGACATTATATCCACCAGTTATATTTCACCCACCACCCTTCCTGCCTACCGCCCACTCAAAGTTGAGCACTGAAAGGTGTGCTTCATGACTCACTGATTGGCTCTTTTCTGGCGGCATGTGGTCAACTCTTCATAACTGATTAACTTATAAACCAGAAGAAGTCATATCGTCACACCTGGCCCTGGAGGCTCTTGCTTAGGCTGTCCCTACAAAAGAATAGAAATAAGACCTTTCTGTGTGGATCTACTTCATCTTATCTTCAGAGATGAAGAGAGGAACATTACTTGGTTTTACAGGTAGGACTATTCCGCCATTCATTCTCATTTCTATAAACCTACGCTGCCACACCTTTCTCCGACCGTTCAAGGTTAATCATTATCCTACTTTCTGTGTCAACTTACCCGGAAGAGTCATGTCGTTTTTGGCATTGTACACCTGAGAAAAAACGAATGAAGTGAATTTGTGCAATATTGTATAATAACCATGTCACTTTGCATTATATTTGACACAGAGTGACAACCCCATTCCAAAATCATAACGCTTTATTCATTCTCTGCATCTCCTGCATCTCCTGATCTGGTTTACTTACAAATGGATTCCTCCTTCTTGAAATGCCACCATTTATTCATAGCCCATTCCAGTATTTTAGTTCTATACCTTTCTCTCTACAGCTCTGTGTCTAGTCGTGTCCCACTGTAGCTGCCTGGAAGTTTCCATCCCCCAGAAGGAGTATGAGGTGGCCAGGGGAGCGGATGTAGCTATGACATGTTCGTACTCACCAGCCAGGCCAGACTCCCCACTGTTCTTACTGAAATGGGAGGTTCAGCCTGACCAAGAAAATGACCCATGGGTAAAATTTATTTTGCTTTGTTTTGAATGACCTATAAACTGATTGTACAAATGCTAGCTCTTCTCAAATTTTGAGTTAGCAATGTTTTTCTTTGGATTCATTTCATATATGTGTGCGTGGACATTTTGATGGCTTGTGCTTTTTCAGATATTCAACATCAAAAAGGGAAATCATATATAATACCCTGAATCAGTACATAATGCGCTAAATAGGTTGTTGCTGCAGACTTGTCTTGAGAAAGATCTTAAAAAACATTGTTCATCCTAAAACATATCGTTCAAGGTTGTTAACCAAGTGTAGCTATTGTCTTGGTCAGAAAGTCTCTGAATGGAGTGGACCGTAGAGTTGTAAAACATACCTTGTCTGTGTTTAACCTCAGAGGCCTGTGGCCACCTACTTTCCCAATGGCCAGCCAGACATCGCTCCAAACTTCGAGGGCAGAGCTCACGTGTCTGTTGACCTCAGCACACGGCAGAGCACACTTCAGCTAGACAAAGTTCTGTTGCAGGACAGTCGCATCTTCCAGTGCAGTGTCACTATCCGAGGTGACGATGAGGGAATAACAGCAGCCACTACTTCCCTATTGGTCCTAGGTGAGACAACATGAGTGAAAACAGTACTGCAGTCATTTAATTATCCTCAAAATCTCTGGAGCCACATCGAAGGAATCCAAAAATTCAAAGTCATTATTGTGTAAATTAATTTGTCGTTCGGCAGTGACATTGTCGAATGGAGATTTGAATTGTCGATTTCCATTGTGTCTGTCTCCAGTGGCTCCGTCTAAGCCTGTCTGCAAGATCCAAGGCGATGCTGAATACTGGAACAACATCAGCCTCACCTGTTTGTCTGAAGAGGGCTCACCTAGTCCTGGTTACAGCTGGAACAGCTACAGTGTCCTAAACATCCGCAGACCACTTCCACCCACAGCCACTGAGAGTAGGCCCTTCATCCATCCATATTCATGTCATTCTTGGACTGAATGTCCCGAGTATTTGAGTCTTTGTTTCTAACAGAGGCAGCCCTCTCTTTCCTTTAAACCTTGTCTTGTCTCTGTTTTTGTTATAGAGGGTGGAGTCTTGGCTCTCTATAATATTTCAAAGGAGGGTTCAGGGTTTTACGTGTGTACCTCAACCAATCGAATCGGTTCAGAGAGCTGTAACCTCACCCTATCGGTGCTTCCACGTGAGTGCAAAACGTAACTCTTGACGGTAAAAAGGATACTGCTAGAGCATACTGAAAAGTTCTCAATCATCATCATCATCATTTTGTCCTTCAAGTGGTCATTTATTTTACTAACAGTTCAAGGGGCATATTCTCAAAGAATGTTATAAATGTCTGTAAAGTCACTTTCACCTTATGAGGTAACACAGTGGTGATTGAGCCTATGGCCAACTGATAAAGGCCCTTGCATTTGCAGCCTTATGAATGTTACATTGTGGGTGCTGGTGCCGTGGGATCTATGGGAACAATTACCACACCAAAGAGAGCAAAATCAGAGATCACCACTTTAATGTCTATGTCCTTCTTTAGCCTCTATGAAATTTGGCGCGACTGCAGCCATCATTGGAGGAGTCCTAGCAGCTATCGTTGTCCTCGGTATTGTTATCTACTGTTGCTGCTGCAAAAAAGACAAAAAGGACAAGAATGTCGAAGGGTACGTATGAAATAACGGGTAGTCCCGTTGAATGGCCCATATCCTCCTAAACATGAAAAGGCCTTGCCTATGTACGCTTATACTCTCTTCCCTTTTAGGTACAATTTGGTACAAATCCTTCTGTTTCGTTCTTTGCTTCACAACTAAAACGATTTTGAGGAACATTATGCCATGTTTCATGTCATAAATTGTCTTGCAGTTCTCCTGTGGCAGTGGAGTTCCAAGACCAACCCTCAGTTAGAGATCAGTATTGGGACGACAAATCGAGCACCCTGACTAAGCCCTACGTTGAAGAGTCAGACCACTTTGAAGAGCGAAGTGTTCGGGATCTGGGAAGCCACAACGACAACCGAGTTGGGACGAACCCCTCCGAAGTGGACCAACACAGTTATAATGAGGAGAAAGACAACACCTATGTAAATAGTAGTGATGGACTTCGTGGACGTGTTGAGGACAAGCGTGACTACTCTCGTGGAAGTCGCGATCGACTTGATGATCAAGATCAGATTCGTGGAAGTCGCGATCGGCTTGACGATAATCGCGACCGATATCGTGGAAGTAGCGACCGTCTTGACGACCAATCCAATCGCTATCGTGGAAGTAGTGACCGCCTTGACGACCAACCTAATAGCTATCGTGGAAGTCGGGATCGCCTTGACGATCAACATGACGTTCGGGGAAGTCGCGACAGACTTGACGATAAGCGTGATCGTTATCGTGGAAGTCGCGATCGCCTTGACGATCACCGTGACGACGTTCGGGGAAGCCAAGACCGCCTCGACAATACACGCGACCGCTACCGTGGAAGTCGCGATCGGCTTGACGATCAACATGATGACGTTCGTGGAAGTCGAGATCGCCTTGACAATACACGCGATCGCTATGGTAGTCGCGACCGTCTTGACGATAGTCGGGATCGCCGCTATGGCAGTCGCGAAAACCTTGATGCGCAATATAATCGGCACGGTGGAAGTCGTGATCGCCTTGAAATATGACCTCTAAACTCATAAAGAAGGCATTGACGACAGGCAGCCATGACCACTAATCATAGGTCTAATTGGATAAACCAACTGAATATAAGATTTTGACATGTCAAATTTATCTTTATCTTTTTTTATATTGTGATAGGCCTAACTTTGTATTGATGGAAATCACCATTAGGCCTACGCCTACTTCTCCTTTGTTTATGCAATCATATTTTTTTTAAAAAGGCTATGAATGAGAGAACCTCCGGCTGCATTACACATTTTCCATGCTCTAAATTCAAACATGCCTGTGGTTTACCCCAGCAATTTGTAAACTGGTTCTGTAGGCCTATTGTAGCCTATAAAGTATTGATGATCTGAATCTTTTTATTTCCTATTTTCCCCACATCCTGAGGAAATCAATAGGCCTACTGTTAAGTATAATAAACTACTGGGTAGGACTATAGCAGCTTGACCCATCGTAATGTTTTGAAAATAAATTATACCTACTCATTCATAATCAGTGGACTCAGCTGTGCATATATAACCAACAGGTAGGCCTACATTGTTGAAAGAGGCTATGAAAGTTATATAGCCGATTAATTTAATGTCTATATTGTGCGCTTATGATATGATGATACCGTTTTGTACCGTTCTGTTCAGTTATTAGGTGCTGCCATTGTTAATTTCATCATTACGTAAAACTGGCTATTGACTATTAATTACACGTGTGTGCGTTATTCTAGATGGAAATCAAATAAATCGAATTCAATAAATATTTACAAACATTTGCTTACGTATAATGAGTCCCCCCCTCTCTCTCTCTCTCTCTCTCTCTCTCTCTCTCTCTCTCTCTCTCTCCCCCCCACACACACACACACACACACACACACACACACACACACACACACACACACACACACACACACACACACACACACAGCGCCTGGTCGACCCCCCTCGTGTTCTTAATCGTTCAACATTTGAACATTTCAAATATTAAATTCCATTTATGGAGCCTATTATATAAAACGCAACTGACACCACTATGTAGACTGACATTCATAAAATGCGACTGCATTGTTGCGCGCGTTGTTATTCGCTGCTTGTTACTTACCCATCGAAGAAGTGGTACAATCCCGTTATAGTCGCAGTTGATTTACTGCGCCGTTCCACAGACTACGGAGCCAGTAACTAGGCCGTCAACAGGACTGACCATCATGCGGACCGCCTGTATGTCACTGTAAAGCGGACTGTAAAATGAAGTTTGGTCGTTTGGCTGTGTTGATTAGCGTTTTGGGTAAGTTTCACTTCAAACTTGGCTCTTTTCTTTTATTTTTGTGAAGCGGACAGCGCCCCGGTGGGCAACTTGTGTGTGAGTTTTAATAAGGGCTTCTGCAGGTTCGCGTGTCGGAAATCTGCAAGGAAAAAGGAAATGGCTTTACTTTATCATTAAGTCTGAACAATAAGCTATTAAACTAGGTCGCTGCGCCTTTATTTGTGTTTTTTTCAATGGTTTGACCGTTTTCGCCCAATTATTTCCCAAGGAAGTTTAAGATGTATTTTCTGTAGAGTTTAGAATACCGGTAGCCTGCTTTTAAACTATTTAACTAGGCCTATGTAGAGCAGACTGCGTTTTTTTTTTTTTTTTACATGCTTTGAGACCGCCACGTACAAACCACAGGGCCGTTTGTTACAAGGCAGGAAATGTGGGAACTGATAGGAGGAAAAGCCGAAAGGTTTCTCAGGAAACACGGAGTGTCCTGTGGGTGCTTTGACAATGACTCAGACTCAACACTGAGTCAAGTGTCCGAGTCCACGTTCAGTCTGCGGGAAGCCAAGACAACACATGTTGCCTACATGCTTATATTGATTAGATAAGGATTATGTTTTATCTGTAAACCCTAATTGCAATCCAGGGATCTAATATGGGCTAAAAAACAAAAACAAAAAAACAAGCATAGCACCTGTTGAATCACTTGTCATGGAGTCAACGACAAAAAGTTCAATATGGCATAAATGAATTGGGACTGAACAACAGCAGACGTGGTTCACATGTCTGCTCACCTCGAGGGAGCTCTGCTGCTCCACTGGTCCGTTTTTTAGCCCAGATTTGCCATGTAACGGTGGTTTTGAAATCCCTCGCAGTTAATTGGCCAATGATGCTCAGCTGGACTTGGCAGGCGAATCCCATTGGTTGGAAGTCTCGTGCACCTTCTCCCCTCTGCATTCTTATAATCGAACGGGGGTGGGGGGAGTGGGGGAGTGGGGGAGTGGGTGGGTGGGGGGATTTTTTTCATCCAAGCTTTAACAATGGACTGGCACATGAACAAAAAGACAAAGGGAAGACTAGAACTGGGTTTACATAATTGGAGGAATGTCTAGTCCAGTCCCTGCTATATTTATATTACCACATGATAGTATTTCTACGTATTTCAGACTTCTTAAATTAGGCTACACATTTACTATTAACTGCTGTGGTCAAAAGATAGTAACAAAGCTAAGTACATTGGAACGACAATTGACAATTTTGTAGATAAATGTGACTGCCCGTTTATGTTTCTATGATTAGTCCTAAGCAGAGTGTGTTAGAGGAATTGCTTTTGTCGTGATTTCCGGTCTTCTGGGTCTTATTTAGACTACAATCCCTGCCCCACCCAATCCTACATGACCCACAGCACATAGACTTTACCCATGAGCCCTGCACTGCTGCCCGTTATGATGACAACCCCCTGTAGCTTTGCAGGGCGCCCCAGCCCCCTTCAAACAGTGGAATTTGACCTCCGCGACCCTAGCATTGGGCAAGAGAATCCCCCGTCTCTGAGCTTCTCCTCCTGTTTTCCAATCATGGAAGTTAGTGCTCTGTTTTCCGCACACAAACAGACAGACAGACACACACATACTGTACATTTCCTCTTTATGACATGTCTGGAAACAATGGTAGCAGACTTAACTTATACTAGCAACGATTAACCTAGCAATTGGAATGCTTGAAACTTGTTCCGGTGACTTGCATACTGTACTAACAGCAATGAAATGTTTCACCTTCTGACAAATGTGCATCAAATGGCAAATGTAAGTCGCATTGGATAAAAGCGTCTGCTAAATGCCCTGAATGTAAATGTAAATGTAACTTAAAACTGGAGGGGACTGGAGACATGGAGAGACATGTTGACGACGTCAACGAAGACACTGGCTCTGCACAGGCTCCCAGGCTCCCAGGCTCCCAGCACACGCACAAAGGACTCCCATCAGGGCCAGCAGCTCTCCGCGCATTTACCCTGTCCAGGGTGTCGCAGACATCTGAGGTGGAAAGTTGGAGAAAGTCCTCATCCGGTTGAACAACTGTCTTTAGGGGCGGCAGTAGCTCAGCGGATAGAGCGGGTGGACAGAGCAGATCGTCCACTAACCGTAGAGTTGGTGGTTCGATCCCCTTGATCCTCCAACTGCCCACATGGCGAACCCCACAAATGTACTGACTGTAAGTCGCTTTGGACAAAAGTGTCTGCTAAATGCCCCCTTTAAGTGTTCACGGTCAAATCGAATCTAATAATGCAAAGAAAGCTATGGTGTTCAAGTTGTGTATGTTGAGCTGTAAAGTGGAATAAGAGAGGGCTTTATCTTCAGAGGGTCGGTGTGTTGAGTGAGCTGCCAGCTCTGGTGTCTGTCCGTCTCTCGATTGATAAGCACATCTCCTGAGCCTTGCAAACGTAAAGGACATAGATCTCCTTCAAACAATTAAAATGATTATTCATTTTGTTGAAGACTTAGATTCTTATTCCTATTCCCATTATTATAGTATTATGATGATGATGATGATGATTATTATTATTATTATTATTATTATTATTATTATAATTCAAGTGCTCTCTTTCTATTCCTTTGTACGTGTGTGTGTGTGTGTGTGTGTGTGTGCGTGCGCGTATGTTTCCACGTATGATTCTATGTATGTGCGTGGGTGCGCGTGCCAGCCTGTGCGTGCGATGGCGTGCACGTCACCGTGCAGGAGAAGCAGCAGTTCGCCATGCTCTTCCAGTCGGTGGTCCTGCCGTGCCAGTACCACACCGCCTCCACCAAGACCCCCGTGGTGCAGTGGTGGTACAAGTCCTACTGCCGCGACCGCACGCAGGAATCCTTCTCCCACGGCACCCTGGGGGCGCTGGGCTCTGACCTGGGCGCCCAGTCCCACCTGGAGTGCTCGGACGCCAGCCGCACGGTTCGCATTGTGGCCTCCGGCCAGGGGCCCTCCATGACCCTGGCGGAGCACTACAAGGGCAGAGACATCGCCATCGTAGACAGTAATGTTCCCAGTTACTTTGTTCCGCTAAAGTTTGCGTTCTCTGATGTGTTTGCTGCACCGTCCGCTAACCCCGGAGGTAATGTCGAGTCTCCCTTCCGCGGGGAGCTTGTAAAACCATTGTGTGCGTATAGTTGGACGTATCAGCACAGTGTGAAGCACTTAACAGGAATTACAGCGGGTCGGTGCTTTGTGTTTCCTGTTCCCTAAATATAGCCCCTCCTTTGTCTCCTGTCCCACAATGGAGGAGTCGCTGTGCACACCTTATCACAGGCCTCCATTCTCTCATTCGCGCGCATTCGCGTTCGGGCTCCTTCGGCCCGTAAGCCATCAGCGCAGTGAAACGTGTTTTATTGCCCTGACATATCAGTGGAAAACAGCGCCTTAACCCACACCTCCTGTCTAGGTGAATTACAGTTATGGGAAGCAATACGTTCTCTTCACTGATAAACGCATGCATTTATGTCTGTTTATACATAAATATATTAACGAACACCATGAAAAAGTCCTATTCCTGCCTGAGCAGAGAGCAACTTTTCCATTTGCGTCCCTAATTGATTTGCTAGTACGTGCAATCTGAATCTGTTTAAATGTGTGTGTGTGTGTGTGTGTGTGTGTGTGTGTGTGTGTGTGTGTGTGTGTGTGTGTGTGTGTGTGTGTGTGTGTGTGAGTGTGTTGTGTGTGTGTGTGCTTCCAAGTGTTTCCAAGTGTTTCCAACCACTTTTTATGATTAATTGTAATCTTGTTTCCTTCGGCCAGAATCAAACTTGAGGATCGGTGAACTCAAGTGGGGTGACAGCGGAGTATACTTCTGCAAAATTGTCATCCCAGATGACTTGGAAGGGAAGAACGAAGGCCAAGTGGAATTGCTAGTGCTGGGTAGGTCCACAACATAACCCAACAGTACACACACCTCTGAAAGCTAAAGCAAGCTGCTTTTTGGTGGTTGCTAGTGCCAGACTTTAGATCCACAATTCAAAGAGCACAAATGACCTTTTTTTCAATAGAATATATTGGTAACACAACAGGAAACAAGGCGTAAGGCCTAACCCTATTAAATGAATACCTTAGTTAGCATGAACACCATTAGTAAATTATTAGTAAACCGATTGTTAATTGTTAGTTTATGTTTATTACACCATACACTTAATTAATGACTAGTTAATAATTAATGATTAACGTTAATTAATTAGTCATAATGTACCCTTATTTTTCATTTGTTACCAAATGTGTATTTTTGGAACAAGAGAAAAATATGATATTGTGGCTGTTGCCTTCATTCTGGCCCACATTCATGAGACAATTGTTTGTTCAGCTTATCTTTTCGAAGCACGGCTTATCTTAACTCGGCTGGACCCCAATTTCGGTTCGGCCAAATTAAATTTAACATAATATAACCAGGTTGAACAACTTTCTTTAGTGTTTTCGATCGGCCAAAGTTAGCAAAACATTCACACATGTAAACTGTGCAGCGAGGCTATTGTCAGTAGCCACTCCTTAAGCCGTTACTATGGAAACTTTCTTTTGGAGGGCGAGCAGGCTCCGTTAAAGGGTCACTGGTGTGGACATTCAGATACAGAATGTACTCACTGGGGTGTTTTAACGCCAACTACTATGCCACAACAAGAAGCTGTCTCTGGAGGATTGTCTCTCCCCCAGAAAGTTCCGGTGAAAAGGTTTCTTAATTTACAGTAATGTTGTGGAAAAACATTGTCCTGCTTCATAAGCTCCTCCTCCCCTCTATACTAATCTCATTACAGTGAGCTCAGAGGAGGCAGAGGGAGAGAGAGAGAGAGAGAGAGAGAGAGAGAGAGAGAGAGAGAGAGAGAGAGAGGGTGTGTGTGAATGTGTGTGTGTGTGAGAGAGAGAGAGAGAGAGAGAGAGGGAGAGAGAGAGAGAGAAAGAGAGAGGAAGAGGCTGGTTTGGGGTCGTGGAAGGTTAAACTGAAAAGGATATTAAAACTGAATGGCTATAGTATTAGTACTAGTACTAGTATTGGTGGTACTCCAGTACTTCAAAGCTACAAAGATACAAGATTTAGTTTCAATGCACCATATATGAACACCTTATGTTTCGCACTTCAAAATCTAATCAACAATTAAGTTTAATCTATTCACTACCCACATTCTAAAGTTAATTATTCTTCCTCTTTGGTGCCCTCTTACAGAATATTTCATCCTCTTCTCCTTGTTCTTTACTTCTTCATCAAATCAAATTCTTAATGTTCTCTCTCTCTCTCTCTCTCTCTCTCTCTCTCTCTCTCTCTCCTTCTCTTTTTTCCCTGGGGTTCTTGAGATTTGCTCAGCAGGATGGTATTTACTTGGAAGTACCAGCCAGCCAAGGAGCAGTGAGATGAATGGCGGGGGGTTTCTGTTTCGTCAGTCGGGGAGGGTAGGGCTATCGCTCGCCATGGCAACCGCCTACTCAGCACGAACCGGAGACCTGTGTGCTGTGCTGTGAGCGTTTGGTAGGCGCGCGGGGAGTCAGGTGTGTCAGACAGTTGGGGCGGGCTTAACTTTAATAACAGCTTCCCAAAGTCACCCGATTAGAAAAACGCACACTCAGGGAGATGCGTGTCTGAAAACCCTCTCGTTAACTGCAGTGAGACCTGCAGTTACAGCTCCCGTCTACCGTCTGCAGCTGTGTGTGAGTGTGTGTGTGTGTGTGTGTGTGTGTGTGTGTGCATGTGTGCACGCGCACGCAACATGTACTGAAATGTCTTCTTGGGGGCTACTGTGGTAATGGGAACTTTCTCTTTGGTATTTCTGCCAGGCAACCACTTCTTTGGTTTATTCATTTTTCCCCCCTTTTTTTTATGGATGTTTACAACCCTTGTGGAAGTGGGTACACTTTCGCTTCGTCTTTGTCCGGACATTCACACAAAGCACACAAAGGCGCCATTGTCTTCGCGATGATAGGTCTTGCGGGGGCTCTATTTTGATGAGCACCGCGCGTAAATGAGTCTCCCAGAATGCCCCGCTGCACCACTTGCCCCAGTTTCCATGGCACCCTCTTTGTGCCCGCACTCCAGTGGACGCCCAATGCCCACTACACTTTTCCCATTTGCCCACATTCAGCGCTTAACACTGTATTGCATTGATGTGTGTCAATGCGCACGTTGGTGTCAATGCGTGCCCGCATTCACACGGTAATCCCAGTCAGTGAGTCCCAGTTAAGTTGTAACATCCGGCTTGGCGCAATAAAAGCCAAAGTTAACCACTAGGCTTTTTTTACACACAGACTCCACAAATAACCCTTTTCTACGTACAGATAGAGCTTGTTCCACGCCGGCAACTGCTTCAGCGTTGATTTTTCCACTAACACCGGTAAAGTAGAGATCAATGGATTCCTATCCAGGATTGTTCATTTACTCTGTGAGTGTCACTGATGTGACCGATCGGGGCATCGTGGTTCTCCGTGTCTTTTGCATGAGCAACGAATCGGCCACAGTTTTCGACCAATGCGTCACCTTGCCACGCTTTCACGCCCCCCGCTTCCCTGCTTCTCTCACCTGCCGCCCTCTATTTCCCTCTCTGCAGGTAGGACAGGTGAGCAGCACGATATCCTACCTGAGTTTGATGTGGAGATTATGCCAGGTATGGCCCCCCCCCCCCCCCCCACCTTCCTACCTCTCCTTCTCTCGCCCTTTCCCTCTGTCTCTCACCTCTCTCTCTCTTTCTCTCTCTCTCTTTCTCCCGCGCTAGCATCCACTGGCTTCACTAATAATTGTGTGTACTTTCCTGCACCCTCTGACCAATTGAAACCTTCTTTAATTGACAAACGCCCAATCTCAGAAGCAAATGGAAACTTTACTGCTTAATTTCTTTCTGTTACTATGTCTGCGTCTGTGTATTTTTTTCTTCCGCCGGATGGCGGAATGTATTTGATTTTTTTTTTTTCTTACATCGTTCAAATCTCATTTAGAAGTACATCCCGTGAAATCTATGCATCTGTGGCCTTTCCCTATGTTTAGATTGGCGGTCTAAAATGCTGTTTTAACTCAGCACTTTTCAGAAGGTCCTCCGGCAAAGTGTGTTTACATGGCGCGGGGAGATGAATTAACTGTTATTAGTCACTTTGGACACACCCTGAGTAAGAATGTGGTTGGGAGTCAGGATACTACAGAGATGTGATAAGAGTGAGAGGGGTGTATGTGTGTCAGTGAAATTGTGGCTATGTGCTCGCGGGTTGGTTTTTGTCATATTTTTTTATAACATTATTTCTGTGTTCTCTGTTGTGTGTGTGTGTGGGCAGAGAAGGCAGACTTGAGGCTATGCTGGGGTGAATGTTTTATCATGATCATGAATCATGAATCATGTCACTGTTCAATAATGAACACATTTCAGTAGTAAATTCTTGTGATACTTCCTCGATTAACACCTCACTAGATTACTGTAATGCGTATCTGATTAGCTGAAGGGCGAAATGAGTAGACATCTTATCTGTATTTGTATGTCTTCTGTGTGTGTGTGTGTGTGTGTGTGTGTGTGTGTCTGTGTGTGTGTGTGTGTGTGTGTGTGTGTGTGTGTGTGTGTGTGTGTGTGTGCGCCTGTGCGTGTTTGTTTGTGTGTTTGGGCACACACCTGTGTTTGTGTGTGTGTGTGTGTGTGTGTGTGTGTGTGTGAGTGTGTGTGATGATGGGGGGGGGGTGTGTGCCTGTGTATGTGTGTGTGCGTTTCCAGAATGGGTGTTTGTGGGGTCCGTTGCCTTGGGCAGTGTCCTCTTCCTGTTGTTGGTGGGCATCTGCTGGTGCCAGTGCTGCCCCCACTCCTGCTGCTGCTACCTAAGCTGCTGCTGCTGTCCCGAGACCTGCTGCTGTCCACGCCACTGTGGGTAGTCACACACACACACACACACGTATGCAGGCACACACACACACACACACACGTATGCAGGCACACACACACACACACACACACACACACACGCACAGACATACACGGACACAGGCACAAACATACACCCACACACACACACACAACTGTGCAATTTCCACATTCCCTTGTAAAACAGTCTATCGGCTGCAGAAAACCCCACCATCATATGTTTGTCATCGCTCTCGTTCCATCCATGCAGTGTACGAGGCAGGCCGGAGGGGGAAGACCGGCCAGCCTCCCCAGCCCGTCCAGCCAGCCCAGGTACCGGTGTACCCCTACTACATCCCCGGTGTCCCCACCCTGGTCCCTCTAGCCCCGCCGGCCCAGTCGGAGCCCAAGATGTCCTCGTTTCCATCGTTAGAAAATAACCTAGCGGGAGGTAGGTGTGAGCAGCCGTTCGCACGCCGCACTGGACCACCGTATCGTTGGTCGGTATCGTTGGTCGCCACGGTAACCATCAATAACTCCTGCCACCCCATTTCATTCTGTTTGTTCCCTAACCTTGGTGGAAGGCAGATCATTAATGTTCAGTGACATTTGCCTGCACTGTGTTTGTCTTTATGTACGTATACCTCAAACCAATGTCTATCTGTGCATGTTTGGTAAACTTTGGTTTGCATAAATGTGGGCATGTCTGTACTGTAGACTCAACGTTGCACGTATTCACAAGCGTGTGCTTGTGTTTGTTTGTGTGTGTCCTTTCCTTTTTTATGCCCCTGTGCGCATGCATGTCCACAGTGAGCAGTGGTTATCGGCTCCAGGCCAATGAAGGCAAAGTTCTGTACTTCATAGAGAAGGAGCTGGCTAAGTTCCCCTCTGCCAAGATGGCCACACTCCAACGTAAGACTAAACAGGACTAGGGAGGAGCAACACGCTTTGTGTGACCGCATGATGTGTTGTGTTGGGGTTGGCCGTTTGTGTTGAGCTAAAGTGTCTTTCTTTTCTGTTTCCATACATTCATTCAACCGCATCTCCATCTCCCCATCACGTCATTACTGTAGCACTTGGATGGCTTATTTTCATGTCGAAACAATTGCGAATGTTTTTGCCTTTGGTTAGATGGCAATTCCTGTAAATGACAATAGACTATGGGCCTCATTTACTAACATTTGCGAAAGCAGCGTAATCTGCGCCAGCGCCGAGCCGTTATTTGCGCAGCATTCGTCACCGCACTTTACGTTGTATTTATCAAACCCGTACTTCATCAGGCAATCAGCGCCATACTCCGCCCTAGTGTAATTAGCGCACCGTTAAAAGAATGAAGAATGGGTCTGCGTGTTTGCGTAACCATGGACGATCCAAGAAAAAGAAAACAAAAGTTCCGCGCCGATCAGCGACCACTTCCTGGTCGCTGATCGGCGCGGTGCCTTTGTCGGTGTCTTCTTCTTGCTCTTACAACAGCTGCCATGTCCTTGTTTACAGGCTCAAGCAAAACCCGCTTCCTGGTTTACACCTGCTTTTATGAGGCGGAGATTTGCGCTCCAATTCGAGTCGCGCACTTCTCAGGCAATCTTAGTAAATACCACGCAATACATAATAAGGCGCACTTAACGCGTTACCTCCCAGCTCTTTGCGATTCACTCCCACTTCCCCTGATACACGTCCATTTATGCATATATATGAGGCGGGATGCGCAACTTGCCTATCGCCTCTTCAGAGGCAGGCTATTTGCGCATTTACCCCGTTGCGCCACGTTAGTAAATACGGTTCCATGTTTTTGCGCCTATTTTACCCGCAAATTACGGTAGAAATTGACGCAATTCTGTTAGTAAATGAGGCCCTATGTGTCTACACTCTACTTCCTAAATTGATAAATTTGTTCTTTGTAATATAAAACAAACACCAGAAATAATTAAAATCCTGTTCCAGGAAGTGACTGGATATTTCGATAATTACGAGAAGTATAGTTATAGTGAACTGAAAATAATGGAAGTCCCAATTTTTCAGTGTAGGTGTTTAATGATTAAAACTTTTATGCTTCCTGTTTGGGAAGATAGGCGTATGGTATTCTGACATATATATGTATTTATCTAATCACCTATAAAACAAAATGTCATCACAAAATGAAACGTCATCGTTCAATTCCTGTCCCGACAGCCAGTAGCCTATCAGAGCTGAGCTCACTCCACGAAGGAGGGAACATGGACTTCAGGCACACCTATCAAACAGTCCAGATGAATGCGCTCCCGCCCATTGCGGACCTTGACGACCAATCAGCACACAGGGGTGCTCCACCCACCCAAGGCCGCAAGGGGCGGCGGGTCAGAGGCAACCACTCGGACAACGAGCTGGACAGCAGGTCAGCTCTTTGTGAACATCTTCAGGCCAAGTTGCCCACCATCTGATACCATTAATACTTAAAACAGTTGATACTACTTTTCTGATTTTAGACATTTAAAACAGGGGTCCCCAAACTTTTTTTTGGTGGGGGCCACATCAACTTTCCTTTCTGTGATGGGGGCCCGACGTCCGTCTATAACAGGAAATTATATGGACCAAAGTGACAACCAGTATTATTGTGGAGAATGTTTAATTCTTTGAACGCCGCCACTGTATCCCCGCAGATTAGGCAAACTGTCTTTTCCTTGCACTGGACCAAAAAAAATAGTCATCCGTCGACACTTTACACTCCGAATCGACGCTCCGTTTCCGACTTTCCTCCGTTCTTCTCCCGCCTACAGCCCGCGCACACTTGACGCTTGATCACGAGCAAAGTCACGTCGGAATATACGATATTGTGTGTCTGTGTGTGTGTGTGTGTGTGGGGGGAATTAACTACTAATAAGGTAAATAAGGTAGATTTTAATGAGGCAAATTTTAATTAGAATGCCAACCTTAATTAATCATTGCGGATATTTCATAACAGGAAAATGCTATTTAAAAAATATAGGCCACGTTTAGAGGGATTGTTTGGGATCGTTAAGTGGGCCACTCCAATTGTTTAGGCAGGCCGGATTGTGGCCCATGGGCCGTAGTTTGGGGACCCCTGATTTAAAACATAGATTAGTGGGTAATCCTGCCATTCATTCCTGTAAGCCTTACAGGAATGTGATTAGGTGTAACACACTCCAGCGTAATCGTGGCTGAGTCGTTAACTCTGCTGCGGCGCAGGTGGAATCCCCGCTCCGAGCACCTGCAGAGGAAGACCCTGAGCAGCCGCGGGCGCACCGGTTCCCTGGACGAGCTGGAGGAGTTTGCCCGCTCGTACGGCGGCTCTCGTGCCCGCCGAGGGGAGCCCCGGGACCGCGGGTACGACCGGGACTACCCCGGGGGCAGCCCCCCTCGCCGTTTCCGCGGCGAGGAGGAGGACGACGATGACGAAGGCTGGCGCCGGCGCAGCCCCTCCCCTTCGCTGGAGAAGAGGAGGCGGGGCACGTGGGACAGCGACCGGCCCTCGCGCCCTTCCCACCGCCGTGCGCGTGACGACCGGGGCTACGACGACGACTTCCTGACCAGCGTGCTGGACAGGAAGGCCCGGGGGCGTGGCCGCGGAGGGGGCGGCAGGGCGGAGGAGGACAGCGACACCCCCTCCAAGGGCAGCTCCCGGGGGAAGGGCAGCGACTGCTACTACAGCCGGTCGCCTAGCAACCGTCCCGAGGAGGAGGACTCTCTACCTCCCTACTCGGAACTCGAAGTGGAGAGGTACCGCAGGGCAGACGAGGCCTCGGACCGGTACCGCGCCGCGGAACCGGCCAATAACGAGCGGTACCGTGCCACGGAACCGGCCAATAATGAGCGGTACCGCACCACGGAACCGGCCAATAACGAGCGGTACCGCACCACGGAACCGGCCAATAACGAGCGGTACCGCGCGGCAGAACCGCCCACCAACGAGCGCTACCGGACTGCCGACCCGCCCCCCCACGAGCGGTCTCGAGCGGCAGAACCGGCCGGCAACGAGCGGTATCGAACCGTAGAGCCGCCCGGCGCCGAGCGGTACAGGACAGCGGACCCGGCCGCCAGGCCGTTCTCTTACCTCCGGCCGCCCAATAGGGCACCCCACCACGACTTAGCGGGAGGCCGAGAGGAGCACGACAGACAGCGGAACATGGTGAGTTACTTGTAGTACCAAAGACGGCCTCTGGCTCCGCCCTTCCAAGCTTTTCTTTGGACAGAGGATCCAGACACAGCTCTAAGCACATTAGCGAACATGTTGAGTGGCATGCTTGCCTTGTTATACGTGCTGTCTGGATTGGATGAATTATCATTTTGAACGGGTTACATATACTGTACTATATTTAACTCATTGCAACTAACACACACTTTCACTTCTAATCAGGTAGCTGGTATTTTCTATGCTTGACAAAGCATGTTAAACTCATTCAGACGCAATGCACGACGTAATTGCATTGCATCATTCTTTTCCATCATATCACATCATATTCTATTCTATTCATATCCATTCATATCATGATATTATATCCGTTTTGCCACATGCTTGCGTTGCCCTCCATATCACGGTCAGTATTAACAGAGCATCAGAGTAGAGCGGCTCCACTAACCCAGCATGCTCCTCGCGGTTGCTCTCTCTAACATGTGGCTCTCCATGTGTATGTGTGTGTGATTGTGTGCTTCCCAAACAGAGCAACGCACTGAGCAGAGACACTCTCATAGTGTGATGACACGCCAGCGTGAGCCCTCACCCTCACCCCCCTCGCTTCACCTCACACCCCCCCCCCAACTGCCATCCATCGCTGTTAAAGACCCTCACGTCGTGCATTCAAAGCATCCTCTGTGCGTGCTCCCCGCGGGGACGTTCACTTTTCGCTTAGCATGGAACGGCCCGCGGGGGAATGAAACTGAGGGCTGTCGCCCCTTGAAAAGACTCTGGAAAGGAAGTTCAAGGAAACGGAGGGAACTCCACGAGGATCGAACGAGAACGACAGTACTGTGTGGAGAGGGTTTGAGCACAGCTGAGTGAAGCGTGTACGCTTTATGACCGAGGGGTTATGCTGATGTCACCTACATATAGATATTTATATGAACACATAGGTAGGTGCTTTTCTGCAGGTTGGAGGTTGTTCCTAACGTCCTTTTAGATCAGCATATGTGAGTACCATTCTGTACCTGTGCCAAGATGTTGTGAATCAGCCAATTTTTGCCAATTTTTTGTATGTATTTTTTCGTACTCCAGTGCATTCCTTGTGTAAGATAAGAGCTCACCGCACTTTGATCCAGATTTTTTTAAACAATATTTTTTCAGTTCAGTTGATATATCTCACTCAATATGCCACAGCTCAGGTTTACTCTGTGCGTGTGTGTGTGTGTGCGTGTGTGTGTGTGTGTGTGTGTACATGCGAGCGAGTGTGCGTATGACTGCACTATATATCTGATGTGCTTTAGTACTCTGTGTAGCCAATCTGTATCATGCTATGGTAATATATACTGACATGCACTGAAACTATCCAAACCCATACGTTACATTGTGAACATATACAGGCCTCTAGGCTGCGTCATGGGCTTTGAGTTTGGGCCATAGCACATATTTGTTATTTCTACTTGTTTTGAAATTCAATGCCGTCGATATAAAACAATACAATCTATCTATAAATGTTGCTGTGTGTGTGGTCACTATTTTCGATAAAGGTTAGATAATGTGTGTTGACCCTGGACAAACAGTATGTTTTCTTATCATCACTTATCGAAAACATGCAAATCAAAAATAAACACTTCACTGTTTTGTCTAACAACCATAATTTACACAACTGAACAGAATCTAAATATGTCTGGTAACAATTATTCTGAATGCTATTGTTTACTGAAAACTACTATAGCAGGTAAGTCATAAAGATTATGTTGGCAACTTACAGACAAGAAACTATGAATGGCCTCTTACCAGACTAAATCACATTACAGAAAAAAACACCTAGCGAACGAAAAGCTCTGAATTAAGCCAAATCACTAAAACCAGATGGGGTTAGGGTGAGAACTTTTTCCCCACAAGTGGCCACCTATTGAAGCTAGAGCAGTACTTAAGCTGAAGACAGGAAGGGAGTGTTTTTGAATAAGCTGAATAGGAGGGAGCCTGGAGAGATACAAACAAACGAACCCTACCCATGCAACATGCTGCACTGCGACGCCCGTTGCGTATTATTCTAAAGGCCCCAACACTAAAAAAAAATGTGTTCGGGTGCGGTGACCAAATCGTCTCACCGCCAACTTCCTTTATTCCCCGTTATACATTCGGAGCTCTTTTCTTCACGGAGATATCCACCTGTTGTTACGAGGCGGGGTCAATGATGTCACCTGGAGCTGGGGGATGGGATGATAGTATCGCTGTAGAGTCGCCGTGAGAAAGTTGTGCGCCGTTCTGTTCCTAACGATTTAACCAGAGGATTACATGGACCAAAACACTAACCAACTCTGGACCGACGATCATCCTAAATGAAAATAATGTCGATAAGTTTTCACGCAACGCAGAAGTCTGGGCGCGTTGTATTTTATCGATATATTGAGTTTTAAAACGGAAAGTTGCCTCGCTTCCGCGGTAGGATTGGGAACAACGAGATGGGAAATATGATCTTGGTTGCGCTTCTGCTGGCTCACCTGCTTCAAGGTAATACTGTTTTAATACATTTCCGTTAGAAGTATATTGTATACACGAATTTATTAACACGCCGACCACAATTAATCGATGTTAGGATACAGGCCTAAGACACATTGACAAGCTGTACACATAATGAATGTTGAAGTTAATAATCGACAGGTGTAAACAAGGCAAGGCCAGCACTGTGTCACGTGACACGTGACAAGATAAAGAAAAAAAACCCGCATCATAATAGTTGTAAATGGGCCTGTAGGCTTTTTACATTGGCAATTGAAACCATCTCTTTCGATGTGTACCAGTGTTTCCGATTAGCGTGGTGATCTGTCGTCACCACAGCGAGAGCAGATGATTGACAGAAGCAATTACAGTTTAAAAACATAGCTGCTGTGGAAATAAGCTCCGATGCTACCTGTTGGGTCGGATTCTTATTAGTGTAACTAACTTGTTTAAAGTCCAAGCATTCGGCCTAGGCCTTGCTCTTGCTCGTACAGCTAGGCCTCCTAAAGAGCCTGCATTTTCTTGTAAAATTTATTTTTTGCTATTTTGCACATAGAAGATTGAGTTCTAAAACGGTTGATTTCTAAAAGCGTTAATGACCTTGCATCAACAGTCCAAGTCTGCACTTCACAAGGATTCACAATCATTACATAGGCCTAGCCTAGTATTAACATTCACCCAGGCCCATTCAAGTTGATATACATTTGCATTATAACAGCCCATGCATATGTTGTCATATTCAGTTATAATCTGTTGCAGTCTAAATGAGTTCCATCAGCATCATTTGTCACAGTCTTTAACGTCGTCTCCCACCGGGCCTCCTCTCCATGTCAGAGTTGTTCGCCATACAGGTGATCGTCCCGGAAACGGAGAGGACCACGTTCCTCTTCGGCTCTGTGATCCTCCGCTGTGACTACTCTTCCTCGGCGAGCGCTCAAGACATCCTGGTCACCTGGAAGTTCAAGTCCTTCTGCAAAGACCCCGTGCTTGAGTACTACTCCACAGGTGAGCAAGGCAGCACGTGTGTGTGCATGCGTGCGTCTCTGCGTCCCTACGTGCGTGCGTGTGTTTGTGTGTGTGCATGCTCAAAGAACCCCCCCCCCCCCTCAAAAACAGCATCACAAAGACCACTCACCAGCATGGTTCATACTTGGCTGAAACATTTTGGATTGTGAGGGAATAACAACATGGTGGGAGTTTCTTGAGGTTTGTGACCACAGGGCAGATAAGAAAGGAGCACACATTCCTGACTTTGGGTTGGGAAGATTCACATTCACTAGACTTAGGCCACCTCCGTGCTTGGCCAGACTTTTCAAAAGAGAAAACTATTTAGGGAATGTTAAATTACATATGGACTAATTACACGTCACATGTAATCCTCATTGTCCTCGGTATAAAGGTGTTGTACTCACTCCTTTGTATAAAGTCTCTCAGAACATGGAGGCTCTCCTCTCCCCGGTTGAACAGCGTTATATCATTTTGAATTTGGATCGCCATTCGCCACTGGTGCCAAGAAGTCCGATGCTGGAGTCAAACCACTTTTTCTTCTTTAATGTGTAAACAACCCCGCTTCCACAAAGATGACCACTTTCCTCCCCTGTTATAGAATGACAATGTACGGCCAATCAGTTCAACCTCTTAGTCTGTGTGATGTTAATGAACTCGGCTCCCAGTGTGGAGAAGAACCCCCCTTTGGTTTTACCTTTTTGTTTCTTTGTGTCACACTTAAATCCTCCGATGTTTGTGACAATGTGCTATTTACCCATCGACGTCCTGTACAGTCATTCTAAGTCGATTGGTCAAATGCTGCCGGTGTTCCTTCCTTCATGCTCCATTCAGCCAAATACTGCGCTGCCATGAAGGGTCTCCCTAGGGATACGGTTTCATTGGCACTTCTTAAGCAGTGTTGCTGATACGTTGGCACTGTCGATGCTATGGCATTCTCTGTGATTTCTCAGATTAATCCTTGCAGGAATGCTACCGAGACATTATCGGGTATTTAGAACGCGTGGGCTGCAAAACTCTTGCGGCCCACTTGTTCTACATACAAGGCTAAGAAAATGAGCAGCGCAACACGACTTGAGACGGTGACAAACACAGGCAATAGATGGTTAAAAAAAAATTTACAAAAAAATCCGACATGCTATACATCCTTGTGTATGCTATTACCTAGTAGTGTATGCCTGGATGTATGTACATTTATGTATATTTTCATTTCTTTATGTATATTTTTGTATATTTTACTACATAGGTTTATATTTACATAGGTTTATATTTTTTACATAGGTGTACATTATATATTTATATATTTAACACTCTACTATACGTAGAGTGTCCTCTTTATTTTATTTTATTTGACTTTTTACTGGAGTATTGTGAAAAACGCAATTTCCCTCAGGGATCAATAAAGTATGTCTGTCTGTCTGTCTGTTACAACACTGTATTCACTGTGACTTGGCTCTTGGCTCTTGACGTCCACAGCCTACCAGGCGGCCCTGTCCCTGGGCCAGGACCCGGCCAACGACTGCCCGGACCGGCAGCGCACGGTGCGCACGGTGGTCCAGAAGAGGGGCACCAATGAGGCGATACTGGGGGTGGAGTACCGCGAGCGCAAAATCACCGTCATGAACAGTGAGTCCCAGCACGTCGCGCGCGGGCAGGGGGGTCGGGGAGTCCGGACGCATCGTCAACGGTCCGATACGTGATGCAACCCTATGGGCTTTGTGTGGGCTTTTCAAGGTACCACGTCGGGTGGTATGAGCAAAAAATGCATTGTGCCTAATTCCGTCAGCCACTCTGCACTCATACACACCAATAGCAAGAGTCTTGATGATGTGCTTGGATTGTCACTGTGAGGCCGAAGGGGTTTTAAACAAGTTGGTATCCCTTTCCAGAGGCAGACCTGGCCATCACCGAGGTCATGTGGTGGGATAACGGCATGTACTTCTGCTCTATCGACGCGCCTGGCGACACTGTAGGCGACTCGGATCGGGAGATCAAACTTATTGTCTACCGTAAGTACAGTAGGACTATCTGTATTGGCACCTCTGTTTTAGTAGTTGTATATATATAAATATAGATCCAGTATCCCTGTGGAGGTGCTCTTGTGACCCCTGACCTCGCTGCTCCCCACAGACTGGCTGACCGTCCTGTTCATCATCCTGGGGGCTCTGCTGCTCATCCTGCTGCTGGGCATCTGCTGCTGCCAGTGCTGCCCGCAGAAGTGCTGCTGCTACGTCCGCTGCCCCTGCTGCCCGCGCACCTGCTGCTGCCCGGAGAAAGGTAAAGGCAGCACGTGGCTCCGTCCAGGAGCGCAGGAAGACATTTTCGGCAGGGGGTGCGGGGTGGGGGGGGGGGGACCACTCTACCTCCGTCTCCTTTTAAAAAAAAAAACACTCGCCCCTCCCCTACATGAAGAACAGATGAGCTGACAGTGCGCAGAAACTATATCGCAACAAGCGAACTCCAAAGTAAAAATAATATAATAATAATAAAAATAATCTAAATATCTGTGTAAATGCATGCATACAAACTAAAATGTTATTTGCCTAGTGCAGTCAAATTGTATATTATTAGCAATATATCCATTATCAAATTGTCTGTTAAAAAGAGCTTGATGCGCCAGGATCGGTGTTAGATGACAATGTTTATTTTAAAGCTTCGCCAACAGGGGGTGCTGCAGCACCTGCAGCACCTGCAGCACCTGCACTTCCCCCAGTGGCGCTCTGGCTGACCCATCCAAAGAGCGTCCAATCACATCGCAGTTTTGTTTGACGTTCTGAATCTCATCGAATCATTGGACGCCAATGGCTTTAGTCCATCCCAAACTCGAATGTGTGTTTAAAAGTGCTGACTCCCGTCGATTGGCCATCTGTATTCCGAACACCCTCATTAAGTGTGGTGGAGGGTTGATCAGTTGGCCCGTAACTGTCTCTCCCACTCCAGCGGTGATGCAGCACAGGATGATCCGTGAAGCCCAGAAGGACATGGCTCGCTGGATGCATGGCCAGCCCATTTACGCACCCATGAGCTCCAACGGCTCGACCCAGGGCCAGCCCCTGCTGTACTCAAGTAGGTCACCCATCGGCCCAGGGCGTAGTGGTGCGACCGGGGGGGCGTAGTCGTGCGTTTCCTCATTGTTTCCGTTCTTTTTTGGTTGCAGCGGTTTCAATTTCACCGTCATTGTTCACTCTCCAGGCTCGTTTTCAGAATATCCAAGCAAGCAGAATTTCGGCATGGCCCCCATCGGCATGCAGCCGATGCCCCTCCAGCAGCACCCTCCTCCTGCGCACCACGGTTACCACGGCAACGGCGGCATGCACAACGGCCACCAGGACCCCAGCCAGGTGCTGGACTACCTGGAGCACCAGGTGCGGGGCATGGACGTGCCCATGATGGCAGCTCCGCATCCCGCGCAGCACCTGCCCCCGGCGGGCCCGCCCCGTCACCTGGCCGAGCCTCTGCCCCGGGCGGTGCCCTTCGCGCCGGGCCCTCCCAGCATGCTGTCCGCCCTGGACGAGATGGGCGTGCGGGGCGTGGAGAGAAGGGTGATCACCCTGCCGCCCATTGTCCAGCGCACGCCCAGCTTCACCTCCCGCAGGGGGCCCAGAGCCGGGGAGGAGGCCAGGGGAGGCCGCTGGATCTCCAGTCAGTCCAGCGGGAGCTCACAGCGTGCGGGAGGCAGCGGCGGCGGCGGCGGCGGTGGTAACGCAGGTGGGAGCCGCCCCCGCCGTGACGGCCGCGGCTACAGGGAAAACTCCCCGCCGCACCGGGGGATTCTGAGAGGCTACAGCGACGACTCGGACTGGGAGAGCAGGCGAGGAGGAGGAGGAGGAGGAGGAGGAGGTGCTCGTGGAGGGGTGAGGGATGAACGAGGAGGTTCGGCCGGGAGGAGGGCAGGCGGGGGAGGAGGAGGAGGAGCGGCAGGAGGAGGTGGAAGTGGGGGCAGAGCGTCCAGGCCGAGGACCCGTAGCCGGGACGACCTGATGGAGGAGCTGCGGCACGCCGCCCCACGCCGGGAGCGGAGCTACTCGCCGCCGAGCCGCCGGCGGTCCTGGAGCTCGGACGAGGACCTCCGAGGTCGGGTGGGCAAAGGGAAGCTGTGGCCAGAGAAACCCCCCAGCTACTCGTCCATCGAGAGCCAGCCGGGGCAGAGCAACGGCCGGAAGCACTACGACCGCTTCTCCGTAAGATCCTCCAGCGATTACTGACGCGACGCGCTCTCTCTCTCTCTCTCTCTCTCGCTCTAGCTTGCTCGCTCTCACTCTATCCTGCTCGTTCTCGCTCTCTCTCTCTCCCTCTCTCTCTCTTCCTTCCTTCCTTCCTTCCCTTCTTTCCTTGGTGTGTCCTCCTGCCCACTTGTGTTGGATGGTTTCTGGTTCCTCTGCTTCCCTTATATTGACTGTTTCTTCCCTTTCCCGCTTTCTCTTGTAGGACAGAAGCTCTCGTAGTGGCATCAGTGTAGTGATCTGAAGCCCATCTTTGTTTTGTCAACAAAGATGGCAATGAAGACAGACTGCAGGTACATTGAAGTTCTTTTTTGTTGTGAGATATTTTTTTTTTTTAAACTGCATTCATTTTCAAGTTTTTTTTTTTTGTATGAACTGTCATTAAGAACAATTGTAAAGTTAATCCAATGCCAGCCATTGATGTTAAAATTGACAGTGACATGTAATGTGGTTGTATCAATGTACAATTGTGTTTGTACATAGCTTTTTGGGCTTTAATGGTAAATGTATACGTTCAGCTTTTAGTATTTTTTAATACTGGTGGTGCTTTTTGTCTGAAATATGTTTTATCCAGCATATTGTCATCATTTCTCAAATACCTACAGTGAACAAAATGGTTGTCTACTTTATAACTTTACACTGTAATGATTTCTACATTATAATTTAACTCTCTTCAGTCTTACTGGTCCGAAACGTTTGGGATATTTGAAAGGATTGTAACTCCAAACTCAGCAACCTAAATCTTTGTTGTTTAAATGTTTGTTTTTGTAACTGTAACTCGTGTGTTCAAGAAGTACGATCACTTTTAATAAACCCGTGTAGATCAATATTAACGCTTTGACTATCCTACATGATATCGTTACAGTAAGTATTTTCAATAGTTGGCCAAAAGAGGGCGCCATCAATACATTGTAGCGTTTAGAGATTTGTGTATAATTCCTATTCCTTTTCCATCTGCGGTCCGTTATTAAACTATACAAGGTGTATGTTGGTTTATACACACACACACACACACACACACACACACACACACACACACACACACACACACACACACACACAAAGAGAGATATATAATAGAAAGAGAAAAACTGAGCAGGCGGTAGGGGTGGGGAATATGGATGAACAATGACAATAATACCGGTTGTGTAAAGCAGTTTGCGGTCTTCCCAAATTTCCAAATCCTGTGAACCTGGATGCCCTCCGTCGTGCTTTTATGTCTCCACTCATCCTATTGGTGTTGGTGAAGAAAGGCGGTGCCTATTGGCCACCAGACGGTAGACCGGGAGGAGGAGGAAGGCTTCAAGTGTCAATGTCAAAGGAGCCCTGGATCAACTTCTAATCCATTCTGCAGTCCACTGATCGCCGTATAATCTGAAGAGGAAGGAGCGTCCCGCGGCACCTCGAAACTAATTTGAGTTTTAACATCTCGGAACCGGACGACACGTTGAAGTGTTTTTACAGGAGGTAAGGCGTGTTGTTGATGAATAGCGACGAGCTAGCCAATAGCTACGCAGTTTGCTCCGTAGAGAAGACTGTTCTGACGTCAGAGCTGCCGCTTGCTACTAGCTAGCATGAAATCACAATTACACACGACATATGACTTAAATGTATTTTTTAGATATACCACAGTATAATATCGTTGTGAAATAAATAACTGCTATTGTGGCAGTCATTGTCTATCACCGTAAATACACGTGCGAGCCCAACCAGCCCAACCTTGGGCTCACACTGTAACGGCGCGTTGTTTACCCACCTAGGGGCGAAACATGAGTTACTCGTGGAATGCATGGACCCCCTTTTTCATCAATGTCATTTATTTATTTTTCCATGTTTCTTCTTGTTGACACCTGACGTTGGTGCTGGTTGTCTTGTTCTCTGCAGGCCAGCCAGTATGAACTCTCTTCCTGGAAAAACTCTATTGTCGCTATGCCGACGCACTTCGACTGGCGCGCTCAGGGTCCCCGCCGGGGCCTCCGGTGCCGTCGTCGTCCGCCCCCCCGGGGCCGCCACGTGCCCCACGGCGGCTGCGGCCAGGGCATGTCACGGCGGGACTATCCGCAAAGGCAGCGTGAGCACCAAGAAGCGCGGCTATGACATCACCAGAAACCCGCACCTGAACAAGGTTTGATTGAAGGTTTTTTTTTTATTTTTTTTAATAATAATAATAATAATAATAATAATAATACATTTATTTTATAAGGCGCCTTTCAGGACACTCAAGGTCACCTAACAAGCATAAAAGCATAAAACAATCAAAGGACACAGATTAAAACAGATTTAAAAAGGCACAGAGCTTGCAGCAGATATTAAGTCCATGTGTGAGTAGGCCTGTCTGAAAAGATGCGTTTTGAGGTGGGATTTGAAGGTGAGAGGTGAGTCCATATTTCGAATGTCCGGGGGAAGGCTATTCCAGAGGCGTGGGGCGGAGCGGCTGATGGCTCGTGCCCCCATGGTGGACAGACGGGCTGGGGGAACCTGTAGGTGTATGGAGGAGGTGGTTCTATTATGTAGAACACATCATATTTCGTTTTGATTTAGAGGACGTGGGTATAGTCCGACATACACATTGCTTTGTCAAACACACAACCCAAAATCTGAACATAAGATCAAGGTGTTTTCTTTTACTTTTACTTTTCAAGCTGTTGTCACAGTTGGCATTAATCCAGTATTTTTATTTTATTTTGTGCACTATGACCATGTAACAACTATGGTCATAGTGCACAGCATAAAATAATAATTGAAAAGTAGGAGTGCCTGTTTTATGACACATGAGTACAACACAGGTTAATTACCAGGGCTGGACAGGTTAATGGGTTTAGTTGAGTCTGTCCTAAGTGCAGTCCGATATAGGATTAACCAAACCGAAAGCTGTTGACCTGTTACCGTCACTCTTTAACTAACACTCATCAAGTCATCATAGACATGTCTGTGCTGTTTGCTAGCTGCTGCAGTGCAGGTCAGTGTTTGCTAGCTGCTGCAGTGCGGGTCAGTGTTTGCTAGCTGCTGCCATGCAGGTCAGTGTTTGCTAGCTGCTGCAGTGCGGGTCAGTGTTTGCTAGCTGCTGCAGTGCGGGTCAGTGTTTGCTAGCTGCTGCAGTGCGGGTCAGTGTTTGCTAGCTGCTGCAGTGCGGGTCAGTGTTTGCTAGCTGCTGCAGTGCGGGTCAGTGTTTGCTAGCTGCTGCAGTGCGGGTCAGTGTTTGCTAGCTGCTGCAGTGCGGGTCAGTGTTTGCTAGCTGCTGCAGTGCGGGTCAGTGTTTGCTAGCTGCTGCAGTGCGGGTCAGTGTTTGCTAGCTGCTGCAGTGCGGGTCAGTGTTTGCTAGCTGCTGCAGTGCGGGTCAGTGTTTGCTAGCTGCTGCAGTGCGGGTCAGTGTTTGCTAGCTGCTGCAGTGCGGGTCAGTGTTTGCTAGCTGCTGCAGTGCGGGTCAGTGTTTGCTAGCTGCTGCAGTGCGGGTCAGTGTTTGCTAGCTGCTGCAGTGCGGGTCAGTGTTTGCTAGCTGCTGCAGTGCGGGTCAGTGTTTGCTAGCTGCTGCAGTGCAGGTCAGTGTTTGCTAGCTGCTGCAGTGCGGGTCAGTGTTTGCTAGCTGTCGTGGTGCAGGTCAGTGCTTGCTAGCTGCTTTGGTGCAGGTCAGTGCTTGCTAGTGTGTACTGAAAGGAAACAGGAAGGGAGAATGAGATAGCACAGAGGAAGTCATGAGACTAAGGTCGGGGAGGCACTGCAGACCCCCATACTATTGGATAGAATTAATAGCTTCAACCCCCTCCCTGATTCACACACACACACACACACACACACACACACACACACACACACACACACACACACACACTCTTCCAGATCACCCTGTTGGAAGTGTGCCAATGGAAACGAATGTAGCTGCCCTGCCTTCAACCAGACAGCAGAGGAGGTCCAGCAGTTTGTTGAAGCTTCTCTTTATAACCTGGGCACAGCTGCCACCTGCTCACATTACTGGTTGTGTGCCAAGTTTTGCAAATAACATCAACACCTAAATAAATTGTTAGCGGAGGGATGCATGGCGAGGTGCAGGTATGTGGCATGTGGTATGGATATGTGGAGGAAAGTGAAAATCTGAAAGAATTTCTTGGGTGTGTGGTAGGTAGCTAGCCCACAGGGTGACAGGATGACTCACTCATGATCACAGTCACCCTGTGACCTCACAGTCACCCTGTGGGCTCCCTAGTATTTCCCTTTTGAGTTTGTGGTTTATCTTACACTTTCGTTGAGAGAGGATTTTACCAGAGGCGGTGTCCTTGCTTAACCCTCTTTCGTTTCCTGCTTCTCTGGCCTGCAGGGTATGGGCTTCACCCTCGAGGAGCGCCTCCAGCTGGGCATCCACGGCCTGCTGCCCCCCTGCTTCCTCTCCCAGGACGTCCAGGTGCTCCGCGTGATGAAGAGCTATGAAACGCGAAGCAACCCCCTGGACAAGTGAGCAGCGCCCGCATACCTCCCCATCAGCGGCCTCTCCGCCTGAGGGAGTAGACGGAATACGCTGATCAACTTATGAATCGTGTTGTAGAGAGGATGCTCATTTAGCTGGACGGCGACGGATTTATTGCAATGCGTTGCGTTGTTCTGCATCATCACTTCATTTCGAGTTCCTCTACAGAGGGAAACTGCTGGCGTGACAATATTGTTTGGCCATTGTTGTTTTTGAAAACGATTGCAGCTGCAAACTCTACTCAACCGAGTTGTACCACTTCTCTGAACTGCTCCAATGTTTGCGGAGAAACTTTGAGAGGGAGATCATGCCGGCCTCAAAGGGGTACCGTGTGAGCCGGGCTGCAGTGTAAACAGGCGGAACATGACACATACCATTGGCATCCCGGTAGCTAGGCAACTACCACAGCGCATGGGCACGCACGCACGCACGCACGCACGCACACATTCACACACACCCACAGGGGCATTTTGAAGCCAAAGATTTTACTTCGAAAGGAAAAGAAATATGGGAACTTTGACGTGGCCTTCCTTTGTCTCCGTTCCCTTAATGACACTGTGTATTTCTATTCCTTGTGTATTTGTCCCTCCCAGGTACATTCTCCTGATGACTCTCCAGGACAGGAATGAGAAGTTGTTCTATCGGCTGCTGACCTCAGACATTGAGGAGTTTATGCCCATTGTTTACACTCCCACAGTGGGGCTGGCCTGTCAACAGTACGGCCTGGCCTTCAGGAGACCAAGGTGAGACACCTATATTTATCTTGACTGTACCGTGTATATGTACACACACCAAGTACTGTAAAAGTAAAGTACATGTATGCACTGCAGCACTAGGAATCTTCCTTCGATTTAATCATTCATCTTTATTGGGTGTCATTGTGGATTTTATTGAAGTGCTTTTTGAAAAATCTAAATGTTATTTGAATTGCTAAAAGCCTTCCCCCATTATGAAGCTCTTATTTTATGATGTGTTAATTCGGTTAATTTTCAACATTGATTTTGTTTTTAGGATTATCATATATATTATTATATTATTATGTTATATTATTATTTTTTACATTTTCATTTGTTTCATTTTTTGACAGAGGGCTTTTTATCACAATACATGACAAAGGTCACATTGCCACCGTGCTCAACTCATGGCCTGAAGAAAACATCAAGGTACCCGCACAGTACAGCACTTATCACAGTTCACACGCAGTCTAGTGTCTAGTGACACACACTCTAGTTCATCAGACCCCAAGGCTGATGACCAGACGAACTGTGGTCATACAGTGCTTCTTAGTGAAAGTTGTTCACAAACTAAGGCCGGTTTCAGACAACTCATTGGTTTAGATCATGCGGATATAAAATATTGATATTATTTTTTACTTTTCTATTTTTTATTTTTTATTATTTTTTATTTTGTATTTTTTATTCTTTTAAACACAATAGTCAAATTGATCTTTTTTTTAATGTATTTTTTGTTTGTAATTTTAGACCAAACATGTACTCATTAATATTTATCTTAATACACCCACTTGCATACAGTGGGCAGTTGACAGTTCACAGTCAGACATACAATCTGACTCGGTGTTTCCGCCGTCCCCAAATCTGCTCTCTGTCACCTTCCCCGCGTGCCTTTTGGTTGTGTTTCTGTGTCTGTGCTCTTCACGTCGTGAACCTCTCCGTTCAGGCCATCGTGGTGACAGACGGCGAGCGTATCCTGGGCCTGGGCGACCTGGGCAGCTACGGCATGGGCATCCCCGTGGGGAAGCTGGCTTTGTACACAGCCTGTGGGGGGGTCAAACCCCAGCAGTGTCTGCCTGTACTCATTGACGTCGGCACTGACAACCAGGTACGAAATGCACCGAGGCACAGGGGATGTTCTGTGATTCAGGGTCTTGTGTCAATCGCCTGAGTTGTCCTCGCACTCAGAGCTTTTGACGAGCCGATCAGTGTCTTGTAGTAAAGTACAGACTCAAGGCTAAAGTTATCTTTATAGTCTTTTATTGTGTGTGCGTGTGGCACTATGAAATACATCTTGGACCATAAATTAGGTATCATAAAATATAATAAAATATTGTGCAATAATGTAATAAAATAATGTGCGAACAACAGAAATGTAGATGAAGTAGCCCACGCTTTTGTCAAGTCCAACTGTGACACAAATCCATGTCAGTCATTTAAAACTAAAATCCATGGTTGGGGAGAGAATCGGTTGAGCAGTCTGTGTTGGGCGGCTGACAGGTCAGGACACATAACGTTTGATTCATCCAATCAGACGCTACGTGACGACCCCTTGTACATCGGTCTGAAGCACAAGAGGGTCAGAGGCAAGGAATACGACGACCTCATCGATGAGTTCATGCAGGCCGTGACAGACAAGTGAGTCAAGGGGTGGCAAGTGGACCGACACTTGGGTCTTGGGTCCCGTCCGTCTCACTGACCGGGGAAACCCTGCCTGTCCCACAGGTACGGCATGAACTGCCTCATTCAGTTTGAGGACTTTGCCAACAGCAACGCCTTCCGCATCCTCAACAAATACCGAAACCATTACTGTACTTTCAACGATGACATCCAAGGTAACGTCCTGAGAGTACCGATGATGACAAAGCGCCAGTTATCAATTGATCCATTGGTCGGTAGATTGATTGATTTATCAGCACGTTCACTGTTTATTCTTTTTTTTCTGCTTTCAGGCACTGCATCAGTCGCTGTCGCTGGAGTCTTGGCCGCCTTAAAAATAACCAAAAACAAACTTGCCGACCACAAATTTGTATTCCAAGGGGCAGGAGAGGTAAACCACTACTACGCTTGTGTTCTCTGAGTCGAGTGCATAAAGGGGAACCGTCACGCTCGCAGTGTTCTGATGTCACAGAATACACTGACGCCGTCGGTCTTGGACTTGAGTTCTGCGTGGCCCAAAATGGGCCAACCTTTCCACAAATGTTTTTGGGGAAAAGTTGATGACGCAGATCTCGTTTGTTTTGTTCACCCTTACAAAACACACGCGAAGCAGCGCGGTTTCGCATTAGGAAATAGCCGAGTCGCACTGTTCCCCTTTAGTGTTGAGAAATCGAAAATTTTAAAAGCTGTCCCTGTCTTTCCCAGGCAGCCCTGGGCATCGCCAACCTGCTCCTGATGGCGATGGCCAAAGAGGGCGTGCCGAGAGAAGAGGCCGCCAAGAGGATCTGGATGGTTGATTCCAAAGGTCTTATTGTGAAGGTGACACCGTCTTTCTAAACAGGCTCGCTTTTCTAAAGGATCTTGCAGTGCAATGTCGCTGAAGCCAGTTGACTTGTTGCAGGGGAGAGGCCATCTGAACCATGAGAAGGAGGAGTTTGCTCACGATCATCCTCATGTGAAGACCCTGGAGGAGGTGGTGAACATCATCAAACCCACCGCCATCATTGGTGAGCCCAGCCCCATGTTCTGTCCATGAGCCATTGGTTCAACCCTTTAGCGGAAATGAGGAGATTCACACTGGACACATAGTTTCAAGTTTCGAGTGTCAAGTTTATTGTCACGTGTTTATTGTCACATAACAATGTACATCATTACCAGCAGTGAAGTTCTTGTTACTCGGGTGTGCTCAACTTTGCTATATAAGATTAAAAAAAAAAGAAAAAAAAGAAACAATATAAAAAGAAAAATAAAGAATGAAAATAAACTATGCAACAACATTAAATAAATAAATAAATAAATAAATAAATAAATAAATAAATAAATAAATAAATCAATAAATGGCAGAGTAGTTGGATGAAATAATGTGCAGAGACATAGCAGCTAATTTACTGTAAAAGACACAGTTCATAGTGTTCTGAACCATGTCTTAAGCCACATCAGTATCAATTCTGTTGTGGTCTGTGGTGACTCACTCCACATTTGTGTACATTCAGAATAACCTGTATTATCTTCCCAAATGGGTACCCATTTTGGAACATGTTGTAACATAACAATACAATAATAACATGTACATAACATGTTGTAAACATGTTATTGTTGTTGGATTGGGCTCAACAACAAAAAAGCAAATTTCCCTCAACATTTCCCCCCCAGCAATAATTGATTAGAAACTTGCCATTAGTATATATAACTAATCAAAGTATTGAAACGCAATCCCAATACCCCCCTGCGATGAATTGTCCTCTAAAAGAATGAATGACAAACCTCCCGAGCTACTTGCTGCTGTGAGCTGTCCTGAAGAGCCCTCTGACGCATGCACGCTGCGCTGTGGCCCTGTTGGTGCCCCAACAGGAGTGGCCGCCATCGCCGGAGCTTTTAACGAGCGCATCATCAAAGCCATGGCCGCCTTCAACGAGCGCCCAATCATCTTCGCCCTGAGCAACCCGACCAGCAAGGCCGAGTGCACGGCAGAGCAGTGCTACCAGCTCACCGAGGTACTCGTCCACGATGCTTCCATTGTGCAATATGTCTCGGGCCGTGTTCCCATAGCCATACTTACCGTACTTGGTATACTTGGTCTGAGTACGTAGGGTGTTCCGATTACGATCACGGCGAAAAGAAGTGTACTCAAAGGACCCGGATGTTTCCCTCTAAACAGTTAGTACGCATAGTATGCAACAGTGTACACTTTCCGTACTCAACGGCAGCTATCTTAGCTTTGTAGCGGAAGAGGCGGAGCCAGGCTGAGCCACGCTCAGTTAGAAAATGGATAGACGTCAGTGTGGGCGTGATGGATTCACGTGTGTTTTGCGGGTGACGCGGTCGCGCAGCTGACAGTAATTTCCGGTAAGTGCACAATTTGGAACAACACTAACATCTGAAAATTTGCGCACTTAGTGAGCACAGATAGTGTACTACGTTTAAGTGTACTCATGAAGTATGGATATCGGAACACGGCCCTGCTCTTCTTCTAGAACCGGTCCTCACTGACCGTACGTGGCGTTTTGCACAAATTGCGGGCGGTCAAGTACTGCGTTGCACATCACTTTCTCGTGCCGTCGCCAAAACAGTGAACAAAAAAAAAAAGAGCTAGAAAACAACTTCTTTGTTTGCAACTTGAACGTGCCCTGAAGGCTGTGACGATACATTTCTGCTGCATTCATTGAAGAGGGCGGGGCGATGGTGTTTTTGTGTGTGCTGACGGTCCGCCCCTGTGTCAGGGCCGGGGTATTTTCGCTAGCGGCAGCCCCTTTGACAAGGTGACTCTGGCCGACGGGCGCACCTTCTACCCGGGTCAGGGCAACAACGCCTACGTGTTCCCCGGCGTGGCCCTGGGGGTCATCGCCGCCCGGGTGCGCCACATATCGGATGACATCTTCCTGACCACGGCCGAGGTGATATTTGCTTATTTGCCATTTTTCATATTTGTCGATATTGTTATAAACATTCAGCAGATCGTGACTGTCCTCCGCGCCGTCATAACGGCATGCTTGAAGAATTTGAGTCTGAATGCACACATCTACAAAACACAACATTGACCAACGTGAAGAATATCTCGCTCAAACCTCCCACTCATGGGAGGTTTGAAAACGAAGCTTGCTGTGCTTGCCATTACTGCACTTCTGCTTGCTGCTTCTGCTTCTACCGCTGACCTCTCTTTCGCTCCCGCGTGGCCTCTCATCTCCCAGTCGATTGCTGAAATGGTAACGGAGGAGAACCTGGCAGAGGGACGGCTCTACCCTCCGCTCAGCGACATCAGAGAGGTGTCCTTCAAGATTGCAGTCAAGGTAAACGCTCCCTTGACAACCCCCACCACCACCACCACCACCCCGCCCCCCCGTGTTCCTACCGACCTATCAGACAGCTCCTTTCTCATGCACGCCCCCCTACTTCTCCTACTACGCACCAGGTGGTGAACCACGCGTACAAGCACAACATCGCCTCGATCTACCCCGAGCCCAAGGACAAGGAGGCCTTCGTGTTGTCCCACATCTACAGCCCCGACTACGACTCCTTCACCCTGGACTCCTACAGCTGGCCCCAGGAGGCCATGAACGTCCAGGACGTCTGAGGGACGACACACCAGACCCCACACACCAGGTCGCCGCGGACGAAATCCATGTGGAGCGACGCAACCTACGGCTGTGTGGAGCCCCATCTCTAGTGTAATGAAATAACAACCCAGGTTGGGAACCCCAACTATCTACAGCCTGTGTTCCGGATGCCGAGTTCCCCTCCAGGGGCCCGCCTTCTTCCTTCCTTCCCTCTTCTTTTTGTGTTGTCCGATTTGGTGTTTGGATATTAAGTACGAAAGTGGCTTTTTTGTTTTATTTCAGTCGACTGTAATCCGACTCATCATGTTGTATTAGCGGTGGTGCTATGCTATGTTCCTGCGCCGGGAAACGTTGACTGCCGCTGTATTAGCATGTCCTGCCAAAACGCACTACAATGACACTCCTTCTACTGCAGGAGTTCGTGCTTCTGAAGGTCCAGCTGCTGTATAGATACAGCTGGACCGTTTGCAATGCGCACATAATTATCACCCAACGCACAAATGCAGCGCAGTGCAGACCTGAGTCGTCTCTCCCCTCAGGACTGACTTATTGCGTGTTTTGCAGATGTAAGGTGGCTGTGATTTGTACGTCAACCTAAGCGTGTTTGTTTCCGTCCAAGGCAACACAAGCTCATTGTGTTGCATCTAAAGAGAGCTTACCGTTTAGCTTTGATTGAGTTCCCATGCTGCCAGAATTGTAAATTCCAGAGCCCGTATTGAACAGCTGTGACGTCCTAGGTCCTACCTGATGGGTGCAGGGAGCATGGCGTGGCACGGCCTCCCGATCATCCTAACCCTACCTGTTCCACCGGCCGGGATGTTGTCGTGTTTTTCTAGTCCAGACGATAGTGCTTTTATAGGTTCGTTTTGTACTGAGTCGTCTGTGTTTTTTGTCAACATTCCCAAAGTGACCCGTGGCTTTGACAGCGTTCTGTGCTCGTTTCTGGTCCGACAAGGGAATGTTTTTCAAAGGAAATTGAATGCGAAGGAAAAAAAATACAATAAATGTGGGTGAGAGAACCGAGTGTCTTTGTCTTTCTTGAGCTGGGTGTCCTATGAGGTAGGTACGTGAGGAGGATATAGCTATTATCTACATCCTATCAGCTGCCATGCTTATCTCCACCGTTTCATCTAAATGTCTGTTCCCAGTAAATTTATTACACCCAGATAACAAAACATATTTCTGAGATTTGCGACTGGACCAATTCTTCTGCATATATGGCCGGTGTCTGGGTGCTCGTTTCCATGGTAACCTCCTCCAGCCCGTCCTCCTCCAGGACAGCTCGGGTGTCCCAGGCCAACCGGGGACATTGAATGTTTTCAAATGAGACTGAGTATGTAAATATAAGATGCAACAACATGCCATGATATTTGCATCAACATTTATTGGATCAAAAGGCATTTTGAAGCTTAGTTCCCCTTGTGTTATGACCCAGCTCGGGAATCATGACACAGAGGGAGTCCCCGACATGATTAGAAGGGTTTAAAGCCATATTTATGAATAAACCAACCAATATAAAAATGTAACCTGAAGTCTGTATAGTCAGTGGCGTGTGTGGTGCATGGTTGAGTGGAACACGCTGTGCTGCATGAACAGAAGTACAACGTCAAACCAAAAGGACCCAAAACCTGAGGGACAAAACTATGAACAAATCAAATCCAAAGCTACCTAGCCCTGACAGAGAGAGCGAGGGAGCAAGAGAGAGGCTACTGTGGTACAACTTCTAAAGCCTACAGGACAAACCTGAGGAGGTGCAGCACTGACAACCATCTCAGCCTCATCCATCAGCACCCCGTACCAGAGAGGCAAACACAGGGGGAGCCAGCAGGCAGAGTCCTCAGGCCATGTAAGGTGAGTACCCATCACAGCAGCCAAACAGGACAGGACACAGACTCAGGGGTGTGTAGTCGCATTTTCACAGAAAAGTTGAAACATAAAACAAAGAAAACTTAAATCCAGTGTACACTGGGTGATCCACATCCGTCCTCGGCTGTGGACACAGTGTTAAATTATTTGATAAAATCCCATTGTTGTACAATAGTTCACATTGAGTCTGATGGAACAGCCTCCTCAATTGGCCGCAACATGCAGCATCTACGGTTAAAGCGAATAGTGCAGTTTAACTGCGTGGTGAGTGACAGCTTCCTTGAAACAGAAAAACAGTTCAGACATTGTAAACATTGGTGAGTGGAAAAAAAAAGAAAAAAGGATGGAACATTGACTTTACAGCTGATTAACATTGTTTCTGTATCTAAAAGTGCTCTGGGACATGCACACAAATGGACGGTATCAGCACTAGCGGCTTGCTTGGCTACATTTTGTAAATGTTGCGCAACATGTTTGTTGTATTTAAAATGAAAACGTGTTTGGATGTAAAATCCTGTTTTACAAAGGTTGACTATGGATTTTGACGCTACTGGGATGCTATAATTTGCTAGTAAGCTATCCATGAGAGGTTCACTGTTTGCTAAATTAGTAAAGCCAAGTCTATCACCAGTGCCCTGGAACATAAAAGTAGCAGACCCATAATTAGTGTTGTGAAAGACACCTCTGTTTGTTCTACCTAAAACAATTTATACAATCCTTGGTCTTTTAACATGGCTTAGAAACCTTTTTTTCCCAGATATACATCCAACTCTGCGTTAATGAAAGTAAAAGATCAAATTATTTCATAATGTTGTTAAAGCTAAGATCTGGCTGCTTTTATTGCAATACAACATTTTTGTGTACCTTCTTTCATTAAACTAAAATGTCAACCAATCACCTAAAGAGACGTATATGTCACTGAATAGTTCTTTCACAAAATTGTTAAGTTGCTGTTACAACCTTCTGAATAAAGAAATACAAAAAGAAGTCTGAGGATTGCCTTGGTCATCATACAGCTTCAAACTAACAGATTACATTTTAAACATAATCTGAAATGTAAACTAAAGGAACAATGATACAATTTTAAATGCGGACCAAACAACCTGAGCTTACGAGAAAAGACCAAATGATGCTTTGTTTGGCACATTTTATCAACACCCATTTGGTTTGTCTTTCAATGGAGTGGCTGGGGCATCGATACATACACACTGGGTTCCACTTCCTACCCGGAGGCATCCTTCCTCAATCACATGTATCCAAATCCACTGCAAGGTGCTTTGCAGAAAGGCATCTGCTAAATAGTGAAAGAGTTACCATGTTCATGGCAAGAGAATCAGGACAGGTGAACAAACGTTCCAAGCACTTTGCCCTTAGCCCTTCTTCTTGCTGGGGCAAACATGAGACAGGATGAGATCCATCATGTTCTTGATGATGGCCGGAGGCGGGTGCAGATTGTGGGGGAGATGATGGGCCAGGGTCATCTCCCAGGCGTCCACAAACACAACCCCCATGCCCATGAACATGGGCCGGAGCACCCTGTCTTGCTGCAGCGAGAACCAGTCGCTGTTGTACTGGCTCACCTCCTGGTCCAGGGCCTGCAGGTTGGGCGTGCGGATCACCACCAGGGTGCCGGGGCCCCGGTTCAGCAGCCGCACCAGCGCCCGGCGAATGTGTCGCATGCGCCGCACGTACACCTCCACGGGGAAGGTGCTGAAGTGGGACCAGATGCTGAGCAACACCACGGTGTTGGGGCCCCCCGGCAGGCCGTCCAGCTCATTGGCCACGTAGCGCAGCTCGCTGGTGCTGACGGCGGAGAAGCGTATGGGCGGGCCATGGCAGCGGTACTTCAGCAGGATGTTGTGTTTGCTGTCCACCGCCATGAAGGGCCCCGTGTTCTTTGGGCTGTGCAGGTTGAACTCCTTGATGTCTGGGGGAGGGGGGGGGGGGGAGAACAAACGGACAGACACACACGCACGCACGCACACATGCACACACATACGTGTTGGGAGACGGGACGACCGGGACAAAGGGACACATAGACAGAGGGGGCGTCGGCGGCTCTCACCTGGCACGAAGGCATTGAGGTACTCGAACCACTGCCTCACCGTGGAGTCTCCGTACATGAGGATCACCTTGCCGGCCAGACACTGCGTGATGGACGAGGAGTCGTTGAACTGGCGGCCAGGAGTTCCGACCATGGACCTCCAGGAGCCTTGGTAGTAATAACCGGACGGGGTGTACTTGACTGGCTCTGGTTTGATGCTGCTGTTTTCCAACTCCGGTTCTTCTGGGAAACAAGCAGGACACAAATGTCACACGATGACATTCATACGGGCGGGCGTTAAAGTCAACACCATCCCTGAACCGCCGCAATGCTTGTGTACCTTTCTCCTTTGGAAGCACGGTGATCCGATCAGGGCCTGAGGCGTGGATCATGACTTTGATGTTCACACCGCTGTGAGTAATACAACAGACGAGAAGAAGGAGAAGGACGAAAAGACATTTACAAAAAGGTATGAATGACAGGAACGCCCAAAAAATCACGGTACAGCCCCACACCTCTGAAGGAGCTGCGCTTCGTTGCTGGTGATGAGCCGCTTCTTGTAGCCTCCCTTGGCGTGGTTGACCCTGGTGTCACAGCCCAGGAGCTTGGGCTTCAGGCAGTACCAGGGCTCCCCGGTCCTGAGGTCCGTGTAGTTGCAAAGCGGCTTCTGCGGCTGACTGGGCGGCAGGCACATGTTGCACATGGTGGTCTCGGACAGGAAGCCCGAGCGGAACAGACTCTTGAAGAAGACCCGGTCGGGCCGCTGCTCCTGGAGCCGCTGCAGCACGGCCACCGCCTCGCTGGAGTGCACCATGGTGACCTCCACCTGGGCCGCGCCCACCCACAGCAGCGGGAACAGAGCCGAGTAGAAGCCGTTGAGGTGATCCACCACCCGGCCCGCCACCCCGGCCCCCAGCTCTGGGGAGTGCAGCCGGGCCACCAGGAAGTCCCCGCCGTAGCGCTTGGGCCGGCCCTGGAAGTCGTGCATCTGGACCAGGGCCTCCAGCTGGTCCCCCACGTGCCACTCCCTCCGGCCGTTGGAGGGCAGGATGGCGAACAGGCTGTGCACAGGGTCGCTAGTCTGGCGTAGGGGCGCCGGGGCGGGGCGGGGGGGTGGCTTGGGCCAGGCGATGGAGTTGAGGAGGTAGCGTTCCTCCAGGACCTCGTCCGGGGTGGGCTTCAGGCCCAGGTGGTTGCAGAAGGTGTGGTTGTGGTACGGAGGGAGGGGCCCCTTCTGGGCGAAGGCCGTCTGGATGCTGTTCTGGAGCTGGAAAAGTGTTGACGCCGTGTGGCACCTCAGGTTCTGAGGAGGACGAGAACAAAGGTGCGGTTTCAAGTGTTGCCTAGCTGCAAGTTGTAATAAACTATATAATTAAGGATAACAAGTGTTGACAGGTTCATATGTTATGTAAATGTTGTACGTCTTGGCACTTTATAATTGCTCTTTGTAACTTGGCACTTGACTGTCTGAGATCTTGTATACTAGCAATGGTTCATCTAGCATTTGGAATGTCTGAAACTTGTTCTGTTGACTTTCTTACTGTATTGACATTTACATTTAGGGCATTCGGCAGACACTTTTATCCAAAGCGACTTACAAAGAGTACATTTGTCATAAGAAGGTGAAACATTTCATTGCTGCTAATACAGTAAGAAAGTCACCAGAACAAGTTTGAAGCATTTCAATTGCTAGATTAACCATTGCTAGTATACAACATGTATATAGTGCCAAGTTACAAAGAGCGATCAAAGTGATACTTACAAATAATAATAATAAACATAAACACACACGCGCGCAGTATGGCTGAATGCATGCAACACTCACCTCCATAGTGTGAATGTTGAGCAGCAAGAAGATGAAACCAGAGAGCGCGAGGAGGAGGAAGATGGGGGCATATTTGGACAGATGTCGAAACATGAGGACCCCCTTTGTTCTCCCGTGGTTGGCTACCGCTTCATATTCGGAGGTCAACATGACGGCGGACGGAGTAGTAGTGGTGGGGTTTGTTGACACTTACCCAATAAAGGAAATGAATAACATTCATCGGTGTGTGACAACAATCAACACGACCAACAACACAACTCACACCAGTTCACATTATACATGAGTCTGCTATAAAGCAGCTTGGAAATTACTTAATGATATAAAATATAGCTAAATAAAGCTGTCGATCTGTCGAACACAGTTGTGATCGACACACGAGCTGTCGAACACAGTCTCACTGCAGTTCGTGAAATAGTCACGAAATGTAATATATTAATTCGTGTACATGGACACAAATTTCAAATTTAATTTCACGATTTTTTCTTTCGTGACTTTCAAACTAATGTATTTCTGCACAACGTTTTACAGTTAAATAGTACAGTACCCATGGGCCTCTTGTAGGACGCCAGTTAAGCTACCCGAGGACCCACCTCCAGTTCTCATTTAATGATATCCTAACACTATCCACCGTTAGGGGTTAGGGTTAGGGGTTAAATTAGGGTTTGGGTTAAAATGAAAGTCGTCCTGAGTGTCACGAAAAAAGGGAAATTCGTGTCCATGTAGCCCACACGAATCAATAGATTAGGACTATTTCGTGACTATTTCACGAACTGCCGTGAGACTGACTGTGTTGTGTATTTATAGCCACCCCCCCTCTTCCCTTAGACGGCTACTTACATGCTTGTCGATAAACTGGCAGTGCGGGAGAACCCTATCCTGCCAAAAGATGACAAAAGACTGAGCGGTTTGTCAACATAAAAAACGTGAGCGCTGCTGAATGATGGGACGGACATGTAGCCTAGGCTACACCGTTATTGTCCATGATTTACACAACACGCTTTGCTGCACCCCCTTGTGGAAATTTACCGGGTTAAAAATAGGGATGTTATAGGTTCTGGAACGCATGATATGATATCTGATATGAAATACAATGTTTGTTTGCCCTTTCATATTTACAGGAAACGTGCGCAGTGTATGCCTACACTCATATAACCAGAAGGGATTATGTATCTGTTACAAAGATACCGTTACTGTTTGACGAGCAACCCCATCTTATTGACTGCATGTCGGCGTCGTCTTTAAGTTCTGAGTTCTAGATTTGCTGAATTTACTAAGAAGCCTGATTTGCGGTTAACATTAAAAAAAAGCACATTAAACAACCCCCTTCTTTCTAACGGGAGGTCACAACATAGCCCTCATCGCAGGACCATTTACGTTTTCAACAACTGGTCCTCATACATCCGATCTACGAGCTTCGCCGCACATCAGCCTATGAATAGATTTTATGTTCCCCAAAAAATGAACTCATCTTACCCGGTAAGGTGTACCACACAAGAAACCGACCGGAGTCCTGCGCTGACACTGTGATTACTTCATTCGAACATTCTGTGGTCAATGGTGTGGACGGTCTCCGCAGAGCTCCCTGCTCTACGTCCCTGCGTTCTGCCCATGGGCAGCTCCGTGCCCCTCATCCAGCCATGGCTGTGGTCGACACGCAAAAGCTCACCTGATTGTAACGGTGCTTTTGTTCCGTTGCCAGCAGATTGCCACCTATTCCGAGCTCTCGCGAGATTCAGCTCTGCGTGTGTGTGCGTGCGTGAATCATTAATATTAATAATATAGGCCTATATTATCGGTTGTTTTCAAATTGGCTCAAATAGTTTCTTCCGTAAAGGCCGAGCAGCAAATTGTAATATACAATATAACACAATATACTTAAAAATAATTGTGGTGCCTTTCAACCAAAATAAATAAGCCACTGAGGGGCAAACGGTGAACTTGTTTCGGACGCGTGTTCTGGGCTAAACATGAACACGCTGACATCCCGACACGGTCAAAAACCGTTTGCTTCCCCTTTCCACGCACCTCATTCCTATCACCACTAGAGCTTATACTCTTCCTTATGTTATTAGAATAAGGGGGGGGGGGGGGGGGTAGGTTTGTGACTGATATAGGTGGGGGGGGGGGCTCATGGGAAGTGGGCACGTGGGTGAACGTAAAACAGGGAGTGGGTGGTTGGAGAAACGTGTGTGTCATGTTAGGAATGGAGTGAACTGTTTGAGTAAATGTACATGTTCATGGAAAGTGGCCTATTAAACTGGCATTCTGAGACATCTAGCCTCCTTGGTTTCATCACCAATATAATCAGTAGGATAACCTGCGGTTTGGACGATTACCTCGCGAGCTGCCGGCAAGTGGAGTTAAACTGAAGAAATTAACGAGCCAACCTGCAGCCGCGGTCCAGAGACAGAAATAGGTAACACTGGGGGCTCAGTCCGGGATTTCTACTACCTTGGTGAGTGAGACGAGAGGATAAAGTTTACAGCCAGAGTTGACCCGCACTAATTTGGAGGTATGCAATATAACGCTTCAAGTAAATTTACCGCGACCACCCGCGAGAGAAATGCCAACGCGATAAATGATTATGAAAAGACACTAGGGAATCTGACAACGTATTTCAACGAATCTATGTGGTTAACTCCTCTTGAAACGAGCCAGTCGTTATGTTTGGAGCCACAAGTGTCTGGGAATGTTGGCCAAATTTGCGCGAGCTGCTTTAGTTGTGCTAGCCAGCCCAGGCAGTTTGGATGCACAACAAGGCAACAGGCTACATGTTCTAATGACAGTGAGAGTGCTTTTACCCACGAATCACCTACACCATTGTCAAATACTAATCCCTTTTTGGCTGATGTAGTGAATGAAATGGTGAGGAGAGGAGAAGTGGAAGATTCACAGAGCATGTTGCCTAAGCATGTGGATATTACACAAGCAGATGTCAAGACAAATGTACCATTATGTGTTTGTCCAGCAAATGCCATGCCCAGAACAGTTCATATTAACCCCTTCATACCTGATCCACATAGCATTTGTGCTAGAAGCACACCAATAAGAACTAACCCATTCACCACAGCATTAATTGAGTCTCCACAGTTCACCACGCCAGGGTTTCCCAGTGAACGTTGTGTGTGTGCACACCAGACTGGTAGAGCAGCCTTGTTTGACAGGCCCTCGAGTCAGCAGCGCGAGGTTATGGGAGAGCAGCAACCAGGAGTTCCCCCATCAAGGAGCAGGAGATCCCGTGCACAGAGATGGTGTCATCAGTCCATGCACCATGATCAGTCCTCTGAGAGCGATGGTGAGGTTAGTCAACATGAACGCATTCCTACTTTAAAGCCGGGTCAGTATGATGGTACTACACCATGGAGAGAATTTATCCATCGTTTTAAAAGTTGTGCCTTAGCCAACCATTGGTCGGAACAAACAATGGCAATTCAGTTAAAATTCTCTTTAGTGGGGGCTGCAGGTAGCATTGTAAACCGAAACCCGAGGTCAGCAGGATGGGGTTATCATCGCATTGTGGAGGAGCTAGAAATGGCCTACGGCCCCACCTCGCAGCATGCCGCTGCTGTGGGAATTGAGCTAAGACAGTGGGTACGTAAACCAGGTGAGGCCTTATATAGCCTGAGAGATGACATCTATGATAAAATCTCTATAGTTTACTCAGACAAGACAGAAGGAGAACAAGATGCTCTTGCAGTAGAAGTGTTCACCAATGCGGTAGGAGATGTGGGAATGGTGCAAAAACTTATTGAAAAGCGGCCCAGCACCTTAGCCCAGGCCTATGTGATTGCTCATCGTTATGAGACTACCAAAAAGCCAGCTGAAAATGGAACTCGCCTGATGGGAACAGGTGCGCGCAATACAGCCACCCATAGACCTACAACTGCCTCCATATTAGCATGCGACGGAGGAGAGGATGATGCAGCTGCTGAAGACATGGCAGAGCCAGCTCCCCAACAGCAAAATATCCGTAATAGGCTGACAAGGCCAGGTAAACGCGGAAGCATCAATTGGGCGGAAGTGCGCTGTCATAATTGCTCTGGCCTGGGACACATGAAACGGAACTGCCCCAGCCCTAAAGGCCTAATTACAACAGCACCTGTCATGTCAGCACCTTTCCAGGCTGAGAGGGGAAGCCCTCAAAGCGTGTTACATGTTAAAGCACAAGGCAAAGAGATGAGCATCCATGTATTAATACACAACAATGAGATCTGCGCACTCCTGGACACAGGGGCACAGAGGAATGTTCTACCTGCAGCCCACTACTCGGCACTGGATCCAGACATCAGACCCCCACTACAACCATCAATGGTACAGTCACTGCAGGGGATTGGACCGGAGAAGGTACCTGTACTGGGGGAATCACATCTACCTGTGCAAGTGGGGAGCCGTACGGTGAGTGTTAACTTCATTGTTGCCAACATAGCCGATACAGATGCTATCCTAGGCAATCCTGTTTTGGAGCAGGCTCGTGCAAGACTGGACTTTGGCCAGAGGAAAATCATGCTGTTTGGTGAGCAAATACCGTTTTTCAACCCCAACAACCGTCCAAGGACACACATTGCCCGGGTAGCTCGCACTACCGTCTTAGGACCAGGTCAGGAATTCATTATACCAGGCCGTGCCCATCTCCGCGGACCTGTAAGAGGCGAAATTCTCCTAAGCCCCACAAAGAGATTTGTGGAGAAGCATCAGGTGTTGGTTGCACGGGTTGTCATGGAAGCTGGACCTAACAGGTGCATTCCCATTCGAGTGTACAATCCAGGGAGCACAACAGTCACGGTGAAAATAGGAGCAGTAGTGGGGCTTCTCCATCCAGCTGACGTGGTTCACTGTGCCACCACCAGGGAAATTCTCCCCATTAAAGCTCAAGGTCAGATGTTACCAGATCACCTGCAAGAGTTGTACACCCAGAGCTCCACTGAGTTAGGTACTGAAGACCGACACAACTTGGAGCAGATGCTGCACCGCTATGGGGACATCTTTTCTACAGGCCCTGGTGATTCTCATTGGATTGACACATTTTCCCCACCCTTTTGCAGAACCGTTAACACGGATGTCATTCAAGCAGTCCAAACTCCATTGTTTTAGCTGTGGTAACCAAACAGAAACCATCTGTAACTAACTATTAGAAAGTACCTACATCAGTATGAAATCACTGAAGCACCTGTTTGACACTCCTTCACACAAATCTTCAATTTTCAATCAGTCTGCAGGCCTTAAAACAGTAAAAGTTTTTTATACTTTACTAGAATAGGGTTTATTTTGGGGCAGCAGTAGCTCAGTGGAAAGAGTGGGTAGACAGAGTGGGTCGTCCACTAACCGTAGGGTCGGCTGTGCGATCCTCTCAATCCCCTTGATCCCCCACCTTCAAATGTCTACATGTTGAACCCCACAAATGTACTGATTGTAAGTCGCTTTGGACAAAAGCGTCTGCTATATAAATGCCCCTTTACATATATTTTGTGTAATATTTAGTATTTCAGTTTCAGCCACAGTTTGAAAAAAAAAAAAATCAATGGAATCAATAAAATTTGCTTCAAAGCATTTCTGATTCTGGTTCCAGTTATTTGCAAGAAGGCAAATTTGACAACAAATAGCACTGGCATGAAAGCTACGTAATGACAAGCAATGGTACACTTATTCGCAATGAGTGCTGTATTTTGTATTTTTTTGACCACTGTGTAATGGTTGATTGGAAGAGCTCTACACTTGTTTGCAAGTTGGGGTGTTGAAGGCAAAATTAGCTTTTGTGGCATATTTTAAATGTTTTGTCACGGTTACAGCCTGTGTGTTAACGGTTTTGAAAATGTGGAGTTTGAGTTTACTGCTGCATCAAAGCATTCGAGAAAAACGATAAAAGTCAAAGTCAAAGTAGTCAAAGTAGCTTTATTGTCAATTCCTTCACATGGCAAGACATACAAAGGATCAAGAGTACGTTTATCGCCCTCCCACTGTGAAACAGATAAAGTGCACAGGCACAACATGCACAAGACATTCCTAATACTAAAATGAAAGTAAACATACCTAAAGATAAGACAGAAAGATAAAAAAAAGTCAATACAAGTAGTAAACACCTCTCTGGCGGGGAAGGAGCCTGAGCGGGTGTGTGAGGTTGAGAGGTACCGGCTAGATATAGTCGGGCTCACCTCGACACACAGTTTGGGCTCTGGAACCAGCGTCCTTGAGAGGGGTTGGACTCTTTTCCACTCTGGAGTTGCCCCTGGGGAGAGGCACCGAGCGGGGGTGGGAATGCTTATTTCCCCCCGGCTTGGTGCCTGTACGTTGGGGTTCACCCTGGTGGACGAGAGGGTAGCCTCCCTCCGCCTTCGGGTGGGGGGACGGGTCCTGACTGTCGTTTGTGCATAAGCACAAACGCTCCCTCGGTGCATAAGCACCAGAGGGAGCGTTTTCCAACACCCCCTTTCTGGAGTCCTTAGAGGGGGTGTTGGAAAACGCTCCCTCTGGGGACTCCCTTGTTCTGCTGGGGGACTTCAACGCCCATGTGGGCGATGACAGTGAGACCTGGAGGGGCGTGATTGGGAGGAACGGCCCCCCTGATCTGAACCCAAGTGGTGTTTTGTTATTGGACTTCTGTGCTCGTCATGGATTGTCCATAACGAACACCATGATCAAGCATAAGGGTGTCCACATGTGCACTTGGCACTGGGACACCCTAGGCCGCAGTTCGATGATCGACTTTGTAGTTGTATCATCAGACTTGCGGCCGCATGTCTTGGAAACTCGGGTGAAGAGAGGGGCGGAGCTGTCAACTGATCACCACCTGGTGGCGAGTTGGCTCCGATGGCGGGGGAAGATGCCGGTCAGACCTGGCAGACCCAAACATACTGTGAGGGTCTGCTGGGAATGTCTGGCTGAATCTCCTGTCAGAACGAGCTTCAACTCCCACCTCCGGGAGAGCTTCAACCATGTCCCGAGGGAGGCGGGGGACATAGAGTCCGAGTGGACCTTGTTCCGTGCCTCCATTGTTGAAGCAGCCGACCGGAGCTGTGGCCGTAAGGTCGTCAGTGCCTGTCGCGGCGGCAACCCCCGAACCCGCTGGTGGACTCCAGCGGTAAGGGATGCCGTCAAACTGAAGAAGGAGTCCTACCGGACCTTTTTGGCCTGTGGGACTCCTGAGGCAGCTGATGGGTACCGGCGGGCCAAGCGGAGCGCAGCTTCGGCGGTTGCGGAGGCAAAAACTCGGGTGTGGGAGGAGTTTGGTGAGGCCATGGAGAACGACTTCCGAACGGCTTCGAGGAGGTTCTGGACCACCATCCGGCGTCTCAGGAGGGGGAAGCAGTGCTCTGTCAACACCGTGTACGGTGGGGACGGGGCGCTGCTGACCTCGACTCGGGATGTCGTGAATCGGTGGGGGGAATACTTCGAAGACCTCCTCAATCCCACCAACACGCCTTCCACTGAGGAAGCAGGGTCTGGGGACTCGGGGGGGACTCTCCTATCTCCGGGGCTGAGATCGCCGAGGTGGTTAAAAAGCTCCTCGGTGGCAAGGCCCCGGGGGTGGACGAGATCTTAAAGGCCCTGGATGCTGTGGGGCTGTCTTGGTTGACACGACTCTGCAGCATGGCGTGGACATCGGGGGCAGTGCCTCTGGATTGGCAGACCGGGGTGGTGGTTCCCCTCTTCAAAAAGGGGGACCGGAGGGTGTGCTCCAACTACAGGGGGATCACACTCCTCAGCCTATTCGGGGGTCCTGGAGAGGAGGTTCCGTGGGATAGTTGAACCTCGGATTCAGGAGGAGCAATGTGTTTTTCAATGTGTTTTCATCCCGGCCCGTGGAACTGTGGACCAGCTCTATACCGTTAGCGCGGTCCTCGGGGGTGCATGGGAATTCACCCAACCAGTCTACATGTGCTTTGTGGACTTGGAGAAGGCGTTCGACCGTGTCCCTCGGGGAGTCCTGTGGGGGGTGCTCTGGTATGGGGTACCGGGCCCGCTGATACGGGCCGTCGGGTCCCTGTACTCCCGGTGCCAGAGCTTGGTCCGCATTGCCGGCAGTAAGTCAAGCCTGTTTCTGGTGAGAGTTAGCCTCCGCCAGGGCTGCCCTTTGTCACCGATTCTGTTCATAACTTTTATGGACAGAATTTCTAGGCGCAGCCAGGGCGTTGAAGGGTTACGGTTCGGTGGCCTCAGGATTGGGTCACTGCTTTTTGCGGATGATCTGGTCCTGTTGGTTTCATCGGGCCGTGAGCTTCAGCTCTCACTGGAGCGGTTCGCAGCCGAGTGTGAAGCGGCTGGGATGAGGATCAGCACCTCCAAATCCGAGGCCATGGTTCTCAGCCGGAAAAGGGTGGAGTGCACTCTCCGGGTCGGGGAGGAGATCCTGCCTCAAGTGGAGGAGTTCAAGTATCTCGGGGTCTTGTTCACGAGTGAGGGGAGGATGGAGCGGGAGATTGATCGACAGATCGGTGCGGCGTCGGCAGTGATGCAGGCTCTGCACCGGTCCGTCGTGGTGAAGAAGGAGCTGAGCCGAAAGGCGAAGCTCTCGATTTACCGGTCAATCTACGTTCCTACCCTCACCCATGGCCACGAGCTGTGGGTAGTGACCGAAAGAACGAGATTGCGAATACAAGCGGCCGAAATGAGTTTCCTCCGCAGGGTGTCCGGGCTCTCCCTTAGAGATAGGGTGAGAAGCTCGGTCATCCGGGAGGAGCTCAGAGTAGAACCGCTGCTCCTCCGCGTTTAGAGGAGGAGCCTCCCCAGCCTCCTGGACGGCTCCCTGGGGAGGTGTTCCGGGCACGTCCCTCCGGGAGGAGGCCCCGGGGAAGACCCAGGACACGCTGGAGGGACTATGTCTCTCGGCTGGCCTGGGAACACCTCGGGATCCCTCCGGAAGAGCTGGACGAAGTGGCTGGGGAGAGGGAAGTCTGGGCTTCTCTCCTCAGGCTGCTGCCCCCCGACCCCGGATAAGCGGAAGACAATGGATGGATGGATGGATGGACAAGTAGTAAAAATAAATATGCAATGTCGGAATCTACTGTTATAAGAGGTAGGAATAGCAGCATAAGTAGCATACATTTGCTGGTGATGGGAATTTACTGGTAATAGTAATAGTGATAATAATAATAAAAGTGCAAAAGGACAATAGTGCATGTCACGGTCTGTGTTTGTGTCTTCATGTGTTGTTTGGTTTGCTCTGTGTTTCCCCTGTGTCCTGTTTTCCCTCCTTTGTTGATTGCCCCGTTGTGTTCACCTGTGCCCTGTTCCTCACCTGTCTTTGGTTTGCAATTAGTTCTTTGTGTATTTAAGTCCTGTCTTCTGTTGAGTCCTTGCCGAACCCAATACAGTGCCTCATGTTCTTATCTATTGTAGGAACTAGAGCAGTGAAAGGAAGGAAGGAATTACTAGAGAAAATGAGAGAGTTGGGTCTGGAAGATATATCAGTACTTTAAAGTTGTTTTTTAAAGTATTTATCAGGCACTGGTCTGATGAAAAGAATCTGAACATATGAAAAATTAACCTGAAGGTGGCAGCAATGAAACAAATTGGATGCCAGCTGCCATAAAAACCCACTGAAGAAGAAGAAGAAGAAGAAGAGTCCTTGTCCGAGTTCTCGTCGTACGTCGTCGTATGTGTTGGTCATCGTCTGTCTGTTCCTGGTTTGCTGTCTTTGTAAGTTCAAATAAATAAGTAAAGCTACTCGTGGCTGCGTCTACTCTGCGTCTGGGTCCACCTCCACCGCTACCCGTAACGGTGCAAGAGACAACAGATTGTCCACAGTTCGGGGGGGGGGGGGTTCAGCTTGTTGACAGTCTGGAGGATGAGATGAGATGAGATATTCCTTTATTAATCCCCCTTAGGAGAAATTCATTGACCGTCAACCCATCCGTACATATACAACATAACATACAATATGACAAGGGGGTAGACAGGACAGGAAGACAGGGATGAAAGAAAAATACAGTAACATGAGGAGAAGGAGGAGAGAAAAAAAAGCATCCCCTCAGACTATGTTCCTTTGGGGAGCACAGTGTGTGGGCATAAAAAAACACCTCAGCAACATAAGCACACATAAGAACACTTTACAACATGAAACTCAGGACTTGCAACAGGGTAGGGGGTCGGGGGTTGTAGGTGGCCCAGCACAGACAAGCGGCCATCCGGTCCTGCAGCCATCTGCGGCGCTGGTCACAGACCCGCCTGCCGTGCTGGGGGGGGGGGGGGGGGGGGGTAAAAAGCGGCAAAGGCGTGGTGATGGGGGGATAGGGGGTGAGTTGTATATCTGTATGAGTTTGTGTGTGTGTGTGTAGGCCTGGAGAGTCATCTCGCCTGGCATCACAATCTAGGTGCCTCAGTCCGCATGATGTCATAGCGATAACACAGCAAGTTGCCATGGAGATGACCCTGATCGGGTCCCAGACAGAATCAACAGGTGTACTTGAGGGAAGTGGGTGAAGGTATGCAAGAGCGTCTCACTGCAGCGTTCTCAAGGTAAAGTTGTTCCAGCAGCGGCCTTGGCCGAGGCCAGTGCCGGTTGAGGGGGGCCGAAAGCAGATAAGATTGGGGTTGTTTGGTCTGAGGGTGAGTAGCTGCATTCCAATTTACTCAACTACTCATTTTGTCCATTCTGGTCTCCGAATTGATCCATTTTCCTTTGCAAAGCTGAAAGCTTCTCCATGATGTTATCGATGTTGCGGTTTATAGCCACAGTCTGAGTGCCGAGAGCTCTGCCCATCGCCTCAATCATGTCGGGCAGCTTTATTGGGCTTTTGATAGCTGTCACCGTTTCCTTAATGAATAGATAAATCAGGGCATTGCCTAATTCAATCAGCAGAAAACCCATTATCACGGTTAGGAATAGGTAGATGTCTTCGATGTCCTCCACGGAAAGAATCGCCAGGCACACGACCCGCCACCTCTCCCACGCGTCCATCGTGTAGCCAGCTGCGAACGTTCCGGCAGGGCAGGCTGGTTCCCCCGAACCCAGGCTTCTCGTCGAGAAGATGGTGTCAATTACGCTGAGAGACCAGTTAATCAAATCCATTATTTTTAGTTTAGGAGAGCAGTGCGAAGAGAGTCTCTTCAAAAGTATAGACAGGAGGATGTGGCTGGGGGGAGTGAGGGGAGAGAATTTAACCTCCTGACAGCTTCATGTATGAAGCTTTTTGTAATTCTGGTGGTGCGACCACGGAGGCTCCTATACCTTCTGCCGGACGGCAGGAGGCTGAACAGACTGTGTGCGGGGTGGCTGGTGTCGCTCACAATCGAGGTCGCCTTCCGAGTGAGGCGGGTGGTGTACGTGTCCTTCAAGGAAGGGAGTGGGGCATCAATGATATTACCAGCTGTGTTTACTATGCGTTGCAAGGTTTCCCTGCTGTGTTTGGTGCAGCTACCGCCCCACACGGTGATGCAGCTGGACAGGATGCTTTCAATTGTGCCCCTAGTGGTGCAACGGATCGTCATTAATCCGTGATCCGTTCAGATCAATATCTTTGGTTTGGCACACACGTGATCCGCGGATTGATTTATCAACAAAAAAAAAAGTTGTGCATGTTCAGTCCACACACAGCATGGTCATGGCAAGTGGAGGAACGGAGGAGCTTGAATGCCCTGTGTCATTTAAAGCCCCTGTATGGGAGCATTTTGGCATCCCTGTCAAATATAATGATGAAGGAAAGAGGTTAGTGGATAAAACCGTGACGGTGTGTAGGCACTGTGGCACAAGAAAGCCATATGACAGTGGGAACACATCAAGCATGGTCACGCATTTGAAGCGACATCACCCCGGTGTTTCACTGACAGGAGTGAAAACGAAGGCTGCTGCTCAACAACCGCTAATCACCGCGGCAGCATTTAAGCAGCCCCTTGCTGCACAATCCAACCAGGCTAAATCCATCACAAACGCTATCGGTGTGCAGACATGGGGCCATATTCGATTGTGCAAAACGAGGGCTTTAAACACATGCTGAAAGGGCTTGAGCCACATTACCACATCCCTTCGCGCACCCACTTCAGCGAAAAGATTGTGCCAGATCTTTGTGAGCAGGAGAAGAAAAAAGTTGTGAATGAACTATCCTGAGCATCCTCTGTTGCGCTCACGACAGACGGGTGGACGTCCAGGGGAACGGAGAGCTATGTGACGATAACCGCTCACTTCATCACAGCAGACTGGGAGATGAGAAGTCCGGTGTTGCAGATTAATTTAATTTCTTAATTTAATTATTTAATGTGTTAATAAACAAAAAGACAAAACTTACGTTTATTTGTCTTGTCTTTTTTTTTTTTTTTGCTGATCCGAAAAATGATCCGATCCGTGACTCTGATCCAAGGAACGATCCGAACCGTGAGTTTTTTGATCCGTTGCACCCCTAGGTGCCCCGGTAGAATGTTTTCAGCATGGGTAGGGGAGCCTAAGCTCGCTTAAGCTTGCAGAGAAGGTAGAGGCGCTGCTGGGCTTTCTTCACCAGTGATGCAGTGATGGTGGTCCAGGAGAGGTCCTCACTGACATGCACCCCAAGGAATTTGGTGCTGCTCACTCTCTCCACAGCAGGACCATCGATGGTCAGTGGGGAGTGTTCAGTGTGGCCTCTCCGGAAGTCAACCACAGTCACCTTGGTTTTGCTGACATTCAGCAGGAGTTGCTGTGTCTGCACCACCTGGTCAGAAGGTCGACCTCCTCCCTGTAGTGGTTCTCGTTGTTCTTGGTGATGAGACCCACCAGAGTTGTCTCCTCCGCAAACTTCATCATATTTGAGCTGTAGGTTGGTGTGCAGTTGTGAGTCAGCAGGGTGAAGAGCAGAGGACTGAGCACACAGCCTTGGGGGCCCCCTGTGCTGAGTGTGATGCTGCTTGAGGTGTTGTTGCCGACTCGTACTGCTTGTGGCCTCTCACTGAGGAAGTCCAGTATCCAGTTGAGAAGTGCTGAGCCCCAGCTGGTCTAGTTTGGAGATGAGATGTTGAGGGATTATGGTATTGAAAATCATGGTTGTACAGATCATTAGACAACTCCTCCAGGTTTTCTATGGAGTTCCTGTTAACAGTAGCAGCGGGGTAGCCACTCTCACACAGCTCATCACTGTATCCTTGAAGGGGACCATTAATAACCGACCCCAATAGGGTCCTAATGGCATAAGGTCCGTTTCCATGACTATTAACTACTTCCCAAGGTTCAAGCAATTTGGAGGCGTTGGTACCTATCAACAACTCCATGTCAGCTCGAATGTGAGGAACGCAAACATCATCCAGGTATGGCCACTTAGCCAATTCATCTTCTTTGATGATGTTATCAGTGTTCACGGGCATCCTCTTAGACCTCTGGTGAATCATAGAACTGTTTCCCAGTGAGAATTGAAATCTCCAAACCTGTCAACATGTAGCTGGAAACTGATGCTTTTGAGCCCATGGTTCGTAAGCTGATTTGGGCTTTCCTTCCATTCATATTTAGCTTCCTCGTCCTTCCTTGTTTTCTGAACAAAATGTGGCTGTACTACCTGGATCTAGAAATGCATACAATTGTTTGACTTTATCTCCCTTGTTGGACTTCATTTGTAGCGGTAGGATGGATAGAATCCCATCACTGTTCCCGGCCCCTGTATGACCACACGTTTGTAGAGAGACAAGTGCCCTACTCACCGATGGTTCCTTTGGCCGTTTTGGGTCTGTATTGACTGCTATCGGAGTCACTGTCCCTGTGTGTCTTCTCCTCCAATCGTGGACACTACTCCGGAGTGTGACTTCGAGAGCAACAAACACAAAAGCTGGTGTTGTTTTCAGATGAACTAGCTTGCCGTTGAACCTGTTTATGCTTTCTGAATTTTTCAATGGTAGTAACAGTAGTTGCGAAACTGTCTCCTTTGAATCTTTGATTCAATTTCACCCTGATTTCACCCTGTTCACATTTTTACTTACTGTACAGGGTTGTGTATACTGAATGTCCCCAAAGATTGGGTCAGACACTATTTTGACTTGACACTCGATGAATGTGACAATGTCAATGAACTGTGCCCTTTGATTGAACCTTTCCAGTAACTGGCATATCCAGTTCTCTCATGTATTGTATATTCTCCATCAGTGGTGGGCCATCAAGGCCTTCTCTGCTGGCCTAACATAAATCATGATCATAATTTGATAAAAGTTCATTTAATTTTGAATTTACTTTCCCTAAATATATAAAATAAAATATTCTTCATATTCTCTTCATGTTCGTGTTGTTTTTAGATTAGAGTTTTTATCCATCAGAATTCAGCTAGCTTGTGTTGCCAGGCTGTATGAAATCTGCCTGAGGCCTTCAGAATAAACAATGCAGGCGTCTGTGCAATGTAAGTGAACGGGTACATACAGTTGTTAGACAGTTGCGATAGCCAAACAGATCAAGAGTTGTTGACAGTAGGCTTTCTAGCAGGCCTCACATTGAACATGACATGTTCTGTGCTTGGATACTCACTTACCGCCGTAAAACAACTAGAAGAAGGATAGCCTACTCACTTGTGAGTTCAACGCAGATCAACCGAGCCACACCGGAGCAACACCCGGTTAGCAGAGAAATCTAATATATCTACTCACTTTTTTTAACCCACAATGGCTGAAGGTGGGCAAAACGTTGGCTGGAGGTGGGCAAAACATTGTGATCACCAAGATGGCGCCGCGGAAGGTCGCCTCGGTGTGTTGGTGCGCGTTGTTTTGTTTTGTGTTTTAACTCTGTTTTTTGCGATGGCACCCGGAGCTCTTTCACCAGAGAAGAGCTCATGTACATCAGGGTAACAACACCAGAGGATTTATTTCCTACTTTTCTTCTCCCAACACTGGAAATTTTGGAAATTTCGAAGGTGCGCTCACATTTGCTCAAGCATTGTGCAAAGGCCGGTGCGGATTACGCACAACTCTACCGGGAATATTTCTCTCTAACGTGCATTCACTGCCCAACAAACTGGACAAATTACAACTGCTGTTGAGGAAAAACAGGGACTTTTCTTCATCTGCTGTTTTGTGCTTCACAGAGACGTGGCTTTGTGGTCTAACACCGGACTCTGCGCTGCAGCTGGCAGGCTTCCAACTCTTCAGAGCGAACAGAGACACGGAACTGTCCGGCAAAACTAAAGGTGGAGGAATCTGTTTTTACATCAACAGTGGTTGGTGCAACGACGTGACAGTGATCCAGTAGCACTGTTCTCCTGACCAGGAATCTTTCATCATAAACTGTAGGCCTTTTTATTCACCCTGTGAGTCGCTTCATTCATTCTGGTCGGTGTTTACATTCCGCTGCAGGCGAACATGCAGGACGCACAGCGCATGCTCGCCAACCAGATACTGTGTGTGGAGCGGACCAACCCGGACTCTTTAGTTATTGTTGTTGGTGAGTGAGGAAACCTCACTCACGATCTCCCTAAATACAGACAGTTTATTAAATGCCCGACCAGAGAGGAGAACATTCTGGATTACTGTTACACCAAAGTCAGGGATGCTTATCATGTCGTCCCCCGTGCTGCACTGGGAGACCCTGACCACATCATGGTCCACCTGATTTCTGCGTACAGGCAGAAAGTAAAGCTCTGCAACCCTGTAGTGAGGACATCAAGGAAGTGGACCAGTGAGGCTGTGGAGGATCTCCAGGTGTGTTTGGACTCTACTGACTGGGATGTGTTCAGGACTGCTACCAACAGTCTGGGTGAGTACAGATGCTGTGATGTCCTACATCAGCTTCTGTGAGGATAGCTGTATTCCAACATGCACCAGGGTGAGTTACAACAATGACAAACCCTGGTTCACAGCCAAACTAAGAAGGTTAAGGTTGGATAAGGAAGAGGCCTTCAAGAGTTGGGACAAAGACAGATATAAAGAGGCGAAGTACAAGTTTAGCAAGGCGGTGAAAGAGGCTAAACGACTCTGTACTCTAAGAAGCTCCAACACCACTTCTCAGCCAACGACTCTGCGTCCTTCTGGAAAGGGCTTAGACAGATCACCAACTACAAGCCTAATGCCCCCCACTCCATCAACGACCATCGTCTGGCCAATGACCTGAACGAGTTCTACTGCCGCTTTGAAAGACAAAGGGACAGTCCTGTAACCATCCCCCACGGCACCTCCCAACAGCTCCAGCTCCAGTGTAACATCTCCACCTCCCCCACCTCAGCAGGGGCCTGGGCACCTCCACCAATGCCAAACTTAAGGGTCCCCCCCTCGACCCCCTCATCCACCTCAGCGATGACTCTTTCCATCCACGAGAGGGACGTCAACAAACTCTTCAGGAGACAGAACCCCCGCAAAGCTGCTGGACCGGATTCTGTCTCCCCATCCACCTTGAAGCACTGCGCTGATCAGCTGTCTCCAGTGTTCACAGACATTCTCAACACCTCACTGGAGACATGTCACATGCCAGCCTGCTTCAAGACCTCAACCATTATTCCTGTTCCCAAGAAGCCAAGGACCACAGGACTTAATGACTTCAGACCCGTCGCCCTGACCTCTGTGGTTATAAAGTCCTTTGAGCGCCTTGTGCTCTCACACCTGAAAGTCGTCTACAGCCCTGTAGTTTGCCTACAGAGAAAAAAGGTCTGTAGACGATGCAGTCAACTTGGCCCTCCACTACATGGACTCCGCAGGAACCTACGCCAAGATCCTGTTTGTGGATTTCAGCTCTGCTTTCAACACCATCATCACAGCTCTTCTTCAAGAGAAGCTCTCCCAGCTGAGCATGCCTGACTCCACCTGCAGGTGGATTACAGACTTCCTGTCTGACAGGAAGCAGCATGTGAAGCTGGGAAAACAAATCTCCAACTCACAGACCATCAGCACTGGTTCCCCCCAGGGCTGTGTTCTTTCTCCTCTGCTCTTCTCCCTGTACACAAACAGCTGCACCTGCAGTCACCAGTCTGTCAAACTTCTGAAGTTCGTGGATGACACCACCACATCGGACTCATTTCTGATGGTGATGAGTCTGACTACATGTGGGAGGATGACCACCTGGTGACATGGTGCAGCCGAAACAACCTAGAGCTCAACGCTCTAAAGACAGTGGAGATGGTTGTGGACTTCAGGAAGAACTCAGCCTCACCTGCCCCCATCACCCTCTGCGACTACACAATTGACACTGTGGAGTCTTTCTGCTTCCTGGGAACTGTCATCTCCCAGGACCTCAAGTGGGAGCTGAACATCAGCCCCCTCATCAAGAAAGCCCAGCAGAGGATGTACTTCCTGAGGCAGCTGAAGAAATTCAACCTGCCAAGGAAAATGATGGTGCACTTCTACTCCTCCATCATTGAGTCCATCCTCACTTCCTCCATCACCATCTGGTTCGCTGCTGCCACCGCCAAAGTCAAGGGCAGACTGCGGCGCGTCATTCAGTAGAGAAGGTGATTGGCTGCAATCTGCCGTCGCTCCAGGACCTGTACGCTTCCAGGACTCTTAGGCGTGCAGGAAAGATTGTTGCTGATCCCTCCCACCCTGGTCACAAACTCTTTGAGTCACTCCCCTCTGGCAGGAGGCTGCGGTCGATCAGGACCAAAACCTCACATCACAAGAACAGTTTTTTCCCATCTGCTACTAGCCTTATCAACAAGGTCCGGAGCCCCCCTGACACTGACTCTCTCCCTCCCCCCATCCAGAACTACATGCTACGTTAACGTATCATCTTCAGACCTTCTGCGTTACAATAACGCACAGTCTCTATTTATTCGGGACCACTTCAATCTACTCTATATCTGCACATTTATGATATTTATAACATTCTGTGAATACAGTGTGAACTATACTGCCATACTTGCACATCAGCTTGCACTACTGCTCCTTTGTTCTTGTAATACACTGTATATATATTATTATATGGCTTATATTTTAATACTTGTTTTACTTTTATCCTCCTATATTTTTTATATATTTTTTTCCTTTGACTTAATGTTTATTCTGCACCAATTACACCAAGTCGAATTCCATACCTACTTGGCAATAAACTTGATTCTGATTCTGGTTGCAGGTATACTTGCAAGGCCATTTTCAAGACGGACCTTTCAAGAGAAGCTTGATCTCGTGAGAAGAGGAATGTATGTAAATAATGTGGCATGTTGGCGCAGCTGTATGGTTGTACTCAAAGAGACCTGTGTCATTGTGTTTCATTGTGCCGCTGGCTGTCACCAAGATGTGGCCGTCTTGTTGGTGTCTTTCTGATATCAAATGGCGATTTTGCAATTTAGTGTACAATCTTGTTAAAGCTTGCTTGTATTCTATGTGAACTTATTAAAACTTTGGACAGATCATTTTAAATACCCTTTTATTTTGTTTTGTTTTGACAGTACCACATAGAGATATGTTTTAATTGCTGATGCAAGTTTATTGATTTTTAAACGCACTGGAAAATAGCCTGTTTTGTACACAATTGATGTGATGCAATGCCAAAGTATGTTTCTGTATACTATTTCTCCAGCCGTGGTCACGTGGTGTCATAAATGATGGTATTATGAGAGGTATTTATTGAAGTCGGACTAAGTAGCACATCACTGAAGGTCTAGGTGTGAAATGCTCAGCCCACCACGGTTCTCCATTGCATTGCAACACTCGCACAAAAAGAGTGCATAGGCTTGAAGAGATTTGACAACCTCAGGCTTCACTACTGGCCAGCCGAGGACTTTCTCCATATATGCTGCAGTGATCTTGTGTTCATTCCCAAAGTGTTCCTGTCGTAGGATCCTTAGCCGTAGCATAGCCTCTGTCTGGAGCCATATGCTGACAGCTACGCACTAGCTCTCTTGGCTGACCTCTTGTGTACTTATCCAAGAAATACAAGCAATCCCCTCTGCTGCTTCTGTTACTCTCCACACAATGTTCAAATGCTCTGATAAATGTCCTGTACTGCAGAGGATCCCTGTCAAATAATGGAATTTCTCTTGGTGGTAGTAAATGAGAGGTCCGTTGTTGTATTAGCAATGTTGTTATTTCATTTTGCCTTTGCAGTAAGTTGCAGAGAGCTGATGTTTCATCATTTCCTTGAAGAGATAGTTCAGACTGAATGACACTTGGATTTGTTAGCTGCACATGAGGGTCCAAGTTAGGTTTGCTTGATGTTTTTTCATGCACAAGTGTTTTATTTAGTTTACGATGACCAGACGTCCCTGGTTTCCGGGGACAGTCCTCATTTTCAGTGAGGCAAGGCAAGGCAAGTTTATTTGTATAGCACAATTCAGCAGCAAGGCAATTCATTGTGCTTTACATACATAAAAGCATTAAAATACAATAAAAGCATAGCAAAAAACAAACAAACAAAAATAACACATACATACATACATATACAGCATTAAACGCATTGAAATTAAAATACAAGCATAAAAAGGAAATTAAAACACGTTAAGATAAGCTTAGGGGAAGGCTGCAGCAAACATAAAGGTCTTTAATCTGGATTTAAAAGTGGTGAGTGTTTCAGCAGACCTACAACTTTCTGGCAGTTTGTTCCATATATGTGGCGCGTAAAAACTGAACGTTGCCTCTCCATGTTTGGTTCTGACTCTGGGGACAGTAAGCAGACCCGCCCCAGATGACCTGAGAGATCTGGATGGTTCATAGAAAATGAGAAGATCTGAAATGTATGTTGGTCCCAAACCATTCAGTGCTTTATAAACTAACAGCAGTACTTTAAAGTAAATTCTCTGACAGACAGGAAGCCAATGTAACGATCTGAGAACTGGAGTAATGTGATCCATTTTCTTAGTTTTTGTGAGGACTCGAGCAGCAGGATTCTGAATTAACTGTAGCTTTCTGATGGACTTTTTTGGGAGACCAGTGAAGATGCTGTTACAATAGTCGAGCCTACTGAAGATAAATGCATGGACAAGTTTCTCTAAGTCCTGCTGAGACATCAGGTGAGTTGCTCAAGTGAGCTCCGGGGAGTAGCCCCGGCTACTGCTGTCCCCAGAAATGTCCCCGGTTTTCACTGTGACTGAAAGATCCGAAATTGGAATAAAGGAAAAAATGAAAAAACGAAAATGTTGACCAAAAGACATGTAGTTGCACACCGTAGCCTACTGCTCACACAGCCACAGGCTAAAGCCGGCCAGAACAAGCCCCGATCAGAGTAGCATGCCCCTCTAGAATGCCAGCTGCGCGGTAGAACTATCTTCTTCCCTTCGCAAGAGGCTACAGGTAGCCTACCTACAGGTAGCCTACCTACGCGGTACTTTTATGGCATGCATGCTTATATTCAGCCAGCTATGGTGTAAACACAGCAGGAATGTCATTGATTAAATACGATTGGCGAACCAAAGGTGTTCTTGTAAGTGTTACTGTTTATCATTATCACTCTTTGGTGGGTCACACCCACTTCAACATGGGATTTACAGTGTCTAAAGATAAATCAGTGTATGGCATGACACATGTGCCAACCTCATTAATGTGCTGCCCATGTATAATACATTGGGTTAGGTAAATAGGGTGTAAGGTATGTTGGCCTTCATTTGTATTGTATATTGTTTTTAATAATTCACATATTTCAAGTTAGGGACCATAAGAAATTAATATTGCACAACAATATATGGCAGGTTAGCTGCTTGCTACTTCCCACCCACATTTAGGGAAAACTGATGCAACCCCTTAAAACCATAGATTTTCTAAAACCATATAACCTGAAGATTTCAATCAACCTGAAGTGTGGCATTATCCATTTTAAAGTCTTCCACAAATCTTGTGAAAATCATATGGTGTAAGGAGGCCTTAGTTTGGGTGAAGTGTCTGATACATGTTCTTTTTACAGCTGATTTTAAGGATGTTCTTGATCTCAGCTATTTACTACTTTAATCAGAGAAAAAAAACAATTATAAATCAATTCCTTTACAATTCTGGATAAATAGAGTGAGAGCTTTGTGAATGGTAAGGGCAGTGTCCCTGTTTTAGTTTTTCGGTGACAAAAACACTACATGTTAGGGTTAGGTTTTTAGGTTTTTAAACCGCTGAACCGAAAATGTCCCTGGATTTTGTCTCACAAATCTGGTCACCTTAATTTAGTAGATTGTCCTGACTGTTGTCCTGTGTTGCATTCCTATATGCATGTTGTTGTAGTTGTTGCATATGTGGTGAGACGTAGGGGCCTTCATAATGAGCCGTAGAGCCCTTCATAATGATGAGGGCCGTCACGGCAAATGGCTTGCGTCACTACCCTATTTATTCTGAGTTAGCGTTGTGTCGGAAGGCGCCACAATTTGTCTCCTCGTTACTTCCTGCTACGCCCCTCTAGTCAACTTGCTACCGGTATGTACGCTCTTTCTATGTACGCTCTGACTCTGGCTGATTTGTTTGTAGCATGGTGATTTACTCTTTTCACACTGTGGTCGCTTTGCAGCACTTCCACCTGTTGCTTGGTGATGCTCTGACTTGGTCAGTGGTGCGTGCTGGCCATGACCATGTTACATTCTCGGTGTGGATTCCTACCGAACGTAAACATCCAGCGGAGCTCCGGGAGCTCACTGGTTTAATAACTGTTAAAATAAGATATATTACATCTCTCCCCCAAAGTCTCATCAAATAAATATTGTGTTAAGATTCAGTAACAAACTTAACTTGCTTGATTCAAGAGTCACACAAAAAGCATCTGAAAAACAGAGTTTATTTCTCTGACTTCAAGCTGATGATGTTCACAAAACTGGCAAAGCAAACAGAAAACAGGCAAACTGGGTCACCCAATACATGATACATACTTATTGTTCCTCCATGTAAATTAACAATGTTTTGTTAATTTATTTCCTTTTGCAATAAATGGGAACCTCACCCAAAGAGAAGAAACCTTTGCATAATTATTTTGTTTTGCCATAATCCGAGTCAAGAACAATCCTCAAGCCACCATTGGTGACTAATCAAATTTCTTTTTGGTAGTCACAACAGCAACTAAAGATGAATCTATCACAAATATATCTTTTATCAGTCCGAACACTGAGAAAGCACCATCTACATCTACAATAATCATAGAGTTCCCACTAATATACTTATTTCCATTGAGGATGTACCATTTCACAGAGACAACAGATTGCATGACCTCTATGCCTAAAAATTATTTGACTTTTCTTTTAACATAATCAACATTTTTGACAGCTGAGACAGGCCTTGATTCTCTTTCACTATCAAAAATTGGATGCTGTGCCTGTTTCATTTTGACAACATTCAAGGAACTGATTATGGTTTGCAAGCGATTTACATACATTTTTTGAAATTTAACTTTGAAGCCCACTGCTTAAAATAGCTATGCTTAGCTTCAAATCGCATACACATACTTCTTACTAAAGGACCAAAAGATATGATTTGGCTAGGTAGATGTAGCATGTAATGCTGCTTGGGAATTACATTGGATTCAGAAAAAAGTTATTTGAACTGATGCAGATGTTGCTCAATCATGTGTCTGAGCCGTAATACAGTTTCTAATGAAATAACAGAAGCAAGGATAATTTGAACAATCTGAATTAATTTGAGAATAAATTTGACATACTCACTGTCCATATCATTCAAAATGAAAGGTAGCATTTTCAAAAGTATTAACATTTGTCCACATGACTGTTTTATTTTATTGTCATTAGCAACTAAAGTGCTGACACTAATAGGACATGGCTTATCTCATATATCTAGAGGTGAGTAAGGAAAATTTATAATAGCTGAGTTAATCTCATCTAATTCTATCTGTCCTGACAGAATCAGGTTTTTTAACACAAGCTTTATTTCCATTGGTGCAACACCTTCAAAAATTACATGCATTATATCCTGTGGAGTTTGTTTGATCAGGTCAAATGCTGGAAAATCAACTAGCCTGCTTCTTCTGTTAATCCTGTAAGTGGTTTTGAGGGATGCTTTCAATGTTGCTGTGCTTGCATTGTCTATTTCAAGACATTGCCTGATGTGCTTTTCCAAAGTTCTTTCAGCAAACATATTCTCCTCAAAAATGCTTTGCATATCATCAAAGGAGCATTCACAATGGCTACATTTGCTATAAGCAAAACCAACACCTTGTTTAAACCCAGCAAGGTCATGTTGGGCAAGTGTGTCTCCACATAAGGCTATCACAGCACCAAACAACTCAGTTTCACCATTTGGGGTTTCAATCCTAACACCATTGTAAAGAAGTGTCAGATCTTTTCGGATTCTTTTTAGTATAACATCAACACCCCATTGAGAAATATTATTTGCCTTGGCAATAGCAAGGAGTCTTATAGCAGCCAATTTGGACCTACATTTTGGATCAATATTCCCTAAAGTGTAATAAAACATCAATAATTTATTTGCAATTTTGTTGTCGCAATAATGATGTCGCTGGCTGATGACCCTGAGGTGTATGGGGTAGGGGGCACTCCTGCTATCATTTGTATTTATTATTTTAACACAAAATTTCTCCAATTATGTTATTTCATTCATTTTAACATGGTAAATGTTTTAAAAATCTTTTATTAACGAGTTAATGTTTACATCCTCAGTTCATGTCCTCCAACTACCTCCAACCGTCCCACCTCAATGACGTCAGGATTTACATTACGTCCAAGTGATTTTCCCGCTTGAGTAAAGGAAAGAGGCACATTACATTAGTGAAGGAACAGCGGCTCAAGGTCAGTAAACTTAATTGGAATTTTAATATTACTCGCCAAAATCATATGTTAGAGCAGATTGTTGGTGTGACGGTTACCGTTTCAATTGTCTTCCACTGGGGTACTTGCTTAGCAAGCTAGCTGGTGTTAGCTCATGTGCACTTTTGCATGCTGACTAACGAGCTCTGTTTGGCTGTGTTTTTGCTAGGTAGCCTACGAATTCAGAATGGATATTTTTGACGATGCCACTCTATCGGTCTTGGAGGGTAAGTCACAAATAAAGTTTATAGTTGATGTATTTGTGCTTTTGGCATATAGTTTGTAGAAATAATAATAAAAGCTGATTTGAAAACCAAATTAGTAATTTTGCTATTCATTATCTGATTTTTTGAGTAATAGCCACAGTTGTAGCTCAAATGTGCTGATTAATAATTTAAATGAATTAAGTCATTAGTTAATGTAAATAAATAAAAAAAATATTACCAACACTGAACTTATGGCATAAAGGTAGCCTAATGTTTAAAGTCCAGACTTTAACATGTTTACCCTCGATTTTATTTGGGGCAGGCATCTTTGTGAGATAGGCTTATAGTCCGGCAGCCAAATGCCATAATTTAGGTGAACCTGATTTTGTCGGTTAAAGTTTTTTTTTGTGCTGTATCTTGTTGCCAAGGGGTAACTCAATAAGATTAGAGAGGGTGCCCAGTGATATCCCTTGGGCAACTCTCAATATTGAGCCTTTCTTGTTCAATGTCCTGAATATAAGGCGAGATACTACAGGTGAATAGGGTAAAAAAAATAACAAGTAGATATCACTATGAAACTTCACCAGTTGATTACTTAGATCAATATGAAAAATAAATGTATTATAAGTTTTCTGTAATTTAATCTTTGGATATGCAAATTAGGCATGATGTAATTAAATATGCGCTGATTTGCATAAACTTTAAAAAGTAAAATCTGAACATTGGATAAAGCCAGTTTCATTTTTTTTTATTTTGTTGACATATTAGATGAAAAGTATTTTACACAGGGAATTCTGGATCTCTCATTTAGTTATTCAGTAGGCCTAAATCAGAAAATACTACCAATAGCCTTTAAAAAAAAAACAATTTTCGCCATGTTTTTAGGAATGAAATGTCATAGAAATCAAGCTAAGAATAATATATTAACAAATCCCTCAGTAAAAACCTTCTAAATATGGTTAGGTATAAGACTGGAAAGTTTGGTATATGTAGATGCTCCTGAAGTGGAGATTTTGTTCTCAGAGTGAGGGCTGTTCACACCCATAACTATCATGAAATATCATCAAAATCATGAAAAAATAGGAAATACCTCTCATTTCAAGGTGAGTACTCATATCAAATGCAAATCAACTCAAATAAAATGTAGTAAAACACAGTTTTCTGTGTGATAGTTATTCAGACAGTACTTTACAATTTGGAAAATGTAACCCTTTTCTATGTCAATTAACAAATGTATGTATTTCAGATAGAGGTCGACCGATAGTGAATTTTTAAAGGCCGATATAATAACGATGGTTTGGAGCAGGAAAAAGCCGATAGCTGATTAATCGCCCCCCCCCCCCCCCCCCCCCCCCCCCCTCCCCCATGTGCGCTGTGTGCAGAGCAGCCCCTCCCCTCAGTGATCAGAGAGACAGACAGCAGCGCAGGCTGCTGTCTGTCTAAAAATGTTTTTGATGGTGCGACTCAAACATAGGTCCGTTGTGGTGGCAAAATATAATGCTGTTGACACTTTTCCGCGACATTCGTCATAAAGGGCAGGCAGCGCAATTCTACCGAAATGGTGACGTGGTGGTAACACATACCGCTTGTCCAATGTGTTTATCAGTTTATTGAACGCCGGGTCGCTAACGGTGCTGATAGGGCACATGTCTTTGGCAATCATGTATGCGGCACACCATTCATCTAGCAACTGCATCTGTTAGAGCTACAAGGGGTTTCACTCTTACAGCCACATCTGATCATCTCCGAAATATAGTCTGGTGCAAGACATTTTCTGGTAGACTCGTTGGGCTCAGTAGCTTATTGCTTATGTCTTTTTTCCATCCATATTCTTCAGGGTTCAGTCTTGGAGGAGGATTTATATTGAGTGTTGACTGCTTGAAAGTGGGCCCTCTTCACATTTTCAATAAATGCTTCTGTAGTTGGTGGAAGAGCAGCCAAATTTGCTGAAGATGTATGACATTTTCCATTCTTTGCCCCCCATACTACCAACCTTGTGTGTGACATGTTCTTGCTGTTCTTTATGCCATAACAGGCTGATATGAAAATTGATTTTTTAAAGGCTATTGGCAGTATTTTCTGATTTACTGAATAACTAAACGAGATATCCATAATTCCCTTTGTAAAATACGTTTCATCTAATATGTCAACAAAATGAAAAAATAATTTTGAAACTGGCTTTATCCAATGTTCAGATTTTATTGTTTAAAGTTTATGCTAATCAGCGCATATTTAATTACATCATACCTGATTTGCATATTATAACATTAAATTACAGAAAACTTGTAATACATTTTTTTTTCATATTCGAGTAAGTAATCAACTTGTGAAGTTTCATAGTGATATCTGCTAGTTATTTTTTTTACCCTATTCACCTGTAGTGTCTCGCCTTATATTTAGCACATTGAATAAAAAGGGTTAACATACGGAATTGCCCAAGGGATATCACCGGGCACCCTCCTAAATCTTAAAGAGGTACCCCTAGTCTACTAGATTCTGCAAAAAAAAAAACTTTAACCGACAAAACCAGGTCTGACCCCATGGCTGCTGCACTATTATGATTATTTTCCGCTGACTTTACATTAATTACACAAAAAGGAGGCTTCATAGCACAGACAACTAGTTTAACAGTTTACAAATGTGTTGGAGCTCAGAGGGAGAGATAAATGGCACCTCTTTATGTTGCTTGGTACTGTAGCTTGGCATTGTTTCATCTAAAGATATTTACTTGTCATATTACAGCTGCCAGTGTTGATGAGGAGGCTTTGAAAGGCCTTAGCCGGGATGACCTGAAGGATCTTTTTCCTGGTCCTGGAAATTTTCTCAGAAGAAAGAAACTTTGGGAGTTAATCAATCAAAGTGTAAACACAAATTGGAATAAGTAATAATTATTAAAATTAAATTGTACCATATTTTTAATGGTCCTAATGCAATTTGTTTTCATCCAGTGTGAAAATACCACAGACCAAGATGCCAGCACTTGTAGTGGAAGCGGGATTATGCCCTCAACTAGCTCCAGGCCACCATGCCAGCCTCAAGCCTCCACCCCCACATCTGCTGAGAAAACAATGAAAATGCCAGACCCTTCAGAGTATGTGGTGTACACAGATTCAGAGTCAGACATGGTGCGTAGTCAATACTTTGCATTGCTCTGCAATGGAAAGGAAAAGAACTCCAAGATGTCAAAGGAGCTATGTTGCAGACTTGTAAGAAACACAATCACCAGCATGGTTGCAATCCTGCGTGCTAGTCCCATGGGGAAACATGCAACATACCCCTCCAAACTGGAAATGAGAGCCATGTCGCAGAAGATTGTCAACTATTACCCTATGTTACGTGATGCTGATACAAATATGCCATATGTAAGTAATATTTTTTATTTTTCTAAACCAAAACTGTCGACAGGTCAGCAACAAGACAAACAAACTTATCTAACATTCTTTCACAACAGCTGACCATCTACACCAAAATGTAAAAGTGACTCCAGAATATGAGATCCCCAAGGAAGAAGCAGAGGGGGAGTACCATACTCTCGTTCAAGAGTTAAAACTCTATCACAGCCGGTTTCGGCATTACGACGACAATGTTTTCATTCACCGACTCGGCTAAGTTGGCTGTCACCGTTGATGCTGAGGTTTACTGAATGTACATATATAACCGATTATACGTACTGTCTTCGTAGCCCAGCTGGGTAGCTATCGTTTGCCACACGTTATCTTTCATTTCGTTGTCTTTGTAGTTTTTATTCCTCTTATCATACAGTATTGGGTGGTGGGACACGCAAACAATCAGTAAATCTGCCATTGTTGGTTGTGAGGTAAATCGGGGTACTGTGACATAACCTACATTGTGTGACATGGGTCAATTCCATGTATCATGATTGGATGATGTTTTATCGCGCTTAAAAAATCGACCCTGTTGCGAGAAAAAAAATTGTCGCGTTTTCGCTGCGAAAAATCGCGTTCGGTGTGCATGCAGTCATAACAACATTAATAGTTTGTAATATGCGAAATATTCACGCGAATAAAACGTGTCTGGTGTGTAAGGACCTTAAGGCTACAGAACCTTTACAGCTGGTTCACACTGATTTAGCGGGTCCTATGAGAACCCCAAGCATAGAGGGTCACAAATATGCTATGTCTTTTACTGACGACTACTCAGGTGCTATAACAGTGTACTTCCTGAAATCCAAAAGTGATGCAACACATGCCACAGAGAGGTTCTTGGAAGACTCAGCACCTTATGGGAAAATTAAATGTCTACGGTCGGATAATGGAAAAGAGTATACTAACAGGGAATTCAAAGCACTGTTAATCAAAAATGGGATCAGGCACGAGACATCCGCACCGTATTCGCCTCACCAAAACGGCACAGCCGAGAGGGGGTGGCGAACACTCTATGAGATGGGCAGATGTATGCTATTAGATAGCAAATTACCAGACAAGCTGTGGAATTATGCTGTACAGACAGCAGCCTATGTAAGGAACCGGTGTTACAGTAAACGCACAAAGAAAACACCGTACGAGATGTTAACAGGTAAGAAACCGAACATGTCAAAACTTAAAAAATTCGGGTCTATGTGTTTTGCCTACAACACACAAGAGAAAGGGAAGTTGGATTCCAGATGAATGCAGGGTCTTTTCATTGGGTACGATAAGAATAGCCCGGCTTATCTTGTGTACTATGCAGACACAGAAAAGGTCCAAAAGCACAGGCTGGTGAAATTCACAAACACAAACAAGACAGCTAATGAAAAAGAAACGCAGACACACAGGTCACACATTGAATGTCATGACAGAGAGGTATACCCCGAGGCACTTGACATTGCGGAAAATGATGATGACAAAATGGGAAATGCATCAAGTCAAAGTGTTCAAGGTGATGTCTCTGAGGTTGAAGGTGAACAGCAAAGCACTGAGTGTGTAACTAGGAAGAATCCAACTAGAACTAGGAGAAAGCCAGTGCGCTTGCAAGATTATGAAACTGAGGATACAGTAGACAAACTGGTAACGTGTGTGGATTACTGTTATAGAGCTGTTTGTGACATACCACAAAATTACCAGGATGCTATAAGGTCTACCAACTCACAGCAATGGATAAAGGCAATGGATGATGAAATTCAGTCACTTGAGGAAAATAACACATTCAAAATCACTCAGTTGCCACCAGGCAAAAAGGCAGTGGGGGCTAGGTGGGTGTATACTCTCAAAAGTGATACTTATGGGTCTGACAAGTATAAGGCCAGATTTTTTGCAAAAGGCTACAGACAAAAACAGGGCATTGACTATGAGGAAACCTTTTCACCTACAGCTGACTTGACCACTATTCGAGTTGTCATGCAAAAAGCAGTGCAGGGAGATTTAGTTTTACATCAAATGGATGTGAAAACTGCATGCACCTATCGATTGTGAGGTTTATTTGGAACAGCCTAAAGGTTATGAGTTAAAGTCAAAATCAGGAGAAAAGTTGGTATGCAAATTACAGAAGTCACTGTACGGTCTTAAGCAGTCAGGCAGGAACTGTAATACTATGCTACATCATTGACAATGGTTTCAAAAATCTTCTACAAAATCCTGCTGACAACTGTCAGTACACAAGGGAGAAACAAAATGAAAAAGTGATTCTGATCGTATGGGTGGATGATCTGATTATTGCTGCAAACACTGAAGAGGTTGTGAAAAGTGTCAAAATGATGCTTACTGAGAGGTTTAAAATGAAAGACCTGGGGAAACTGAACAATTTTCTGGGGATAGATTTTAAACAGTCAGATGGCCAAGTCACAATGACACAAGAGAGGTATATCAATAAAATCCTCTCTAGGTTTGGTATGCAAGATTGTAAGCCTCGAGAGACCCCATGCAAGTCTAAACTTGAAATTAGAGAGAAATTAGAAGAGCCAAGGCTGTATAGAGAGGCAGTGGGAAGTTTGATCTACTTAGCCACATGCACTCGACCAGACTTAAGTTTCGTGGTCAGCAAACTTTCCCAGCATTTCTCGGAACCAAGTGAAGAGATCTGGAACACTGTAAAGCACGTGTTCAGGTACCTAAAGGATACAACAAACCGTGGATTGTGTTTCAAAAGGGATGACACAGACGCACTAGGCCTAATAGTCCATAGTGATGCTGAATGGGCAGCGGAGGTCACAGACCGACGGAGCATCACAGGTTACTGTGTCATGGAAGAGCAGAAAACAACCAACAGTAGCACTATCTACCTGCGAGGCAGAATATATGGCCTTAGCCACAGCCATACAGGAGTGTATGTACTTAGAACAACTTCTCAAGGAGATTGATACATATCAGTATGGTCAAACCAAGGTGTTTGATGACAACCAAGGAGCTATTGCACTAGCTAGGAATCCAGTTAACCGGCAAAGGTGCAAAAATATTGATATAAAATATCATTTCATTCGTGAAATTGTGAAAAGTGGGAGGATCTGTTTGGAGTGTTGTTCCACTGATAACATGGTTGTAGGCTTAATGACAAAACCAGCCACAAAGTTAAAACTCCAGAAGTTTGCACAGTATTTGTTTGGCACTTAAACTGCAAGAAGAATATGCAAATGTGTTTTTGTTTACTTTTGTATTGAAGACCAAGCTAAGGTCGAGTGGGGGTGTTAAATGTGATAACATTATGTGCGCCCTTGCTCATTGTGTCCTGCAGAGGGCAATGTTGTTCTGTTGTTTGATGTTGTGATGAGCAGAGCGGCAGCACACCGAGATCTCCCGACTGATTAAATAAAATATGCCTAGAGAAGGCTAAAGAAATGTTCTCTGAGAGTTTTAAATCTCCACCGCAAGGCACTCCGTTCTACAATGATGTTGCTCAAATTTTGGACCTTGAGTTTGAGGGCAGACGGGCTTTCATTAATGCAGATGTTACAAGGGAAGAAGACCGACCTGCAAAAATCTTTGGGGCATATCCATGCTTCAAAGATGTTCGAAATGTATGTTGGTTTGTTTTTACTACCTGAACTTGAAGTACTGTATATCCATCTGTGTTCCCTTTGGATGTCCGCAGTGGTAAGTTGCTGTTCCATACAGTAGGTATATGTATTGACATTCAGACCATTCTGTTCATCTTTATATTCTTTAGTGGATTTCACACTCGCCCTCTTAAATGCACTCCCATCCCTCTTCCCCTCACCAACTTCACCACCAAAGAAGCTTGGGAATAGCTGTGAGGCACTTCTTCATATCCTGAAGGTAAGAAAATGTTTGTGTTGATTCCTTACTGTCCTATTTGAAGTGCCTTTATTTTCTCACATTATTGTGCGTGTTCACATTTACAGTAACAATACACCTAAGTTCACAGTCATAGATATGATCTAATTTATGACAAAAGGGGAAAACAGAAGTGCCTCTAGTGTCCCTCAAATGGTTTTCACAGAAAGAAATAACAAAAATGTTTTGCAAAACCTTTACTTATATCATTCATTCATTCATTCATTCATTCACTGATGAAACATTAAAAATATACCACCTTGCATCAGCTTGTATCAGGTATTAATCCATCCTAAATTCCTACATCAGTTTAACATGTTCCCCCCCTACCCTATTGTAAAGTAATTCATGTTTATTTCTTACAATCTGATAATGAGTATGAGTTTTTAAACGTGAATTTAAATTTAAGAGTGATCAAGTCATTGGTTGCAACCTGATAATTTAATTTTAAAAATAATCATACACTTTCAATACATTTTTATGTCTTCTCACTCTCAACGCATTGTTCTTTTTTTTCTGTTCCAGTCAGGCGAAGACCACACCCTGTACCTGAAGAAGCGTCTTCTCTCCTCCCCAGTTCTGCTTTTTGATGGATCAACCACCATCGTGGCTGTTGGTAATGTACCTGTGACCACCCTCCCACAGGACGATTTCTCAGAAGGGATGTTGGTGTTAATTGCATATTACTACACTTTGCATTTAACATACCCTAAATGTGTTGCAACACTCCTCTGTTATTCAAACAGAGGTAATTTGCGACACAATCCACGATCAAGATGCCACTATAGTGCATATAAAAAAGCAATGGCTGATTGGAAATCTTTCATTGAGTAGTAGCTGAATATACTTTGTCATGTCAGTTGTTCTTGTTATTGTTAGCTGTGCCTTACAATGGTTTTGTGTATTCCACAAGTTTATTACAGTGTATTTCAGGATACGTCCATTGAAAAATGCTTTTGTGAAATGTGAAAAAATATATTCAAATGTCTCTGTTGTAAAGATTGATTGTAAGAATTGTGCTGGCCTTGGTTTGCACTCGTGCTGAACAACCAGTCCTTTCCTGTCTGGATAGGTCCTTTCATTAAAATCATGGTTGTACTGATTATTCAGCAACTCCTTCAGGTTTTCTATGGAGTTCCTGTTAACAGTAGCAGCGGGGTAGCCACTCTCACAATGGTCATCACTGTATCCTTGAAGGGGACCATTAATAACCCACCCCAATAGGGTCCTAATGGCATAAGGTCGGTTTCCATGACTATGAACTATTTGTACTTCCCAAGGTTCAAGCAATTAGGAGGCGTTGGTAGCTATAAACAGCTTGAATGTAGGGAACATCAACATCATCTAGGTACGGCCACTTAGCCAAATCCTCTTCTTTGATGATGTTATCAGCGCTCACGGGCATCCTCTTAGACCTCTGGTGAATCATAGAACTGTTTCCCAGTGAGACTTGAAATCTCCAAACCTGTCAACATGTAGCTGGAAACTGATGCTTTTGAGCCCATGGTTCGTAAGCTGATTTGGACTTTCCTTCCATTAATATTTAGCTTCCTCGTCAGATTTGCTGAACAAAACGTGGCTGTACTACCTGAATCTAGAAATGCATACGTTTGTATGACTTTGTCTCACTTGTTGGACTTCACTTGTACCGGTAGGATGGATAGAATCCCATCACTGTTCCCGGCTCCTGTATGACCACACGTTTGCAGAGAGACAAGTGCGCTACTCACCGATGGTTCCTTTGGCCGTTTTGGGTCGGTGTTGACTGCTCTCTCTCTTTGGTTGATGTGAAGAACGCTAAGATGGTTTTGGCTGCACACCTTGCAAGTCAAGCGCTTGTCGCAGTCCTTGCTAAAATGCCCAATGCGAAGGCAGCCGAGACAGACCCCTTTCTCCTTCAGAAAGTTAATCTTGTCCCTGTGTGTCTTCTCCTCCAATTGTGGACACTGCTCCAGTGTGTGACTATGAGAGCAATATACACACTGCAAAAAAGGGGGGTCTAAAAACAAGATAAAAACACTAAATCTGAGGGAAAATGTACTCAAAACAAGTGAAATTATATGTCCATGCAGCAAAATAATTTGACTTGACAAGATTTCTTAAATTAAGATTGTTAAATCTAAAAATAAGCATGTCTACAGAGGTGTTTGGAAGGCTTAAAATAAGCCAAACATGCTGGTTTTAAGATGAGATTATTTAAAAAGTAACTTTTAACAGCTTAGAATTAAGTGAAATATACTAAATTTAAGCAGTAAATGCTGGTTTCAAGATGAACAGCTTAGAAATAAGTGAAATATACTAAATGTAAGCAATTACAAACAAAATCGTTCTTACTTTTAGCAAATTGAGCTGAAGATTAGTTAAGAAAAATATTAAATTTAGAGAAAAATACTATAGTATTAGTGAAGAATGACTAAGCTCTGTCTTAATCCAAGCAGGTTTATCTTGAAACAAGGTTTACTTCATCTTAAAACTAAAACCTTAAGCCTGTCCTTATTTTTAGAATATACATCTTACAGAAATCACAACCAGAATGACTTAGAGCGTTCAACATTTATTTAACACTCAACATCATGAGCAGTGAGTCAGAAATTTTTGCAGATGAACTATGCCGTTGAACCTGTTTAGGCCTTCTCAATTTAACAGTAGCTGCACTTAAAGCATGTCATCAGACTTCATATCATCATATCTCGTCTGCCAACAAGCCTCCAGGGCAGGGACCATTTATTGGAATAAATAATTAAGCCTCGTGTGAGAATGAATGCGGCAGAAGGTACATGAGGAGGATATCAGTGGCGGGCCGTTCATTTCAGACCTAGATCTTCAGCAATGTGCTACTTAGTCCGACTTCAATAAATACCTCTCATAATACCATCATTTATGACACCACGTGACCATGGCTGGAGAAATAGTATACAGAAACACACGTACGCACTACTGGGCATTGCATCACCTCAATTGTGTACAAAAGGGTATTTTCCAGCGCATTTAAAAATCAATTAACTCGCATCAGTCAAGTCAAAGCTAGTTAAAGCTATATTTATGAATAAACCAACTAGGCCTGCAAGATATCAGCAAAATGTGCGATGTGTGATCACACTGTTCAATATTGTGATGACGATATGACCTGCCATAAATAAGAAAAGAATAAAAAATAAAGTAACATTTTGGTCATGGTAAATATGTCGGTATGAATTTAAACAAATTTGCATATCATGATGTCACTGACATATTTATGAATAAACCAATCAAAACCAATATAAGAACGTAACCTGAAGTCTGTATAGTCAGTGGCGGGTGTGGTGCATGGTTGAGTGGAACACGCTGTGCTGCGTGAACAGAAGTACAAACATCAAACCAAAAGGACCCAAAACCTGAGGGACAAAACTATGAAGAAATCAAATCCAAAGCTAACTAGCCCTGACAGAGAGAGCGAGGGAGCAAGAGAGAGGCTACTGTGTGTGACACTTACGGGGTTGAGCGGAGACAAGCGCGAGACCAAGCAACGTATACAGTGGAACCGCACACAGCGAGGTGTGTGCGTCTATCAAGTAGACAGGAGACAAAGTACGTCCATCTACGATATACAAATACACACATACAATACACACGCACATACAACCATACATCACAAATCCAACAACTCACAAAGGGGAGACGGACACACTCCTGAACTGCCGCTGGGACAAGGGCCTCAGGGGAGGCTGAGGCTGCAGACTCAGGGGGCGGAGTCTCTGGAGCGGCTGCAGACTCAGGGGGCGGAGTCTCCGGAGCGGCTGCAGACTCAGGGGGCGGAGTCTCCGGAGCGGCTGCAGACTCAGGGGGCGGCGTCGGACGGACGGCCACCTGCGTGCGTGGAGCGGGCGTCGGCCGGACGTCCCCAACTGGGGACAGCTGCGGCCCAGCGGGGACAGGAGGGCGCTGCGGCCCAGCGGCGGAGACAGGAAGCCGCTGCGGCCCAGCGGCGGAGACAGGAGGCCGCTGCGGCCCAGCGGCGGAGACAGGAGGCCGCTGCGGCCCAGCGGCGGAGACAGGAGGCCGCTGCGGCCCAGCGGGGACAGGAGGGCGCTGCGGCCCAGCGGCGGAGACAGGAAGCCGCTGCGGCCCAGCGGCAGCAGGAGGGCGCTGCGGCCCAGCGGCGGAGACAGGAGGCCGCTGCGGCCCAGCGGCGGAGACAGGAGGCCGCTGCGGCCCAGCGGGGACAGGAGGGCGGTCCAGCGTCGGAGACAGGAGGCCGCTGCGGCCCAGCGGCGGCCTGGCTGGACCGCGGAGCCGCAGGCTTGGTGGCCCGTCTGGCTGACCGAGGTCCCCCCAGTGCCAAACGGGTTCCCCAGAACGGGTTGGCCTCAGCAGGCCCGTTCTGAGGCTTGGTGGCCCGTCTGGCTGACCGAGGTCCCCCCAGTGCCAAACGGGTTCCACAGAACGGGTTGGCCTCAGCTGGCCCGTTCTGAGGCTTGGTGGCCCGTTTGGCTCCCTGCCGGAAGGCGGTGAGGAGCGCGGCGTCATTCCATCCACTGGCGGCGGCCAGCGTCCGGAACTCCACCGCATAGTCCGCCACGGGGCGTGAGCCCTGCTGCAGGCGGTACAATCGCTCCCCTCCCTCGCGTCCATCGGGCGGATGATCGAATACCGCCCGGAATGTGCGGATGAAATCCGCATAGGACGCGAGGGCACCACCCCCCCTGTTTCAGACCGCCACCGCCCACTCCCGGGCTCTTCCCCCCAGGAGCGAAATGATGGTGGCGATCCTCTCCTTATCGGAGGCGGAGGGGTGATGGGTGAAATAAAGCCCCACCTGCAGCACAAAGCCCGCGCACGCCGCTGCTCCTCCCGTGTAGATCTCCGGGAGGCGCACCGAGAAGGGCGAAGACCGGGCTGCCTCTGCTGGGGCTGGGACTCCTCCAATCGCGGCGTCGGAGGCGGTGCCACTCGTCGCCGGCAAGCACCGGAGAAGCTCACGGTGCAGTGCCTCCGTGCTCGCCATCCGCTGCTCCCATACCTCGTCGGTAGGGAGCCGCTTGTGCACGGAGGCAAGCGTGGGCTCCTCCGCTGCCTGGTCCGCTGTCTCCATCAGGGTGAGTGGTTCTGTGACACTTACAGGGTTGAGCGGAGACAAGAGCGAGACCAAGCAGCGTAAACGGTGTAACAGAGTTTAATTAAGGTGCCGGACGAAACCGGCACAGGCGCACACAGCGAGGTGTGTGCATCTATCAAGTAGACAGGAGACAAGTACGTCCATCTACCATATACCAATACACATACAACACAAATCCAAATACACGCAACCACTCACAAAGGGGAGACAAGAGACACGAGGTTAAGTAGGGAAACAAACAAGACACAGGTGAGACACATTGGGAATTCGACACAGGTGGCTGCTAATGATCACCGGGGATTCTGGGGGTTGTAGTGCCGGGACCGGTGATCAACAGCCAGGCGACGCTGATCGAGGTAGAGGGGGAGGCGTTGGCGTGACAGAGACGTAAATGTCACTGAATAGTTCTTTCACAAAATTGTTGAATTGCTGTTATAACCTTCTGAATAAAGAAATACAAAATAACTCGGATTGCCTTGGTCATCATACAGTTTCAGACTAACATTCAATTTTAAACATAATCTGAAATGTAAACTAAAGGAACAATGTTACCACTTTAAATGCTGACCAAACAACCTGAGCTTACGAGAAAAGACCAAATGATGCTTGGTTTGGCTTGGTTTGGAGTGGCTGGGGCATCGATACACACACTGGGTTTTACTTCCTACCCGGAGGCATCCTCCCTTAATCACATGTATCCAAATCCACTGCAAGGTGCTTTGCAGAAAGGCATCTGCTAAATGGTGAAAGTTACCATGTTCATGGCAAGAGAATCAGGACAGGTGAACAAACGTTCCAAGCACTTTGCCCCTAGCCCTTCTTAATAAAGGGGGCGTTTAGCAGACGTTTTTGTCCAAAGCGACTTACAATCAGTACATTTGTGGGGTTCGACATATGGACAGTTGGAGAAGGGGGATCGAACCGCCATCTCTACGGTTAGTGAACGACCCGCTCTGTCCATCCGCTCTACCCACTGAGCTACTGCTGCCCACTGTTCTCATTCTTGGCGGGGCAAACATGAGACAGGATGAGATCAATCATGTTCTTGATGATGGCCCGAGGCGGGTGCACATTGTGGGGGAGATGATGGGCCAGGGTCATCTCCCAGGCGTCCACAAACACAACCCCCAGGCCAATGAACATGGGCCGGAGCACCCTGTCGAGCTGCAGCGAGAACCAGTCGCTGTAGTACAGGCTCACCTCCTGGTTCTGGGCCCGCAGGTTGGCCGTGCGGATCACCACCAGGGTGCCGGGGCCCCGGTCCAGCAGCCGCACCAGCGCCCGACGAATGTGTCGCATGCGCCGCACGTACACCTCCACGGGGAAGGTGCTGAAGTGGGCCCAGATGCTGAGGACCACCACGGTGTTGGGGCCCCCTGGCAGGCCGTCCAGCTCATTGGCCACGTAGCGCAGCTCACTGGTGCTGACGGTGGAGAATTGTATGGGCGGGCCGTGGCAGCGGTACTTCAGCAGGATGTTGTGTTTGCTGTTCACCAGCATCAAGGGCCCCGTGTTCTTTGGGCTGTGCAGGTTGAACTCCTTCATGTCTGGGGGAGGGGGGGGGGGAGCGGTGGACAGACACACACACACACGCGCACATGCGTTGGGAGACGGGACGACCGGGACAAAGGGACACATAGACAGGGGGGGACAAACCTGTCGGTAGCTCTCACCTGGCACAAAGGCGTTGAGGTACTCGAACCACTGCCTCACCGTGGAGTCTCCGTACATGAGGATCACCTTGCCGGCCAGACACTGCGTGATGGACGAGGAGTCCTTGAAATGGCGGCCAGGAGTTCCGACCATGGACCTCCAGGATTCTTGGTAGTAATAACCAGACGGGGTGTACTTGACTGGCTCTGGTTTGATGCTGCTGTTTTCCAAATCTGGTTCTTCTGGGACACAACAGGACACAAAGGTCACACGATAAAATGCATGCGAGCGGGCGTTAAAGTCAACACCCTCCGCCACAATGCTTGTGTACCTTTCTCCTTTGGAAGCACGGTGGTCCGATCAGGGCCTGACGCATGGATCATGACTTTGATGTTCACACCGCTATGAGTAATACAACAGACGAGACGAAGGATGAAAAGACATTTACAAAAAGGTATGAATGACAGGAACGCCCAAAAAATCACTGTACAGCCCCACACCTCTGAAAGAGCTGCGCGTCTTTGCTGGTGATGAGCTGCTTCTGGAAGCCTCCCTTGGCATGGTTGACCCTGGTGTCACAGCCCAGGTGCTTGGGCTTCAGGCAGTACCAGGGCTCCCCGGTCCTGAGGTCCGTGTAGTTGCAAAGCGGCTTCTGCGGCTGACTGGGCGGCAGGCACATGTTGCACATGGTGGTCTCGGACAGGAAGCCCGAGCGGAACAGACTCTTGAAGAAGATCCGGTCGGCCCGCTGCTCCTGGAGCCGCTGCAGCACGGCCACCGCCTCGCTGGAGTGCACCATGGTGACCTCCACCTGCGCCATGCCCACCCACAGCAGCGGGAACAGAGCCGAGTAGGAGCCGTTGAGATGATCCACCACCCGGCCCGCCACCCCGGCCCCCAGGTCTGGGGAGTGCAGCCGGGCCACCAGGAAGTCCCCGCCGTAGCACTTGGGCCGGCCCTGGAAGTCGTACATCTGGACCAGGGCCTCCAGCTGGTCCCCCACGTGCCACTCTCTCCGGCCGTTGGAGGGCAGGATGGTGAACAGGCTGTGCACAGGGTCGCTAGTCTGGCGTAGGGGCACCGGGGCGAGGCGGGGGGTTGGCTGGGGCCAGGCGATGGAGTTGAGGAGGTAGCGATCCTCCAGGACCTCGTCCGGGGTGGGCTTCAGGCCCAGGTGGTTGCAGAAGGTGTGGTTGTGGTACGGAGGGAGGGGCCCCTTCTGGGCGAAGGCCGTGTGGATGCTGTTCTGGAGCTGGAAAAGTGTTGAGGCCGTGTGGCTACTCAGGTTCTGAGGAGGACGAGAACAGAGGTCTGGTTTAAAGTGTTGCCTAGCTGCAAGTTGTAATAAATTATGGTAACACTTTATATTAAGGTACACATATTCGTCATTAACATGATGCTTACTAATATGCATATAAGTAGCATACTAGCCCTTTATTAGTATTTATTAAGCACTTATTAACACCTTATTCTACATAGCCTTATTCTACCTCTATTACACCATGAATTAAGCTTTTTCCTGACATTACCTACTAATTATTGCTTATTAACTGTAAATTAATGCATTGTTGTTTCTGAATAATGATGTGAATAACCAGTGGGTTATTGGGGCCTTGTAAAGGGGCAGTAGCACAAGAATAGTAATTATTCCTTCATCACTCTGAATTAGTATAGTCTATTCCTGTGGAATGCAATGCAAAACTACAAGTGGTAATATTACCCTAATAACTATATATTAATAATTTTTAACTCAAAATATGTTTCCTATTCTAAAGTGGGGTCTTGTTCATGTTTAATTCACAAGTAGTTGGATCCTTATTAACCCTCATTTGTTCCCTATACTAAAGTTGCAGACTCTTCACATTTAGTTACGTCATTATAGCATAAAACTAGCAGTTAGTAGACAGTCAGTTAGTACAAGTACATTTATTGTAAACTGTAAACAGTCACGCCATACATTCATCTTAACAAACATAAATGCAAAGACTCAGGTCAATTCTTTTCTTCTTCCCCCCCTGGATTTGAGCACGCAAAAAATCTCGCTCTTCTTCAACGTCCTTGATAATCCTTTTCTGCCAGATAATCTTTTCTTCCAGAAACTCCACTTTGGAGACTGATCCTTGATAAACATTAGAAATACAGTACATACATCACTTCAGTATAATGTTTATTTGAATATAACCAATAAAACACCAGAAAACATGAGGCCATTACCTGATCCGAGGCTGCTACAGCTGACTTTCAATATCTTCAGAACCTCCAGTAGAAGCACAACATATTCATATAGGATTCAGAATGTTTACATTAAGATAGTTTATCAAGTACTGTAGGTTTTACACAGAACAAACAGACCATTACCTACCTGGCTTATGCAGCTCATCTCTAGTCCTCTCTTTCGAGTCAGTCATCAACTCATCTTTGGGGAGAGTATTTGCCTTGGGCTACATAAAAAAGAAAGTTTAAGAAACTTTTTTACCTTAATACTCATAATTAAGATAACACATGTATTCCTGTAGCTCGGCGTAGTTTTCAATATCCTGTTTTTAAATGTTTATAACCTCCATAAATTCATTTGTGGCAGATTCATTGGTTTTACAGTATGTTGCACATAGGGGCTTTGCTGTTCTATTTCGTCCCTACTGACCGCCAGAGGTGGTGCTTTAAGCACTGGATAACTCCGCCCGCGCTAGCGCATGTCGAGTACGAATAACAACAACGTCACCTGTGACTCCTGCATGACCCCCGGGAGGCTATATCTTCCGGTGTCAGCAGGAAATCGGCTCCTTCATTCTTCTCGTGACCGTGCATCGAGGTGTACGTGAGTAAAGCATGGCCATTTAAATGGCCTGGTACGGTTGTTACTGGCGTACTGCTGGCTTTGTGCAGTCTCGTGCCTCCGTGGCGGGAGTAACGGGCTGACGCTCGTCCTCCCAGAGGCTGTTGCCAGCGATTTGCACGTTGTATGTTGTTACCTGCTCTGGACAGTTGGCTGGTTTGGTGGCGTCCCGCCCCTCACCTTCCAGCATTGCACACGGCCGCTATGAATAATAATAAACTGGGTGTTTGTTTTTGTTTTTTGTCTTTCCCATAGGCAGAGTTCAGAGAGTTTAAAAAAAAAAAAAAAAAAAGTTAATCTTGTTGGTGAAGGTTGCGCACCTGCCCCCTCTCCCAACTTGGCTTTCTGTTTCAAAGTGTTGACGTTTCCGTCCCGGTGGCGTCACTCTTTGTGTCTTTTTTTGTATCTTCTTTTGGTTACCCCTCCACTTGGACCCGGATGGAGCATGCCTGTGGCAGTTGCATGGCACCCCTGGAGCCTGACGATGGACATGACCAGTGTGTGTCCTGTCTTGGTGTGGCTCACCTGCGGGAGGCCATCACCGAGGAAGCCTGCATAAATTGTGGCATTATGCCGTGGTCAGTAAGACTGGCCAGGCTGGCCCAAGTGGATCCACTGCCTTCACTCCAGTCTGAGGGGGGTCATGCAGGAGTCACAGGTGACGTTGTTGTTAAGGCCTAGTTATGCTTCGTTTATACTTCCGCGTCGAAGCGACGCGTTGGGACGGCGGACCCACGGCGGACCCTTTGCGGACCCTTTACGTCCTCGACGCGCACCTCCCCAAATCCTAGACGCGCGTCGAGTCGACGCCGTCCCAACGCAAAGCCAACGCGTTGGCATTGGCTGTGATTGGTCCGCAGACCACATCCGCTGGAGATCGCTTTTCCGGTCTCCAACCCCGCCATTTTTAAAAGTCTTTGAGCCGGTGGTCGAGAGACTTTGAGTAGCTTTCATTTTTCATCCGAGTTTTGCGCAAATGGACAAAAATGAAGAGCGTCTGGCTGACGAGGTTAGCAAGCACGCAAACCTCTACGATGTGTCCTCGCGAAATTACAAGGACCATCAAATGGCCACCAATTTGTGGGAGGAGATAGCCCGTAACCTCGGGTTGTCTGTGTCCGTCTGCAGGGTGAAGTGGAAGAATGTGAGGGATCGGTACACTCGTGTCCGAAAGACTATGGTTAAAAGCAGCGGCGAAGCAGGGGGCAAGAAAGTCCCCCTCCTTTACCAAATGCTCTCATGGTTGAGCCCTCACATAAAACACCGGCCCACCTCATCAAATTTTCCTGCCAAGGTAAATATTTCTCTGGTCAACCTTTGTTTGGGCTAGCTAGCGTGCTTCGACTTGCAACAACATGCAACTTCTGCCTTCATGTAACCTTTTTTCACTCGCTAGTGATCCGTGTGTAATCAAGAGCATACAATGTTTGGTCAGCCTTTGTTTTGGCTTTCTCGCTAGCACACCGGCAGTCCCATCAAACCCTATCCTGCAGTGTTCACAACTGTTTCGACCAACATATATGTTACGTGTCCCTCCATGGCTGAGAACATTTTTTGTGCTTGTTAGTAATCCGTATGTAATGACCACAATGGACAACGACGACGATGACCAGCGCTAGTTGTAACAACGGCTGCACACGCCGAAGTAGATCGTCGAACCTTTCGGCCGACATGCAAAAATATTTTAAGTGTGTCTCTGGGTCCAGATCTCGCATCGGGCGGACAACAGCCACAAATTCGCCTGTCCTCTGCCTCGGTATGTTTAAAGGGCGTACCGACCACCTCCGCCGTTGTCTCCTTTGTCGTTTATATCGCGCATACATTTGCAAAAGAAGTATTTCTTCCTCGATGTCGATGATTTCGAGCTCCAACTCCAGACTTGTCTTGGACTCCATCGCTCACTGTGACCAGGAGAAAAGCCGGGAGGTAAATAAACAGGCAGATGCTAACGACGATATACCTCTCAGCAAGAGGGTCAACCAGTCGGTCAGTCTTCGCAAAAAAGACAGCGCCCTCTGCCGGTGTGGCATTGACTTGCATTTTAGACGTAAACCCCACGCAATCCCTACGCAGAAGTATCACGGGCTCATGACGGCGTCCGAGCGACGGCGTGGCCATTGCGTGATCACGACGCACGTCCTACGCGGAAGCATAAACCAGGCTTTATTCGTACTCGACATGCGCTAGCGCGGGCGGAGTTATCCAGTGCTTAAAGCACCGCCTCTGGCGGTCATTTGGGACTCATAGAACCGTGGTTACAACTGTAACCCTCGACATCAATAATACAACGTACAGTGTAAGACATTTTAATGTCGCCATAGTTTCTCACCCCAAAAAATAAATGTGTTGTTTTAAACAGCTTTTCAACATTTCTAATCTCTGTCAGTCAACCTGTCCTCCTGCTGGACTCGGACTCTCTCTCACTCTCTCTCCCACACACACAAACACAATGCAAAAATCAGGGATTGTACAGTGGTTAAATTACTCCGCAATCACCGGATCGACCGCGACGCCCCCCCCCCCCCCCCCCCCCCCCACACCCGACGGTCCCCCCAAGGTCTCCTAAAATATGTGGGAAACACCGAACTTCATCGGCTACTTCAGCAAATAAAATACATTAGCAGGGGTCGGTATGGGCTTATGTTTAGCTAGCTAACATCATTGTCCAGTAGAATCATAATTGCCATTTATAGAAGAGTTTGAACATTACACACGACAAGTTAACAGATAACTTACCATTTTCAAAGCACAAGAAATGTCCAAAACTGATCCGACTCCAAACTCTTCTTCGACCGCGAAAAACTGTGGAAGGGAAGTGACGTGTCTGCTCGGTTGTGTGTGATGATTGGATCGCTTTTTTTTTTCTTCATACTCAGTTTTTTTTTTTTTTTTTACCGAGAAAGAGAAAATATGATGTTGTTGCAGCACGATATTTTAAGACGAATTTATTTTAGTTTATTTATTTATTTATTTTATTTATTTAATATATAGTTATTAGGGTAATATTACCACTTGTAGTTTTGCATTGCATTCCACAGGAATAGACTATACTAATTCAGAGTGATGAAGGAATAATTACTATTCTTGTGCTACTGCCCCTTTACAAGGCCCCGATAACTCACTGGTTATTCACATCATTATTCAGAAACAACAATGCATTAATGTACAGTTAATAAGCAATAATTAGTAGGTAATATCTGGAAAAAGCTTAATTCATGGCGTAATAGAGGTAGAATAAGGCTATGTAGAATAAGGTGTTAATACATGCTTAATAAATACTAATAAAGGGCTAGTATGCTACTTATATGCATATTAGTAAGCACCTAGTTAATGACGAATATGTGTACCTTAATATAAAGTGTTACCTAAATTATATAATTAAGGATAACAAATATTAACATGTTATGTTAATGTATGTCTTGTCACTTTATAATTGCTCTTTGTAACTTGGCACATAGCCAGATATCTTGTGTACTAGCAATGGTTCATCTAGCACTTGGAACCATTTAATTGCTGTTGATACAGCAAGAAAGGCAATAGAACAAGACCACAGTAATTAAATGTTTCACCTTCTTCTGACGAATGTACTTATTGTAAGTCACTTTGGATAAAGGTGTCGGCGGCGCCCTGTCCGGCGGCGGCTGCTTCGGCTCCCACATTATCGCTAATTTCGACATCTAGATCAGTGTATTCAGCATCAATAGTTAAGCGAAACTGCGTAAGAACAGTATATGACCGGCAGGTCATGATTAGTGTGAGAAAGTGAACACCTCCCTTCTCACTGTCTCTCACTAACACATGAACTGATTGTTATTGAATTGTACTCCAGCTGTAATAGGGGGCAATATTTTGTTCCATTCAGGACAGAGGACACATGGAATAGCCCGGGGGGCATTGGGTGTAAACAGCTGTTTTGTATATATTTAGATGTTGTGTAAAGAGTGTATATATATTTGGTAATATGTTATTTGGTGAAATGTTGATGTTGTTTTTTCCTACAAGGTTTATTTTCCATTTAGGAATATTGTGTTTGTAGCCTTGCCATGTAATGTTCACCCATTAGTGGTATGGCCTAACTGGCCATGATTGGTGTATGGCCTAACTGGCCTTGATTGGTCCAATTTGGACTGATTCCTTCCCTTATTTAAGGGGTGCCTCATTCTGTGTTGGGGTTGACTGAGGGTAGGTGCTGACTTGATGTGAGGCCAGTACCAGGTATGTCATGCGATGGTATGCCATGCTATGCTAACCTATGCTATGCTAACTTGTGCTATGCTAAATTATGCTATGCTTAAATATGCTATGCTAAGCTAATATATGCTAAGCTAAGTTGCAAAAAGGCTAAAATGGCTAGTTTTGGAAACCATTACTATTATTTTGGATTCTGGATTTATTTTTTCTTTAGTTATTTTGGAGTTTTGTGAAGAAAATAAATTCTCACTACTTTTCAACGGAATTGTCACCCCTCGTGTTTGTCCACACAGTCCAGTCCAGTGAGTCCACATCCCAATACTCGGGGTGACCAAGTCGGTCCCTCACAATTAGGTTGTGCATATCTGGTAAATTGGTTCATGTAAGCCCGAAGACACGGACCGTTCTACACAGCCTCACTCTGCTACGTCGGTCAGACCCAGAGGTTTACAAAGTCTCCCCTAACAGGCCACCCGCGGAGACATCGGAGGCGGTGTGAGAGGAAACTTGCGGACTTACAGCTAAGCTTAAAGCTAACCTGTTCCGATCCCCTCTTCCATCAGTCCTGGTCGCCAAAAACAAAACGTGGAAAACAAACCGGACTACCTGAAGCTGGACTTAAACACCAAAAGGGAGACAAGAAACTGCTGCATTTTCATTCTCACCGAGATGTGGCTCAACTCATCTGTCCCTGACACCGCCATTAGCCTGGACGGGCTAACAACATTCAGATCCGACAGGAGCCATGCTCTCACAGGTAAAACCCGGGGGGGAGGTGTCTGCATCTACACAAATAACAGCTGGTGTAATAACGCTACACTGGTCTCCATTAATTGCTCTGCGGACATAGTTTTATGATTGTGAGATGCAGACCTTTCTACCTGCCCCGAGAATTCACCAGCGTCACCATTGTTGCTGTTTACATTCCACCCAGCGCTGACACAAAACAAGCCCTGAGTGTTCTCTACCGTGCCATCAATGACATGCAAACCACACACCCGGAGGCCGTCTTTATTGTTGTTGGGGACTTTAACCAGGCCAACATGAAGACTGTGCTTCCCAGTTTTTATCAGCATGTGGATTTTGCTACCAGAGGGAAGAACACATTGGACTTGGGCCCCATCCACACGAAGCCAGATTTCGAAAACGATCTGTCCCCCCCTCCATTTGTCTCGGCAGGGGGGCCAGACATTTCTCCGTAACGACGGAGTCATTGCTGAAACGCATCTAGCTCTAGAAACGCTGTAGTACATATTCCTGGCCTGTGTGTGGCGCTGTTTCAGCTACAGAAATCCACCGAAAAACAGTTTCATGTTGCAGAAGTGACAGATCCCAAACAACATGAAACTACCTAAACCACTCGACAGTCGATAAGTCAAACACAGGCAGTCAATTCATCATCCAACATCTTCCTCTCTCGGATCCTGGCGTCCCAACATGTAAACTAGTTTGCACTGATTAGAAATCAGATAGACTATAAATTATCAATTTTGGAATATATATTCAATGTTGTGCGATGTTAGGTCGGCGCGTTTTCTCTTACCCACCCATTAAATGGTTAATTTGTGGAGACAATCCAAAAGGAGATAAATAACCATATTTATTATTTATTTTATTTATAGAGTCATTCTAAAGGCATATCCTCCACATTTATTTCACTCCGACTCTGACCGATGACATCATCGTTTGCGTTTTTGGTCGTCTCACGAAGCCAAAACCTGAAACATTTTCGACTTTTCCACCCTGGGACCTGGTTTAAAAAAAGTGCGGTTTCAGCGACCGAAAACTCCGTCTCTGTCTTTACGCTCGACCTAAACGCACAAGACATTTGCGGTTTCACTCGAAAATCGTCTCCGTGTGGATGGGCCCTTGGTTTACACAAACATCACCCACCTGGGCTCCTCAGACCACCTCTCTGTCATGCTGATTCCTGCATACCAGCCCCTGCTCACCAAAAAAAAGCCTGCTGTGAAGAAGGTGAAAGTGTGGCCTGTAGGAGCTATGTCTGCACTGCAGGACTGTTTTGAGTGCACTGAATGTAGCATGTTCAGAGAGGCTGCAACAGTCAACCAACACACCAATGTAGAGGAGTATGCTGCATCTGTGATGGACTATATTCAGTGGTGCATTGAAGGAGTTACAGTTACCAAGACAATCATCACTCGGGCAAATCAGAAACCTTGGATGACTAAGGACGTGCGTGTGAGACTGAGGGAGCGCAATGCTGCGTTCAAAACTGGTGATGAGACGGCACTCAGATCAGCAAGGGCCAACCTGAACCGTGCCATCAGGGTAGCAAAGCGAGCCCACAGTCAGAAGAAACAAGGCTTCTTCCAGGACCTCAGCAACATCAGACGACTGTGGCAGGGCATCCAGACTGTCACTGACTACAAAGTCACACCCACACCCTGCCAGGATGAAATCAGCTTCCTTAATGAGCTCAATGACTTCTTCGGAAGGTTTGAAGCACTGAATAACAACCCTGCAATGAAAGCCACCCCCCATCCTGATGAACAGACACTCAGGCTCGAAACCACTGATGTGCGGAGCGCATTGAGGAAGGTCAACGCACGGAAAGCTGCAGGCCCTGACAATATTCCATGACGGCTGATCAAGGAATGTGCAGACCAGCTGGCCCACGTGCTCACAAACATCTTTAACACCTCACTGAACCAGGCTGTCGTCCCCCCGTGTTTCAAGTCAGCCACAATAATTCCGGTGCCCAAGAAATCTGCCATCACATACCTTAACGACTTTCGCCCCGTCGCACTCACATCCACCATCATGAAGTGCTTCGAGAGGATTGTCAAGGACCATATCATGTCCTTACTCCCCCCATTATTCGACCCGGCCCAGTTTGCATACCAGTCCAACCGCTCCTTTTTCTTTTTTTTTACTCTTTTGATCCCGTGAGGGAAATTTGGTCTCTGCATTTAACCCAATCGTGAATTAGTGAAACACTCAGAACACAGTGATGGTGAGGCACACAGTGAGGTGAAGCACACACTTAAACCCGATGCAGTGAGCTCCCTGCAACAGCGGCGCTCGGAGAGCAGTGAGGGGTTAGGTGCGTTGCTCAAGGGCACCTAACCCCTCACTGCCCCCCTGATGATGTCATCTCCACTGCTCTCAATCTGAGCCTGGAGCACCTGGAGGAGAAGAACACCCACGTACGGATGCTGTTCCTGGATTTCAGCTCAGCATTCAATACGATCATCCCCCAGGACTTGGTATGCAAATTGGAGCCCCTGGGCCTCAATACCCCCCTGTGTAACTAGTTGCTGGACTTTCTTACCGACAGAACCCAGTCTGTCCGCGTGGGTAACAACACCTCCAATGTCATCTCCCTGAACACCAGCTCCCCCCAGGGCTCATCAACAACACAGCTGTGGAAGTTGTGAGAAGCACCAAGTTCCTGGGGGTGCACATCTCTGACAACCTCAGCTGGTCACTCCACACCTCCTCCCTGGCGAAGAAGGCACAGCAGCGCCTACACTTCCTGCGGTGGCTGAGGAGAGCCTCCCTCCCCCCCCCCCCCATCCTCACCACCTTCTACAGAGGGTCCATCGAGAGCTTACTGACCAGCTGCATCTCTGTCTGGTCTGGGAGCTGCATAGCCTCTGACTGGAAGCCTCTGCAGAGAGTGGTGAGGACAGCGGAGAAGATCATTGGGACCCCGCTCCCCCCCATCCAAGACATAGCAGACAGCCGCTTTTTGTCCAGAGCTCACCGGATCCTCTCCGACCCCACCCACCCCCACCAAGGACTGGTCTCCCGGCTGGTGTCTGGTAGAAGGTTCCGCAGCATTCGCTGCAGAACAGCCAGATTCAGTAAAAGTTATTTCCCCCTAGCCATCAGACTGCTGAATACAAAATAACCCCCCCACCCATTTCAGTGCAATATTTTTCTATGGATGTGTGCAATAATCTCCACCCTGCTGCTACAATATTCTTAATACATTTTTATTCCTACACTGACATTTTTTAGGATTATTTTATTATTATTATTCAGTTCTTTTGCACTTTATTATTATGTTGATCATATTTATATTTTTATAGATCTATTTAAATATTGTTTATCTCTGTGTCTCCCGGAAGCCTATAGCAACGACATTTCACTGCCAAAAATCACTGTGTTTCTTGTGCAATGACAAATAAAGAGAAAGTTGAAGTTAAATGTAAATCTAAATGTAAAATTGATACTTAATAATAATAATAATAATAATAATAATTAGTATTACTTTCTCACACACACACGCACAGTATGGCTGAATGCAACACTCACCTCCAGAGTGTGAATGTTGTGCAGCGAGTAGATGAGACCAGAGAGCGCCAGGAGGAGGAAGATGGGGGCATATCGATGTCGAAACATGAGGAACCCCTTTGTTCTCCAGTGGTTGGCTACCGCTTCAAATTCGGCGGTCAACATGACGGCGGACAGAGTAGTAGTGGTGGGGTTTGTTGACACTAACTCAATAGAGAGTAGATACAGATTAAAACAGTAAGGAAATGAATAACTTTCGTAGGTGTGTAATAACAATCAACACGACCAACAACACAACTCACACCAGTTCATATTATACAAGAGTCCAGTGGCGTAGCCACGGGTGTGCCAGGGTGTGCCTGGGCCACCCAAACGTGACCCTGGCACACCTAAAATATTCCGTTCGCAATTGACACAGTGTTACATAAAGCCGTACGTTTCTACAACAACATGTCCTCCAATCCAAACGCCCATATAGATCGTTTGTACTGACCCTCTATTACGACCCAAGAGAGCGTTTTCCAAAACTAGGTCAAGTGATCTGAAACGAGAGGAGAGTTAATTTCCAAAATAAAACAGGAAGTCACAAGAAAAAATAAAACCCAGAACAAGACAAACCTAACCGCGGTGTGGTTAGTCGCGAGAGCGACTACATTACATGAGCCCCACCTCACACACCCCGTCTCCCGCTTCCCCTGATATGCACACACACACACGCCGTTGAGTGACGTGTTCACAGAAGAGCTCCTGTGGGCGGAGTTGTGGCGTTAAACTCCTCATTTGGCTAAAATATAACAAATAAACCAACATCTTTACTTTGTATTTATGTAGATCATCTTGATATTGTGTGATTTTAAGTTTAGCTATACTAGATATTCTGTATATTCAGTTTATCTACGCTTTTAGAAACCCAAATTTCCAACCCTAACCATAACCAGGAAGAACTACAATTCTGTTCTGTAGCGAGAGCGACTACATTACATGAGCCCAGGGGTGGACTGGGACAAAAATTCAGCCCTGGCATTTTCTATCCAGACCAGCCCACTACATTATCAGCGGACACTACATAGAAGTCCACAAATCTCACAGCATCTCCTCTCATGCATAGTACAAAGGAGTCATATTCCTTGATTGCAGTTAACAAATAAAGCACGTAACTATGAACTCATGGACTAAAATTGACAGCTATAGCAATCAATCAATCATTTTTTATACATTATAGTGTCAAACCACAATATTTTCTGTCACAATATTTTCTTATTATTGTCTGAGTCTGGTTTTAACTAATGCTGGGCTTACACCAAAATATTTTCACAGACTAAAAACTGAAAGGGTAGCATGAGGGTTCTTCCCCTTAATCTAGAACCAGAACCAGAAGTTATGTCATGACTAGTGGTGGGACAAGATTAAGGGGAAGATACTTGAAATTAGATGGAGTGTTGAATTCGCTAACTTTTTCTTACACTTGTGAATTTTGAAGAGGACTTTTACGAACTTATCCGGAAAGACGGAAGAGACGTCGACCCAGCGGTAGCCTTAACAACAGCGAGTTGAAGCTATCAGAAAAGTGCTCTTTTAAATAAACTCCTGGTGTACTTACAAACTTTAAAATGCCTCGTTTTGTGAGTACAGACCATATATGTACTACTACAGAAGTTGGGTAACAATCCATGCATTATTAGTGGGGTAATTTACGAGATAGACACATTGTACCGGACACTCCAATACTAAGCCATTCGGCTGATACCCCTAAACTTGATAAATATTGACCGTCGCTAAAAATGCATCTGAGGGGGTATTTGGCTGGATTATTGGTGGAAATTACCTCAGGGTGAATTTTACTCCGAACCATCACTTTAAGGTAGCTCAATGGGTTGTTATCTGTAAACACCACGTACTTATGCCCCAACAGGTACTCTCGAAACTTCTCACTCATGGCCCATTTGAGTGGCAGAAATTCCAACTTCATTGAACTGTAATTGGTCATGTTGCGCTCTGGGGGTCGAAGGCCTCTGCTAGCGTATGCTATAGGCCTTACAGCGCCCTCAGTTTCTTGTGAGAGGACCGCCCCCAAGCCATGGCTGTGAAAAGTCAGCATAAGCCAACACTGGAGCAGAAGTCAGCTTCTCCTTCAAGGCCTCAAAGCTCTGCTCACATTGAGGTGTCCATGGCGAGCCGAGAGCCTTTCCTGACCCTCTCTTTGACCTGGTACCAGCGAGTTCTGCAACCAGCTTATGCAGAGGGCCAGCCAACGTGGCGAACCCATCAACAAAGCGCCTATAGTAACTAGCAAACCCCAAGAAAGAGCGTAGCTCAGACACCTGTTGGGGACGTGGCCACTTAGCTACTGCTTCGATTTTAGCTGGGCTGGTGGAGACACCCTCGGCTGAGATGACATGCCCTAGATAGTTAACCTCCTGCTGGAAAAAGGCACACTTGCCCGATTTAGCCTTCAGACCCTCCTTTTGGAGCTGGCCAAGGACTACTTCCAGTCTTTGCACATGCTGAGTGACTGAGGAGGAGAACACAACAATGTCATCAAGATAGAGAAGCAGTGACTGACCATGCTGTTCACCAAACATCCTCTGCATCAACCTCTGAAAGGTGCTTGGGGCATTACACAGCCCAAATGGCATCCGGTTCCATTCAAAAGACAAAGGTGTACAAAATGCAGTTTTTGGCTTGTCTGACTCAGAAACTGGGACCTGATTATAACCACTGGCCAAATCTAATGTGAAGAACCAGCGAGCACCAGAGAGCACGTCAAGGCTCTCCTCAATACAAGGCAAAGGAAACGCGTCCTTCCTCGTCTTGCTGTTCAACAGGCGGTAGTCCACACATATTCTCAGACTCCCGTCTTTCTTTCGAACCAAGACAATAGGGGAAGCAAAAGGACTACTGCCCTCCCTAATCACCTGAGCCTCCAGAAGCTGATTGATATGAGCTTTTACCTCCTCATATTCAGTTGGAGGAATGCGTCTGTACCTCTGTCGAACTGGGACGTCATCAAGCAATGGAATGTCATGTGAGAGGAGATTTGTACAACCGAGATCACCATCATGGGCAGAAAAGACTGAGCTGTATTTCTGCAATAGTGATCTAACCTAACCTCAATCTGATCTGGTTCTGACAGCACAGACAAATCCACTGTTTCTATCTCACTGTGCACAGGACCAACTGTCGACTGGGAAGAAACAGTCGCTGTGACAGACCTCACCTCAGTGACTCCAGTAGGTAGACTGACAACCTGAGCACTGCTCAAAACACCAAGGCCAGTACGAGGATAGAGGAGAACTTCGGTGGTCCCTACATTGACCACCGGAATATAGGCTGTACCTCTAATGACCTGGACGAGACATGGGGATGCGAGCAGCCCAGCTGGCAGGCCAGACTCTGGTGGCTCAAAGAGCATGGCCTCACCAGAAAGATGTTCAGGGCAGGTGCTAGCAACCAATTTCATAACACCCCCAGGTATGCGCACAGTTTGTGTACCACGCACCCTAACTGTACCAGTAGGGGTTTTCAGCGGAGGATCGGTGGCCTGGTGACACTTCTGCAGGGCCTCAATAACTGGGCCTGGGGCCTGAGCCTCTGCGGGCAGTTCAATAAGGGAAGGGCCGTGAGCGCCAAAGAGCTCTCTGTAGCACCGCCGAATGACATTCATCCCCAAGATACCAGGGACCAAGGGAGCTGCACCAAGAGGATCATTTACCACTAGGATCCCGCAGCAGGGGACCACTTTGCCGCATAATGCCACATCAAGCTCCAGATAACCAACATATGGAATAGCGAGACCATTAGCTGCCCGAAGCTGTAGCCAGTTACAAGAGTGGAGGCGATCATCGCCCCAGGGTGCGAACTGCTTTAAAAAGAAGCTCTCAGTGTCTGTAGACCCCATAGAACCAGTGTCCACCAAACATGGGACAGCAATCCCACCCATATGGAAATCAATGTTTGACAAAACGACATAAGTCTAGCCATAGTACCTATCTGTGAGCCTGTAGACTCCCCACCTGAGTTGTGGCTCTGCAGCTCAGTGGGCTTCAGTTTTCCGGCTGGTAAAAGAGACGAGAAGGTTCAGCCACCTGAGCTGACCGACGAGCAGTTGAAGCGGCGCGAGCACGGGGAGGAACCTGTTCCCTATTACACTCCCTAGCAAAATGACCTGGCTGATGACACCTCTGACATATTAAAGGACCACTACGTGCAGGCCGAGAATGAACTGGGGGGCCCTGCAAAGAAGCCACAGTGTGGGCAAGTTGATCAAGCTGCTCTTGCTGATGCCTCAAAAGCTCCTTTAACTCACCTAGCTCTGAACTTTGGGAGGTGACCAGAGGGGGTGAACGAGAGTGTCCCTGTACACCATACTGCAGACCGTGTATAGCAGGCAGAGAATAACTACGCTCCCTACCACCACCTGGCAAACCTTCCCTCTCCCACCTAATGGCTTCACCACATACTTCTAACAAGGTGGCAGTAGGCTGACGGCGAACAAACTGCTTTAGCTCCCTGCGGAGCGCGCTGTAAAAAACATGCTCTACAAACTGGTTCCGAAGGAGAAATTCAGCATTATTGTTCGGCACATTGTTTCACCTGCTCCATCAGAGCCATCAGGGCCAAGGAGAACTCTTGCAACATCTCTCCCTCCTGTTGCTTCCGGGAGAAAAAGGCTTGCTGCAGAGTGACGTATGACTGGGCACAACCATACAGCTCTTTTAAGATAGCTAGGACCCGAGCTGGGTCCCCTCGCTCTGCACTAGGATGGTACTTAATCTCCTCCCTTGCCTCCCCTTCTAAGTGGTCAAAAATGAAGAAAGCCTGATCTGCGGCAGACAAATGACGGTACCGCATACAAACCTGTAGCTCCTCTGTCCATTCAGCTATGCCAATACCAGTTTTGCCATTAAACATGGGACACCTACGGTCTCTGGGTACGACCACCAACCGCTCTGCGACTGTAGCGCCAGCCGACAGGGCCTGACCAATCGCAGCATGAGAGACTGGAGCAGCCACACTAGGGCCGGCCTGGGTAGCCGCCCTCTCCCGAAGCAGCCACTGCCACACTGCCACACCAACGAGACCCCGCCACGGTGTGACCACCGCCACCAGGCTCCAGGACAAAGACGCACACCTGATCACTAATTGACTCACCTTTTACGCACGCACGCACAGCCTGCAATCACTGCACCTGAGTGTGCCCATGACCTGATAGGTGAAAAGGGGAGGGGAAACCCCTAACCTGCCATGGTACCTATCAACAACTTCAAGTCAGCTTGAATGTGGGGAACACCAACATCATCCAGGTACGGCCACTTAGCCAATTCCTCCTCTTTGATGATGTTATCAGTGCTCACGGGCATCCTCTTAGTCCTCTGGTGAATCATAGAACTGTTTCCCAGTGAGACTTGAAATCTCCAAACCTGTCAACATGTAGCTGGAAACTGATGCTTTTGCCCATGGTTCGTAAGCTGATTTGGGCTTTCCTTCCATTCATATTTAGCTTCCTCGTCCTTCCTTGTTTTCTGAACAAAATGTGGCTGTACTACCTGGATCTAGAAATGCATACGTTTGTATGACTCTGTCTCCCTTGTTGGACTTCACTTGTACTGGTAGGATGAATAGAATTCCATCACTGTTCCTATGACCACACGTTTGCAGAGAGACAAGTGCACTACTCACAGATGGTTCCTTTGGCTGTTTTGGGTCTGTGTTGACTGCTCTCTCTCTCTTTGGTTGATGTGAAGAATGCTGGGATGGTTTTAGCTACACACCTTGCAAGTCAAGCACTTATCGCAGTCCTTGCTCAAATGCCCAATGTGAAGGCACCCAAAGTAGACCCCTTTCTCCTTCAGAAAGTTAATCATGTCCCTGTGTGTCTTCTCCAATCGTTGACACTACTCCGGTGTGTGAATTCGAGACCAAAAAACACAAAAGCTGGTGTTGTTTGCAGATTAAACTATACCGTTAAACCAGTTGAACCTCTGAATTTCAATGGCAGCTGCACTTGTTGAATGTTATCAGACTTCATTTAATCATAATCATTTAATCAATACCTATCCTCCTTCTTCTAGTTGTTTTACAGTGGTAAGTGAGTATCCAGTCACAGGAGGCGTACATGTCATGTTCAACGTGAGGCCTGCAAGAAGGCCTACTATCAACAACTTGTGATCTGATGAGCTATTGCAACTGTCTATCAACTGTATGCACCCGTTCACTTACATTGCACAGACGCTCACATTGTTGATTCTGAAGGCCTCAGGCAGATTTCATATAGCCTAGCAACACAAGTTAGCTTAATTCTGATTGGATAACCTAAACCTCTAACCTAAAAACAACACGAACATGAAGAGAATATGAAGGATATGTTTTATATATTTAGAAAAAGTAAATTCAAAATTAAATGAACTTTTATCATTAATTAAGGGAAGGCCTTGCTAGCCCTGACGGCCAACCACTATCACCTGCCATGCTGATCTCCACAGTTTCATTTAAAGGTCTGTTCCCAGTACCTTTTTATTACGCCCAGATAAAAAAACATTTTTGAGATTTGCGACTGGACCAAATCTTCTGCACACCCCATATGCCCGGTGTCCGGGTGCTCGTTTCCATGGCAACCTCCTCCAGCCCGTCCTCCTCCAGGACAGCTCGGGTGTCCCAGGCCAACCGGGGACATTGAATGTTTTCAAATGAGACTGAGTATGTAAATATAAGATGCAACAACATGCCATGATATTTGCATCAAATTTGTTGGATCGAAAGGCATTTCGAAGCTTAGTTCCTTCCTCTTGTGTTATGACCCAGCTCGGGAATCATGACACAGAGTCCCCGACATGATTAGAAGGGTTTAAAGCCATATTTATGAATAAACCAACTAGGCCTTCAAGATATCAGCAAAATGTGCGATGTGCGATCACACTGTTCAATATTGCAATGACAATATGACTTGCGATAAATAAGAAAAGAGTAAAAAAGAAAGTACAATTTTGGTCATGATGAATACGTTGGTATGAATTTAAACAAAGTTGCATATCATGACATCACTGACTGCGTCTCCAGTGCTGTAGTCTACGTGATACGCAGGTATACACCGTATAACCACCTCAAAAGATTTTGGGTTTTCAGGATCCTTACGCAAGGGGAGCTGCAGCTACACGAGGGAAGCCCATATGCATCTGGATGGTGGGGGAGGCACTGTGAGGATCACATTCTTTGATTTCTCCAGTGCTTTCAACACCATTCCGCCTCTGCTGATGGGTTAGAAACTGTGGGTGATGGGTGTTGACGACACTATGATCTCCTGGATTACTGACTACTTGACAGGCAGGCCACAGTTTGTCCGTCTGGGCCGTGTACTGTCTGATGTGGTGGTCAGTGATACAGGAGCTCCACAGGGAACTGTGCTCTCTCCCTTCCTCTTCACCTTGTACACCACTGACTTTCAGTACAACTCTGAGTCATGTCACTTGCAGAAGTTCTCTGATGACTCAGCTGTTGTCGGGTGTATAAGAAGTGGAGAGAAGGGTGAGTACAGGACACTGGTAGACAACTTTGTAGAGTGGTCCGAAGAGAATCACCTGAGGCTAAATATCAACAAGACCAGAGAAATGGTGATCGACTTCGGGAGGACAAAGAGGATGCCTTCACAGCCACTACGGATCAGGGGGGACGTGGTGGAGGAGGTGGAGGACTATAAATACTTGGGGGTGGTGATCGGCAACAGACTAGACTGGAAATCTAACACCGAGGCTGTGTACAAGAAGGGGATGAGCAGACTCTATTTCCTGAGGATGCTGAGATCTTTCAACGTGTGCAGGAAGATGTTGGAGATCTTCTACCAGTCTGATATGGCTAGCGCCATTTTCTTTGTTGCTGTGTGTTGGGGCAACAGCGCCAGAGCCAGCGACACCAACAGACTTGATAAAATCTGATAAAAATTAGAGCTTTCTTCTTGACTTCCGGTTCCAGCGCCGCAGCGAGTTCCAGCCCGACACAGCAGCTCCCGATCTATTTTCCTTTTTTCTTAGATTAAAAGGTTTTTTTTTTACTTTAATCTATATAGTACTTGCAGAACTCTAGCATTAGGCTTTGTAAATATGTAGGCATTATATAAGGGCTCTTAAACAGGTTGTACAATAACAAGAATGTGCACGACGATCACCACGATCGCTAAACAACAACAACAATGGACTGGCACCTAGCGGGACGAGCTCCTCCAGCTCCGGGATCGACCAGTGGTGTGCCCGAAGGGGATCCCGAGGGACCTGAGGATTAAGCGGTGTGGGACTAGAACAGGAGCCATGGTGAGGAACAAGAAGATGGAGAGGAGGTGGAGATACAAGCCCTGTCTTCCCTCGGTTATTATGGGGAATGTACGCTCACTGCCCAACAAGATGGACAAACTATCAGCCCTCATTACCGGACAGTGCGAGTACCGGGAATGCAGTGTGTTGTGCCTGACAGAGACATGGCTGAATGGGAATATACCAGACTGCTCAGTGGAGCTAGCTGGCTTCACGGTAGTCCGGGCGGACAGAGACAAACAGAGCGGTAAGAAGTCGGGTGGCGGACTTGCCGTTTTTGTTAACTCCAAATGGTGCAACCCGGGACATGTTACCACAAAGGAAATCACGTGCACACCTGATGTCGAGCTGTTAGTACGGTCTCAGTCCCACAGATATGTGCCCCGTGAGTTTTCGGCAGCCACTGTTGTTATTGTTTACACTCCACCATCGGCTGTGGCGGTGCGGGCTTGTGACGTCATTCATTCCACCGTCACAGACCTGCAGACTAGACATCCCAACGCTCTTATTATTGTAAACGGAGACTTTAACCATGTCAACATATCAAAGACACTGACTGACTTCACCCAGTATGTGACCTGCAGCACAGGGGAGACAAGACCTTGGACTTACTGTATGTCAATGTTAAGGAGGCATAGAGTGCAACAGCCCTCCCCCCCTGGGCAAATCAGACCACTGCTTGATACTACTGTCTCCTATATACAAGCCTCTTGTGAGGAGACAGCCCATCACCACCAGGACTGTGCAGCAGTGGTCTGAGGAGGCTGAGGAGTCCCTGAGGGAGTGCTACAGGACAACAGACTGGGGGATGAGGAGACTCAGATCTTTCAATGTGTGCACTAGGCTGCTACGGATGTTCTACCAGTCTGTGGTAGCCAGTGTCACCTTCTTCGCTGTTGTGTGCTGGGGATGAGGCATTGGGAGCGGAGGTACCAGTAAGCTGAATAAGATGGTGAGGAAGGCGAGCTCTGTGGTGGGGATGAAGCTGGACTGTGTGGAGGTGGTGACAGAGAGGAGGATGAGGGGAAAGCTGCAGGCGATCCTGGACAACCCCTCTCACCCTCTCTATGCCGAGCTGAGGCAACTCAGGGGCACGTTCAGTCACAGGCTCACTCAGCCACGTGCCTCAAAGCGCTTGGGGGGCTCTTTCATCAAACACCTCAACCACCCGCTCCCAATGTCTCGAAAAGCCCCAACACCTCCAGTTAATGGACTGAACACCATACCCCACACCTCAAGACTGTTTTCCTAGGCCGTTGTTACTTTATGTCTTCTCACATGTCTTACTTACATTACCTGAAAAATCCTGTATATTTGCACATTTTGTATTTTGCACACTTGCACATCTATTTCGCCCAATTTTTATCTACACATCTATTTTTATTTTTAATATCTACACCTCAGCAGGCCTCAGTTACCAATTGCACTGTTCATCTCAATGATGACTACTATGTATGTACAGTATATAGGTTTTCATTTTTTCATCTGACCTGATTCTAAGAGCTCGCATATAATTTTATCTTAATATGGTAAATCTATTTATTGTTTAGTGTTTATTGTCTATACTCAGGTCTTCTCTCGCACTCCTCTATCCCCTTGTACTGCTGGTCAATGTGAATTTCTCCTAAGGGGGATTAATAAAGGAATATCTTATCTTATCTTATCATCAAGAAGGCTGGCTCTGTACTAGGTCTTGGGCTGGAGTCTTTTGAGTCTGTGGTGGAGAGGAGAACGCTGAAAAACTGTTATCCATCATTGACAATGATCAGCACCCTCTCCATCAAACAGTGGTCAGACAGCGGAGCACCTTCTCTCAAAGGCTGCTCCAGCTCCGCTGTCGAAGGGACAGATATAGGAAATCCTTCCTGCCACATGCCATTACACCGTTCAATAACAGCCATATAACATCTGGTTATAACAACAGTCTCCAAGCACCTTATATTTCTGTACAATTGTTCTTCATCATGCTCTAAAATTATTTTTATTCTTATTTATTTTTTTATTTTATTTTATTTTTTTTATTTTTTATTTTTTTTTCTATATTTTTTATATATACATACATTTTTTTATTTTCTACATTGCACTCATTCTTTGATTCTTTGTATTGCAATGCTGCTGCTACACTGTAATTTCCCAGCTTGGGATCAATAAAGTATTTCTATTCTATTCTATTCTATTCTATTGTGTATATCCAGTAAAACATAGGCAAAGATAAGTATCAAGAATCTCTGAAACCATTCCATTACTCATCATGAGCAGCTGGAAGAAACAAACGTTATTGGCAGGTTGCGTGTCAACAACTTCAGAAACCATCCAATCAAGAAATCAAGAAATCAAAGTCACCTTCATCCAATAAGACAACGTGTTCTCCTCCCCTATCGTGAACACCCGCGAAAGTTACCACTTGAGGCAGGCAATGCGACACCAATGGCGTGCTCGAAAGTGGCGTACTGTTGATGTGTAATTAACGTGGTGAATGATAATAAGTTGATAATGAAACGAAAGCAGGCAACTCTGTTTGGTTATTTCAAGCCAGTAGAAAAAGCTGACGTTTCTGGTATTGCGTCTGCAACTGTGAACCGAGGTTGTGGAAGCGGAGGCTGCGCCAACTCCAACTTGCTTAGTGAACATGTCTTATGATGTGTTAATGCCACCAACTCTGTTTCTTCTAGATGAGGACAATTGGCCAGTAATGTGGACTGAGAGCCAGGCTAGAGACTTTAAAGTGAGGCATCCATGATTAGATTGAAAAGACAGGAAGTTAGGTAAATGTCAGGTAATGTGAAAATCTGTATTGAATTTGAGTTACTCAATGAAAATGAGGCTTTTTTTATATTTAGTAACAAATTTGTAAAACTGATAATAGTGGTAAGAATATCTGTTTGTTAATTAGGTCTATGGAAAAAGATGATCAAATCTCCATTAGCTGGTGTAGAGTATTGTGTAGGCTATCAAGAGTTTAAATAAAGTTGAGGCTGTGTTGTACTGTGCTTTATAAGTAATGTGCAAAACGTGATTATCAAAGTCTTATTTTCATGTGTTAATTTCCAGGTTGTGCAGTTTGCGGCTCTGCAAAATCCACTGGGGTCCTGTCAGAAAAAGGAATATGTTTGTCGGAAGAATGGATCAGATTTCAAATACAGCACTCAACTTGCACCAGAGAAACAGCCCTGGCCTCCTTGTGGAACAAAATTAAAAGACATCAGACGTCCAGGGCTCATGAAATAGCTCAGGAGCTCTCAGAAAAAAGCAAAAAGGACTTGGTTGGTAACCTGTTTAGAGCTGCATCAGAGACTGTGTTGACTGAGACTATTAGCATATTCAGAACGGCATATTACCTTGCAAAGAAGAATTGACCTTTCATGGACAATCCAGACTTAATTGAGCTTCAAAAATGGTTTAGACCTGGGCTCTAATCTGCACTCAAGATATAGTCGACAAAAATAATGGAACATGTGGCAAAAGAGATGCAGACAAAAATAACTAATCTCATAGTGGCCTCCCCAACAAAGCTGGCTGTTCTCATAGATGAGGCAACATCTGTCAGCAACAAATCTGCCATGATTGTCAACATTAAGACTTCTGTAAATGGTGAAATCCCAGAATTTGTCTTTCTGGATCTAGTAGAACTCGAAAATCAAAGGGCGGAGGGCATTGAGATGGCTCTTCTGAACTGTTTGCATAGTGTAGGTTTCAGTGAACAGTGGCTTCAAAAGAACTGGATTGCATTTGTGTCTGGTGGGGCAAATCTTTTCACATGGCACTGTATGAACAATAGATTAGAGCTTGCAGTATCGGATGTGGTTGATGAAGTTAATGCCATAAACCATTTTACAGCTTTCATGGATAAAATGCACAACCTCTACAGTATGTCTAATAAAAATACTCAAGAACTTCTACAGGCAGCTGAAGAGGTTGGGACCAGGGCTTGAAAACGAAATTATTTTTCAATCGTTCCGCTCCGAACGGAACCGGTATATTTAATGTTTTCGTTCTTGCGTTCCGCCACCAACATATTGTTCCTGAACCGGTTCGGAATGTAAAATAACGTTCGTTCTTAACGTTCCGGCAGTGTTATTGGGCCTAGTCTATTTTTTTGGTCGATATCATAGAATAGACCTACTTATTGGTATTTGCCCTTAATTTACACAGTAGGTAGACTAAATTCGCAAAAATCATAAATCACAGGCAGCATCCAAAAATATTTGCGATATCCATCTCACATACCAGGCAGACTGCTGCTGACTGTAGCCTATATTCTATGATAAATATAATTTCGTTTCAAAATCATTTCTGGATAAGTGGGCTAGAAACCCTTTACCTGGTTGTAAGTTTTATCCATATTCCATGGAGAACTTCAGGTATAGAGGCTCGCTCAATAATTTCTAACCCCGCCATAAGCGAATATGTTGTATTGTCTATGTTGCTGACAAATACCCAAGTCTCTCCAACAACTCAATTGACTCTACATTTCAATCGCCTCTCGCCAGGGTGGTGGTGGGAATTCGTGACAGCTGAGCTTAGCGGGTGGCGAAGTGAACACGGCAACCGGAAATAGTTTTTTTTTTTTTTTCATGAAATAGGCTATGCTTTTGTGAAATTTTATAGGCTATATAAAGCAGTGGTTCCCAAACGTTTGGTGCCCAAGGCACACCAAAGGACAAGTAAAAATCTCAAGGCACATCTATTGTGCAGAGTAGCCTTTATAACACCTGTTATCACTCATATTATGTAAAATATCTGTAAATGTGCATAGTTATTTACTAATGCCAAATAAAATGTGACAAAGACTATTACTCATGAAATATTTATTAACAAAATATTTCAAAAATGTATTTGAAACTTTGTCAAATTAGGCCTCATCAAAGCAGCAACACACCCATTTAAAACTGACAGGTCACAAAAATAAAAATGAGGCAAGAATTAAAGAAATGTTTTTAGGTATATAGTTATACTCTGTATTATGAATGGAGTCCATACAAAGTACTGATAAACTAAATTAAAAAATCATTATTTTTGTGTAGTTGTATATTGCAATTAGGCCTGCACGATATCAGCTAAATGTGCGACGTGCGATCACACTGTTCAATATTGCGATGACGATTTGACTTGCGATAAATAAGAAAAGAACAAAAAAGAAAGTACAATTTTGGTCATGGTGAATACGTCGGTATGAATTTAAACAAATTTGCATATCGTGACGTCACTTACTGGGTCTCCAACCTGTAAAAGTTTAGTGGTCTCCTTGACATCAGTCGACACGTCACGTTATAGCGGTGTCAAGATATTTCAATGCAATTTTTTATGTAGGACCTATTGCTACGGTGCCTGAACCCAAAGTTATAACTATAGCCTTCTATAACTTTGAACGGTGACCGCAAACATTTTCTTTACTGCAGCCACAGCCATCATAACAGACAAGCGCAAACCATTGATTAAATGAAGTGAATATAAAAGAAAGAACGTAGCCTACGTGTGTAAGTGGGCAATTTATATTCGCGATACTTACTAAAATATAATTAATAGGGTTTTATTGTAATTACATTAGTTGTTTGAAGAGTACAAAAAAAACACAGTCGGTCTTAACGCAAGTTTACAACCGGCAAGGCGTTCGGACTAAAGGGGGGAAAAAATAAATATTTGGGTCGGTCCTAAATTGACAGGTCGGTCGGGTTACGGCAAACCAAAATGTTTTTAAGGATGGCCCGAGTGTGCGTGGTGAACTTATCGCATTACAGACCAGCTTTTGCGATGTGTTTATCGCGAACATTCACATTGCGATGATGATGAAAATTCGATTAATCGTGCAGGCCTAATTGCAATAATAATGTATGGTTGTCACAAAATCCCACGGCACACCCAGACTTGCCTCACGGCACACCGTTTGGTGTGCCGTGATGATATAGAGAACGAGAAAAACCCGTTATCAACCAGTTTTGGGGATTTCAGAATAACGTTTCTGTTCCAGAACAGTTGAAGACCATTTAGTTTTCGGTTTCGGTTTTCGTTCCTTGAACCGGTTCGGAGCCCTGGTTGGGACACAAGTCCTGAAAATAGGCAGGGTGCTGACAGTCCGTTGGGTGGCCAGCAGCTTGCGTGCTGTAAAAGCTGTGTGGAGATCTTATGAAGCACTCAACAAACATTTTGAAAATGCTGCTGCAGACGAATGTAGACCAGCAAAGGAGAGGCAGACGTACAGGGGCATGGCGAGGCGTTTGCAGAGCAAAGAGTTTCTCTGTGATCTCGCCCTGATGTACAATGCACTATCGGAGCTTTCCAGCTTGTCCCTTCAACTTCAGTCCCAGTCAATGACCCTGTTAAGAGCAGAACATCTTCTGAAAAGAACCATCCGTGTGCTGACATCATTCAAGGACTCTCCAGGTGAGAAATACACAGAAGCTGTTAAGGCTTCAGGACATTTTGGCACTGTTTTACTCAAATCCAATCCAAAATTGATCTCAATCAATCCTAACCAATTTCTTCAAAGTCTCACTAACAACCTTGAGAAACGCCTCTCATTTGAGAATGAGTTTCTAAGTGATCTGAGCATTTTGAGCAGCACAACTTGGCCATCAGAACCTGAAATTAGATATGGCGAGACAGAGATTAGACGCTTCTGTAAGCGTTTTTATCTATGTGAAACCCAAGCTGTGTGTAGCACCGGTGTCACCCTACTTACTGCGCCACTGGACTAGTTCTAGGTTCTAAGGAGTGGGGAGCAAAAAAGTAAAAAAAGGACCAGGAGACCGCAGCTTTAAATACAAAAAGGCCGGCAATTTACTGAATGTAATAAACTCACAAAATACAGTACACAAAACAAAACAACAAATACCCTGCAGGTTCCAGTTAAAGATACAGAATAAAATAAACAGAAAAAGTATTTCACTCTTTTAATTCGTCTAGGTTATTTTTAGAAGGGCTAAAATTAAGTTAATTTAGACCGGTCATTTATTTCCCTAGATTACACCTATTTTAGAATGTCTTTTATTCCTGGAGTTAACTCTTTTTTTCCTTTTCAGTTTCAAATTCAATCAATCAAAAAAATGAACCACAATCAATCCAAAACATATTCACAATCATGAACACAACAAGCAATAAAAGTACGAGGCTTTCAATCATCAGTTCCAAGTTCAAGTGTGTGTGTGTGTGATTGTTCAGTTCAATGAAAAAAGAAAGTTCAGTCCGATCCAGTCCAAAAATAAATAAAACAATGAGCTCTCGGTTCAGAATGAATGAATCCTGATACCCCTACCACTCTGGTAGCGATAGGCAAGAGATGTCCTCACTGATGGGATGAATAACGGTCTGGGTCTAGCTCGCCATCTTGCTTCTCGTCCGTGTGCTCGCGCGCACACTGCAGGTCAATCCTCGGCTCCAACCGAGCTTTCAACCGAACAAAAAAACCTGACCTGCATAGCAGGTCAAAAACACAATAAATCTCTTTTTAAATCATTCAAATTACTTCAAATTACACAGCATACATACATCTTCATAACATTCACAGTCATCATGGACCAAGAATATTGACTGGTAAACAGTTTATGACGAGGTATTTCTTTGTTAACGGCTACAGTTGTTAACGTTAACGGCTACGTTGTTAGCGTTAACTGTCCACCACAAAAAAAAGAACAACACGGTAAAATGTAATAAAACAAACACAAAATTCACCAAAACCAACGTTGCTTACTTCCAATTAATCAGTTAAGTTTCTCCAGTTAGAAATATACTTTTAGTCTTTTTCCACTAATTTAAACACTGCTCGCTCTCTCCGATCTCTCTCAGGTCTCTGCTGCAGCGTCACTGAGGTGCTGCGTCTAGCGTCACTTTTAAAGGTCCCATATTATGCAAAATGCACTTTAGAGCGGTTTTCTATCAATAATATGCATCCCCGGCCTGTCTACAATCCCTCCTGATATGAAAAAAGTTCATCCTCTCGTTTTTTTGCTTTCTTAGTCTTTAGAAAATGTGCGCTAAAACGGGCTGTTTGAGAAATGGTCTGCAAATGACGTCAGCAACAGACTCGGCCGCTCCCCTCAGGCTGGTGGCAACGCCTCCGGTGAAGGTTTGCCACGCCCCTAACAAAGTTTCTAAACACCGCCATTATTCCGCTCGCTAGCGTTGCTCCGGTTGGCACAATGGCGAAGGTACGAGCTGGAAGAAGTGGTTGCTCTGTTGTTGGCTGCACAAATGAGCACACAACTCTTTATAAACCTCCCTCTTCGGAGGTTCTGAGGACTCAATGGGTGAATTTCATTTTTGATGGTGATGTCCCTACAGCAGTTCCCAAAGTGCTGTATGTGTGTGCTAACCATTTCACGTCGGACTGCTTCATCAACGAGGGACAGTATAAAACTGGATTTGCTAAATCCCTGCGGATTAAAAATGGATCGGTACCAACTGTCCGCGATCCAACTACGAACGTGGAAGCTGTAAGTTTGAACATTTTATTCTGATTTACTGTTTAGTCGGCTTGGCGGCCCCTGTTAGCATGGAAGCTAGCATAAAGTACTGTTGGGCCGCGACATAATCTGCTTATACTAAAGTTACGTTAAAACTAGGGCCGGGACTTTAACGCGTTCATTAAGATGAATGAATGACACAAAAATAACGCATTTTAATCGCCCTTATTTTTGCACCGCGGAACGTTTATCACTGGGTGAGTTTCAGGTTTACCCATTATACTGTAGCAGTGATCACTGCTGAGGCGTTTTGAACGCAGCTCAAACCGACTGGTGCCTCTGCACGGCGACCAAGCTTTGATAAACACGCACCGGTTTACAGTATCGTCCCACGGCCACGAGTGGTCGTGGAGCTGAGAACAGCAGAGTTTCCTCTGCTGCAGCAGAATAGCGGACATGTCGTAGCTACAGACATGTCACTGTCTCGGGTGCATTTTGTTATAGGACTTCAACCTCAGAACTCTCTGTCATCAGACTGTCCTGGCCTGCCCTGTGCATACAAACAAACTATGTTTGGTTGCTTACCTTATGTATTCAGTCATTATTCAATGGTATATTAAAATGCATGTGAAAAAAATGTTTCTCACTGTTCTCAGATACATAGTGGGGGGAGGGATGATTACATTTGTTCTGAGAAGATGTTTTTTTCTAACCCCTGTGTGCTTGTTATAGACCAGCTCATCAAAAACATCAACGGCACAGATTCCTGCATCAAGAGATGTTGCATGCCAGACAGAGATGGAAACACGTTGTGTAGGCACACAGCTGTCCTTCAAGACTCTACGGGCTTCTTACAGGAGTGCAGGTAAACAGCCAGCGTCATTAGGCTGCATTTACTTGGGAAGAAGTTAGTAAGGAGTTACATGTTATCATAAATATAATAAAGTTTCTGACATTTTAGATTTTTTTCTTTTGTTATTACAGACTCTACTTGGCGGCAATGTACTACAACGAAAACGCCAAACGACCACAAGCAAAGACGGACCAAGGTGTACCCCTCTTCAAGGTGCACTTCCCGAAGGCATTGAAGGGAGAGTGTAGAGCAAAACCCCTAAAGACAGAGCCAACATACAGTAAGAGTTTACTTTTTAATTTTTTATACCAAAATAAAGGATTTTTTTTTACTTGTTGCACTTACAATCTATAAACATTTCAACAATAAATAACTGTATAAAGTAATACACACACACACACACACACACACACAAACCTTATGAAAAATAATAAATTAGATAAAGTGTCAGGAGGTAATGAGCAAAACACTTTCAGTCTCTGAAAAAAGTAAACAATGTCTGTGCATTTCTTGTATAAAACAGGGTATGTAGTGGACATGATGGACCTCATCTTCGAGAAGGTGTTTATGGACCCGGCACCCTACACTGATGCAGTCCTGGCAATCCCTGTTCCTGAAGACCTTGCTGCACAGTTTGAGCGGCCAGACAAGGAGGAGGTCATTGCGGGTTATGTGTCCCGCTTCAATCAAGCAGCTGTTTGAATCCCACGTAGTGACCTGTGGCATCAGGAAACTCCGTTTGGATTCTAAGGACCACACAAGCTGGGATGACGACCCGGATTCTGCGTCCCAGCAAGCCCCAACACCAGCTCACAAAAGAGCGATATGCAAGGTACCTGTAACGACTTCAAGCAATTGGACAAGATATAGCAATTACTTTTTTTCTTTTGTATCCCATTTTATTTTTATGGATTGCCTGCTAAAACATATGGCTACTAAGAGCACTATCCCTCCTCTCGTCTCCTCCCCTCTACTACTACCACTAAACTATTTTCACACACTCTGTGTTTCTACAGATTCTCCATCCCTGAGTCTACACCTGCGTGGTACCCGTCAACCTGCTCTAACACCGGCCTGCCATCCATCCCATCGGGCTGACATGTTTCCTCCTGCCCCTACTCCCACCAGAAGCTTCGTTGCGTTGAACATTTAATGTGTTTATGTGGAGTTGTACATTTTTTTCTTGTCTATACACATCTATTATATATATCTATTATTTTGTTATGCTACTTTGTTTTGATTAGCACAGTTATAACTTATTTGTTAGTAATGCAATGTCAATAAATGTTTAAAAAGTGTCTACAAAATTTGGCTTGCATTCTGGAGCGAGTATACATTGAGGCATACAGGCTCCAATCCAGGATGGTCCACCATGCATTTCTGGTTCCCCTCAACCTCCTGCAGCCGTCTGGTAACCTGCAAACAAGGTACTACAAACAATAAATGCCATTGTGTTTCATAAGTATGAAATAAACCATAATCAAGACAAACTAGTTTTCACTTTGAATATGTAGATACTACCTGTGCTATCTCAAGACAGCAGACATTTTCCTGCTCTGTGGGAATGGTGTTGCAGTTTCCACACAAACACCTGTCAAAAGAAAATTAGTTAGAATTTCACTTGAATGCAAGTACACAAGCATAGTTGGATAAGAAGTAAGATTTTCCTAACCATGTCAAGTGCATAAAACTTGTGACATTTGAATAATGTTGAGATGGAAAACAGTGGCATTTTAATCAACATTACACTGCCTCGATTTTCTACCAGAATGACACATTACTGATACAGACAGACATATTTATGCTGAAATACAAAAGTAAATCCTAAAGACCTAGAACAACAAACGTCAGGGTGCTGTTACGATGAAACACCTCTGCTAAAACAATCACAAACTTTGCAAAATATAGAATTTAGGTTAGGCCTACTATGCAAGCATCGTTTGATAGCCTACTAGTTTCTACATTATACATTTATCCGTAGATAGCAAGAATACAGTCAAGAGAGATAAGTATAATGTTACTAGGCCTACACTATTTACAAAATTTCTCATTCACCAAAAAAGCTCGAAGTAACAAACATACAGCGAAGACGTAACCGTTAGCAGGAGCTAACATGTAAGTAACAGTGTAATAACACAGAACGTAAAAAAATAAATATATAAAGTCGCATGATATATGTAACTTACCATTCAGAAACCTCCTGCGGCAGCCGCAGAGTAAGAATTTCAGCCGGCGTCTCTCCCTCTGGGTCAGATTCAGGCTCAAACTGGTAGGGTTGAACTAGAGTCCTTTAGAGAGACTAGAGTCTCTCTATAGTAGCCTACTCTAGGTTGAACCACAGAGTTTCTGCCAGCCATTGGCCGAGTCAGTCTGTAAACATTAGCACATGGCTATGGAGCCGAGGCTCGGCTCCGTAGGGACCACGCCCCTCGCAGAGAGGTGGGCGTGGTCTGGTGTAGCTCATTTACATAAAAGAGACAGGCCCTGAAACAGACCGTTTTGAACAGAGCTGTTTTTAGGTGATGAAGAGAGACCTACAATATTTGATCCAAAGGCAATTTTGACCAAAGCATGTCACAGACATGTCTTTGACTCACCTGGGAACTATTTTAATTTGTGGAAACGGGGCATAATATGGGACCTTTAAAGGGACAGTGACATAAATTCACTGTCAACATATTTTGGATTCAACATTAAATAATTGTTTTATTAACAATTTTAATTAACCCTAATAAATTCAATTACATTAAATAATAATTTTTAACTAACTTATGTATTTTTTAATTATTTATTTCTATTTAAATGATGTTTTAATGTGGGTTACATCCTCCCCTCTTTACCTAATGCACGTCCCTGTGCATTTTGAATCTATACCGTCATAACTCTGGGTTTTTTTTGGGAAGCTAGGTTCTTCAAGGGAGTATGTAAACACATCACTCAGAGTTTGGAATAGAGACTGGACTATTGTAACTAATGGGTTTCCTAACTCAGGGTAAGTCAGTCTGTTAGTCACTTTTCTGTCTCTGATAGGTCTTCTTGAACAGTCTCCTTCGGTCTGGATGTCGGTTTGGTCCATAACACTTGTGTTTTCTTCACTCTCCTGAGCAGGTTGAGTAGAAGGATGGACATTATCCAGATTTTCCTCAGGTAGGTTTCCAGTTTTCTGTCCAGCATTCAAGTCTTTCTCTTCAGGATCAGGTAAGTCTTTCTTTTCAGGATCAGGTAAGTCTTTGTCTGCAGGATCAGGTGAGTCTTTCTTTTCAGGGTCAGGTGAGTCATAGTCTGCAGGAACAGACAAGTTCAGGTCATAAGTCTCTACTGAAGAATCCTCAGGGAAAGTTTGGGCTACGTCTGAAGGACTTTGCTCAACAGCAATCAACTTTCTGTCAGGTTCCGGTTCAATCCTCTCTGGTAAGTGTTCCATTATTTCAGGGGTAAGGTCGGGACCTAATGTTTACTCTTAGGTTTCTCTGGACATCATAGTGGTATTCCTCAGATTCAGATTGGGATTCGTCCCCATCAGTTCCGTTTTTTGATCCAGTCAGTCTACGACGTCCTCCCCAGCCCTTCCAACCTCTTCTGTTGGGGCCTGGCAGAAACACCTGCTTGCCCTTTGTGTCAGAGGAGAGGATCACTGGAGCACATCCTAAGCTGTTGCCCGAAAGCCCTGGGCGAGGGGCGCTATCGTTGGCGCCACGACCAGGTGCTGAAGGTGATAGCAGATACCATCTGCTCGGGGATCTCACTTAGCAAGCAGCAACAGCCAGCTAGGCATTCAATCACCTTTGTTAAATCTGGTGAGAAGCCTCAACAACGCCCAGGCCAAACAGGGGGGCTCCTGACAACAGCTAGGGACTGGCAGCTGAAGGTGGACTTGGGGAAACAGCTTAAATTCCCAGAGACCATCGCAGTGACCACACTTAGGCCGGACTTGGTTCTTATGTCAGAATCAACAAGGCAGGTGATACTGCTGGAGTTGACTGTGCCCTGGGAAGACCGGATGGAGGAGGCATTTGAGAGGAAGAGGGCCAAGTATGAGGAGCTGGCAGGCGAATGCCGGCGCAACGGATGGAAGACTCGTTGTAGTCCCATTGAGGTTGGTTGCCGAGGTTTCGCAGGCCAGTCACTCTGCAGGGCCCTCAAGTTGTTGGGAATAAGGGGACTGCACAGCAAGAAAGCCATCAAGAACATCACTGATGCTGCTGAGAAGGCATCAAGATGGCTGTGGATCAGGAGGGGTGATCCGTGGGCCACACAAGCTACCTAGACACAAGCCGGGGTCTGATCACCCCCGGCTGGGTCGCCTGGGCGAGGGTGTCTGATGTTGAGAGACCCGAAACACCCTATGACCTCAGGTTACATCACTGATGATGTGTCTAGGTTGCACCAGAGGGTGTATATTAAACCAGTTAATTCTGGCAGAGCCAGTGACCTCCGGGAAAGACCGGATGACTACCACGAATAGAGTGGTGACAGCTGGAGAGGCAGCAGACAGCTGGAAAGACAGCAACCGGGGCAGTGAGGGCTAGCACCCCAAACTGCAGCTCCCGTGAGGGAGCACCCACAATAAGCTACGGAAAACCCTAAAGAGTTATACCCCCGGGGGTGCCCGAGAGGGGGGGAGGATGAGCACCCCAACAGGATGGACGTACAGGTTTTGACCCAAGCTAACGGAATTACGACTATGAGTGCAGTTTGCTTATGTGGTAAAGTCTGCAAAAACCCGCGTGGTCTTAAGATCCACCAGACCAAGATGAAATGCTTGACTGGGAGGCAAGTGGTGCAACGCACAGGACTAGTGCCTGGTGAGACGCAGGAGGAGCCCGGCCCGGAGTCACCCCACAGTGCCCAGACCCTCCACGCCCCACAAGCCCTACCCCAAGTCATGCATTCAGAACACCATCGGGTTAAGTGGCCTTCAGCCAACATGGTGAAGGAGTGGTGCCAGTTCGATGCGGATGTTGATCAGATTCTCGAAGCCACAGCCAGGGGAGATGCTGACCAGAAATTGCGCACAATGAGTGCAATGATTGTCAGCATCGCCGCCGAAAGGTTTGGCACCAAGGAGCACCACCCGATCAGCGGTGCAGGGGAGCCAAACCGACGGCAGAAGAAGATCAGCCAGCTGCGGCAAGAGCTTAGACTGCTAGGACGGCAGTACAAGCAGGCAAGAGAGGAAGAGAAGGTAAGTATAGCAGAGCTCCGCAACATCGTAAGGAGGAATCTCACGACACTCTGTCGTGCTGAATGGCACAGGAAGAGGGGGAAGGAGAGAGCCAAGAAGCGTGCCGCCTTCATTTCAGGCCCTTTCAACTTCACCAAGAAGATCCTTGGGCAGAAGCGAGGTGGACAATTGGCCTGCTCTCAAGAAGAGGTTGACAAGTACCTCAGGGCAACTTACAGCGACAGCGCAAGGGAGCAGGATCTTGGACCCTGCAGCTTTCTGATTACACCACCAGAACCCACTTCAGCATTTAATACCAAGGAGCCAACCCTGAGAGAAGTTGAGGACATAGTCAGAGCAGCTAGATCCAACTCAGCTCCAGGTCCCAGTGGAGTACCATATGTTGTCTACAAGAGGTGCCCCAGGCTCGTGCAGCGACTCTTGAAGATCCTTAGGGTCATCTGGAGGAGGGGGAAGGTGGCTCAGCAGTGGAGGCATGCAGAGGGTGTATGGATTCCGAAGGAAGAGAACTCTCGCACCATCGAGCAGTTTAGAAACATCTCACTCCTGAGTGTGGAGGGCAAGGTGTTCTTCAGCATTGTTGCCCGGCGCATGACAGAGTTCTTCCTGAAGAATGCATACATCGACACCTCTGTGCAGAAGGGGGGGGTCCCAAGGGTACCAGGGTGCATTGAGCACACGGGAGTTGTTACTCAGCTCATCCGGGAGGCCCGGGAGGGCAATGGGAACCTGGCAGTTTTGTGGCTTGACCTGTCTAATGCTTACGGGTCAATTCCCCACAAACTGGTGGAGACCTCGCTTGACCGGCATCATGTTCCAGGCAAGATCAGGGACCTCATACTGGACTATTACAACTCTTTCAGTTTGAGAGTCACCTCGGGGACAGTAACATCAGCATCACATCGGCTGGAGAAAGGCATAATCACTGGGTGTACAGTCTCAGTGATTTTGTTTGCCTTGGCCATGAATATGCTTGTTAAGTCAGCGGAGGTGGAGTGCAGAGGACCACTCACCAAGTCAGGTGTGCGGCAGCCTCCCATCAGAGCTTTTATGGATGACCTGACAGTTACTACAACATCAGTTCCAGGTTGTAGGTGGGTTCTCCAAGGCCTTGAGCGGCTCATTAACTGGGCGCGTATGGGCTTTAAGCCTGCTAAGTCCCGTTCCCTGGTGGTGAAGAAGGGGAAGGTTACAGACAAGTTCCGGTTCTCGCTGGGAGGTGTCCAGATTCCATCGGTTTCAGAGGAGCCAGTGAAGAGCCTGGGGAAGATCTTTGATGGCACCCTGAGGGACAAAGCAGCGCTCAAGGCGACCAGCAGAGAACTGGGTAACTGGCTAGTGGCGGTGGATAAGTCAGGGCTGCCAGGTAAGTATAAAGCATGGATATATCAGCATGGCATCCTGCCACGCCTCCTCTGGCCACTACTGGTCTACGATGTCCCACTAACGACCGTTGAGGGCTTCGAGCGTAAGGTAAGTAGCTTCCTTCGCAGGTGGATGGGCCTACCAAGAAGCCTCAGCAGCATAGCCTTGTATGGGCATAAGAACAAGCTGCGACTTCCCTTCAGTAGTCTGTCGGAGGAGTTCATGGTTACCCGTGCGAGAGAGGTGCTGCTGTACAGAGACTCGAGTGACACCAAAGTCTCCTTAGCGGGGATTGAAGTGCGGACTGGGCGGAAGTGGAGAGCCCAGGAGACGGTCGAGCAAGCTGAGGCGCGGCTGCGCCACGGTGTTCTGGTGGGAACAGTGGCGACAGGCCGGGCAGGGCTTGGGAGCAACCCAGGGCCTCGGTACAACAAGGCCCGGGGGAAGGAGAGGCGGCAGCTTATCCAGGAAGAGGTTCGAGCAGGGCTGGAGGAGACCCGCTCAAGCAAGATGGTCGGGATGAGACAACAGGGGGCGTGGACTAGATGGGAGCAGACACTGGATAGGAAGATTTCTTGGTCTGAGCTTTGGAAGGCAGAGCCATTCCGTATAAAGTTTTTGATCCAGTCAGTCTACGACGTCCTCCCCAGCCCTTCCAACCTCTTCTGTTGGGGCCTGGCAGAAACACCTGCTTGCCCTTTGTGTCAGAGGAGAGGATCACTGGAGCACATCCTAAGCTGTTGCCCGAAAGCCCTGGGCGAGGGGCGCTATCGTTGGCGCCACGACCAGGTGCTGAAGGTGATAGCAGATACCATCTGCTCGGGGATCTCACTTAGCAAGCAGCAACAGCCAGCTAGGCATTCAATCACCTTTGTTAAATCTGGTGAGAAGCCTCAACAACGCCCAGGCCAAACAGGGGGGCTCCTGACAACAGCTAGGGACTGGCAGCTGAAGGTGGACTTGGGGAAACAGCTTAAATTCCCAGAGACCATCGCAGTGACCACACTTAGGCCGGACTTGGTTCTTATGTCAGAATCAACAAGGCAGGTGATACTGCTGGAGTTGACTGTGCCCTGGGAAGACCGGATGGAGGAGGCATTTGAGAGGAAGAGGGCCAAGTATGAGGAGCTGGCAGGCGAATGCCGGCGCAACGGATGGAAGACTCGTTGTAGTCCCATTGAGGTTGGTTGCCGAGGTTTCGCAGGCCAGTCACTCTGCAGGGCCCTCAAGTTGTTGGGAATAAGGGGACTGCACAGCAAGAAAGCCATCAAGAACATCACTGATGCTGCTGAGAAGGCATCAAGATGGCTGTGGATCAGGAGGGGTGATCCGTGGGCCACACAAGCTACCTAGACACAAGCCGGGGTCTGATCACCCCCGGCTGGGTCGCCTGGGCGAGGGTGTCTGATGTTGAGAGACCCGAAACACCCTATGACCTCAGGTTACATCACTGATGATGTGTCTAGGTTGCACCAGAGGGTGTATATTAAACCGTCTGAACTGTCATTTTTAGGATGTTGTCGAGTTCTTGGTCGCCTTACTGCTTTTGGTGTGTTGGTTTCACTTTCAATTGGGGTCACAGGAAGGAAACCGCATGGCAGCAGGAGGTCACGATGAAGGGTTCTTTGTGGACCTTCTCTTGTCTCAGGTCTCACAACATACACTGGGATGTCTCCAGACTGTCTCAGAACAACATACACGTCGGACTCCCACTTGTCGGCTAACTTGTGCTTGCCTCTGAGGCGGACATTTCGAACCAAGACTCTGTCGCCTTCCTTCAAGGTGGAGTCAACAACATGTTTGTCGAACCTTGCTTTGTTGCGACTGGCCGTCTTTTTAGCATTTTCAGTTGCTACTCTGTAACTGTCTTCGAGTTGAGATTTCAGGTCACGGACATATTGCGTGTGTGAGCCTGGCTGGTGATTGACTGGCAGGCCAAAAGCTAGATCGACTGGTAACCTTGGTTGGCGCCCGAACATTAACTCGTAAGGGGTGAAGCCAGTTGTCTCATTCTTAGTACAGTTATAAGCGTGTACTAATGGCTTGACGTAAGCACGCCAGTGACTCTTTTTCTGATTTTCAAGGGTTCCCAACATGCAGGGTCCTGTTGAATCGTTCTACGGGGTTCCCTCTCGGATGGTAAGGGGTGGTTCTTATCTTTTGAGTGCCGATGAGCTCACACAGTTCTTTTATTGTTCGGGACTCGAAGTCGGGACCTTGGTCACTGTGGAGCTTTTCAGGGATACCATAGTGGACGAAGAAGTGGTCCCATAGGGTCTTGGCCACTGTCATGGCTTTTTGGTTCGGGGTGGGGACTGCCACTGCATACTTCGTAAAATGGTCGGTAATGACCAGAATGTCTTTGGTGTTACTGGAGTCTGGCTCTACACTGAGGAAATCCATGCACACAAGTTCGAGTGGTCTTGTAGCCACGATGTTGACGAGTGGTGCGGCTTTCTCTGGCTGGGTTTTACGTCGTATGCAGCGGTTGCACGTTTTGATCTTAGTTTCCACTTCGGCTGACATTTTGGGCCAATAGAACCGCTTCCGAACGAGGTCTAGTGTGCGTTCTATGCCCATGTGGCCCATGTCGTCATGGAGGCTTTTCAGGACTAAGGATCTCAGGGCTTCAGGAAGTACAAGCTGGTACTGAGTCTGAGCACCCTCTTGCCGCTTGCGATACAGGACACCATCTAAGACCTCAAGTTTGTTCCACTCCCTCAATAAGAGACCAAGTTCAGGAAGTTCCTTCCTCAGGGATGGTGGGGGTCTTTCTCCCGAATCCACTTGCCTGAGTACTTCACGGATGCAGGGATCAGCATTTTGCTTGTCTCTTAGTTCAGCTGGTGCTAACGAGGGGATGACAGGTAAGCCACCAAGCTGATCCTCCTCTTCAAAACTTTCTGGGAGAGCTTTTGGATGATGGGCAAGTGACACAACCAAGGAGGTGCTGGGTGATGTTTCCCCAGAGTGATTGCTGATCACTTGGTGAACCAAGTGCTTCTCACATATGGCCTTGATGGTGTTTTCATTCAGGTGTGCATAATCAGTCTCTGACAAGTGTCTTTTTGTGAATTGCTGTATCCTCTCCAGCTCTTTTCGTGATGATGTGTCATCAGGTAATCTGTCGTGAGGACGTCTGGACAGCCCATCCGCGTCTTGGTTTTGCTTCCCGGCTCTGTATTGTAGCTGGAAATCGAATGTCGACAGAGCGGCCAACCATCTGTAGCTTGTGGCATCGAGCTTAGCAGAGGTAAGGATGTATGTTAATGGGTTGCTATCGGTGACAGCAAGGAATGGGCTCCCATACAGATAGTCCTGGAATTTCTCCGTAACTGCCCATTTAAGGGCAAGGAATTCTAATTTGTGCGCAGGATACCTAGATTCACATTTCGACAGGCCGCGACTTGCATAAGCGACGACTCGCTTCTGTCCCTGTTGCTCCTGGTAGAGGGCAGCACCGAGGCCCGACGTGCTCGCATCTGTATGTAAAATGTAGGGGAGCTTGGGGTCAGCAAACCCGAGGATGGGTGCAGTTGTCAGCTTTTCAATTATGGTGTCGAACGCTGCCTGGCATGCAGGCATCCATCTGTTGCCGAAGAGGCAACAGATGTAGTACTTCTCAGGGTTCACTGTGGGTTTAGCGCGTTTTCTCAGCGGCGGATAGCCAGCAGTGAGTTCGTTGAGTGGCTTCACAATCTTCGAATAGTCTTTTACGAACCTGCGGTAATAACCGCAGAAACCCAGGAAGGTTCTTAGCTCTTTCTGGTTGTTTGGTTTTGGCCAGGTTTTTAATGATGCTACCTTTTCGGGATCGGTTTCAATGCCCTTTTCAGACACGATGTGGCCGAGGTACTTTACAGAGGCTTGGAAGAACTTGCACTTTCCTGGTGATAGTTTCAAGCCGAACTCTTTCAATTGGTTGAGCACACGCATCAACCTTTCCTCGTGCTCCTCCAGTGTCGAGGAGAAGACGATGAGGTCGTCGAGGAAGACTAGGGCTTGCTTCAAGTTCAACTCTCCCATACAACGCTCCATAAGCCTCTGGAACGTGCTAGGGGCGTTGGTTATCCCCTGTGGCATCCTGTTGACCTCAAAGAATCCTAGTGGGCAGACGAATGCAGTTTTGTGTTTGTCTGCCTCCTCCATTTCTATTTGATAGAAGCCGGATTTGAGGTCGAGCACTGAGAACCACTTGGACCCGGTCAACGCCGAGAAGGACTCTTCCAGATTGGGTAAGGCGTATGAATCTTTTATTGTTTGGGTGTTCAATTTTTTGTAGTCAATGCAGAGTCTGACATCGCCATTCTTTTTCCTGACGACTACAATCGGCGAGGAGAAAGGCGACTCCGATTCACGGATGACTTCTGCATCGAGGAGCTGCTTAAGGTGGTCACGCACAGCTTCTATGTCTTGGGGGTGTATAGGTCTCGGCCTATGTTTGAATGGCGTCTTGTCACTGAGGGTTATGTGGTGCTTTATTTTGTCAGTGCAGCCAAAATCAAGCTCGTGCAGTGCAAACACCTCCGACATGGAACTTAGTTTCTCAGTTATCCTCTTTTTCCACTCGTTGGGTACAGGAGAGTCTGTGAAGTCGAATGTGAGATTTGGTTCTTGGTCAGGTTTTGTGGGGGGGTCTGAATCGGGGGTCTTGACAGGTTGAACACTTTTTACAGCGTGTATCTCTGCTATCACAGCTCTTGGAGACAGGGTGATGTCATGGTGTGACTCGTTCTTGAGCATGACTGGTATGCAGCATGGTATGTAGCGTGGTAGCCTGGGTGGTAGACTTACCAGGCTATCTGTCACCATGATGCCACCTGGCAGGGAAGCTGATGTTGGTGACGCTACCATCACCCACTTTGCAACATCAGGTGTCCTGCAGCTCACTGATCCTTCAAGGACTTTGGTCTGTCCAGCTGCGATAGTCTCAAAGTCTCTGCTACGTAGCCTCACCTCTCCCAGACTGGAATCAACAGACTGTCTTTTCCTAATTTCGAGGGTCTTTAAGATGACTCTGTAGCCATAGGGAAGAGACTCATAGTTCTGAGGTGCGATGTCTACATACTGTTAATAAAGAACATCCAAAGTGTTTGTGCCTATCAGCACCGATGACAAGGTGGAGCGCATATCAGGCACAACCAAAACCAGGGTGGGCACCTCAATGTCTGCTCCAAGCAAGCTTTTTGGGAACCTGATGTTGACCTCAACATAGCCAAGGTAAGGGACGCTTTGACCGTTGGCTCCTTCTACTTCAAGCAGGTCGTTCAAAGAATTGACAGGTAAGTGAGACAGGTTCTCTAGATAGAAAGAGTTGGGGATCGTTGTTACTTGAGAGCCTGAATCTAGCAAGCAACTACAGTCTTTGTCACCTATGGTGACTTGTGCGGTACAGTTGGCTCCAACCAGTCCTCTTGGCAGGGTTACTGACTGGTTTTGTGTGTGAGAGTACATGTTAGCTCTGTGAAACTTCTTTTTGGGACACTTTGTCTGTGTCCCCGTTTCTCCCTCAACCGGAACTGAGTCTAATTTAAAGGATCTGGCATTGGGGCACCATGTTGAATGTCCCATGCTAGCTGCTTTTCTCTTAGCTGCTTCCTCTTCTCAGCTACAAGACAGGGGTTTGGCTCACCTTCACACTGAGGCTTAATGTGTCCGTCCTCTCCACAGCTAAAGCAATACCAGGGCCTTGGTCTATTGCTTGCGTTGTTGTTGACATCTCGGCTGTGAGGCTGCAACCTTTGAGATGTTGGAGTGTCAGCTGAGGACCTTATGGTAGCCGGATGGGGAGCTACTGGTCTGGTAGCTGGTTTAGGCTTCCTACTGTCCTTCTGTGTGATGCGTGTTAGCTGGGACTGTAAATCAGCTATTTGTTTCTTTAGGTCTTGGATTTCAGACCTGTGATCAAGAGCTGGCTGAGATGGGTAGCAGTCTTCTTCACTCTGCACATAAATGCCTTGATAATGAGAAGAGACTCTTGGCTTTGAAACATTGAAGTGCTGTTTCATGCGGGATGCTTTGGAAGCACGCTTATCTTCTGCCGTACGGAGTAACAGGAGGAGCTCTGCAAAGGTAGGTGGTTTCTGTTTCTTTTGTTCTAGCTGAAGTTCAGATATCAAGGTGTTGTCCCAGCAGCCTCTGACAAACTGTCTGAGAAGTTGCCGGTCAAGGTCACTTGCAGTTACACCTCCCCTCCTGAAGGTGGTGTTCAGCATCACTTGCAGCCGTTGGAGATAGGCTGAAGGTTTTTCACCATTATCTTGCATTGTGTTAAGATACTTAGCAAAGAGGTCGTCTCCGTCTTCAACGGTGCCGAAAGCAGAGTCCAAGATCTCCAAGTACAGGTTATAGGGAGAGTCAGGTGTCAGGTGCTTCACAATGTCAATAGCAGGTGATGAAAGACTTTCAAGGAGCTTCCGTGACTTATATAGGTCAGACTGTGTTGTGTCTTCATGGAGAAGTTCCACATTAGAACGCCATGCCTCATAATCCACTTCATTGTTGGGATGGGGGAAACGCCCAGAGAAGGGTCTGAGTCTCAAAGAAGTGTGCACCTGCAGAGCAGAATCTTCATGTCTCACTATGTGCTCAACTACTACCTTTTGTATGTCAGGTGGATTGACATCGGAAAGTTTCAGAACAGGCTGTGTCTTTTCTTTAGATGGTGCTGGTGGTGGCGACCAATGATGTTGAACATGCTGCTCTGGGGCTGTACTAGGCAGGGGGCTTACTTGTGCAGCAGTCGCAGGAGCACGTTGCTCTGGAGTATCATGTGAGTTCTGTTCCACATCTTCACTTTGGGTTTCTGAGTGATCTAGATCGACAGTCTCACTGATGATGGAGAGTTCTTCTCTGAGGACAGCTGCAAAGTCTTTGCCAGTCTGTTTAGCAATGTCCTTTAACTCTGACAGGTAAGTCTGTGTAGCTGTTTTGCTAGCTACAGGTGTGTAGACACTGGCTACGGCTCTAATGTGGTAAGTAGTGTCAGTTTGAGTCTTACTGTTGAGTCTGAGAGGCAACGAGGGTAAGAGTGACTGTGAGTGACAGAGTGACAGAATAAAATAAACAGAAAAAGTATTTCACTCTTTTAATTCGTCTAGGTTATTTTTAGAAGGGCTAAAATTAAGTTAATTTAGACCGGTCATTTATTTCCCTAGATTACACCTATTTTAGAATGTCTTTTATTCCTGGAGTTAACTCTTTTTTTCCTTTTCATTTTCAAATTCAATCAATCAAAAAAATGAACCACAATCAATCCAAAACATATTCACAATCATGAACACAACATGCAATAAAAGTACGAGGCTTTCAATCATCAGTTCCAAGTTCAAGTGTGTGTGTGTGTGTGATTGTTCAGTTCAATGAAAAAAGAAAGTTCAGTCCGATCCAGTCGAAAAATAAATAAAACAATGAGCTCTCGGTTCAGAATGAATGAATCCTGATACCCCTACCACTCTGGTAGCGATAGGCAAGAGATGTCCTCACTGATGGGATGAATAACGGTCTGGGTCTAGCTCGCCATCTTGCTTCTCGTTTTCCTCATGTAGAATAGCTTTAAGTTCTGTTTTGGTAACATCAACAGCTTTTTTTAAACTGGGAGTTAGTGGGATCCAGCATGTGTTTAGATTCTAGCTCCTTGAGTTTGTTACATAGGCATTGTTTCTTGGCCATTTTCTCTTTTTTCCTTGCCGATGCATAGCCTATAATCCAACCCCTACATGTTGCCTTATAGGCCTCCCAAACCGTCTGAATAGAAACATCTGATGTAAGATTAATGCTGAAAAACTCTTGCGTTCTTTCCTCAATCATAGATACAAAATCTTGTTCCCTTAGTAGAGTGTTGTTAAATCTCCAATTGGAACAAAAAGAGCAGACAGGGGAGGATGATCAGATAAAATAATGGGGTGAATCTTACAGTCAATTACATTGCCAACCAAACATTGTGAAAATAAAATATAATCAATCCTTGAATAAGAGAGATGCGCAGATAAGTGAAAGGTGTATGCACGTATGTCAGGGTTAACTGTGCGCCATACATCCATTAATGCAAATGATTCTTGTAGTTCTTTCATGGCACTAGACAGGGTTCCGTCTACAGGAAGAGGGCGTCCGGACCTATCCACAACAACATTACTGACTAAATTGAAGTCGCCAGCCATAAGGATGGGATAATCTGCAAATTCTGCCAGCAAAACATTCAATTTAGACAAGAATGTACTTTGTCCCGTGTTTGGAGCATATATGTTCACCAGAACACATTTTTCGTTTTGCAACAGACAAAACAGGATTAAATATCTACCATCCTTATCAGATATTTGTTTAAGCAATTGACATGATATTTTCTAGGGATGCACCGATACCGATACCAGTATCGGGTATCTGGCCGATACTTCATTAAAATACTCATACTCGTATTCGTTTTTTAATTGCCGATACCACGCACCGATACCACTATGCCAGTAGCCTACATCAAACCGGCCATATGCAGAGATGAGTTGTCCTACCTAACTAACTCGGGGAAGATGATGGGCAGAAACTCGGAGATTCTGCCAAAGGCTTGTGTGTGTGAAAGTTCGCTGCGAAAAGACGTAACAGTAGGCTAAGTCATGTCGGCGATTTGGGCATATTTTAAGATAAAGCGTCATCCGGCAGACTGTAAGATCTGGAATGCTACGGTGTCGAGAGGCGGAAAGGAAAGTGCTTCCTTTAATACAAGCAATCTGATAAAACATACGCACCATAGTGCTTAGTACACAGAGTTCACTAATGCTAGCGGCGTAAGACCGAAGCAGCCAACCTTATGACGTCTTGCAAAAGCGAGAGAAAATGTCCAAAGACAACTCACGGGCAATACAAATAACAGAGGCACTTACTCACTTCATAGCGCTCAATGACCAGCCACTTTCAGTTGTTGATAATGTCGGATTTCGCCGTCTTCTAAAAGTGCTAGAGCCCATATATGAGATTCCCAGTCACCTCTACATCACCGATGTGATGTTTCCAAAGGTGTATGATAAAGTTAAAGATCACGTTGACGTCATTTGACAACATAGTTCGTTGATTTGTTTAGCCTTTCTGAAGAAACATGGGAATAGTGCCACATGGTTTGTGTACTTGAAAGAATGATACTTTTGATAACTGAAACGTGATAATGTGCTTATTAAGCAATAGTTCTGATTATTTTTGTTGTTATTCGCTTTATCTGGTTATATTTACATTTTGTCTAATGTGATGGCATTTTGCCTTTGAAGGCTTTTTTGTTAAAACCAGAATGCTCTGTTTAGTTGTGGCTTGGAATAGCCTGTTCGTTTGGTATAGCCTTACTAAAGGCTTGACATAATCTTCAGAGGAGAAAATAAAATCTGCCTTCAAATGAATTGCACTTCTTTCATAGAGACCAAATCTAGAAAGTATCGGTATCGGTACTCGGTATCGGCAAGTACACAAATAAAAGTATCGGTATCGTATCGGTTTGTAAAAAAGTGGTATCAGTGCATCCCTAATATTTTCTTAGAAATCAAAGTTGATACTCCTCTAGAAGCGCCATTGCCTGGTGCCAAATAAACCTGGCCCACCCATCCTTGTCTCAACTTGGCTGATTCTAAAGCATTCGTGTGGGTCTCTTGGAGCATCGCCAAGTCACATGACAAGGATTTCAAATGGGAAATGTGTGGTGTATCTACCTAGCCTGTAGGGGCGCTGCGTTATGGTAATCAGTTGTACAATTACATGCATACGGCAGAATAAGAAGGAATGAAGTAAAGTGAAGTTCATGTACATTTGTGCTCCGTGATTTATTACAATTTACTATACAAGTATACAACATATTGGCGACGAGGATGGCGCTTCTCGGTCTGACACCACCTCCTCCCTTCCTGCAAACACCTGGTGAGCCAGTGATGAGTTTTGATGCCTGGGAGAAGATGTTTGAAACCTACTTGCTTGCATTGTCGGACACTGACCTGCCGGACAAGAGAAAGCGCGCCCTTTTGATCCACAGCATTGGTGTGGAAGCACAAAGGATCTTCTACACATTGGATGCTACAGGTACTACATACGGTGCTGCACGGAAAGCATTGACTGCCTTCTTTGTTCCAAAAGTCAGCATAGTGGCGGAAAGGAACAAGTTTCGTCAACGAAGCCAAAACGTTGGTGAGTCTGTTGTGCATTATGTAGCTGCCTTGCGCGAACTAGCTGCTAAATGTGACTTCAAGACCATGGCCGATGACATGATCAGAGATCAGTTAATGGAGAAGACAAACAGTACAAGGATAAGAGAACGCTTGCTACTGGACGACGAACTGACTCTAAAAAAGGCATTTACGATAGCTTGCCAAGTCGAATCTGTTGTTGCCGATGCAAATGCGATAAAGAATAGGAAAGTTGATGCCGTAGTTGGGGCTGTGCAAGGGACTCCTTTTCGTAGCAGAAGGAGACACAAGCCTCCGCAACAGCAACGCATTGCCTCGTGGTACTCTACTACACGCACCGAGTCTACACATGCTGCCACCGGCAAGAAGTGCTACCGTTGTGGATCGTCTTCCCACCTAGCAAACAGCTCTACGTGCCCTGCGAAGTCCGTTGTCTGTAAACAGTGCAACAAACCTGAAAAAAGACATTTTGCAAAAGTTTGCAGAAGCACTCCCACTTCACTAGTGAATGAAGTTTCCGATGGACTTTCCAATGTGGTGGTTCTGAACATTGCTGACGGTGCAGATATACAGACAAACAAACTGTGGTGCAGTGTGTCACTCCAAGCTGCTGGCGGCTCCAGCACAAACGAAAACTTACTCATCGACACAGGGTCTGCTGTTTCCATTATTCCTCAGGCCTTCTACAGTGACCATTTCAAAGACATTGCTTTAACACAGCCTACTCTGCGTCTTATGACATACACTAAAGAGCCAATTCCAGTGCTTGGTTGTGTCACTTTGGATGTGATGTACAATGAAAAATCTGCAAAATGCAACTTCTACGTCGTCCCAGTGGGGGTACCAATCCTTGGAATGGATCTGCTTACTGCCCTACAGTTGGACATTACAAAGCACAGCATCCTGAGTTCTACGCCTCCCTCAGCACAAGTTCAGCATACACACACTTCACAAACTACACACACTGGCCCTCATTTATCAAACGAACGTAGAAATGAGCGCAAATCTGAACGCATGATTCATCTTACGATAGGACCCACGTGAGATTTACGAAACGTGTCATATCACACCAATCCCAGCGTACGAAGGAGCTTGGTGTTGATAAATACGGTGGCTGAGATCGATCGTAATTTACGTGACACGCCCCTATAAAAGAAGTCTCACCCCTAACTTTTACGACATGGAGAAACATCCAACGGCAAAGAAGAGGCGGATTTTTTCAGAAACAGAAATGGAGACACTCGTGTCACTTGTTGATGCGCCCCCCCCCCAAGGACACTCACCACTCACCCCTGCCCACCCCTCACCCCCCTGGACATACTTCATATTATTTACAGTAATGTTATTTATTGTATTATTTATTCTCAGCTGCCGTTGCACCCCCCACCCCCATATCCATACAATCCATGCACATTCATCTGTTGTACCCGTTCCGTTGTATTGCACTAGCGCACTATTGCACCATCTGTACACTTCTTTTATTATATTACTATTACTTGCACTACCTGTACATTGTTTACTTCTTTTTTTTTTAAATACTGTTTACAGCCTGTTTCTGCTGGTGTTAGTAACCGTTTACTACCTTAACGATCACTACCTCCACCTGCACTGTTTACTGTCACTTTAATAACTACCGTTAATTACCGTCACTTTAATAACTACTGCCACTTTTGATGTGTTTCAATTTTGCACTCTGCACCTTATTCTGCATTTCTGCATTTCAACCCGCACCTTTATCGCTCATTTGCACTTCTGGTTAGAACGCCAACTGCATTTCGTTGTCCCTGTACTTGTACTCTACACAATGACAATAACGTTGAATTTAATCTAATCTAATTAAGGGCAAGCAAAAAAACGCTTTATGGAAACAAATCACTGTTGCAGTCAACAGTGTGTCCCATGTTCAGCGGGCTACGGAAGAGGTAAATAATTAATTGAATACTTAATTAAATGTAAAAAAAAAAAATCATATATATTTTTTATTGGGTTATCAAGACATAACACATTTCCTTTAGTGAGGATACATTTCACCCATTTTTCCCCCTTTCAGAACACCCCCCCACCCACACACAAATCAGAGAGCCACATCCACAAACCATGAGCAAAACACAATGTGCAATGCTGACAATGAGCAAACACGACCCTCTCCCCCTCAAAGAAAAACAGGAGGGGCGAACAACCACCAAACCAACAAACAAACAACAACAACAAAAAGCAAACAAATAATAATAATAATAATAAAATAAAATAAAAATAATAATAATAGTAATAATAATAACAAAAAAGGTACATTTAGAGGAGGGATCCGAAATACCCAGAAAACAAAATTAAAAATTTAACCATCACAACTCGTACATGCTGTGCTCAAAGCCCGACCACCAACCCATCAAAACAACCCCTGGCCACTCCCAAAAAAGAGCCACATCAATGTATGTCAGCCATAACCATCCACTTTAATCGTCTAAGGAAGGAATTGAATTAATTAAGGAGAGAATGGGATTCCAAATTTTATCAAATTTGTCGGCACAGCCCCTAATACTGTATTTGATTTTTTCTACGTGTAGGAATGACAATAGATCCTTCAGCCAAGAGTTAGGAGAGGGGGGGTTCTTATCCTTCCACTGGAGTAAAATGCGTCTGCGGGCTACCAGAGATGCGAAAGCAATAACATTGCTTTCCCTGTTGGTGAAGTGTGTGAATTCTTCAGGTACACCAAAGATAGAGGTTAACGGACTCCTGAGCACTGGTTTGTTTAGAGCTTTTGAAAGAGTATTGTAGAAAGAGGACCAAAATGAATTTAACTTCGGACAGGAGAAAAACATGTGCGTGTGACTGGCTGGGACCAGAGAACATCTATCACATGAATCACTTGTATTAAAAATTTTCTTAAGTTTAGCTTTGGAATAATGTATCCTGTGTAGAACCTTAAACTGAATTAATGTCAGACTGGCACAAGATGAGGTGGAGTTAACCCTGTCAAGGGCCCTCTCCCACCATTCGTCTGACAGGGTACAACCTAGCTCCCTTTCCCATGAATTTCTAGTCACCAGTGGGGATGATAGTGATGACATGATCAATTTCACCACAACTGAGATAAACCCACGAGCCGCAGGGAGAGAGAGAATAACATCAATGAGAGTGCGAGGTGGTTTATGGGGGAAATTGGAAAAATTACAACGTACAAAATCTCTGGCTTGAAAATATCTAAATAGATGAGCTTGTGGAAGGGCAAACTTAGTTCGGAGGTTATCAAAGGAGATAAAAATGTCCTTATCATAAAGTTGATTAAAATTCACCAGCCCTTTGTCTTTCCACAGAGAGAAAGTTGAATCAAGTGCTGCGGGAGGAAATAAATAGTTTTCACAGAAGGGCATTAGTGGGGAAGGAGAGGTGATTTTGAAGTGCCGTTTAAACTGCTTCAGGATTTTTATAGTAGATAATACAATCGGGTTGGAAGTGACTTTAGTAGGGTATGCATTTAGAGGGGAACATATTAAAGCTGATAAAGAGACAGGGTTGCATGAGTAAGCTTCCATCTGACACCAGTCTGTACTGGGGAAATTGTACCAGGTATAGACTTTTTGAATATTGGCTGCCCAATAGTATGCCCTGAAATCTGGCAGAGCAAGGCCTCCCTCATCCTTGGATCTTTGCAAAATGGAGTACCTTGCCCTTGGAGTCTTTCCTGCCCAGATGAAATGTGAAACAATTTTATCCAATTCGTTGAAAAATGCTTTGGGCAGATATATAGGTAAACACTGAAAAAGAAATAGAAATTTTGGTAGAACATTCATTTTGATAGAGTTGATTCTACCTAGAAGCGACAATGGGAGGTTATTCCAGCGTAATAGATCCAATTTCACCTTTCTGACCAGTTCCACAATGTTATGTTTATGTAATAAAGGGAGACTATTCAAGATATTAATGCCTAAATATTGAAACCTAGAAAAGGCTAAGCGAAACGGTAGTGTTTGAGCCGGAATCTGTCTTGCTGTATTATTAAGAGGGAAGCATTCACTTTTTGTCATATTCAATTTATAACCAGAAAAGGAACCAAATGTATGTAAAATGTCCAGAATTCTGTCAATGCAGACAGTGGGATTTGAGACATAAAGTAAAAGGTCATCGGCATAAAGTGATACTCTGTGCTCAGTCCCGTTCCTATATACACCGGTAAAGAGCGGTGAGCTCCTAAGGGCAGTGGAAAGCGGTTCAATCGCAACGGCGAACAACAATGGTGATAGCGGACAGCCTTGGCGGCAGCCACGTGTTAAAGGAAAGAAGTTGGATTGTGTTGAATTAGTTCTTACACAGGCAATTGGGGCGTTGTATAGCAATTTAATCCACAAGATAAACTTTTGGCCAAAACCGAACCTATTTAAAACTGAAAATAAATAATTCCATTCCACTCTATCAAAAGCCTTTTCCGCATCCATAGAGATTACCATTTCAGGGTCTTGTGTTTCAGGTTTTGACAGTATTATGTTGAGCAGACGGCGTATATTTGAGGATAATTGCCTGCCCCTTATAAAACCAGTTTGGTCTTTTGAGATGACATTTGGTAGACAGGGGTCGAGGCGGCCGGCAAGGGTCTTAGCCAATAGCTTAACGTCACTATTGAGTAAACTAACAGGTCGCCAGCTGCTGCAATCTTCGAGGTCTTTATTTTTCTTGGGGATGAGTGATATTGATGCCTGAGTTAAAGTCAAAGGAAGGGTGCCAAGTTCAAAGGAGTCATTAAACATTTCCAATAATAAGGGAGCAAGTTGGTCAGAAAATTTCTTGTAAAATTCGGAAGGAAAGCCGTCTGGGCCTGGTGCCTTGCCGCTTTGCATTAATTTAAGACTGGCTTTCACCTCCTCCAAGCTGAGAGGGGCTTCTAGAGTGTTTTTGGAATTAACATCAACTGAGGGGAAGACTAAATTATCTAAGAATTGGTTCATTGAGGTAGTGTCTGATGGGGCTTCTGATTTATATAAATCAGAGTAATATGAAGCAAAAATATCGTTTATCTCGGTTGGGTCTGTGACTAAAGTTTGGGGGTTCTTACGGATTTGAGCGATGAATTGGGAAGAGGATTGCTGTTTTAGTTGCCTTGCTAGTAACCGGCTAGCCTTGTTTCCATATTCATAGTAAGTGCCCTTTGTACGCCTTAAAAGAAACTCTGCCTTGTTTGTGGAAATAAGGTCAAATTCGGTCTTTAATTTGAGTCTCTCCAACTGGAGAGTAGGATTGGCTGAGGTGGAGTGTTGTCTATCAATTTGAAGAATTGCTTCCATCAGTTCAAGTTGCCTTTGCTTTTCACCCTTTCGTATCCTGGCGCTATATGAGATAATCTCTCCTCGAATTACTGCTTTGAGGGTTTCCCACAGGAGAGAGGGTGAAGTAGAGTCAGATTTATTGTTTTCGAGAAAACGTGAAATCTTGTCAGATATAAATTCACAAAATTTGTCAGACGATAAAAGCCCAGTGTTTAATCTCCAGGTTGAATGGCATTTGGTTTTAGGGGCTAGTTCCAAGTCTAATAGAAGGGGGGCATGGTCTGAAATAACTATCGATGAGTATTCACATTGTTTCACTGAGGGTAGTAAAATCTTATCAAGAAAAAAGTAATCTATTCGAGAGTATGTTTGATGAACCTGGGAATAAAATGAAAACTCCTTTGTTGTTGGGTGATAAAAACGCCACACGTCCACACTGCCAATTTGATCTGTGAATACAGACAAACACTTAGCTGCTTTGGATTGAGTTAATTTTCTTGAACAGGATCTGTCAAGCGTGGGATTGATAGATAAGTTAAGATCCCCTCCAAAAATGAGATGATGTGTATCTAGGCACGGAATGGATGAGAATAGGGAAGACATAAAATTAGGGCAGTCCCAGTTGGGGGCATAGACACAAACCATAATGACAGGAGTTTGAAACAGCATACCAACAACAATAATATACCGGCCATTGGGATCAGATATGACCTGTTCTGATGAGAACTGTACTCGCTTGTGCAGTAAAATAGCTGTGCCTCTCGAGCGACTATTGAAGTTGGAGTGGAAAACCTGTCCGACCCAGGGTTTTCGTAGTCTGGTGTGGTCGCAAAGACGAAGATGGGTTTCTTGTAGGAACGCAATGTCTGTTTTCAAACTCTTAAGGTGTGAAAGTACTTTTGTCCTTTTAACAGGTCCACCAAGTCCCCTAACGTTCCAGCTCACGAGCCTGATGGTTCGTAGCATGTCTCTCTGGCTCATGTCAATCATGGAATCAGTGTTAAACTATCAATCCTGTAAGTGCTCTGATGAGACGGTGCCCCAGCCAGGTCAGCTTTAATAATGGAAAGCAAAGTAGCAACAACATATACAATGCCATCGTACAAGTTTATGAAAAAAAAGAACGCTCCTCTATCAAAGATAAACAAAAAAAAAGAAAAAAACCCAAACACAACAGAAGATGTCCTCAGTGACACCCTGAGGTTTAAAACATACTTACACACTTGTCCTAACCTCATCTTTAACACAGATGAGCATGCAGGAACTACTACTTTACACAACCGACTGATTGATAGGAGTTTGCTTCCTTTTCAATTGTGGAAATGTGTACACCTCTGACATTTACCATTTGACAGCGTAACAACCTCAGTGTTCCAGTTTTTTCATACTTAACAAAACACAACTGTGCTCTATATAAGAAAACTTTTAACAAATGTTTAACAACAGCACAAACGAGTCTGTAATGAACATAACTGGATCTTACATATTAGGAACTTAGTTGTGAGTTTGTAAATAATCTCAGCTCGGGGCTAAGTTTTCTAGCTCCTCCCGTACGCCTTTAATATCTACAGTCCAGTTTTCATAGAGAAAAGTTAAAGGAGATGTGTAAAGAGACGTCATGTCTTCACTTACTGCTGAGATCACGGTAGAAACGCTCCGCGGAGTCAAACATGCGAGACTGTCCGTCAACAGTGACCCGCAAGCGCGCCGGGTAGATCAGCCCGAAGCGTATCCCATCCTTGTAAAGGAGGGACTTCACTTTGTTGAATGATGCACGTTTCTTGGCGAGCGAAGCGCTGAAATCCTCAAAGATCCTTATGGGATAACCCTGGTATGAGATGCTCCGTGTTTTCTTCGCCCATAGCAGCACTCGCTCTTTCTGGATGTATCTGTGAAAGCGCACAAGAATGGGCCGGGAGCCCTGCGCCGGCTTCGGCCCCAGGCTGCGGTGAGCTCGGTCCAGTTCAAAGCTCGTATCCGGTAAAGCGCCTCCGGTCACGTCCTTAAACAGCGTAGTCATAAAGAGATGGGCATCGGTCCCCTCCGCTCCCTCGGGGATGCCAATCACCCGGAGATTCTGCCGTTTGGATCGTGAAACTAAGTCCTCAACAGCCAGCTGCAGCTTTTCATTCATCTGGGTGGTGGTCTCCACCTTGGACTTCAATGTGGCCACTTCGTGCTGCAAAGTCGACAGGTCATCTGAGTGGGAAGTGAGGGCTGTTTCCATTACGGAGATGGTAGCTGTGTGCGAGGCTACAGTATCAGCGATCTTTTGCAGAGAAGCTTGGATAGGAGCCATGGCAGTATTCAGGGAGGTGGTGAGTTCACCTGTTACATCTTTGCGCAGTTTCTCGAGTTCACCGATGAGCATGTCCAGAGTTAGCGGTTGAGCTCCACCTGTTGCTACATTGCTAGCGTCTGCCTTGCTAGCGTCTTTATCGTGCGGGCTGAAGTGTTGAGTCAGCTGAGGCTGGCCTTTTCCATGGCGGGACCCGTGGGATTTACTCATTTCAGTTTTGGAAGTATTACGCTGACATGAAAATAAGTCAAAAAGTCTGAGTGTAGATATGTTAAAGTTATAAATGGTCAGGGAGCAAACACCAGGCGTGTGATCACTCTGCCGCCATTACCGGAAGTCCTTCAAAGTCATTAAATGTAAACTTGGTGTTAAATTGATCCATCTTAAAACATTTCACATTTGACCTAAAGTCTATTGTTTGCATTGAGTTAAAGTTATTTTATTCCGAATAAGGTGAAGAAAAAGTTGTCCGACTCTTGCCATGTCTCGCCACTGTTCGCACTCGAAAAAGTTGCGTACACGAGCTCAGACCTGACGTGAGATTTTATCGCAGCCTGCGCTCACGTTCAAATTGATAAATGCCAAGCTCAACGTGGAAATGAGCGTACGTCCATTTTACGCCCGTTTTCTGTCGTACGCTCGTTTGATAAATGAGGGCCACTGACACCAAAGGAGTTACCAACTTCGTTCACAAAGTCAGGCTGCATCCTGAGATACCTCCAGTCCAACAAAAGCTGCACCGCCTACCTTCTCCATCCATGAGGATGTCACTGCTGAGCTGGTGTGACTGGAAAAGGAGGGCATCATCGAACGCATCGATTCGTCTCCATGGGTGTCACCAATTCTAGCCATCAGGAAGAAAAGTGGACAGCTGAGGCTCTGCACTGACCTACCCATCCTTTACCTCACATTGAAGAAGTGTTCCATGAGTTGAGGGGTGCACAGATGTTTTCAACTATCGACCTACAGAGTGCTTACCATCAGCTGCCCTTACATGTTGATAGCAGAGATCTCACAGCCTTCATCACTAGCGATGGTCTGTTTCGCTACACCAAAGTGCCGTACGGTTTGGCGTCAGCTCCGAGCGCCTTCCAAAGAATGATGTCACACGTCCTGGCTAGTGTGAAAGGTGTTCAATGCTACCTTGATGACATCATCATCAGTGGAGAAACTCCTGAGGTGCATGAGCAGCGCCTCAAGACAGTGCTCAAGCGTTTACACGACACTGGCCTCAAGCTTAACATGTCCAAGTGTCAGTTCAGAAAGACAGAGCTACCCTTCCTGGGCCACATCATATCTGCTGCCGGCCTCCGACCTGACCTGGACCACATCAAAGCTGTGGCTGATGCTCCTACTCCTCACGATGCTCCTGCGCTCCGCTCCTTCTTGGGCCTGACCTCCTTCTACTCCAAATTCATACCAAACTACGCAGTGGCAGTGGAACCACTGAGAGCCCTGCTGAGAAAAGACTGTAAGTACACATGGACTGCAGATGCACAACATGCTTTCACTCAGGTCAAGAAGCTGATAGTCAATAGCCCAGCCCTTGCATTGTACGACCCAGCACTGCCTACCATAGTGACAACTGATGCCTGTGATTATGGCGTTGGTGCGGTGCTTACACAGTTACATGGCGACACTGAGAAAACGATTGCCTTTGCCTCTCACACACTTACAGACAGTGAGAGAAAATACTCCACTGTTGAAAAGAAAGCATTGGCCTGCGTGTGGGCAACAGAACGCTGGCGAACGTACCTGTGGGGCAACCACTTTACTCTTCGTACTGATCACAGCCCCCTGACAACACTGCTCACCATGAAGGGCCTTGGTAGAGCAGGTATGAGAATCGCCAGGTGGTCTGCCAGACTACTTATCTTCAACTACACCATCGAGTACAAGCGAGGCTGCGACAACGTCATTGCTGACTGCCTCTCACGCCTGCCCCTGCCGGATACTGACATGAATGCGGAACCAGACACTGAAATCGTGGCGTTGGTGTCTGACGACTTTGCTGCTGTTACTGCTGCTGAACTGACTGTTGCATGCAAAGACTGTCCAGTACTGCAACAGGTGAGAACACACATGCAACATGAGGCCTTGATCCAGCCATCCAACCATACTACAGAATCCAGACTGAGCTCTCTGAACATGGCGACTGCATCATCCGTGGTACTCATCGTGTGGTGGTCCCGCCAGAGCTCCAGCCTAAACTGATACGCATCGCACACGACACTCACCAAGGAATCGTCCGTACAAAACAGAGACTCAGAGAACTGTACTGGTGGCCTGGAATGGACGCTAGTGTTCAGGTTGCCATCAAGTCATGTGTCACGTGCGCACAGCATGACAAGACAGCTGTTGTCAAAACAGCTCCCCTGACTCCTGTGAGCCTACCTGATGGTGCTTGGGAGAAGCTCGCCATTGACATCGTTGGTCCTTACCTCCATGCACCACCCGACTGCCGCTACGCCATAACTCTTGTGGATTACTACAGCAAATGGCCAGAGGTTGCGTTCGCCTCTGAAGTTACCTCCTCCTCCGTCATCAAATTCCTGTCCACCGTCTTCAGCCGTGAGGGTAACCCGCTGGAGCTGGTGACCGACAATGGTTCAGTGTTCGTCTCCTCTGAATTCGAGTCTTTCCTTGCCAGCCGAGACATCAAACACCTCCGCAGTTCAGTCTACTACCCACAATGCAACGGAGAAGTTGAAAGATGGAACAGAGTACTCAAGGACTGTCTTCAAACTGCAGACATTGAGGGCAGATCATGGAAGCAGTTTGTCACTGACTTTCTGTTCTCCTACCGTGCTACACCACACTCACTCACACAAGTGTCACCTGCTGAACTCCTGCATGGCCGTTCTCTGAACACAAAACTGAACATCAGAGGCCTGCCTACAAGTCCCAAAACACTTGACCATGCTGCACTCAGAGACACTGTTCATGCGAAACAAGTCAAAGCGAAGGAATACACAGATCGACGCCACAGTGTTCAGGCTTCAACTTTCAAGGTTGGTGACTTTGTGCGCATAAAAAAGCCTGTGCTGGTCAGAAAAGTCAAAGTCAAAGTCAAAGCCTTTATTGTCATTATATGACGGTGCATACAACGAAATTGGGAGCACTGCTCCACTTGGTGTATCAATAAAAAATAAAAATAAAAATAAAAATGAATAATAATATTATAACAGACGAAAAGACGGTAAAGCTCAATATAAATAAAAATATTAATATAAATAATTGTCCGAAATTTTAGGTATGCCAATAAATAATATACGACAATATAGACAATATAGTATATATATAAGAATAAGAATAAATAATATAAATAATATAATAAATGTAATAAATAATACAAATATATATATATATATATATATATATATATATATATATATATATATATATAATAATATATAATTAATATATAATAATATATAATTAATATATATATATAATAATAAATAATATACACATATAAATATATATATATGATACATTATGATATAGGACAATATAAAAGGTATAAACAATCTAAAACAACACAACACACAAACAATATATACATATATGCTCTGAGGTAGGTTAGATGGGTTTAAAAATTGCACTTATTTTTGTGGTAATTGCACAAGATATAATATGATTTGATAATTGCACATGTTTATGGTCGGAGTAGAATTGTAATAGTTGTGACAGTTATTGCACATGATGACATGGGTGGTGGATATAATTTATGTACCGTTCAGAGCACGGATGGCTCTGGGGTAGAAACTGTCCCTGAATCTGTTTGTCCGTGTTTTATGGATCCTGTAGCGCCTACCGGAGGGCAACAGGTTGAACAGTTTGTGACCGGGGTGAAAACAGTCCATGCATATTTTTCTAGCTCTGCTGAGGTAGCGAGAGCTAGCTATGGTGTCCAGTGAAGGCAGAGAGCGGCCAGTGATCCTCTGGGCGGTGTTTATCACTCTCTGCAGTGCTCTCCTGTCTGCTGCAGTGCACCCCCAGTACCACACTGTGATGCAGTACGTGAGGATGCTCTCTACAGTGGCTCTGTAAAATGACACCAACAGACAAAAGGTGCTCAGAAATTCACGCCACCTATTCAGATCACTGCACAGAAGGGTCCTGCAACCTTTCTCCTCTCTGATGGCAAAGTGTGGAATGCCAGCCACCTTGCCTTTGCTCCTCCAGACACTGTGCCTTTGACCCCACAGCAGCCTGACGAGGCACCTCCTGCTGCTGTGCCATTACGGAGAAATGTCCGTCCCCCGGAGTGGCATAAGGATTATGTCACAAAAAAAAAAAAAGAGAGAGAGGAAATGTGATGTTTAACTGTGCATTGTCCTGCTACAATAATACTAATATGTTAAGTTGTGTTTACAAATACTGCATTGTTCTACTGAGAAAGGAATTAAGTGCAGCGTTACATTCTTCATGTAGTTACACTGTTTTTCTTAGAGATCAGTTCTCTGTGAGGTACAGTAATGTGTAGTATATTTTGCTATGCTGATCTTGCTACAGTTATGCCTCCTTGACGTTTTAATGTGGTACTGTTATGTTGTGATTTTGCCTTGTTTAAATTTTTTGTGAAATGCATTCTGCTTAAGAAAAGGGGAATATGTGGTGTATCTACCTAGCCTGTAGGGGCGCTGCGTTGTGGTAATCAGTTGTACAATTACATGCATACGGCAGAATAAGAAGGAATGAAGTAAAGTGAAGTTCATGTACATTTGTGCTCCGTGATTTATTACAATTTACTATACAAGTATACAACAAAAGGATACCATATCTTTTAGTTTTATTTGAACCCATTATACATGTATATCTCAGCTAAATCGTCCCAACTGCAGCTACATAGAAGGGTACATGGAAAAGACACAAACACAAATAATACAACATAAATACAAACACCACAAATGCCAGAAGGCAAAAAACAAAAAGGGCAATGGATACAGAGTCCATCACCAGACCGTGAGCATAACAAGAGGGCATCGCTCTGTTCCAACCCACTCCGCTCAATCCTCAAAATCCAATGACCTGCGGAAAATCCGCTAAAGCACCAGCGTTTATGAAGTTCTATGTTCAAAGTACAATCTGAATGAGTAGGTAAGCCTACAGGTAGTCACACTGATGTAATTAATAAACACCAACCCTCACATATTCCCCTCCCTTTTTTAGTAGGGAGTTTAGGACAGATACCAAGGCTATGTAATAAAGAGAGGGGGGCTTACTAGCGCTGGTGCAGATGAAAGGCCTCGCTGGTCATATCATGGTAAGCCTAGGACCAGTCCTTGAAGGTTTCAGGAAGTTTCTTTTTCAAGTCTTCAGCAGCCTCCACTGCGTTCTTGTATATACTCGTCTCCCCCTTGATAGTGACACTGAAGCGCGCAGGGTGCAGGACACCATAAGGCACAGACCTATCCGTTTGGAGCACCTTTCTGATGTTGTCATACTGCGCTCGTTTTTTGCTGAGCTCCATTGATAAGTCCTGTTGTATCCAGAATGCTTTCTTATTCCAGGAGAGTTTCTTTTTCTTGGCCGCTGCATCTAGGATCCTCTGCCTGTCATTCCATCTCAGGATGCGTACGATGTAAGGACGGGGAGGTTCACCAGGATCCGGTAGAGGTCTCGGGGTGCGCCGTTGGTTCTCAACTTCAGGTTGAGTCAGTTCGTCTTCATTGAGATCCAGAATGTGTCTCAAAATGCCATCCAGTACACCAGGAGTTGATTCTAGACCTTTGGGCAGGCCCATGAACGTAAGATTTTTCTTCCGAAATTCCGTTTCCATATTGTCCATTTTGGTTTGTAAAGCACCCATATTCTTGTGCAGGGCTTTGACCTTTTCACTATCGGAGTTTATCTCAGTCTCGAGACTTCCGATCCTAGTTTCCCAATGCTCCGGGGGAGCATTGAGACGACCCTTCTTCAGCACAGGGACTACGCAGGATGTCTTCCATAGTGTTGGCACCTTTTTCAGCCTCAAGGAGAGGCCAAAAAGATGCGTGAACACTCCTGCCAGCTGCTCCGCACAGATCTTGAGCACCCTCGGGCTGATGTCGTCGGGTTCTCTGGCCTTGTTTGACCTGATCCTTGTGAGCTGCCGTCTCACGTGGCTGGTGTTGATTGTTGGTGGCCCCAGTTGGTGAGTCAAATCTGTTAAAAAATAGGTTTAACTCGTCGGCCCATTCCTTCTCCCTTCCAGTCCCCTCCCCTCTGATCCTCCGGCAGTTTTCATGCCGGTGATGGTTCTCACCCCTGCCCACACCTCTCGGGGGTTGTTCTGCTGCAGCTTCCCCTCTATTCTGCTTTTGTAGCAGTCCTTAGCCCTCCTCAGTTCCCTCCTCAGCTCTCTTTGTATCTCCCTCTGTGTGTCCTCATTGTCTCCTGCCATGAAGGCTCTCCTTTTACAGTTCAACAGGACTTTGATGTCCCTGTTGATCCAGGGTTTGCTGTTGGGGAAGCAGCGGACCTTCTTGGTAGGGACAACACTCTCCTCACATAACTTTATATAGTCCGTGACGCATTGAGTGAGACCCTCAATATCGTCACCGTAGTCTTCCTGAAACATCCCCCAGTCTGTTGTCCTGTAGCACTCCCTCAGGGCCTCCTCAGCCTCCTCAGACCACTGCTACACAGTCCTGGTGGTGATGGGCTGTCTCCTCACAAGAGGCTTATATATAGGAGACAGTAGTATCAAGCAGTGGTCTGATTTGCCCAGGGGGGGAACACCACATACTTCCAGTTCAACAATACTTTCTACAGACAGAAGCATGGTTGTGCCATGGGCTCACCAGTATCCCCCATTGTGGCGAACTTATACATGGAAATGTTCGAACAAAAGGCTTTAAAATCACACAAGCATGCCACAAACATTTAGTGTGCTATGCAGTGATAAAAAGGCCGGATTTATGGACAAGTATGCAATAATTGGCATGAAACAATATCAGAAGGCATTCAGTGTCTCACTATTTAAAACCTGTTCACTTTTGTCGGCCCATGCATGGGTCGGTTGACAACTAGCAGTTTTTCATTCGTCATTTATAGTGTGGCATTTTCATAAATCTGATCATGTCATACATTGTTGGAAAGGAGAGTCCCCTGATTCAACCATTCTAGGCTCACAGAAACACACCAAGAGCAAATACAGCTCATGTGCAAAGTGTGCACAAATACGAGGCGTGCGGTACATATCTACTAGTTGTCGTCGAAGTTGGAAAAACAACACGCAGCATGGTAAATCTTGGTATCCAGACAGAGTCCAGCAAACAAAAGTATCCACTCCATTTAGTCATCTAAACACCCAAACTCTGGAAATCATCAATAGAACGCTGTTTGTGGACGCTGCAAAGTTATCCAAATCGATAGTTTGTCCGGTCCAGCACTTGTAACATGGGACAAGGCGTGACTACAAACAGGTCTCTACTCTTGCTGTAACCAATAGACTCTTAGGAAGAGATCAAGCCATCCCACTTTATTCTCCGATCAGTATTGGCTTAATTTTCCTCTGTGACTGAGCTCGTATAACTCAAGTGTCAGTAACACAGAGTAAATCTGACACTTGCATATGAAACTACCAAGGCTTAGCTTTCAGGAATGATCAGACTTTTGTCTGTAGTCCTAGGGGTTCAAGTACAGTAACCATTTCAGTTTAGGTATGTCATTTTATTTTCTTATTTTATTTTTGGGAGAGGTAAATAAATACTTGTAAATGGAGTCAAAAGCAAAAACAGAAGGCCAAACAGGAAATGTACTTTGATCCTCTCAGATATACAAGATTGAAGATTGACGTGAAGAGTGTTTAGTCAAACAAATACACCTTTGTTTTGGTAGATAGCTAAACTACAATGTCCAGTTGTGTTCCAGTGGTGGATGTGAGTATTTTCAATATAAGATAAGAGGAACAGACAGTGCTTCTGCTTAAGCCTATTTTGTACATTCTATGGCTTTAGCATGTGTACACAACATAGTTTATGTCCTGAAATAATTAATTAGTATTACAGTATATATTGGTAGAATATTGGTGAGAAATTAGCAATGCCACTTATATCAGTTAGGGTTCTTTCTATCTTTTTCAATAAGTGCGTAACAAATTAAATAAACACAGAGAAGGGGAACTATTGCACACACCCCCTGGCTTCCTCACCTTTAAGAAAGAGTAATTCTTTCTTAAAGGTGGCTTTAGAAGGCAACTACTTTTGTAAAGCTCACACGAAATGTCCTTGACATAGTAAGACACACCGTTTTCATCAGCGAACAAGCGAGCAACTACTCAAGTGCTCTATTCAAGGCCTTTTCGTGTCAGTTAGCTACGCATTGGTTTCACCACGTGGAGCAACACTATCGTCTATTCGACGCCCAAAAAAATGGAACACGTTTGAACCTGGTTACAGACGTGCGTGTTCGCAGAGGTCAGAAGGGCAACTATTCGCCAGAGCTAATCCAGATCTTAAAAAACGCGTGGCTCTGTGGAGCCGAGTTAGGTCCAGAGTTTTTCTGCAGAGACGGAACCCGGCGGTTCCGTTTGTCCAAGTGCGTGTTAGGGTTTGGATTCGTCGTCCCCGTCCCGACGGGCGTGCTGGGAATCTGGCGGCGGCGGTGCCCCGCTGGGCGAGAGAGGCGAAGGCGGCTGCGAACTTTCGGTTCCGTCGGCGGCCGCCCCGTTGTCCTCCGCCTCCTCCCTCTGCTGCACGGAGGACAGGTACTGCTCCAGCAGGCTGCAGTCGGCGCTGTCCCCGCCTGCCTCGGGCCCGGCCGGGCCCAGCGCCCGCACCGTCTCCAGGGAGTCCGCGGTGCCGCTGCTGAGGAAGCTGTCCTCCGCGCCCGCCTGCCGCCCGCCCGTCGACTGGAAGCCGGAGTCCGGGAAGGACGCATGTGTGTGGGCCGGCTCCTTCTCCACCACACCGCCTCCGCCGCAGCTGCTGCAGGCTGCCAGGGCCACAGGCTGACGGGGCCCAAGGGCCGGCGACGCGCCCGGGGCCTCGCAGGGCTTCATGCTGGCCAGCTGTCCCTCGACGGACCGCTGCCACTGCTGCATTGACTGGAGCTGCAGGCAGATGGTCCCCATGCAGTTACAGTGATGGTTGATGATGATGGTGGTGGCAGATTTGGCTTGTCAGATTGCAAATAGTCGGAGGTTGATGTATACATGGGTACATATAAAAATGAAAACTTAAAATTTTTTATTTTTTGATTTAAATCCCTCACCTGCTTCCAAAGGAATTTAACAGCCTCCTCCTGGACCATCCTTTGTAACCTCTCCTCCTCATAACATCCCTGCATTCTGCAGAACAAGGTGGGCAAGGTGTGTTAATCTGTGAATCATCGCTCCAATCAAATAACAGTCAAGTTGCAGGTAACTGATCAATTGTCAGCGCCCCAGGAGGGGGGGGGGGTCCTCATTACACACACAAAGACAAAGCAAGAGATAATCCACACGTACCTCTCCAGCTCCCTGGACAGGAAGACTATGTGCTCCTGCATCCTGCGCAGACGGATCTCACTGCGCACCTCCCTGGCCATGGGGTGGGAGCAGCGGGCGTACTGGCCCCTCCACCACGACTGTATCCTCACCGCTGCCCTGTCCCCGTCCAGGTCCGCTTCCACCTGCTGCCGGGCCTCCTCCAGTGCCTCTCCCTCCCCGCAGCCTGGAGGGGTTCCCGGTGGCGACCAGCTGGTCTCGACCGGCGGCGGACACGCTAGTGGAGGGATGGAGGCGCTGTCATGGTAACCGGCCGCGGCCCGGATTTCCGTCTCGACGGGGACCTCTTGTTGCGCCTTCTCCGGACACCGGTGACAGATTTCGGGCGTCGGGGACTTCCTGGGCGGGGACGGGCGCTCCGGGGCGAGAGAGTCGGGCTCAAACGTCTCGGTCTCGTCCTCGTCCTCGCTGTCCTCTGGCTCCGCCTTCGTGCCCACGCCCACATCGGCAGGCGCGGGCACAAAGGTGGAGCCGGAGGACAGCAGGCTGCTGCCAGGCCTGTCCTCATCCGTCTGCACTTCCTCCAGGTGGAGAGACTCCTCAGCTGCAGCTCTGGGGCTGCGAAGCACCGGCCCAGACTGGTGGAAGGAGTCCGACCTCATCCAGGTATTGTACTGAACTGGCTCTGAAACAAAAATGCGTGAAAGACAAGCCAAATAAAACATAAAAATGTATTACTACACCAAGAATCATTGAGATTTAATTTTTCTCCACAGCTGATACAAAGACATCAACAATGTGCACCCTGTCCCAAAGTAGTATGTATGGCACCAATATGGCATGCAGACATCTCTTGCAGGCCATAACCAGCTCATCTCACCAAGCTCTCTTGCTGATGGAACAGCGCCTGGTGGGGTGGATCTATTGTCTTCCATCACTGCTCCTTGTTGTGATGTGTGCTGCGGACTGAGGGTCTCCACGTCCAAGTGAGTAGGGCGAGGCGGGCTGGGACAGCCCCCCTGCATCTGCTGTAACAGTTGTCTTTGATGAAGCCTGAAGGAAAAGTGAACCAAAGTGCCCATGGTGCACAGAATACATGAGACATCTCTATGGGTAGAGCCGTGCAACATGGTATCCGTTATGTGGGCCCAGCACTCCTTCATCAATGGTAAAAACACTGTGGACATGGATTTAGGTACACAGTTCCCAACATGTGTGTGTTTCAGTGTGAATGAGTGTGTGCGCGCGCATTTCTACCTCTGCTTACTGAGGATCTTCTCCAGCTTGGCGTCCTCAGCCGTCTCCAGGGCTGGGCTGGTGGTCAGGGGACACACAGTGGCCAGGTACTGGACCAGTTGCACGTGCTGACCCGGTCGATATGAGCGGCCTTTGCCCTGGCTATAGAGCCATTCGGCCTTCAAACTGGTAGCAGGAAAAATAGAAAAAATGTATAATAAAAAAAAACATGACTGCTACCAGTTCACTTTCACTTAGTGTTGCATTATCAAGGACCAGGCTCAGACCTGTATCATTTCACTTACCTTTCCTTCTGTGAAATCACATAGCCGTCCAGGACCTTGAGGCTCAAGCACCAGCTCATGACATAAGGTCTGTAGTCGAACCCTGGCAGGGACGGAGTGGTCATGACACATGGATTGCTCATGATAGAGAGCTGCTCCAGCTCCTGGAGAGGTGCCAAGTGGGACGCCTAAAGTGGAGCACAGAATGAGCACCAGTTAGATGGAGGGGATAAACATTTATAAAACGTATCAGGTAAATAGTTTCTGCTTCAGAGGAAGATCTACCTCATTGAGATCTCTGATCTCGTTTTCCGCCAGGGAGAGGATTGACAGATGAGAGGGTAGGTGGGCTGGAACCGTGCGGAGTGTGGTTATGCTGTTCCCATGAAGCAAGAGTGTCTGCAATAAAAAGAAAATGCCAGCAAATCTACACAAGACTAAACAGGTGAGTCGTACATGAGTGGATGGCATGCTAGTGCTTGCTGGTTCTGGGTCCATCAATGCTTACTTTTAAGGCCAAAAGCTTCGTCATGTCTCCAATAGTTGATATGTTATTGTCAGACAGGTCCAGATGTTGAAGAGAAATGCAGTTGTGAAGTTGCTCAATGACCTAAAAGAAATGGACACCAATGGTAAAAAAAAAACATCTAAAATAAATGTTTAAAAAAATAAATACAACATTTTCACTCTGGCTAAAGCCGGTTACTGGAAATAAGCTTGACGAGATCGTAATGGAAAAACAAACAGACACAACACTTCTCCCATGTCCAACATTACGTGATTTACCCAAACCCCAGCAGATGACGACTTAGTCACGTGATTAGTCAGCAAAGCAATGCGAGCGTCATTTTTCTTGACTTGATTTCCCTGTTTCTCTTTCTTCAGGGAATAAACCACATTGAGTATAAAAGTGGTTTGTCTGCCAATGACCCCTTCGGTCATCCTTAAAAAAAGGTGCCCGCTTAAGTGTGTGCTAATGAATATAACAGATTATTGCTAGCAGTGTGCGGTGCCACAAAGACCCATCCACGTGCCTTGATGTTGTTACCGGACAGGTTGAGCCACTCGAGGAGCGGCAGGTCCCGGAGACCCTCAATGTAACCGATGCTGTTGTTGGGTAGGTTCAAAACCCTCAGCGCTGTTAGCCGACAAACTCCCATCATCCGCACCAGGCGGTTGCTGCCAACCGAGAGCTGGAGACGATGGGAGCAAAATATGTTAACAAAATGTAACCCAATACACACACACACACACACACACACATACATACATACATACACATACATACATACATACATACATACATACAAGAGTGAGAGTGAACGCACCTGTTGTAACCCTGGACTTCTTTCTAGATGATCTAGTTTCATGATGTTGTTGCGGTCCAGAATGAGGGTGTGGGTTTCATCTGAGCACATAAAACTGGGTTCCAACTTTTGGATCCCCTGGGCTGAGAGGTCAACCACAGGGCCTAAAACAATGGACAGGAAGGGGATGAATGTCACGGATGTGAAACAATTAGTTCTTACACACATATTAATTGAGCCGGCATGACCATGAAGACAGAACAGATAATGAAACAGTTTACACAATAACAATACACTACGAGGTTAATTGAAGACGATATTACTTAATCACTGACAACAATCACAGGTATAACAAACTAAAGGCGAGTTTATGATGGGTACCAAAAACATCCCATCACTATCAATAATGATAACAATAATAATCAAATGGTGGTTATGAATGTCTCAAAGTGGTACTGCTAAGCATACAATAGAAGACTATAATATGAGACACCTAGCACATGTGGCTAACGGTACCCACAACAACACTCATCCTGGTGATGCTGCTAGCTCATATCAACATTAGCTGTGGGCCATTCAACTGCTAGTTAGCACTAGCAACATTTGTAGACACAACCAAGAGCAATAAAATTAATACAGTTCAGGCATTGAATTGTCATTCAAGTCTAATTAAGAAGCTTACCAGCGTTTGCATCCAGTTTGAAATCGGATACACCCATCTGCACTGTCGAGACGCCTGGCGACACTAATATTACTACTCTCTTATACACACTGGACACAAATGGTCCCAATAACAATCGCTGGTCTCAGGTGACGCCCGCCAGTTGAGCTCAATGCACCACAGATCGGTCCTTCAAATGTAGTATCAGAAGCATGTGTGTTTCGGATTATTATGTCTGTAACATTTGTGATCATTACTTCCCGCTTCTGCTAAACACTCAGCAACCATAGCTACGCTCCTAACGTTAGCCCGGTGATGTCATCTGAACGGAATACGTCAACAATTGAATACAATGCATAAAATACAAATTATATATATTTTTTTATATCTTTTATATGTATTAATGAGTGTTGTATGAAACGCATTTTCCGATTTGAATAGCAAGACATATAACATGAACATTCGTTCATAAATATAAATTCGGATGATACTATTCAGTTTCCGTTTCCGACAATCTTCCTTTCCGGTTTTGCGCCCTCTCGTAGCCATCATGAAGTGAGTCCGAGAATTATAATCTATGATCATCACGATATATAAATGTGCATACGTTTAATGTGATTATCGTTGTAGTAATGAATCATGATTTAACCTCACTGATGGTTTGTATTTGTCATTTTTAGGGTCGAGTTGTGCAGTTTTAGCGGGTACAAAATATACCCCGGCCATGGCCGCCGATACGCCAGGATAGACGGAAAGGTAACGCTTCTGTGAGACTTGTCTTTCTTACTCTGGCTATAAATTTTGCTCATTCAAACAAGTGTAGACTTAATGTACACTTTTGTTGTCTCTTCAATGTGGTAACTGAAAGTTTATTGATTCAGGCCTTGAAGGCAATGACATAGCTACGCCTGCTAGCTAGCTACACGTATGTTGCTAAAGTTGCTACAATAAATGGACTACCTCACCGTGTCTATTCAAAACTTCGTTAGTAGTGATTATAAACCTCTTTCATACTATTTTGTACACGCCGTTTGATCAAAAACAAGCAAGTGTTACGTCAACAGCATCATAGTGTTTTGATTTTGTCAGGTCTTCCAGTTCTTGAATGGCAAGTGCGAGGCCGCCTTCCTGTCCAAGAGGAACCCTAGACAGATCAACTGGACAGTGCTGTACAGGCGCAAGCACAAGAAGGGCCAATCTGTAAGTAACGTTTTCTCTATTGACTAGAACTTGCTTTTCCAGCAGGGTTTTCATGCTGCGCATTGAGTAACTGAGGATGTTCCATTTGGCTGCCGGTGACTGGTGTGCACAGTGTAGTCTGTGTTATGTGCTGTTGCGGGACTGTGTTTTACAGCCTTCGCAGCAGTGCTCACGCCACACCTGCAGCCATAGACCAACTGGTGATCATAGTACTGGCCCTTGACGTCTTCATTGACATTTTACCATTGGTCGGCCTCCATACTCTCCTACAAGTAGATTAGACGTGTGTGAAGGTCACGTTGTTGAATTGAATGGCAGTACTGCTGTGATTCCACAGTAGTACACATTTGTGAAAATGTCATGCATAACAATAAAATCTGGGATGCAACATCCATTTTCCTTTATCGTCTAAAGCATGACTTGTCTACCTTTTGCGGTCGCGTGCTTATCTGTTGCCTTCCCATACATGCGGACAGGAAGAGGTAGCGAAGAAGCGCACGCGTCGTGCCGTGAAGTTCCAGAGGGCCATTACTGGTGCCTCACTTGCTGACATCATGGCCAAGAGGAACCAGAAGCCCGAGGTCCGTAAGGCCCAGCGGGAGCAGGCCATCAGGTAGGCGGTCCACCTCCCACGGCACCGAGAGGTGTGCTCGTCCACAGTTAAATTGTGGGCTTGATGTACAGAGTCCATTCAAACTGATGTTGGTACAAGGTGTTCATTGTAAAATGGCATGTTTTCATACTTTTTGCTCTATGCTTGCATGGATCAATGCAAGCATATCAGTCCTATGCAGTAAAGCAGTCTGGTTGTACATAGTAGGCTCTCTAGCAGCAACATCAGACATGAAAGTGGCTCAAAATGGATCTGAAATAAAGTGTACTGTAGGCACATGTACCATACTGGATTAATGCAGACACGCATGTAGACAAATATATTAACAACATGGTCACAATGGCATTTGTGGAGTCAATGCGATAGGCTGTATTTTCAGAGAAGTGTAATGTATTTGTATATCCAATGTGCTGCTTGCGTGGGAGAGCCCTTCTAAACATTTACTTGTGTTGTAGGGCTGCCAAGGAGGCTAAGAAGGCCAAGCAGGCAACCAAGAAGCCCGCAGCCACAACAGCAAAGGTAGGATGAAGCCGATGCTCCCTGTTTTTAAATGCTGCATTACAAGGAATATACTCAACTACTGAAGCCAGCTGGGCTTCAATTGATAATGTGAAGAAATGTCTAAGTTCTACTCGGTCCAGCTAATGACCAAATAACTCAAATTGTGTGTTCACCATCCCAAACTTTGAGTTTAGTCCTCAAGAACTAAATTACATATTGAGGATTAGTAAGGCGTGTTGGCCTGATAATTTGCCACATTGGCTGCCGGTGAATGGTGTGCACAGTGTAGTCTGTGTTATGTGCTGTTGTGGGACTGTGTTTTACAGCCTCCGCAGCAGTGCTCACACCACACCTGCAGCCATAGACCAACTGGTGATCATAGTACTGGCCCTTGACGTCTTCATTGACATTTTACCATTGGTCGGCCTCCATACTCTCCTACAACCTGCAATCTTGTATATGTATATGACTAATGTAGAATTGCATGGCATAAGAACTGGTGATGTTGATTCAACATCTTGGACAAATCATGACAATAAAATTCATGTAGGCCTTCATTTTGATGATACAGGTACTTTCTTTAATTGATGTTCAAATAATTGGCCTGGTGACTGAAGCAAGTCTCAATATTTAAAACTTGCTTCCACTGGATACACTTTAAGAAAGTCATTTTGAGTTCTTCTCAATCCCACTCATTTCCCTGGATGAGTCTTATTTACCTTGCCAAACTCACTTACAGCTTACTAATTTACACAACTAGTTCAATACAGAAGGACTCTACATTCATTTTAAAGAACCTACGTTTTCTGTAAATGCACCCTAGCCAGAAAGTGTCATGTACAGCCAGAGCATTAAATCAACACAGAATTGCATTATGTGTGCGGTTGACAACTTCCAACTTGGCCAGCCCATTTCCATTTGGCTAGTCTGGCTGTCAGTTTTAAACAACAGCCAGACGCGTCTGGGGCAATAATTCTTGCAATTGACTTAGGATTTTGTTTGCAAAATATACTTGATTGATGTCATTTATAACCTTGTTTTTGATGTTATATTGACGACTACCCAAATTGCCCTCTAGGAACATTCCTTGCGAGTACTATTGTAACTTCCCCCCCCCCCCCCTTTTTTTGACAGGCCCCAACCAAGGCTGCCCCAAAAGCCAAGATTGCAAAGCCGATGAAGGTCAATGCACCACGTGTTGGAGGAAAGCGCTAAATCTGTCTGTTTGGGTTGTTAATAAATCATTTCTTGGATAACCGTGTTTTGTGAGATTAATTTTTAGGACCGTATTCAGTCAAGTTGAGAATACATTAGCCATTTATAAAGGATATAGGAAACCTGTAACAATATTTAAGTTATGAGTACAACTGAGAAATGTCCATCTGTCGAGGCATGACTGAGGTTCACCTGACAAGTTTAGTGTTTTCCTGAGTAGTCCTGCTGTAAAGTGGCTCTTGGAAAGATTCTGGAGTTGAAACTAATGGTGTAACTAGTGTTATATTTTTGCACCTGATAGGCAAGTTTCCCTAATGAATGAGCTGTCCCGATTGATCAGGAATTAACTGGGAGCGGGCAGGTTGAGTCATTAAAAAGCAGGTAGTCAAACTGAACTAATTCTCACTGCACTCCAGTCAATTGGCTGTCAGATGGCCATTTAACCACTAACTGGTGGTGCCAAGTCTTTAAGCACCATTTAAATATTGTCTTCTAATCACATTGAAAACTTCTTAGAACACATGACAATGAAGTTGACTCTAACAGTGACCATTGTCACTAAAGCTGTTCAAAAAGGTACACGGTTTGTTTGTAGTCCTGATAAGGTCATTTGTAGGAGGGACAATAGGGGCAGCTTTCAATAGCCACCAATGCAGTAATGTTACTAATTCAATAAGTCTTCTTTCAATTTAAAAATAATCTTCACAATATTGTGTATTAACAGAACATTTAACTGGGGACCCTGGTAATGAAAGGTGCAAATTTTGAATTGAACAACTCAACATTGTTTAAGAATTTTATTAGCATACAGCCATTATTTAGCCACAGAGCCAAATTTTACTAATGACATTTTTCAAATTCAGCAGGTCAGACAAGTGATGGTACAAGTTATTGCTGTAAATCAGGGAATTGTAACATGTCAAAACTTCACCGTTTTTCTAAATACAAAGATGCAATAACTGCTCTCTTGAAAGAACTGCCCGAGATCAGCAAAGCTTCCCAATCTGTTCTTGGCTTGGTCAGAATGAATAAGGACTATATCCTTAACATAGCTGCTCAAAAATGTACATTGGTAAACAGTTTAAATTAATAAAAGGAACTAACAATCTACAAATCTTTAATTTGATTTGCCAACACATTGCTACTGTTAAAGCCTTCCTTGGCTATTAAGGATAGAAAATAATTACCAAATGATAAATGGTATAATAATGTAACATTTGGGGACACTCACTCAGTAACTTTCATTTTTCTTTTAGTAATCTTGTTAAATTAAAGCTGACCTAATGGAAAAAGGTTCCCACCCAAAAAACGCATCGTATGATATGACTAACTTGAATGACGTTGACAATGTAAATCAAAACATTTGTGGAGAAAGCACTAGGCAAAATACTGAAAAACATTCCAGACATCCTTCAGAGGACCTCGATCAGGTGTGTGGAAGATGGGCAGGGTGCTTTCTGTGGTAAAATAATGGTTATGGCGAGGATGTAATGGAGACGCAACGTTACTGAGAAGGGGTTGTTGGTGATGGGGCACGACAATGTGTAGTCAGTGTGTAGTCTCCCTTTGATGGCGTGGAGGTTTCTCAACACTCAGGATTGTGCCACAGCAGGTTCCACGGCTGCTGGGGATTCTAAGGCTGCCTTAGCTTCAGCCTTCTGCTCTTGGTTGAAACTAACAGAAATGAACAATATCCCCAATTAACAATCAGGCTGTACAACAACAACAACAACAACAACAACAACAACCACAACAGGTAAATGACAACCTACTAAAAACAATTCAGCATTACAAGCATGTTATGCATGCTATTCTTTGAATCTGACTTTAATGTGGTATATTTGATTACATACCCTTCATAATTATTTTACAAATATTAGTTATTATTGTTACTATGAAGTTCTTCAGTAAAGATTATCTTTTTCTGTGATAAGATAAAAAAGGGACTTGCACCCTGCATACATCTACATACACATATATATGTATATATACATACATACATACATCCATCAAATGGCATGTTAGCTTACATTTCCCAAGTTAAATAGTAACTTGACAACGAATGAGGGAGTGTGGAGCTACTGTACCCTATCTTCAGACTCTAGTACACATACAGTATGTGAAGGACACTGTAAAGTAGGGCATGAAACGTGTCATTATGAAGACACATGGAGTTATGTGATCTAAAGGAGACTTCACTCACTTCCAGATCCGGTAAAGCTGGGAGGCACCAGCGCCGCCAACAAAGAAGTTGACGCAAAACAAGTTCCAGTTCTTTGGGATGATGACCAAAGAATATCGGGACCAAATCAACCCTGAAACCGACAAGCAAAAGGGAGATCGCTCAGCATGTGAGTCGGGAAATGTTTACTGGGACAGAGGGTATGTATTGGTAAGAGAGGCCCAGGTACGTTTGTTTGCAGAACCACCATGCTTGGACCGTTGCACCGGACCGACCTCTGACGGGGACTGATGAAATGTTTGACGTCATTGTGAACTGGTGCAACTTCAGCAATGGCAGAGAGTTTATTAGCTCCTCAACATGCAACTACACACCTCACAACCCAAGATGGTTGACCATCTGAACAGTGGTTCAGATGGTCTGCTTCTAGATTATTTGCATTACCCTTTTGAATCTCATAACATAGCTTATGCACTTGTGTTTAGTCAGCTATGGAGGAGGACACTCTAGTAGAGGTTTGTTTGCCTCTTTAAAAAGCTTGTTCACAATCCATGAAACCTGAATATCCCCGTGGAAACGGGGAAGAAGAAAAGAGTCATTCTTCTTCTGAAACTATATAAAAGTGCTGATTGTAGTTGAAGCTGCCTCATTGATATACCTTGACCTTTATTGAATCCTTTGCAGATTCATGCATCACCATCTTACAGTGCCTTACCTGTAGCTGTCAGTACACAGGACTGTGATGTACTGAGTTTATCTGCGGGACGAGTCATATCAGCCAGGCCGGCCATCACCAGGCCCTGTGGCAGTGAAGAGAGAAGACGGAATTATTTCCTCTAAGTGATCTACTGTTACTGTTACATAATAATAACACTATGGGTGCAAGATAGAATATGTAGCATGTCCTCACCCATTTAAATACCGGGGCCCAAAAGAACACAGTCTTTGGGCCTAGAAATGAAAGAGAGAAAACATGAATTAGGTCCTCATTATAAACCTGTGATTTTGTATAATTATTATCATCATCACTATTCAAAAGGTTTAATCTCATTGCAGAGCATCTAATTGGTTAATGCTATGTTAGACAATAGACATGGACCTATATATATTTATATATATACACACACACACACACACACACACACACACACACACACACACACACACACACACACACACACAAACAAACATACCTACCCCATATATAGTATTAGATAGATAGATAGATAGATAGATAGATAGATAGATAGATAGATAGATAGATAGATAGATAGATCAAGTGGTCATACACTGAAACTGCTTTTTCCTGCGGAATATTGTTGGACAAAATGTAGAGTCGGACAGAAAGCAATGTGACGAAGCCAATATCCCTTCAGGGATAAATTATACAGTCATGTGAGGAGGTTGTCCTTGACCACTTGTGTTCCACATATTAATACCCTTGTACAGACAAAACAAGTGTGAACTGTCACCGGTAACAGACCTACAATCACATTTTAATGTCAGTATCCCCATCTAACATGGACGACTGTAAACCAGAAAGTCACCATATGTTGTGTTGTGGTATACCACCACAGACACAAACACGCCGTACTGTCAGTTCTACATAGAGCTTAGCTGAACAGGACTTCGATTTACACACAAATTAACAACATCGATGACAAATCGCACCGTTTCACTGCATTGCATACAGTCTTTGGTAACCATCCAAAAACATTGTTATGACAAATGCACCCGCAATGTCTATAGGATGGACATGCACAATAGTGCACTCCCAATGTCTATAGGATGGACTCTATAAGTCCTATGAAGCAAAATCTACTACACTCTATTCAGATGTTCACACGTTTATCCACCGCTACCCCATGAGTTTCAGATGATGTGCCTTACCTGCTGGGTGGTTGTACAGTGGTCTCAGCTTTGCAGGTAGGACATGCTCGACTCTGTCTAGGATCCTGTGGTAGGACGCTCTGAGCGCAGCCATGGTCGCTTGGCGAGCTAGTGTAGTGTGCACACAAACCTGGCAAACTAGCAACTTAACTTAGCGACTAACGTACAGCCGCTGAATTTGACGTTGGTCTGTTTTTAAGGTGATCGTATCGGATGGACGGATCGTAATTCCGGATGAGGTTCGAGGTATATGAGGTGAAATTACGCCGTCCTACTTCGACCTTCCTCGTCGGCGGCGGTGTATCCGTGCTGTCGCTACTAGCGTGATAATGATTGGTCGGGGTGGGCAGCGGGGCGGGGATAATTGGATCACGAGTGTTCTTCAACGCGATTGGCTAAAACCGGACCTATGCATTTAATCTCCGGCGTGTCACCAGCGGGAGGAGATGTTAGGCCATGAAATCATATTCAGAAAAAACAACATAATCGTGAAGCTGTTATTCAAGGCTTTGATATGTCAAAAAACTCTACACCGGTTAGGTATTTTTTTCAGTTTATCAGTATGACTTAATTTCTCCCCAAAATAAATAAATTCCAGTGCATTACTCCTGTGCTCCCGGAAAGCGACCGGGGATTGGAAACGCAAAACGTGCGCACACCAACTCTCCATCGGAGTGTGCGTATCGCGTTGTTTGTGGCTGTTTGGCTCTGGGAGCTTAAAATATTGGGTCGGTTGCTGCAAGACCGACATCTGCAAGAGAAGTAAACTAAGATATGCTCACAAGGCAGACGGCCCAACGCGTCGGAGCCGCACCGTCCGACAACTTAGACCCCGGGGAGGACAGCACGGAGCCCACAGAGCCACATTTATATCACCGAGGATGTTAATTGTGCATGTCCTAGCTTGAGATCTCTGCCACAACAAGCTGGGACCCATTTGGATTGCTGCGTAAAAGCGACGACGTTGGGGTCGTTTTCTTGTAGAGATAGGAATCGCTTAGAATTTCAATGTTATTGTTTGTAAGCTTCGGTCGATCACGATGTCCTATTCTGGCAATTTGGTTTGGGATGTGAATAAACGTTCAATTGGATACAACGATCCTAATATCATCAGGACCAACTACTTAGGTAAGAGCAGCACCAACATCTTAGGCTATATGAAGTCGGGTATGCAGATCTAATACTCGTGATCAGAGATCGATCGTCTGATCATGTCATAGCCGAGGCTTTGTGTGTCGTTCATGATCATGTTATTGACAGAACAAAGATCACTTCCCGCAATAATACATATTCTTGTTCCTCTGCATCACGATTTACTGGGCAGCACGCAATGACAGTCTAGCGAATGACTAATTGGGACTCTGGTATATACTGCTGTGAGTTTAGATTAATCAGGATATTGTATACATACCGACATACCTGCTCCTAGATGTAAGTTACTCATCTAAATATTATGAGCGATTCTGTACCTCCCTTTGACCAAAATAAACGTTGTGTCTGCTGTTAACTTTCATAGTTGGGTACAGTTACTTCGAGTTATGAACACCAAAGAGCATAACTGATAACAGATGACAGGTTGCTATTAGTTTACCATTAATACTATGTATAAGAAGGGACGCTTCAACGCTTGACCCCAAGGAGGGTGGATGGCCCACCTCAGGGGTTTGGCTTGTGCTGTATTAAGCCAGACTGAGATGTGTTTGGAACTGCCATTGTCTGAAATTGAGGATAGGGGATAGCAATACACCCGGTGACCTATGGGTCAGACGGGTGCAAAGATTGAATTGGTTCAGATTGGTACAGCGGCACATGCCAAATGCCTACAAAATAGACTCGCATGGTCATTTAATGAACTCTCCCGTCCCCTAGGGAGCCTCGAAAAGCTAATCAGGAGGGCACAATCCACCAACCCAGGGTTTTCTGACTGCAGGGGGGAGTGGAGGCAGATGGCTGGGGGCTTTGAACTCGGATGGTTTATGCATGGTGGTTATGACTGATGATGGGGATTGAATACTTCCAGATTCCAAAGATGGGTTAGCTCAATGGAAATTAAGAAAAAGAAAAGTAGACCTGAAACGTATCTCTTAATGAATGCATGAATAGAATGATACACCACACAGCTGTACTTATTATTTATTGTTATTTCTACCTCATCAACTGCGAAACCCATATATTTGTCTGGCAGTAGACAAGCCAGGTTTGTAACTTAAATTCTATTTTCCTAGATGTAGTAGTAATGCACGAGAGTCTTGCATCTTGCTTCCAAAGCAGTCAGCCCTCACTAACAAAGGAGATCGGTCCTTTAATTGGTCTGTATTTATGATGGATCGTAAATAAGCAAGGAGCAACCATGTCATGAATTAAAGGCCTCTTCACTTCCGTTGCTGCAGATTGGCGTGTGATGTGCTCTGGATGAATAATACATCACGCTTTGCATTGCATATGTTGCATATGTTTTAATGTGACATTTAACCTCTCACCACCCACAGGCTGACGCTCAGCAGAAGGAGCGTATAGGTTGGTTTAAAGCGATGTCAGTGGGTCATGCTGTTCAATCCTAACTGTTCTCTCTCTCTCTCTCTCTCTCTCTCTCTCTCTCTCTCTGCTTCCAGGTAGAAGAGAGTTTGTGCAGCGGCTTAAACTTGAAGCGACACTGAATGTACACGATGGCTGTGTAAGTGACTAATAACATTCTACTGTTTGTGTGTGTGTGTGTGTGTGCGCGCGTGCGTGTGTTTTGCTTCATGTCGGGTAGTATATATGTCTATGGCCGTGTATCTATGGCCATTCTCGCATTGGGTTGTTTGGTGTCATCATCAGTCCTGTTGCTCTGAGTGAACCCCTGGATGCTGGCCAGGCTAATGATGCCTCAAGGAAAGCTGAAGCTGTGTAGGCTTGTACTCTGCGCCAGAGGCCATCTCCTCTTCTCCCCACTGTCAGTCACCTGGTCCTGCACACCACAACCCAACCCTAAGCATCCCAAACAACATGGAAACCCGTCAAGGACTCGATTCAACAATAGCTAGCCGGCCCATGTCTTCCCTGTTGCCCCCGCAGAGGCCCACCGCAACATTGGGAGTATCTAACTGGATAATGACACAAATTGTCATGCGTGTGTCGGTTAATCGTGTCACGTTACATGTTATCGGGGTCAAAAGTTGTCTTTCAGTTTCCGATGCGTTGCGTTGGATTCTACATTTAGAACCCCCCGTTCCCTCCTTGGCCTGACTCAGCCTGTCTGTTACTGTCTGTCTCCCAAAGCTTTAATTACATACCAGACAAGGATGGGGGGGGGGGGGGGGGGGGGGGGGGGGGAGGAGACTGGGAGGAGCAAAGGCTTCTCGACTTGAACGTTGTAATCGTACACACCTTTTCAACTGAGCCTACCTCGTCAGGTGATACGCCGTTTCCATTAACCCAAGGCGTCGGAGCGTTTCAATGGAGTCTTTGAGTTGATGGGGTTGTGTGTTGATGGTTGCAAATGACAAATGACTCAAAGTCTGAACAAGGAATGTACATAGACAACGGCAGCTACACCTGACTCCACGGTCCAAGTGAAACGTAGATCGGTTAGATGGCGGCATGCATGTCTTGATCCTCTACACAGCAGAACAATCCGTATTTTACAGTCTTTTCCTATTCCACGTGGTTTAATAATCGTAATAACAATAATCAGCGATCAAAAGTCACCATTTTCTTTGTTTGTTCATAGGTCAACACTATATCCTGGAATGACACGGGAGAGTACATCCTGTCTGGTTCTGATGATACCTTCCTTGTTATCACCAACCCGTACAACAGAAAGGTAAGAACGCTCAATCATGCCACAAATCAAACATGTTGTGTGATTTCTTTCATTACTAAATTAATTGCAAAGAAACTTAATTTCAATTAATTTTCAAAAATGAAACAACAATGTCCTCACTCACGCACTCCATCTACATCTCCATCTCCTCCCTTCCCCTGGTCTGTCCTCAGGTCAAGAAATCCATACGGTCGGGCCACAGGGCCAACATCTTCAGCGCTAAGTTCATGCCCCATACCAACGACCAGGAGATCATCTCCTGCTCAGGGGACGGCATCATCTACTACACGCACACGGAGAAGAGTCTGGAACTCAACAGGCAGTGTCAGTTCTCCTGCCATTATGGAACCGCCTATGAGGTAGAAGAGAGCATACCAACCTGGCCAACTCCTGGTTTAGTTGAGTTTAGTTGTTCTAGTGCAGCTGTTCTTAACCTGGGGGAGGTTAAGAAAATTAAATAGGTGTTTTTCAATAAAAATATTTATTTAATTTTACAACATCAGCAAATGATCATCGTAACAAAATACAATATGGAAAGCGATCAGATGTTGATGGTGTTAGGCCATTGGGATGTAAGTTTCTGTCGGGGTCACACTGGCAGAAAGCACTGCTGGCCTCGTGTTTATGTGGTTCAGCTCTCGGACGAAAGGGTCTGGGTTCGAACCCTCCGATGTCTGCAGTCTAGCCTTGAGGCTAGACTGCAAAAAAAAAAAAAAAAAACCTGTAAGCCACTTAACACAAGCGTCAGCTCATTGACAATGGTCCAACAATCGTTGGACCATTGTCAAATCATAAATCGTCCAAATCAGGACTTCTCGGGCGGGGGGGGGTTTCTGTCTCTCCCTCTTTCCTTGTAATCCGCTGACTCTCGACCTTTGCTGTGTTGGTGGCAGATCATGACGGTACCCAACGACCCCTACACGTTCCTGTCGTGCGGCGAGGATGGGACTGTGAGGTGGTTTGACCTGCGAACCAAGACCAGCTGCACCAAGGAGGACTGCAAAGATGTACGGTGGTATGGGCGCGGTGCCTCGCAGCTACGGCTATACAGTCCAACCCCCTGACCGCTGACCCCAGAACCAGGACATAACACGACAATTTATTAAGGCACCGTTGGCTAGCTAGACTTTCTTTTCCTCCACAGTCTGTTTGATAAAACGGCGTTAAATGCTTGGCTTGTCTGAAAATCTACATTTGTTTTTCCACAGTTGGCTTTTCAGGCTATAAATGTATTGATTTAGTCGACATGTTTAGTCTTTCCCCATTGTCGCGCCCCGGTCTGCTTTTTTTGGGAGTTCCCTGCTGCGTGCTTGTTTGATTCGACCAGCAGCTGGAATAATAATTTATTGCGTCGTCTGGGATATAAATAGGGCTTTCTCCCATGACATAGCCGGGCAGCCATCTCTTCACCGTCACTCAACATGTCTCTTGTGTCCTGACAATAATTTCCCCGCCACCCAGTGCCAGAGCTTATCTCTTGCTGGGGCCATTGGAGGAGAATGACAGCCCACTCCCCAGCATCTCTTCAGGAGACCACCACCTGTCAGAACACGCTGACCCCCATTTCTCTTCTCCAAACTTCAGATACTATTTGTCAAGGCGTCGCAGCGCGAAAGACATGGGGGAGCCAGTGAAGCAGATTGTGCCATTAGATTAGATAGATAGTTAGTTAGTTAGTTAGTTAGTTAGTTAGTTAGTTAGATTAGTTGTTAGTCACCATTCGTTGTTTTGGAGCAACTCGGAATTCACTTAGTTTTTTGAAAGTCACTTTTGGTTTCTCTTTTTAATTGAGTTTTTATTTCTGAAGGGAGTAGCAGAAATGGGCTGTTGAAGCAGCCAACGTTGCATTCACTTTTTGGCAAAGTTTAGCCACCCCTCACCCCTTCCGCTTTTCTAAGCTTTTCGCCGGTGAAAACCAGAAGCGGCGTGTAAAGCGGACACTTTCGTTTTCACCCACTCCTAAAAATAGATCATCCGAGTGGTGTCGCGAGTACAGTGGCATAACGGTGTTGACACCGCATTGATTGCCGAATTGGACGCAGCGAGATCGAGACCGTCGACCGTCTCCCGTCGACATGACATGAGCTGTACCAAACCGCACAGGTGTACCGTGACATTGACGCCGCCGTGTCTCCGGCCTGGCCCTACAATACCAGGGTTCCACCCTCCACTGCACACCCTCCGAACGGGTGTCGTTTTACAGTCTCGACCGCTCGTTTTTAGACCAGATGGTAGAACGGTTTGGGGTGGGGAGGTAAACCTACCTAGAACATCTCTCGTTAATCTCATGTTCTTGTTGTTGTTGTTGTTGTTGTTGTGATTGTTATCTTCAGGACATACTGATAAACTGCCGCCGGGCAGCCACCTCCATATCCATCTCCCCCCTGGTGCCGTACTACCTGGCCGTGGGCTGCTCCGACAGCTCGGTCCGCATCTACGACCGCCGCATGCTGGGGACCAGAGCCACGGGTAACGCGCTCACGTTCAGCCCACAGAGGCTGGAACAGTACCTTTAGCGCAGATGTTTTAGCAATGTTTGACCTGTACCCGTAGGTGAGCCGCAGTGCCCCGTGAACAAAAGTGATTTGAAGCGCACACAGTTGTCACCGCATTGAAGATTGGGTTGCGCCAGCGCTGTCCAAGTGCAGTCGTGCACGTTTTGTGGCAGGGCGTTCGCCGGGCCCGATCGCGGGGGGGGGGGGGGGGGGGGGGGAAGAAAGTATTCTGTGTTCAGACGCGGATATGAGCGGTTTAAACCCGAGACGTCCCTGCAACCCAACTACTGCTTTTAAAAGTTTAAACACAAGAAGGCCTCGGTGCAAACCCGACAACCGCGCTGCCTGCTGCAACTCGACCCCCCCCCCCCACCTCCTAAACAGCCCGCCGTTCTGTCCCACCCCCCCCCACCAGGTAACTACATGGGCCGCGGGACTACAGGGATGTGCGTGCGGTTCGTCCCCGCCCACTTGTCCAACAAGTCGTGCCGCGTGACCTCGCTGTGCTACAGCGGGGACAGCAAGGAGGTGCTGGTCAGCTACTCCTCGGACTACATCTACCTGTTCGACCCGGCCGACGACCAGGCCCGCGAGCTGAAGGGGCCCTCCGAGGAGAGGCGCGAGGAGGTGAGCCACGGCGGAGGCCCCCCGGGGTCCCAGCGGTCCAGACCGGAGCCTCTTCAGGCACCATCGCATGGAGTCTAGAGCTGGATTAGATCGGGTGTGATGCAGCAGCGCAATGGTGTGGACTGGCTCTGTGGTCGTCATGGCAGACGGTCCCTTTTTTGTACTCTCTGGGTAGTGTTTTTATTCTGTGGGCAGTGTGTAGCGAGAGAAAGACAACCGACACAGCATCTGAGTGCAGCCTTTGCATTAGAACAATGTTTTCCCAGGTAAGGGGGGGAGGGGCAACCCGTTCGCCTGTGCATTCTTTTGTGAAACCGTAAACATGGGCAGCCATGTTTCTCACTCGTAACGTCGGTCGCTCTGTGAAAGCTAGCTACGCTCGCGTCTCACGTGGGCCGTTGTTAAAGGGCCACCTCTGCTGACCAAAGGCACCATGGAGAGGTGGTCGCCAGCGCCCGCTGAGGAGTGCTACAGCAGTGTCCGTGTTTCTTCCCGCGGGCCACCCCCGATCGCCCAAGTCCAACTCGACCAGCACCGGTCGGCAGGGGGTCTCGGCCGAAAGCGGGGCCCGCTTTAATCCTTTGTGTCAGCAAGATCCAAAATATTATTGACCCCTGGGCGTTCGACCTCGGCGCATCCGAAGCCCGTCCTGCCAGAGGAACACGACACCTGTTTTTCCACAAACCGAGTCCGAGCGCTAAGCCCCCCCCACCACCCCCCCTCCACACACACACACACCCACCCACCCCCCCGGTGTAGACCCATCGGGCTCACACTGGGACCCGGGCAGCGGCAGCATCCTCCTGCCTCTCCCAAGTGTCTAGACACACAGGGGCCAAGGATGAGCAATCAAAAGGGGGAGACGGCGTCACGTGCGCCCCACAGAAGGCTGGGATGTTGATGGTAAATAGAGCAGGCTTTGTCTGGGCTGGCCTGGCCTTGGGAGTGCTCTGCAGGCTTCTCTCGCCGAATCTGTGTTGGCAAGAGCAGCAGCGGCAGGCGGTGAGGGGAACTGGTGAGGAAATGGGACAGAGGAGTGGGGTGGAGTAGAGTAGAGGAGAGAGAGAGACGGAGAGGGGTAGGGACAAGAGGGGCGGGATGGAGGCCGATAACGAGACGAGGAAAGAGGCTGAATCTTGTAAGGACTGAATGGTGTCACGGAAGGAAATCCTGTCAGAGATCATCAGCTCAGGCTCAACTTCCTCTTCAGCCAATGGCAATACAGTAATGCGCTTGTGATTTCCACATCGCAAAGCGCAGAGATGCCACCGGTAGAGGAAATTGCAGCAATCGCCACGTCTTTGTTTGATTGCAGGTTGACGGTGCGACCGGCGTTGAGTTGAAACCCGGGGGTTTCGCTGGTAGATTAGTCAGGTTAGTGTGGGGGGGGGGGAAGCGGCGGGGGGCTGGGTGTCGCCGGGGCAGCGAGGCAGCACAGGGAAAGCGGAAATGTGCCAGTGTATCAGCTGTGTCTCCATGTGAGCGCCGATGTACATTCCTTTCCAAATACAGCAGCCCACTGCCGCAATGTTCTGCCACCGGCAAAAAATAGCCCAGGTCCCGAGGTGCAGGGCCTGCCAAGGAGAGCCTAGTTACCCCTCACCCACCCACCCACAGCCCCCCCCAGAACTCTCTTTCTCCTCTCTCTCTCTCTCTCTCTCTCTCTCTCTCTCTCTCTCTCTCTCTCTCGCTTGCTCTTTTTCTCTCATACGTTCTCTCTTGCTTTCTCTCGTCCTTTCCTGCTCTCGCTTGTCAAGAAGTCTAAATTCTCTCTCTCTCTCTCTCTCTCTCTCTCTCTCTCTCTCTCTCTCTCTCCTCTCTCTCTCTCTCTCTCTCTCTCTCTCTCTCCTCTCTCTCTCTCTCTCTCTTCATCTCTCTCTCTCCTCTCTCTCTCTCTCTCTCTCTCTCTCTCTCTCTCTCTCTCTCTCTCTCTCTCTCTCTCTCTCTCGCACTCACCAGCCTGGCTTTGATCTCTGATCACCCCTTCAGCACCCTCTCTTTACCTTACTTAGTTTTCCAGTCGCCTCTCTCTCACCACACCAGTTGCTGCCCTCTCTCTCTCTCTCTCTCTCTCTCTCTCTCTCTCTCTCTCTCTCCTTCTCTCTCTGCCCTTGATGCTTAGTGTGAAGAGTGGGGATGTTTACACGCAGTGTTTCCTGGGCCACCCCCTCCAGCACATACACAAACACAAATCCCCAGCCATGTGCCGCTTCAGTGGAAACGACCACGAGTTGAAAGCAAAGACAAAGTGTTTGTACGTGTGTGTGTGTGTGTGTGTGTGCGTGTGTGTGTGTGTGTGCGGCTGCTTGTGTGTGAGTGTGCACATGATGAGAGCGACAAGTGACGCTGTGCGTGTGCATCTGGGCTATTTTGGAACAGACTTTGAGGTTCACCTCCGTGTGTGTGTGTGTGTGTGTGCGTCACAGCTCAGACAGCCCCCAGTCAAGCGTCTACGTCTACAGAGGGGACTGGTCTGACACGGGGCCCCGGGCTCGCCCCGAGAGCGAGACGAGGCGAGATGGTGAGGACGAGAATAATCACCCTTCCCCCCCCTTCCCCTCCACCCTGGGCGGCCATCTGCATGCACACGCAGTACACATGCAGTCGTGCATTCATACAAGCACACGATCGCCTCAGACCAAAGGGTATCACATCTGATTTCAGTGCAAGTGTGTAATTACAATCACATAAACGTCCATGTAAAGATGGTGTTTTGTTCTTTATTTGATGTACACGCGAAACACACAACAATCCCTGGAAAAGCCTCTGAACCGTGACGTTGTCTCTGCACCCTTTTCAGGCGAGCAGAGCCCAACGTGTCTCTGATGCAGCGGATGTCCGACATGCTGTCCCGCTGGTTCGAGGAGGCCAGCGAGGCTCAGGGCAGCAGGGAGGGCCGGCCTCAGACCAGACCCAGAGGTAACCCTCGGGGCCCCGCCACCGCCCCCCCCCCCCGCTCTGAATCCTGGTCGGGACGCAATCTAGATCCACTCAATGGTTTTGTTTAATCCATTGGATCTAGATTTCGCGATTTCCCTGTTTTTTTTTTAGATTCAAAGCACTCGTGTAAACGGGGGCCGGTAGTTTAACATTCATGTTTTGCCTTTGATCACCAGGACAGCCATCCGTCCAGAGATAGGCACCCAGATAGACTCCGGCGCCGCGCCTGCCACCGCAGAGTCCCCCCCTCAGGGTCCCAGCACGTCAGAGACCCCGACTGAGGGGTCCCCGGCACCTGGGAGACCCCCGCTCAGGGTCCGAGCACGTCAGAGACCCCCAGTCTGGGTCCCGGCACTTCAGAGACGCCCGTGGAGGTGGGGGCCGGCCCCGTGTCGCCTGCAGCTCCGCTGCCCCAGTCCACCTCCACCTCCACCTCCACCTCCACCTCCACCTCCACCCTCCACCTCCACCTCCACCCTCCTGCCCGGGGTCGTCGTCGACGGTGACCGCACAGCCCACCTCCCTGCGCCTCTACGTCGGTGGAGAGCTCCGCTCAGCCCTCCTCTTCGTCGCTCGCCTCTTCCCCGGGACTCGGAGCAGAGGGGTCACGCCAATCCCACGGTGACGCCCCACCTCTGCCCCCCGCCCCCACCCCCACCGCCACCCTACCCCGACGCGCACATCCGGCCCGGCCGCACCCTCAGGTGAGACGTTGGACGCGCGCAAAAGTCAAATGTTTTCTTGGTCCTTAGCGTGACGACTGCAAGTCGAGGTATAGGGTGTCATCACCCGGAGGTCCTGTTGTAGGGGAGGAACAAACAAACATGCTCGGAACAGGTTCAACAACACGGCCGTCTGTAGAACACTTCTCTAGGACACTGTGTGTGTGTGTGTGTCTGTGTGTGTGTGTTGTGTGTGTGTGTGTGTGTGTGTGTGTGTATGTGTGCACGCGTACCTACGTGCCGTGTATTTACCTGAACCCAGTACACTCACACACATACACACCTTCCAGCATTTTACTTCCTCTGTTTGCCTCTTTTTTCTCCCCCCACCCCCCCCTCTCCCCACCTCTTTTCATGCTTGCCCCCCCTCCTCCTCGCCCCCCCGCTCTGTTCTGCCCTCCCCCTCTCCCCCCCGGGTAGAGTACGGTCCTCACCGGCTCCCGGTCAGGTCTGGTGTGCCGGCGCCTTCAGCGGCTGCTCCAGCTGGCCGAGCCCCCCGGTCAGGGCGGCGAGCGGGTGCGCATTCGGCTCCGGCCGCCCTGCCCCGCCCCCCCTCAGAGAGACAGTCTCACAGAGCCCCCGCCTGCGGGCGCCACGCCCCCGCCGCCGCCACCGCCGCCGCCAAGGGCCGCGAATCTCTCCGCCCAGGTTACCCCCCCCCCCTCCCCACCTCCCCCGCACCCGTTTTCTGCACGGCCTCTACCATCACGAAACACCCCTACTCCCTACTCCACCCAAACCCCCCTCTCCCCGCAGAGTGCTCTCTCTCTCTCTCTCACTCTCTCTCTTCTCTCTCTCTCTCTCTCTCTTCTCTCTCTCTCTCTCTCTCTCTCTCTCTCTCTCTCTCTCTCTCTCTCTCTCTCTCTCTCTCTCCGCCTGACGGGTGACGTCACGAGGGTCTGATGTCATGTTCACTCATGCAGCAATCCTGTGGCGCAAACTCCTCCCCCCCCCCCCACCTTGCCCTGCACCTCAATCGGCTCCTGCGCTCGGGTCACCTCCTTCATTCCACCTGCTGCTTGAGTGTCCGCCCTCCCCCGATTCCCCGCCCTCCCCACCTCCCCCGTCCCCTCCCCCAGTGTGGAGTTCCTCTGTGCTCTGGACCTCACCATTTGCCATTGGCTTGTGTGGTTTGCTGGTCAGTGGCAGTGAGCAAGACGCCTGCTGCAAGATTTGCCATGTGAGATGAAGAGATATGAGACCGTATCAGGACACGCACGCACGCACGTGTGTGTGTGTGTGTGTGTGTGTGTGTGACATGTTTGTGTGAGAGTCACAACATGATGGACTTGGTTCTACCTAATCAATGACCTGCTTCAACCATTCCCTACCAGACTCCCCTGACTTGTAGTGGCTCTAGATGTAATGCACAACATGATCTATGATTATGTTAAATGTGTATGCCTACTTAAGTGCATTCTACCGTCTATTTAACTGACAACCATGCTCCCCTGTGTTATTTTCGCTCAAAGTTCTGGCATCACATTCCAGCTGCTAATAGTTTGAACATCAAAACAATTGGCCTGTTGCCATCAAACCCCGGTGATGAATGACACTGACGCTTTGGTGTCAGTGTGTGTGTGTGTGTGTGTGTGTGTGTGGGGGGGCGGGGGGGTTGACGGGACCGTTCTCACTGCGTTTTCCTCGCTATTCAAACCAGCTGTGTGAGCTTGCGCACCGAGTTCACCAGCAACAAACACGCCAACAACGCCTGGGATGCTGCGCGGGGCGTGGGTTGAGTTCTTAAGCCCGACACCTCTTGGCTCCGTCGCAGTCTGCGCCAGAGTCGTCGTCCCCCCCCCCCACCGTTTGCTTGTGTGGGACGGGGCTCTTCCTGTGTGTGTGCGTGGGTGCCGCGCCGTCTCTTCCTGCCTGGCCTTTTTGGTTTGTCTTAACACGGAGGCGTGATGTGGCGGCTAACCCTGTGGCCCCTGTGTGTGCGTGTGTGCGCGTGTGCGTGCGTGTGTGTGCGTGTGTGTGTGTGTGCGCATGTGCGTGCGTGTGAGCGTGTGTGTGTGTGTGCGCGTGTGCGTGTGTGTGTGCGTGCGTGTGCGTGGTGATGAGCATGGTGATGAGGAACTCTTCTGTCCCGTGTTGACTCACTGCCGTTTGTCTTCCAGATTCCCCCTCGTCTGTGGTAAACAAACAGCTTGGCTCCATGACTCTCAATGAGCAGCAGGGTGCGTCTCAAACACGCACGCACGCACGCGCACATGCACGCACGCAGGCATGCACACACGCACACAAGCACACGCGCACAGACACACAGACAGTTGTACAGGATTTGAACAGGCTTTTTAGAGGCTTCAAGGTGATTCGACACAATCGAGTTAAGATGTGAGCAAAACCCGATAGACTGAGCCGAGCCGACGGACCGGGGCTTAACGCAACGAGACTGTCTTCTGTGTTGAAATGTCAATAACTAATCATAGATTAGTAAGATTAGTCACACGGGCCCCCAAAAGGAACCCATGCATAATGGCGTTCAGAGGGTGGGTGCGATGCGACGACCCAACCCCTGCTTTAAATCGGGACCACACATGACAATAAAAGTGCCTCTTGTCTCGGGGGGGGCTCCCATTCAGGACGCCCGGAGGCAGCGAGGCCAGCCCCTGCCGAGGCTCAGTGCCCGCCAGGCGGCGGGTCGGTGGCGCCGGGGAGCTCCGCCCCCTCTACCTCCGCCTCCACCCAGGGTTCGACCACGGGTCGGGCCGGCGCTGCGGAGCCCGTCCTCAGCCTGCACTACAGCTCCGAGGGAACCACCACCAGCACCATCAAACTGGACTTCACCGATGAGTGGTACGGCCTCAGCCACAAACATCGATGCCAAACGCGCATGTGTTATTTGTAAATTGTTGTATGATGTAGTAATTGTTTAAATAGTTATTATTAAATATGATTTATTTTTGTACGTTATTATATTGTAATGCAGCATTTTTTCCACTACTTCCACGACTATCATTTGTTTTGAAAACCTGATATGCAGTTCATATTCACTATAATTATTATGTAATTATTCTAAATATTGTAATATTTTATAATATATACGTCTAAATACCATGACAGTTTCATCATTACTCATTGAAGCCATCCGTGCTCTGTGCCATTGTGAAAAGCATTACCCACTTAACCACATTAGCCACTAACGTCAGGTGGTCTGTGTTTCCCGGGGTCTCCTAGGAGCAGTTTGCCCCCCAGCCCCCGGGGCAGTGGGGGCTCGAAAGCCTCCGCACCGGCAGCGGTCGGGAGCCGAGCGGGCCTGTCCGTGGAGCGCCCTGCGGCAGAGCCAGGTGACTGGAGCGTTCACGTCCTTCTTCTCTTGTCGTCCCGCGTAGCACCAGTAGGGGGTGCTCAAGACTACGCCGTTCGATCATTACATTACATGTACATTACGTCTCCTCAGTGACTCACCCACCACGTGTCCCCTGCTGCAGCAGCTCCTGCGGGGTCAGAGCCGCCGGCCCAGGCCCGGCCCGCCTCCGGTCCGGGGTCCTCGCGCGCCGCCCCGGCCGGCGCGGAGAGCCGCACCCCAGCCGAGGCCTCCTCCTCCCTGGGGGCCGGCGGCGCCCCGGCGGCCCCCCAGTCGGAGGGCATGGAGGACACGTCCGGGGGCTGCAGGAGGGAGGAGCCCGTGGGGGAGGAGGTCCCCGAGGGACCCCAGCAGCAGCAGGGCGCCGGGTCGCAGGGCGGACCGCCCGCCCGGGGGAACCCGGACTCGGACGACAGCGACGACGACCCCATCCTCATCCCCTCCACCAGGTTCAGGGGCGGACAGGGACAACGGTACGTTTCGGACCCACCGGAGGAACCCCGGGGACCACGCGCACACACACACACACACGCACACACACACGTGTCCATTCAGACAGGCCTTTATTGTGGGGTACTCAATGGTGGGTGTTTGTTCCTTGCTGTTACTGTCCGACCTGATGACCTGATTATTTCACCGTGCGTTCAGATTTAATACGAGAGGATCTGCGGTAGGCGATAGAATGATCAGGTAAAGACTTTGCACGGGTAAATAAAGCGATCTAACCTGCAAGGTGTGTGCGCGAGACAATGCTGGTAGTGTTAAGAGGATGGTTTGTGGTTGTGGACTTTGGGATGCTTGCGAGGCGCAGTGACTAATCAACCACATGGCTAACCTTTTTTTTTGTTTTTTTAAGTGTGTGCTGTGCATGCGTCCCACCATCACCTCACTGAGCGTGTGTGGGCTGCTACCTGCTGGACAGAGTCTGACAGTGAGCAGTAGGGATGGGACGAGACATCGGGCGAAACACGCCAAAGCGTGGGAAATGAAAGATGATGCGATGGGTGAAGCCACGCGTCGCCGCGAACCATTGGCACTATTTACGTGAGCCCTGTATGGTGAGCTTGGTGTATCGTCCCAGCCCTACTTAGGACTGATGAGAACACTGCATGGTACCGTTAAGGGAACCGACTGCGTAGAATTGAATTGATTTGTTTTTGAGAGTGAGAGTGGGAGCGAGAGAGAGAGAGAGCAAGAGAGCAAGCAGGAGAGAGAGGGAGAGAGAGAGCAAGAGCGGGAATGAGAGAGAGAGAGCGAGAGTGAGAGAGCGGGAGTGAGCGAGAGAGAGAGAGAGAGCAGGAGTGAGAGAGCGAGAGAGAACGAGCAAGAGGGAGCGAGAGAGAGAGAGCGCGAGAGAGAGCAGGAACGAGAGAGAGAGAGAGAGAGAGAGAGAGCGTGAGCGAGAGCGAGTTTTAGACTTCTTGTCTTTTCCTCACCGGTGATGGAAGAGCCAAGAGAAGCAGCCTCTCTTTCTCTGAGCTTCACACCACCTTGATGGCGGTCTGCGCTTCCACCTTCCCCCCCCCCCCCCCCCCCCCGGCCCTCACGTTCTCAACAAGGACGCCACGCGTCTTCTGTCCTATCTGACCCACCGGGACGCTGCGCTGAGCTCCTTCACTGGCGTGCCACCCCTTGTCCCCGGCCAGTGTTTCAGAGAAGCGTTTGCATGCGTAGAACTCGGCCAGTTGAGTCACACAGTCCCAGCATGCATCTCTCTCAAAACAACACTGTCTTGAGGGGGAAACCCCCCCCCCCCCCGTTTTTTTTCACAAATGTTGCAGAAACATTTGTGAAAGACAAACACACAACCACACACACACACTGGCACATTGGTCCGCCTGGAAGACACTTTGCACAAGACCTGTCATTTGTGATGTGTTTGTGTGTGCCAATCACTTTGCTTTTAACCAGCCGTGATCACACAGCGCAGTGATGTAATAGGAATAGGAGGACCTGTGTGTGTGTGTGCGTGTGCGTGCGTGCGTGTGCGTGCGTGTGTGTGTGACCTGTTTCGTTTCCGCTCGTGAGCCCCGCGTTCTCGCCTCTGCGCTCTCCCAGGCGCTCGGCAGCGGCCCGCATCCAGGAGCTGTTCCGCCGGAGGAAGGAGAGGAGGGAGCTGGAGGAGAGCGAGACCCAGAACATCCGAAGGCCTTCGGTCAAAATGGTCTACAAGGGCCACCGCAACTCTCGGACAATGGTACCCCAACCGCGCCGCGCCGACCCCGAGTTAACGCGTGATATGTCAACATCCGGGAAACACCCCCCCCCCCCCCCGCCCCGCCCCTGGTACGCCTGTTTTAAACTGAATGGGCTCATGGGATGTTGTGGTCGTTGTGTGTCCCCTCTCCCCCCCCCCCCACCCCCACCCCCCGTCTTCCAGATCAAAGAGTCGTGCTTCTGGGGCGACAACTTCGTGATGAGCGGCTCGGACTGCGGCCACATCTTCGTGTGGGACCGCCACTCGGGGGAGCACCTCATGCTGCTGGAGGCCGACAACCACGTGGTCAACTGCCTGCAGCCCCACCCCTACGACCCCAGTAAGTGCCCTGCCGCCCACTCGCTCTGGGGTCTTTCGGCAGCGTTGCCATGGCAATGCCGGGACGACAGGAAATGGTTTGTTTTATGGGTTTTCATTGTTTGTGTTCCAGTCATGGCCTCGTCGGGGATCGACTACGATATCAAGATCTGGTCGCCTCTGGAGCAGTCGCCCTCCTTCAACAGGGTCCTTGCTGATGAGGTAAGGCGGAAAAGAGTGAGTCAGAAGAGGGCAGGATAGTCTATAATGGCTGAAGGGCACTTGGTTTGATTTCCCCAATGTCTGCAGCCGTCCTAAAGCAGGGTGGCAGGTATGGCCTTACCTGTATGAATGTTGTTATGTTGCCTGTTTGTTGCTTTGCATAAGGTGACACGTATATTGACTAAATAGCTATCTTTGTTATTGTCTAGTCAAATGTGATAAAACATATAATGGAATCCTTGTTTGTGTGTGTGTGTGTGTGTGTGTGTGTGTGTGTGTGTGTGTGTGTGTGTGTGTGTGTGTCCAGGTAATTACTAGGAATGAGCTAATGCTGGAGGAAACCAGGAACACCATCACAGTCCCCGCCTCCTTCATGCTCCGAATGCTGGCCTCCCTAAATCACATTAGATCAGGTAGGTATACACACACACACACACACACACAGGCACAAGCATTCATTGACATTAGCTCATGGTGACATGGGAGCCATTTCCCCACACCATAGAAATTAGCGTTTAAATTGGTTCAGCAGGTTTCTCAACAATTTCTCCGTTCTGCGTTTTTTTTCTGTTTTGCCTTCGTTTCTCGACTCACGTCTGCTGTTTTCTCGTCCGTTTGGCAGACCGGCTGGAGGGAGATCGCTCAGAGGGCTCCGGGCAGGAGAACGAGGACTAGCGGCGACTGGTTAATGTTTTAATTTAATTACAAAAAAACAAAAAAACAACACAACACAAAAAACATATTTTTGTTTTTTGCTCGTAAGCACTTGTAAACCCAAGATTTGTACATGTCTACTGTAGAATACTTCCTGATGAGAATTTCTATGCCCCTCTCATCGCTTTTTTAAGAACACTTTCTTACTAATGTTTCTGAATGAGGGTAAAAAAAAGAAGAAATTTAAATAAAAGATCTGGGAAATTATAAGAGTGTATGCAAGGACAAGGAAGTCCTCTGAGAGGGTGTACGTGGAGACGTCTGCGAGGATGGAAAGTGCAATATTATTTGGTCGGGAGAGTTTAATCAGTGTTACGCGTGGTGTTTTCTTTTTTGTAGCAAAAGGCAAAGAACTTCAACCTTCAACCTTTATGTACTGCACTGGCGGTTCAGCATGTCAACAGGAATCGTGCTTCATTTAAAACTATACCTTTTTTTTTTTTTTGAGTTTGTGTTTCGTTTTTTTTGTTTTGTTTTTTGTTATTGAAACAAAGCTGTATTTTCCTGTCCCCAAAAGGGTTAAGTCAATGAAACAATCCTTTGCCAATTTTTTTTTTTTTTGTGTTGCAAAAAAAGAGTTTCTGGAGTAGATGTTATTTCAGAGATGTGTTTCTGTTAAGGCCTGGCACACCGCCTGTGCGTCTCGCCTCACCAGTGAATGAACCAATAAATTCATTCCGAAAAAATAAACCGCTCGCACGTCATCTTTTGTTCCTCGAGCTGCGTGTGCTGCTGCTAGCTAAATACTTGGACATTGGAGCGGAGAGAGAAGGCCTCTTTACTGTCAAAATAATTCAAAGTTGTCAGGGATGATTGTTATTATTATCATTATGGGCTGCCAGGGATTTTTTAGAAGTTGTGTTTAGAAGATGTATGCAAGTCTAGTATACTTGAAAGTTTACTTTACAAAAAAAAAAAGAGTTACAGACCGTACCGCTGATGGGCTGTTGATTTCTGATGACCATAAATGGACATTGGGGGACAGTTGGTCGTTGTTTTTGTAGCTGCTGTTGATCAAACCAAACATCTTATTGCCCTGTCTTCATTCTCTCACACCCTTCAACGTTAAGTGGGAAAACAAAAACACTGACGGGGCTTAACAGGATTTTAGCTGCTTCATCGTGTCTTGATTATAAGAAAAATTATAAACTGGGTCCATAACACAATTACAAAGCATGAATACATTTTTATTAGTGGACATGAAAAATCTACTTTTTGTCGTGTATCGCTTCCTCATATATAGTAGTACCATGTTATTCTGCAGACATTCAAACTGACCATATGATGTTGTAAAAAATGTAAAAAGGTTTCAGTCTGAAGTAAATCATCCTCCAGTAGCCCAATACTGCTGACAGCAGTAACCTACTGGGCTCTCTGGCGGCACAGAGCCACAGTATCTCGTACTGTTACAGCACCTGAGTGACACACACAAGGTTTGTATCGTGGCATTCATTTCAGTCGTAAAAAAAACAATCTGGTCACCCCCTACTTCACTCGGATGACGTGCAAATTAATTCAATGGAACTTCCTATGCTGCCTATTGGTAATAATCGCCCTTCTCCTCGTGAAGAACTGCACCACAGAATCCACATGTGTTGTGAGTTAAAATGTCGTCTTGAGATTAACTACAGGTATTTGTCCGGAGTACTCGATACATTGGTCTTTCTTGGATGAATTTACACAGCGTTAAATAGATACGACCTCAGCAGCCGGTACACGAATACAAGCTTTTGATCTTTTTTTCTCCACAGGTCTCTGCGTAAACCCACTTGTAACAACACTTGTCCTTGACGTCAACAGCGCTAATTCAGTAAGATCTCCCTCGCCAGGACCGCCGATGACCACGGACCTGTCCCCGGGGTGCTTTCGAGTCCTCCGGCGCACACTGCAGATTGAAGTGCAACTCTCATGTACGCAATCATTTCTGGCACTTGGCTCGGCGGCAGGATGCAGGGGAGGGGGGGATAAGTACAAAATGAGGTACAAAAAAACAATGATGGGGGCGTCATCTAGACACCACAAGCACCATGGACGTGATGCCACCGCTGACCCACGGATTCTGTTAGTCCGTGAGACGCCAGGCATACACAGCCACGCAGGTCATAGAAAAAAAACTATACAAAACGTTGATAAATAAATCATTGGCGTAAACAAAAGCTAACATGTTGAATCGTTTTAAGTAACAGCAGTAGAATAATTCCTGTATTTGTACTTCTACTAGCAAGGCACTTGATGCGTACACTTGGTCCAACACAGTGGAATGAGCAATGTGCTTTTTTTTTCAAAAAAAAGAAAAAAAGAGTATTTCAAGTATTGAAGACTACACAATAAATTCCTAAGCAGAATTTAGTTTAATATATAAGTGAGACCTCCAATAAAGATAATGTCCTAAGAGGCTCATGATACAAATACTACTGTGGTTTCAGTCACAAGGAGAGATTTGTGATATACTTATGTTTCCTCCTGCAGGGTACGAAACATGTCGTTCTGTAATGAACACAACTCATTCATTATAAAAAGCTTTGCGGAAGTGGTTCGCTGTTGCAGAAATAGGTTCCGTACCTACTTCGTTTGTACCTGTCGCCATCGTCCGTCCATTTACAAAAAAAAAAAAAAAACCACCACAGGGCTATGGCAACCCCCACACCCCCGTGTCCGCGATTCCTCCCGTGAACGTCCGTCTGTCCTTCCCCGAGCAGCTCGTACGAGGCCGGGACGCTCTGGGGGGGGGGGGGATGCGGGGCGGCCTACATAACCGAGGCCACATTCAGCCCTACGAGTCCCTCGTCCTCCTGCTCCTGATCTCGGTCGTCCTTGACTATCCCTTCGTCGATGCTCTCCAGCCGGAGCCTCTGGCCGTCCAGGTACCGCGGCCTGGCGGGCGCCGGCCTGGCGGCGAACATCCCCGCGGGGAGGGCCGCGTCGTCCCCGAAGAGGACCAGCCTGGCGTCGCTCTCGATGGCCCTGGCCAGGCCGGCGGCGAAGCTGTCCAGGGACTTGTGTATCTCCGCGCGGACCTGGACGACGGAGGGCAGGGTGCCGTCGGCTGTCGGGAGAAACACGCGAGGGGAAAGGGGTTTAAAATGTGCGACGGTGGCGGACGGCGGTGCCCACGTTGGTGCACGTTGACGTGTTCACACTGCAGTTTATTCAGGCCAGAGTGGATTAAGGATTTTTGATTGGGAGGCTCATGTTTGTGGTTGTTCACAGTATAAAATGGTGAAAATGAGACAGGATTCGGGCCACTTAGGCACTCCGGCGTTCACCTAGCATGCGGGTTTTGTGTGTCCGTCCCCCTTGTAACCTCCCTTCCTTTGTACCCAGGGAAATAACAGGTACCTTTGGATTGCTCCACCTGGTCCTCAAAGGTCACCGAGCTCCGCCTCTTCCCAGACGTGTTGCCATGGGAGTGGGGGTGGGAGGAGCCATCGGTGGAGAAGTTATCAAGCAGCATCACGTCCGTACCTTAGGGGATGAAGAAGAGTCGGGTTGCTTGAGATCACAAAGGGAAGTTCCACTTTCAGTCAATGGCGCAATTATGTGTTCGCCTGTGTGATGCGATGTGCGATACGATGCTTGACCTATCGACTATAAGACATGAGCTGTGAAGCTAAAAAACATGGACATTTCTACTTTCTACTGGTGATGTCGTCTTTGTATGTCACGGTAAATGATGCGCCTATATTGACGCGAAACCAACATAGGTTGGAATTTAGACCTCTCTTTTGTCGCCGTTTTCGCGTGTGCCGTCCTGTGTGCGACACTTACATGAGTCCTGAGTGAAACTGAAGCCCGTGTCTCCAGTGCTGCTCCCGGGGGCCACCAGCTGTCCCCCAGCCAGCATGGCCGTCAGGTGGGGGGACATTCCAAGGTCTGGAGCACAACACACAGGCGCACGACGACGCTCCATCAGAGGCAATGACAAAAATCAGTCTCTCCAAACATCCATTTAATACTGAGTCCATTTAGCAGGTGCCTCCATCCGAGTTAACGTAACGTCATTTTATCCATGTCATTTAGGACCAGGCGAACATCGGGGATCAACCCCGGCACTTTTCGGTGGTTATCCTCTGACGGCCGCCGTCTCACCTGTGATTCGGTTGGAGATGCTGAAGAGACGCGAGGTGCGCTGCCGCGTGGCGAAGGGCTCCCGGTAGTAGCGGTCGCCGAAGCACATGCCCAGCAGCTCCTTCCGCACCGTCTTGTTCCACAGGCCGTAGATGAGCGGGTGGCACACGGCGCTGCAGAACGACAGCCAGGCCACCAGCGTGCCCACCGTCTGCGATGTGGCGTCCTGCCCCCACACCGCCTCGCTGCACACCGCCACCACGTAGGGTCCCCAGGTCACCAGGAAGCTGCCGATCACCACCAGGATGGTGACCAGGGCCTTGCACTGGCTGCCGGCGTACACCAGGCTGCGCCGGCTGCCGTTGCTGCACGTCGAGGTGCTCGAGTTCTTGCGGCCGTTCCTCTGGCTGCCGCCGCCGCCACCGGCGCCGCCCGGTTCGTCCTCGGCAACGACCACCGTGCCGCAGTGCACCTTGCGGGCCTTCATGCGCGCCACGCGGAAGATCACGCCGTAACAGCCCAGCATGGCGAGGAAGGAGGGCACGCTGCACCATGTGACCCAGAAGGCCGTGTAGCCGCGGTCCCGGTGCCAGGACGCCACGCAGGTGCGCTTGGAGCAGTCGAACTCGAAGGACGACCAGCCGAAGAGCGGCGGCAGGCAGGCCACCAGCGAGTGCAGCCACACGTAGGCGATCACCACCACCGCCCGGTTCCCCGTGATCTTCATGGGGTAGATCATGGGGTAGAGGACGGCATAGTACCTGAGGGGTGGGGGGGGGCGTGTGATATGGTGTTATTCCGGCGGTGTTCTTACCATTGGCTTATTTGTTGTTGTTTTTTGTTGTTGTGTTTTGTTTTAGACAACTGAGTTGAAACAAAAATTTGCAGAAAAGTCTTCAAAGCCTGGGTTCAAGCTATTCATGTATGCAACTAAAGGGTAAAGGAGCATTTAGCTAACGCTTTTGTGCAAATAGACATACAATCAGTACATTTGTGGGGTTCGACATGTGGACAGTTGGAGGAGGAGGGGGAGCAAGGGGATCGAACCGCCGACCCTACGGTTAGTGGACGACCCGCTCTGTCCACCCACTCTACCCACTGAGCTACTGCCGCAACTGTATTCAACATATTGAATATACAAACAGTAGGAGCAAGGGGAAACCGTAGAGTACATGAAATAACAAGATAGGGATACCGAAACATGCGAGTGCAGTAGGTGGCAGCAGTGCTACAGAAACACTGCGGGAATCCACTTCCCTTCACACTCACTCGGTCACATGGAGGGTGACCACCAAACCCCAACAAACGCAGCATTCAATGTTAATTCCAAACAACATGTGCAGCCACTAGAACCCTATACACCTAGGCCTTAATAATAAGCCCTGTTGTTGTGAGCCCTTGGCACTGTTCAGCTCTTAAAACGCTTTGTTAATCTGGATTAGAATGTTTGCACCTTTTTTTCCGCTGGGAAAAGTCCTGAATGCATTTCACTCAATGTAAGAACACATTGTGTTTTCCATTGACTAAGTCTTTGTGAGATATTATTCAAGGTAATAACTGGAAATATTTTCTTACTTGTAAACACATTTGTATTAGCATGTTGCATGTAAAAACAACAACAACAACCTATATTTCCATCAAAACATCATCCAAACAACCTTTCTTCACCATGACTCCATCGAAATTCCTAACTGAAATCAGTGCACTGCACTGTAAATATAATTATGTTGCTTTGTGTTGTGCATTGAAAAGGTGTTTATGCTGAACCCAGCTTGCTATTTCAGTCTGATGTCAGCATCTGGTAAATATAGGTATACTACCCATTTGTATTAAATGTAATTGAAGAATGAAGAATTTCCATCCGAGAACAATTAATTGTGTACTAGCAGGTTCTGATTCACTATAAATGGCACCACAGCGTTCATTGCTTTACACATTGCAACATCACCAGCTGTGAGGCCAGGTAATTGAAATTCTTTTTAATGCAAAAGTGAAAGGATTCAAGGTCAGAAAAGTAAGTAACTGTTCCTCCAGGATAGCACCCTGGAGTAATTGTTGCGACATCCATCTCTAATCTTATAAAATATGATGTGGTTTATTCATTTGAGATTAGTTAAGTCCATACACTAACTGAACAACAGCAGCAACAACAACAACAACGGGGGTCTTTTTGTCTTCTGCATGGTTGTAACCTGGCACTGACCTGTCGATCGCTATGGCCCCCAGGGTGAGCATGCTGGCGGAGCTGATGAGCAGGTGGAGCAGCGCGGTGAAGTTGCACCACACAACCCCGAACACCCACTCCCTCTTGGCGGAGCTCACCGCCACGAACGGCAGCACGAACACGGACAGCATCAGGTTGGACAGCGTCAGGCTGAACACGAACTTGTTGCTGGGCGTGAGCAGGTACGGCCTCCGGTACAGTGTGCCCACGATCAGGAGGTTTCCCAGGAAAGCCAGGAGCGTGATGGTGACGATGGTGACCGTCTCCAGCACCGCCGGGCCCTCATGACTCCCCAGTGCGCTACAGTTCCGACTGGTGTTCATGGTGGTGAGAGACGGGGCCACTGCGGATGTGAAGGCATAGTAGTACACTAGTGAGAGACAAGAGGGGAGGGGGGAAATGGGTATGTGGTGAAAAAGCCAGTAGGTTAATGGGGTACAATTTAAGGTAACCCCCAGACAGTGGAGCTGAAAACCCACAGAGGCTGCTACGACGCACAATGCAACATACTGTCAACCCACGCATGCGTTAAGTGTCACAGGAAAATAATAAAGCTCGCTTGTGGCTGAGCGACTGCCCTGTTGCTCACAGATTAAACGCGTTGCAACAATGTATTACTATTTGATGTTCGTGAAGTCTTTTTTTCAGGCCACTGGGAGTGTTTGGTCAAATGTGCCAAATATCAGATAATCCCTTAAGAAAAACGGAGAGAAACGTTACACACGGGTGATTTTACGCGTGTAAAACCCCGTTATAAACCCCCGTTATATGTCCATGGCGTCTCGTTGGGTCGCACACCAGAGACCCCCTCACAGATCAGGCTCCAACATTAAGTAAGTTAGCATAGCTTAGCAGAGAAAACTTTCTCCATTGTCCCTAAAAGAAAAACCACCCCTCCAGCCATTACTCACCGGTACGGGAATAACAGCGTTACGGGTCAGGATCCGTCCTTTTACATGTACGTTTCCCATTCTACTCCTTTCCCCCCACTCGGACCAGAACCATGTGAGTGGTCGTTGGACTTTGAGCACGATATCTAAGCTATCGTAGTGACTAGTAGTTTGGTGGAAAACCAGCTGCGGCGCAATGGCGTCGCTCCCACCCCCGACTCCTCACCTCACCCAGCGGATCCCCTGAAGAGTGGTGGGTGGTCCGGGGTGAAATGTAGTCATTCGCCCCGTTTTGGTTTATATGTTGACGTTTAAGCGGAGTTGAGCTGTTAACATGAGTGTAGGGTTAACTTGGTTTACTTTTTGTGAGTATACTTTTGGTGCTTCATGTTGGGAATTGTTATGCAATTTTAACTTGGACGTGGGCCGTGGTGCCAAAGTTTGCTCCGTTGGATATGTCCGGCTGTCAGAAGTTATTGTTTGTGCTGATGGGAGTCTTATCCGAGGCGTATTGTGCTTTTGTGAATGAATTTGAGTTTCTCTGGACCACCTAAGGAGACCAAAGCTTCCCGCAAATGCTCGTCATTCCCCAGTTAGCCAATCTCAGCGGAGGGATGTGGTCGTCTTTAATCGTCATTCCATATTCGTCCACCAGATAGCGCAATATCTCTACCGAAAGCAGCTTGAAAAGCTGCTAGGCTAAGAAAAGTTTATTCTCATATAATTTATGGAAACTTCCAACTACTTCCATGCAAAAACGTCTAGAATGTATTCATTTAATGCTACTAATAATAATAATAATAATAATGATGTATTAATAATATATATTAATATATAATATTATAATATATATATCAATATAAAATAAATGCAAATTATTTAACACATTTACAGTCTTAACAGAAAGACAGCTGTTTGGCTCTGCCCTTAACTTTAATCAATTGCTTACATAAAACAGCGAAAAAAAATCATCCACTAAATGCCCCAAATAGCCCAAAAATGTAAACATCATTCAAAAGTGTAACTCAGAGGCTAAAATCTTGGCATTTTAGTCTGTGGGGTGTAGTCAGCCAGCAGAGACACCATTAGACCCTAAAAAAACAAAACAAGTTATCGTTATACTATTATCGGGTACAATAATGGTTGTAGTGAACACATGTCAACATTACACGGTGTGCATCTGCAGTCAAAGCCCACCATGATCGTCCACTTCCTGTTCTCGGCCTCGGGGAAGACCAGGGAGCGGGAGGAGTAGAACACCTCATCATCCACCTCCTCTTGTTTGCGAGGGAGGCAGTGCAGGAAGGTCCAGTCTGGATTGGCCACGGCTCCTGTCTGGTGTGGCATCGACCCACAACCGAGAGGGCAATTATTCATCTCGTACCAAAGCGTGGGAGGGATTTACTGTTTGGTCTTAAGCGTCGGTTATGGTTCCGCCTAGTGATCACGCAATGGCCACGCAGTTGCTTGGATGCAGTCATGAGACCGTGATGGTTCTGCGTGGGGTTTACGTGTCGAAATGCAATTCAATGCCACACCGGTAGAGGGACCATTCTGGTCATAACATACGGATTACTAGCGAGTAAAAAAAAGTTTACAGACATGAAGGCAAAAGTTATATATATGTTTTTGCCAATCAGTCGAAGCATTCACCACACCGTGGCGGTGTTTATGAGTGGAAACCGGAAAAGCGATCTCCAGCGTTCGTAGTTAGGGGACCAATCACAGCCAACGCCACTGCGTTGGTGTTGCGTCACCTCGACGCACGTCTAGGATTTTTGGGAGGTGCACGTCAGGCCCTTGCGTAGGATGCAAGGGGGGTCCGCAAGGACGTAATGGGTCCGTAAGCCCTAGCGTTGCGTCAACACGGAAGCATAACTTAAGCATAACTTGGGCTTTAGTTGGTGTAGTACCTTGTTGGTAATCTGGTAGCCATGGAAGTCTTTTAATCTTTTCTTCTTCTCTTCTTCCTGTCCCATGCTGACCCAGGTGTCGGTGATCAAGACGTCACTGCCTTTCGCTGCCTCCATGGGATCCGAGGTCAGAACGAGCCCGGTCCCGTGCTGAGGGAAAATGTGACGCGGTCAACACACCATGGCATCACGCCTGATCGACACTTGGGTTACGCAAATGAATCACAAAGAAACCCCCCATGAGATACACAGCAGGTAATGGCTATCAACTGGAGTGTGTGTGTGTGTAGAACCTTGCCTGTTTGGAGAGTCGTTGGGCCTCCTGAATCACGCCGCCGTCTGGCTCATAACCCTGTGGGAGTGACGTACAGAACGGCGGTTTTATTTTCACAAGTTCACCACAAGTCACGTCCGTCCAGTGTGGCACCTGTCTGTCTATTGTGGCGCGCACGCCACTCCAAACCACCCCAGGGAGGAGGGGCCCCCCCCAGGCGGCGTTTCTGCCCAAGGTTTCCTCCTGGATAATGAAGAGTTTTCCTTGCTCATGGGCAGGCTAGGGTTAGGGCGGCTGCCATGAAGTGTAGCCCATGGAGCCGTGTGAAACTCAAACTATGAATGAGGACTATGCGAATTAAATGTGCTTATTTGACATGCATTATATCCAAAATAGATGACTAACTGTACTGCTCTAAATCATCATCACGGATACATGCTGCCCCTGTCGTCTACCGCAGCCCGAGGAAACCTGCACAAACCTTGGGGGTGGCGATCTTAAGATGGACGCCCAGCTTGGCCGCGGTCATCATGAAGGAGTGGAGCACGTTGTTTCCATCTCCGATCCAGCTCACCGTCAGACCATCCAGTTTCCCATAATGCTCCTGTAATTCAACCTGTGGTAAGTGGCAGGATGGGAGCTAGCTCGTCGTGGCTAGCCCCAACGGCTTCACGACGTCCTGTGTCTGTATGCGCTGGTTGAGCCAGGGTCCGGGTAGCCATTTTTGGGTACCATTTTTGGGTCCAGTTATTATTATACATCTACGATCTGCATTCACTCTACACCACTGTGGATAGAACCGGCCTTGAACTGGCAACCCGACCCAAGAATATGTATTTGGTTCATTGAGGTGTAGGCTGGTAAATGAGTTAGCTTGGACCAGCACCTGTAAGGTCAGGAAGTCAGCGAGGATCTGGATTGGGTGGTAAAGATCAGACAGGCCGTTGATGATGGGTATGGAAGCCTCTTTCTCCAGCTCCTCCAGTGTGGAGTGGCTGTACACTCTGGCCAGCACAATGTCACACAGCCCAGAAAGGACCCTGCAACGACGAGCCACAAAGATTGATTTCTCTTTCGGTGACGTGGGACACAACGTGTTTCGTGCGGAGGCTGGGCGCTGGTTATGTTCCACACAATGTTTATTTCAAGTTCACTGCCGTCATCTTTTTGTCTATGTCATATGCTTTCCCTTGTGTTGGATTACACACGTGCAAATCAAGTCCTTCACACAGCAACTACAGGCCTTCACTTTAAAGCATACAAGACAAAAAATAATTATGATGTTGATTTACTATGACCACACGGATAGACAGTTCCCGTATTGATGCAACAGGTGAACGGAGATACCTTGCGGTGTCTGTACAGCTCTCATTCACACCCAGATGGATGTCTTGGGACGTGAGAAAACACGGGTGCCCCCCCAGGAGAGCAAAACCTGTACGGTGGTGACGTCACACAACATGATTGCAGGCTTATTGTTAGAACAACACAGGCTAGACCGCATTTTTGTTTTTTTTTAATTAACGTGATAAACAAAAAGTCCTTAGTGCCAATAAAACGGGAACAAGTCAATACACGCACATTATGCGCTGCGTGTATGTGTTGTACCAAAAGATATGCACGTTAAGAGAGGTTTTTGTAATGTGCGACTGAAGAGTGGCCTCTCAGCACTTCTATTGTGTTGTGTATTAACAGTGAATACTGGGCCCCAGAACAGTTACCGGCGGGATTTCAGACAGATACACAGGGCAGCACACATTTTAAGGACTTTCAATTCTTACTAATACATTGATAAATCGATCGTAATACGGCTACTGACATTGATGGCAAATTAACATGTAACATGTTACATTAACATGCGTCACTTTGGCCAAACCAGACACACGGTCTGACACCTGTTTCAGTGGACATTCTGGTTCGTGTGCTCCTCTTCTCAAATATCATGGCAATCGATTTCCCTTGAAGAAGAGGAAGGTACTAAAACAGAAATCAGAGTTGATTGTTGACCATGATTTGCCAACAAATTGCAACAAAAAACGAATGCACATTCATGTAATATATAGTGAATGTTTCACGAAGACAGCATCTTATGTTTGCTACCTGGTTTTCATTTTTGATCCTGTGTTTCAAATCCCCAGACACCCACAGAAGTTTCTTGATTTCATCTGAATTAAAGTCTTTCAGTGTAAGCAAACTGCGCCCCTTCAGATTCACGGAACCCAAGCACGATGCGCTGATGCTGGAAGGAAGCAAGCAACATTGGAAAATTGACATTATATTCACTGGTTATTTGTATCCTTACGCATTAAACATGCATCTGCTCGCTATTTCCATTTAAAGCACAGCATGCTCGCTTACCTAAGTCCCCTCGTGCGGATTGTTTGAACATGTTTCAAACTTTTGCAAATGGAAGTGCTTACAACTAAAACTTTAGACATTGCAAGACTCATAGAGTAGTGTGTAGCAGGCTGCTAGCAACGCTAGCGAAGTCTTTCGTCAGTGTTGGATTTCTGCACAACATGTGGCATGCTCCAAAATCTGCGTCAACCAAACACGCCTATGGGGCGTGGCATTTGGACTTCCACATAGTTATAAATGGAGAACAATAATTATTGTCCTAATCTGGTGTCACTATGGGCCCAATCCACACTAGGGTTAGGGTTAGTGTGTAAGAATTGAGGTTTTAATGAAGTGAATCGCCTAGTTGTGTCAGCGTGAGTCCCTTACTCAACCAATTCGCGTCTTTTGGTACAAGAAAGCAATGATCCCCCAAAAGGGCTAAACATAAAGAATATATCACAGCTGGTTTCACTTGGCAAAGAAAATAGAATAGTCTTTTCTGAGCCATAGTAATGGCAAATCACTATCAGCTTACGATATGATTGGTTAAGGGTTAATTAAGGAAATGCTTACCAAAACCTTAAACTATACCTAATTTAAACTTGAACTTGTCAGAAAAAGACACCTGTTTCTGTGGAAAGTAGTTCTGGTGTTCCTTTTATGTTTTTCTTTTTTTCGGTTTTTCATGATTTATACGTTGGTTTAAATCCACAAATAGGCCTATTCTATTCATTTCGTCTGAAATGTGATCTTTTAGGACTACAGGCTAGTGCTGTTTACTAGTGATTCCAAAAAAAGTTTCCAGAGTCGAGTTATTTCAAATAATTCCCCTAACAAGAATGTTCATAAAGGTTAACATTACAAATAGAAGAGCAGACACACAGAAAAGTTTTGTGGACATGGATGGGCAACATTTCCAAACTCTAGCTTCCAAACGTATGTCAAATGGTGTGGGTTGGACGACGGTGGGTGCGTCTAATTGGCTGCTATTTTGCATACCAGGTGGGAGTTTCTGCGCCCCAGTCGGACCAGACGCAATTATTTGTGATTAATTATGCGTCTATGGAAGCGCAACCACACGGCTGCTGTCCTGACCACTGCGGGGCTCGACCACTTTATTGCGGCTCGCTCCCTCTGGCGTTTCCTATATTTCCCTGGTGGTCCTGTGGCGGCTTATAAAGCAGTGAGCCGGTTGTAGAGTGGAAATTGCATGACAAACCTACACAAACCTATAGCAATTTGTTCCATTGATGGCTGGTCTACGGTTTGGTGTGTTAAAGCCGCTGCTATTTCTGTCTTGCTGCTGCGACTTTATTCCATGTTAGAGTCATTTTACAAGTGCATTTCAATTTGTGACGTCTGAAAATGTCTAAAATTGGCCATATGTCAAAATCTACCCAACGCTCCCCTCGGACATGCAGCCATCTTTACGTTAGGAAAGAGCAATTTTGCTGACAGTGTTCAAAGTAGATTCTGGTTGAAAAACGACCCTGCGGTGAAAATTGCTTGTGAGGCAGACCACACTGCTGACGTCACTGGTAGGCTCCCTGTCTGTAGGATATAATACCAATGTCCACTACTGTTCGTAGTGATTCTCTCCCAAGCTGTGATTTATTATATCACTGAATTCTGCATAACATATATTTCATCTTACAAAACCTCACTTTTTAATATGATTTCTACCCCTCTGGCTTGTGTGACAGAGCTACTCACCCCTAAATAATGTATCATGTTTTAAGTTATTAAATAATATCATATAATACATAATATAATGTAACAGTTCTCAAGTCAGTCAATAATCCCTACAGGTAAAGACTGTTAATGTTGGGTAGTAACAGCTGGGCTCAACTTGGACTGGGGCGTCTGACATCTGCTCTTTGTTAATGGTCTGTACAAACCTAAAGTCTATCAGCAATTGTCTTATTTGTGAATGTAGTTTGGTATAAGTATTTGTAAAATGTTTTTAGTGTTCAATTCAAAGAGGCTAAATAGCGTGTGAACAAATGTACTTATTGTGAGTCACTTTGGATAAAAGCATTTGCTAAATGCCATAAATGTAAATGTTGGCTAAATGAATGGATCTCAACACCGTCTGTACGCGAGAGCCAGTTACTTACTATACTCTTCTTAATAGTGCAGGAACACCATAACGTTTCTGTATTCTGTTGTGGTGTGCTAGTTTATGATTTGGTTGTGGAGAGCAGGTGAAGAAAAGGCGTGTGGTTTGAACGACATGCTGATTTCTCTGAAGTTATTTCCTTTTGCATTTGGTTATTGATCCAAATGACTTCAAAATAAAGGTTACAACAACGAAAGCCATCATAGATTAAAACAGCCTACTAGACGTAGGAATCATAAACCAGAACTAGTATTATTTAATAACCCAGTAGGCCTACTTGTAAATCACAACTAAAGTATCCAATACAAACAATATACTACGCAAAATACTTCCCAGCAACCCACGTTTACGTTGTAAAACACCCCCTGTAACTTCTACTGGTAGGCCTATTAATACTAAGATTAGATTAAATTAGATTAGATTGGATCAACTACATCAAGATCATGTAGATCAAGTTTGTTTATCCGCGAGGGGAAATTAGGTTGTCATAGCAGTAGTACAAATAGCCTACAGTCAAAAAAATACAAAATACAATCAAATGCTGAGGGCAATACTTGATATTAAAAAATAAAAGAAAATACACTATAATATAACAGTATTTTGTCTTCTATTTTAATATCAAGTTATATCAATTAATACGCCTGTAACGATGACGGCGTAGAAATGCACCAGAATTTTTCCGGTCACCCAAGGAGCATCTATGCATTGGTGGTGAGGATGGCTGTGGAGGGTCATGAAGCGGTCCCGTCTGGCTACGGGTGCGAGCGGCAGTGCGTACGTCACCGAGCGCAGCCAGTGACCCAGTGACGACGCCACACTCTTTCGGCCGACGCTACCGTTCCGTTCATCACTCGCCCGTCGACAGGCTTTTCCGCGGTGACGCGACGCCTCGGCCGCCCAGACAGCAGCTCGGAAATAAAAAGGCGGAGAACAATTTTACACACCACACACCGGTCAGCTGTATTTTTCTCTCCCTCCCCCCCCAACCAAGTGTGTCAGCAGCCGATGGCCTCGCTCGCTCGTTTCATCATCTGCTGCGTGTGTCACTCGCCGCTGGCAGAGGATGGTAGGGGTGTTTGTCCAAGGTGGAGGGGAGGGAGGGGAGGGGAGGGGGGAGGAGAGGGGGGGGGGGGGGGGGGGGGGGGGGGGGGGGGGGGGCAAGTCGTGCTGGGAGAGGGAAGTGTTGCCCAGGGAGCCCGGGGAGATCTGGGCCAACTAGTAACGTGGGTGTCATGTGGTCACTAACCACCACTCCTTTGTCACAGGTATTGACGCACACACACACGCACTTGCACGCACACGCACATGCACACGCACAGACACACACACAAAGACAGACTGACTGGCTGACAGATTCAACACGTGCATTCGCTTGATTTTTTGTGCAGCAGTTTTCCGTTTCATTTTGACTGAAGAACAAACCTTTTCGGAGGACATGAATACATTATTTTTCTCCCGTGGAGCGGTTCGTTAATGTCAGCCAATGGAGGCCTGCACACGCTGGAGGCGAGCGTGGCAACAGGAGACCGGGCCTCTGCCCGGACGCCAGCTGACCAATCACAGACAGCCGCAGCGGGTGCAGGCCATTCCAGAGCTGTTCATTCAAGTGTCCCGTGGAGGAGAACGCACTGTGATCCTTGCTGGTCTAATACAGGGCCGATTGTTGCCTCACGCATTCATTTCGAAACCAGAACAGGGAGGGCTCGCTGTACGGTTCAGCACCAGAATTGAAATTGAATTGCTGGGGCATGGATGCAGAGTTACGTAATGCACCGCATCATCTGTAATGTCCTCCCTGTAATTAAGCAAATGAATGGTACTTAGCAATATAGCAGGTGTTATTGAGTCTCTCATTTCTCTTCTATGATTCTACCTTGTGTTCTGTGTCATTCAGAGGGGGGCGTGTGCACAACAAGCTGGGCCGGGGAGTGTTTCAGTTTGGGTCAGATCTGCCCTCACCATTGCAGTCACCGTCCGCCACGACACACGTGGAGAGGGCCACAGCGCAGTCATCACAAGTAAGCTTTGCAGTACATTCACAATGTGCACTCATTTGTTCTGTTATTTCATATATAATAACATACAAGGGGGGGGGAGCTATATCCTGGATATTTGCACGGCTGTGGTGCAGGATATGCAGGATGCACAGTGATGAAAATATGCTATTCTTCTGTCATTCAATGCATGCTATTCATCGTGTTCCTTTGCATGCATTGACAATATGTCCACACTTCAGAGCCAAAGGGACTGCATATAATAATAGTTAGAATACTTCAAACCGCTCTGATGGGCATTCTGCCAACTTACCACTGGCTTCACAAATCAGACTAATCAGAAGATGGTGGGAAGGGTGTTCTTTCTCGTCCCTAATCGTCGTGTGGTGTGTCGACAGGTGTGTCGCATCACCCCTTAATCCGCAGGCTAAAGGGGTAGTTCGGAATTTTGGACACAGGACCTCATTTCCAAGTTAGCCTGTGTGTTATTTATTGTTGGAGACGTTTTCAACAAATTTCATTTAGTTATTCTAGTTGCAGAGTTCGCTAGTCCTTGGCTAGCACAAGTCAACGGTTTTGGCTAGCCCGCTAATAGTCTTACCCAGTCCACAGTACACTCGAGGCAAATACATTATAACGCCAGACTATCAATGTAAATGTCTGTTTCGATAGAATAATGTTAGCACTAAAACTAACCTTGCATCACATGAATCATCGCATTTTGAGGGAGTAGTTTCTGCCGGTAACCTAGGTAATATCAGTCCGCCGCTGCCGTAGCCTACTACCAGGAAGTATAACGCTGTTGCTGAGACACAAGTCCCTCAAAATGCAATGCCATACAATGTTGGTACTGAACGAAATGTATTGAATATGTCTCCAATGATAAATAACACACAGGCTAACTTGTCCAAAATTCCGAACTACCCCTAGCCTGGCTGACGCGTCCACATCTCGATGAGATGGTGGTCTGGGAACTAGGTGTGCATTTTCTCGTATTTGAGGCGTGGTTTACGAATGCCTACAGCCGTTTATTGGGCGCTACGAATGTCTATCAAATGGCGTCTGGTTCTTCCCATGCTGCTTTGCGCGCGATTCATAGCCAATTGCTACTAAAAATTAGCTACTAAAATTAAATTAATTGCTACAAAAGCTACTTAATATACTTTATAAGGCTGCATCGAACGATAACGTTGTGTCCGCTGCCATGTTGGATTAACACGCTACAAGCTTCGGTGTCGGGGCATAGACGTCGTCATCGTCTTGCTGCCCCCCCGTTCTGTGATTGGTTCCCTAACTCAGGGGGAAATAAGGGTGGTGGTTTCCAGGCTGTCTTTGCAGTGAGAATGAAATCGCACGCAAAGAAGCATGGGAATTCCCAGGCTAAACTACCCCTTTAATGGTAAACCATATCAGCCAATCACAGGTGCTGCATATGCAATAGCGCGTGTTTAACCTGCAGGGGGAGTCATCTACAAACCAATGTACTTGTTGCGTTTGGGTTTGGTTCTCCTTTAAGTGTTCTTAACGGCAGCAACTCCACTAGCCTTGGATCCTCTCCATTTATCGGCGAACAAAGTATCTGCATACCTTACAGACCTCAGAAGTGCTCAAAGCAGTCATTACCATGAATTAGCATGCTGGACTTCACAGCACAGGAACACGTACGCCACCTTATTCCGTTCACTTGTTGCCTTCCTTCACATCAATGGAGCTGCTTTACACGTTCGGCGATGGTCGCCATGGGAGACTGGGGTGATGGGAGGAGGACTTCATTAACTAGTTCCAGCCAACCCTCACGCGCATGCTCTTCCTCAAGTTCAGAGTGAGTTAGTGCAGAGTGAGTTAAAATGACAACAGTTGGGAGTTTGGGATGGCGCCGAAGAGAAAATAAAGTGCATGTGGTGGTGGTGGTGGTGGTGTGTGTGTGTGTGTGTGTGTGTGTGTGTGTTAACCTTCTAAACCGCGATGTCAGGGAGCGTAGCGATTATCTATCTCCAACAGGGGGCAGTGTTTGTCCACATTGATTCACCTTTGATTGAGTAGCGTTGCTAAACCTCCTGTGGGGGCTAAACATCTTATTATGCATCCGTGAGCCAAAGGGCTGTTACACCTTATTACCTACGGTGGTGGTTTTTCAGTTAACGTGTGTGTGTGTGTGTGTGTGTGTGTGTGTGTGTGTGTGTGTGTGTGTGTGTGTGTGTGTCTGTGTTTCCATTTGATATAGTAGAGCTCAATGGAGCAGTTTGGCCAGACCTTTCACAGCCTCCCTCCTCTAAGAGTACAAAAGCCTGAAATGAAGGCAAAGGATATTACCACCATTTCAATGTCCCCCATGCCTTCATGAAAAGTCTACCTCCTGCCCCCAGATCCGTATCCAGCTCCCCACAGAGGCCTCTGCCGTCGCCCAACACAAAAGCCCACATCCCCCAGGTGCACACCGAAACACCACTTGTCTCAAGAGATTGTCGCCAACCAGCCGCCTTACCTTAGATTAACGTGACCCGACTCTGACCTTCCTAGCGGGCGAAGCCGGCAGCACCCCCGGGCCACCAACACCCGTGGCAACCGAAAGGTACCGCGTCAGGGAACGTCCGTCCTCTCCACTGATGGGTGCTAGGGCCTATTAGTTGATCCTCCCGCTGAAGTCGCTTCATGTGTAGCCATTATGGGCTGCATATGAGGTCATAATTGAAAAGCACTCTCCTGAATTCTTGTTACTGTGTGTGTCTTCTGTGTCGCGTCCTTTCGGAAGGCGAACGAAATGAACCATGGTCATCAGAGATCTGGATGACGATATTTTAGATACGAGGATATTTTTTGAGTCTTAACACCCTTGATATGGTAAGAGAACTGCGCAAACTATGGATTTCCTGTATGGACATGTAGAGTGCACGTGAAGCAATGGGATTTTCATTGGCTTGAGTCTTACTTGATTTGGTTTAGGATATGTGCACACTCCAGGGCAGGAAGCCACAGCGAGGCTTTTCCAAGAAATAGGCATAACTCAGCATGTTGTGTGTGTGTGTGTGTGTGTGTGTGTAGGGGTACGTATGCGCGTGTGCAAGCATTTTCCATTTGGAGAAACACCGAAGTGAATTGTCGAACCGTCAACAAATTGAATTAATTCCTTCAGTTTTCTATCTGTGTCACATTGTTTGTCTTTTCCAAGAATAGTTGTAATTAATCCCCCTCCGAAATGCTGAGACATATGGAAGTCTCCTGCCAATAAACAAATGGGAACACACGGACGCGCACACACACACACAGACAGACACACACACACACACACACACACACACACACACACACACACACACACACACACACACTCACTTCCACACTCACACACACACACACACACATATTTAACGTGTGTGGTGCCTTAGAAAGTTGGCAGGCCCGCGTGCAGTATTTCCATGGCTTCTGATGACACACTGTGAATAACCGTCCAACATGGCTAGTGGTAGTGTAACACTAGTGTGTAACACTGTCGTGGGGAAGGACGTCACAGCGCCTGGCTCTGGACTCGCGTCTGGGTGGACGCATGCAGGAAAGAGCTGCAGCGAGTAATGGACAATGGCTCCACTTTAAAGCCATCAACAGGCCAGGTGTGTGTGTGTGTGTGTCTGTGAGGGTGTGTGTGTGTGAGAGTGTGTGTGTGTGTGAGTGTGTGTGAAGCGCAACGTATGGGCGATGGCGGCGACTAGCTGCGTTACAGCCACACATCACTGGCCCTTAATTAAAGGTGTGTGTGTGTGTATATATATATATAATGTGTCTTATTTTAGTCCAGATGGCGCAACAAAGGAGACACGCTCTACCTTCTTCGTCGCCATGGTTTTTTTGTTGTTTTTTTTTTTTTCATCCTCCCACCAACCTCTGCTAATGAGCCTGCAACGATATAACGGTCTGTGGACAGCAGACGTTGTGATCAGACATATCCGTGTACAAAAATAGAAACATACATATACCGTGTATATATGTTGAGTCACGTTTTCTTTATATCCTTTGTGTTAGTTAGTTAGTTGAAACCTGTGGTTTGAAAGGCGGAAAATGTTAGTCTCTCCTTTGAAGCCACTGTTTGCCTCTTTGTATTCATGCTAAGCCTAAGAGGAGAGTCCTGAGGGCCATGGCCTTACCCACAGGCCTCCCTGCCAGCGTCCAGTTCTCCATCCCTAGAGAGGGAGGCCTCACCCTTGAACCTCAGGCCGGTGGTCTTTAAGGGCAAGCAGGGCACTTTGTCAGACACGTTGCCCCGTCACAAAGCGAAACTGAAAACCGAAACACGCAGTCTGAAATTAGCTTTTTGTTTCTATAGGAGGTACTTCAACACAAGAAGGAACCAGGACCCAGTTATCAGAAGTGACATCAAGAAATCTAAAAGAAGTTGACAGAGAAGCAGTTTTCCAAAAGAAGTTGACACAGAAACAGCAAGGAGTGAGAGGGGTTAACAAACATTATCCTGGTCTCATTAATCAAGATTATGCCAGCAAAATCCTGAATGAAGATATACAATCGACAACAATCTTGGCAAAACCAGAAGCATATCTGGTCAAAGTGAAAAGTCAACCTGTTGACCAAATGTCCACAGACGATAAGGTCACATACCAAGGAGCCGATGGGAATAGCACTCTGAAACGTCAAAGGCCAAGGTCTGGTAAAACTTTTGACTGTATAGATTTAGAAGTCGATAATCCAGTCAGGGAATCCTCCTGGACCAGACTTCGTAAGGAGACACAATTGGTCAAATCAATTCTGGCCAAGCAGCAGAGACTGAAACGTTCAAAGCTGAGCTGTAGAGTTTAAACCCCACCCCAACCCCCCCGCCACCCCCCCCCCCCCGGAGGTCAAAGGTGAGCTCCACCACGGTTATCCACAGGGGTCTCTACTGTTGGTAAAAAAGCAAACACACTGAACTCTCGGAGCAACCGTCAACATCTCAGCATAAACCAATAGAAGTTAGACATGAACCCAAAAGGCTCCCAAGGCACCAAAGGAGCTGAGGTTACATCAGTAACTGGCAGCCTTGAACCAAATGATCTCCTGCTGGTTTCTGGGAAAGATGCACCTGATGTTTCAAAACAGGATGTCGGTGGTGATACTCAACTGACTTGGGGGGGGGGGGGGGGGGGGGGGGATAATAATCAATGGTTATCTGATGATGCAGCCCATCTCCTTCCAGCAGTGGGCACGACAGGCATGGCAGTGGGGCCCCTGGGTGAAGCTGTAAGCAGCTGAGAGGTTTCCAGTCGTGACGTCAACACCGCCCACCCCTTCACCTTCTGGTAGCAGGCCCGGTGGGGTGGGGGGTTTCGTTAGGCAGAGGGCCGTCGTCCAACAACCCTTTCCTCCACACTTTCATCCTTGGGAGCTTGAGCAAAAGCCAACTGAGGAACCGGAGGGTGAGGGGAATCAGAAACCAGGAAGAGGTGGAAGATGACCAGATGACAGCCAGGAGGGTCTGTCTTACACAGGAGGGGGTTCCCGACCCAAAGGAGCAGAGGCTGCGGGTGAAGAGACGAAAGAAGGCACGGAGCATGTCGGGGAGGACCCTGAAGGTGTCTTGGAGGAGGAGGAGGAGGAGGAGGAGAGTTCAAGGGAAGAAGCGGAGAGCGACAGCAGAGGGACACGATGATGACGACGGCGAGGAGAAAAGTGAGCGCTGAGGCGGAGGCGGAAGAGGAGAGCAACTCGGGGGGGGGGAGGGGGCAGTGTTGACAGTGAGGAAGAGCATGGTGAGACGAGGGGTGGAACAAAGCCAGGAAGACGATCAGAGCGGTGACAGGAGCGGTGACAAAGGTACACACACCAGCCCTGAGGAGGAGGAGGAGGGTGGATGACAGTCGAGTGAGGGTGATGAAGACAGTGGTGTGAGTGTTGAAAGGAAAACTGAAAGTGACTCGGGGAGCGAAGCGCAGCGCAGTAGTGAAGGCTCAGGGGAGGAAGAGGAGGACACAGGGGGACGTGATGAAACTGCCCGACAGGTCAGACAGCGCAAGGGAGGAAGATGAAGAGACAAGTATAGGGAGCGCCACTGAGGACGAATAAGCTGAAGATTCAGGGGGAAAGGAGGACATGGGTGAGAGGAACTTATGGAGGATGAAGAGGATGAGAACAGTGGAGCCAGAGCAGAGGAATTCATGAGGTGGAGCAAGATGATGAAGATGAGGTGGATGCTGACGAGGGTGAGGAAGATGGGAAGGGAGCGGAGGAAGGAGAGTGTGGAGATGAAGAGCAGGCAGAGGAGAGTGGTGGTGATGAAGAGGGGGATGGAGTTGAGGATGCAGATCATGAGGAAGAGGGTGGTGGTGAGGAAGAGGGGGAGGAGGAAGAGACGGGTGAGAAAGGAGCGAGAAGAGCCGAGATGAAGAACAGGAGTCTGGAGGGAGAATGATAAGCAGTAAGCAGAAGAAGTAATATCTCCCTAAGGAAAAGAATTGAGCAAGATCTCTGATGAAGAGGAGGATGAGGAGAAAGGGTTGGAGAAGAGGAATTGGAGGGAGCAGAAGAGGTGGGCGGGGGGGGAGGGGGTGGGTCACAGTCTCCCAGGGACACCACACACAGTTCTGGATCAATGTATTGCCAAAGTATTTGGACCCGCAGTGAAACTGATACTCCTGGTCCTCGATACTGTAACATCTGAATCATGTCTCTACTTGCGTCGGACCGTTTCCTCCCAAGTTTGACCCACAATTTGTAGCATCTTCTGTGATGTTTAACTGACCTTGCCGTCGGAATGGGTTTGGTCCCTTGAACTCTTCAGGCATGAAAGTGCTTGGGGAGCTTTGAGTGTCAGACGGGTTAGATTTATGAAATGGTATGCGTTGGTCGTAGACTGAGCAACATGAATCCCCTTTCAAATTGCAAACTGTAAAAAAAAAAACTTTAAACTGTAGATTTGAGATTGTTCGGGTTTGTCCTATCCATTTTTATTGCACAGGAAATATGTCTATTTCTAAAATATTTCTCACATGTGCTCAGAAAATATGCTTGGTACTTTGAGTATGTGTGCCTTATCTCTAAATAGAGATAGCAAGAGAGAGAGAGACATCATCTCGAGCTTGCTGTCCCAGGTGCACACAGCGAGGAGCTCAAAGCGAGAGATTGATGACTATCATTTGTCCCTGCCTTTTGTTTGATCTACAAGGGGTAGCCGCAAGTAATTACATGATAACCCCGGCCGCTAACATGCGGGCCTCGAGGCATCATCTCCTTCCTGTTTCCTGCGTCACTTCAGCAGCATCTTCTTCATGCGGGAACTCGTTCCCGTTGCAGATCCACTCGTTGGGGGGAGAGAGAACATTTAATCAACGCGGTATTGTCAGAATGCTGGCACTGCCTGTAGGCCTATATGATACACCCTATCCTTTTAGCGAGTGTATTTGTCTATGACGTGGTCTTCTCCCAATCTGTCCGGGGGCTCCCTTCTCTTCTGCTAAGCCCCCGTGCCGTGCACACGTCGTCGGGCCCCACATAATAAGGGGGGGGGGGGGGAAGGAAAAAAAAGCCCTCCCGTGTTTCTGCTGCAAGAGGCGGGCCTTTGGAAAGTAGGAATGCGCTGCTGGAAGTTTTCCTGCGGGCTCCTTTCACATGCATAAGAGCGTCCCGCGTCTCAATATGGACATCTGTCCGCTAGTGCTCGTGTTGGTCCACATCTGCTTCTGCCTCGGCTACGAAGGTAGGGTGAAGGAAAAGTCCCTGTTCAGTGTCAACTTCTCTGTCGACTAACTTTTTAGGATCTTAATGTATGCAGAGTAATCTAAATAACGAATCGGGCCTTTACCGTATCACACAACTATTAACACAACGTACTGGCTATTACTTTATTAACCATTTTTCCCGTTTATTTATGTGTCGGTGTGTGGGGATTGCAACGCGTGTAATGCGTTACTTTAACCACCGCCGCATTTTGGGTGAACCGCATTAGTGTTAACGTGGAGGGGGTCGACTGCGGGGGAGTACAGTGCTCATCTGGGGGACGGTTCTCTTCTGAGCAACGAGATTCATGAACTGTGAGCTTCCAGAGCAGCGAGGCCGATCGCCTTTGACAGACACTAGCTGTCGCAACGAGTAGCCAATACTTTGGATTCATCTTTCCATTCAAGGTTTCTCTGAGATGTATTTATTTATCTTTTTATTTAGTTTCAATAGGCCGAGTGCCCACAGAGCCGTGTCAACTCCCAACAACGTTTGGAAGATGGTCAAAAGAAAGACTTTATGATTCATCATTAACAACATGCAATTACAATGACAACGCGTGAACACGTTCCCATCTGGGTCTAGATACAGGACTCAGACTATCCGGCAACGGCAAACCTGAACCAATGGACATAATCTGTTTGACGTCAGAGCTCAGGTGGTAGAGAGGAGTCAAAATGAATGTATGAATTGCTCTGTGTTTGTGATTGTGTGTGTGTGTGTGTGTGTGTGTGTGTGTGTGTGTGTGTGTGTGTGTGTGTGTGTGTGTGTGTGTGTGTGTGTGTGTGTGTTTTGTGTGTGTGTGTGTGTGTGTGTGTGTGCTGTGCGTGCGTGCGTGCGTGCGTGCGTGTGTGCGCGCGTGTGTGTGTGTGTGTGCGCGTGTGTGTGTGTTTGTGCGTGTGTGTGTGGGCGCACGTGTGTGTGTTTTGAACACTACTCCACTCCAGAAACGCGGTCAGTTGTTTTACACTCATGCCGAAAGGGCAAAGAAATACAGCTTCTGAAGCAAATACCCACCGGGGTCTCAAGTGCATGTGTGTGTGTGTGTGCACGTGTATGTGTGTGTGTGTATGTTTGTTTATTTGCGTTTGTGACTGTGGCTGGGTGGGCGTCGGGGGCCTCCTGGCCGCGTATCAGTTGTGTGTGCATGTGATGACAGAGAGGAAACGGTGCTGCATGGGAGTTAGTTTTGCAATGAAGGGCGTCTCATGAGGTTTGATCAGGGTGCGAGAAGAGAATTGACTGGGCTGCGTTTCAAAGGGAAAACTTTACCGAGAGTCTCTCATCTTCACACACACATACTGTAGCCTAGAGAATACCTGGCAGGTTGGTTCCCTTTTCTCCCCTTCATGTGTGTTGTTTGGTATTAGTCATGTGACTGACATATTCCCTTAAGTGTTTTTTTTTTATATATACTGCAAGCACTTAATATTGGTTATTTAATTAATCTAAATTAGAGTCTTATATAGTTCTAGACATGGCTGTAAAGCGGGTAGAGTATATATAGAATAATTGGATGAATGGCGCTGGCTGGCATCCAGTCAAGAAAGTGATTCGGCCCCATAGAGGCCAACAACAGAGCTGTAATATGCATGGCTTGTTAACAAATAAGGTATAATTTCTCCAATTTTCCCAAAAATGATTTTGCATGCCCTGTAATTATGGGAGGGAGAGAGATGAGAGAGAGAGAGAGAGAGAGAGAGAGAGAGAGAGAAGAGAGAGAGGAGAGAGAGAGAGAGAGAGAGAGTAGAGAGGAGAGAGAGAGAGAGAGGAGTAGAGAGAGGAGAGCGATGATGAGTGAGAGTCGAGATGAGAGAAGAGAGAAGAGACGAGAGAGAGAGAGAGAGAAGGCAGAGAGGAGTGAGAGAAGATGAGAGGAGGACCTTCAGTTTCAATTCTGACTGTCCAAAGAGTCTTTCCCGGACGGACGAAGGTTCAACCCTAAAAACTGTTGCGAGATGACATTTCGTCTCACAAGCCTGTTGGGAAAGTAAACGCCGACAAGTGACAGTGAAAAACATAACCCTCAGGTGCCGGGCAGATGTATTACAGACGCCTGACAGAGAGGAACAAATGGGCCTCGCCACGGCTTCCCTCTCTGAGTTGTCTCTGTGTCAGG